>CP136059.1:216418761-217634178 GCA_032464435.1 Aegilops umbellulata
GGCCTCCAGGTCCTCCCAAGAACCTATTGAGTCTGCTGGGAGGCTATTGAGCCAGTGCCGGGGCTGGTCCCTTGAGCTTAATGTGGATGTGAAGGAGATAGTCCTCAATCCATACTGCCGGATCTGTCGTACCATCGTACGACTCGATATTGATGGGTTTGAAACCCTCTGGGATTCTATGATCCATTACTTCGTCTGTGAAGCATAGTGGGTGTGCGGCGCCTCTGTAATGGGCTATGTCACGACGCAGTTCAGAAGATCTGTGCCTGTTCTGTTCGGCCCGTCCGGATTTACTGTGTCCGGAGTGAAGGTCATCACGTGTCGTCGGGCGTCCGCGCGATCCATAGATCGATCTTGTTTGCCTTGCTTTATCCTCCAGTACGTCTTGCAGGTCTAGCTCGTTTTCCCGTGCCTTATTTGAATGGCGCCGGGCCATGGCTTGTTTCGAGGTTCGGCAGGCCTCTCTATCGCGGCCGCGAGGTGGCCGGTCTGCCATGTCATGAGCTTCCTCCTCTGATTGGGGTAGCGGCCTGCGCTTGGGATAATTTTTGGAGGGGCGCTCGAGTTCATGCTCTTCGGCCGCAAGGACTTCGGTCCATCTCTCAGTTAGCAAATCTTGATCAGCTCTAAGCTATTGCTGCTTTTTCTTTAGGATGTTTGCCGTGGCTAGAAGCCTGCGTTGAAAGCGCTCTTGTTCAGCGGGGTCTGATGGTACGACGAATTCATCGTCGCCGAGGCTTGCCTCGTCTTCGGAGGGAGGCATGTAATTATCATCCTCAACCTCCTGCTCTGCCGCTCTCTCATGAGGGCTGGCTTTTTCATCTTCCTGCGCCGAATCTTGCTGGTTTTGGTGTTCGTCGGCGCTGTCCGGGGTAGTATTATCTCCCGTGCCGAAATCACCGTTTCTGCTGTGGTGGGATTTAGAGCGACGCTGTTGGCGCCGGCGTTTTGGCGGGTTTTTCGAGGTGCCGTCCTCCGCAGTTCCCTCGCCATCTCCATCCTTTGGAGCATCCACCATGTATATATCATATGACGAGGTGGCGGTCCAGCGCCCTACAGGTGCTGGTTCTTGTTCGTCTCCTCCTTCGTCATCCATACCGTCGAAGTCTTCGAAGCCGAAGTCAAGCATGTCGGTTAAGTCATCGACAGTGGCTATTAAGTGGGTGGTGGGTGGGCTTTGAATTTCTTCATCGTCCGAATCCCAACCTCGCAGCCCATAGTCCGGCCTGGGCTCTCCTGATAAAGAGAGAGACTTGAGAGAATTCAGAATATCACCAAAAGGTGAGCACTGAAAGATGTCCGCTGCGGTGAACTCCATTACAGGTGCCCAATCAGACTCGATCGGCAGGGGCACGGAAGGCCCGGAGTTCGGAGAGGAGTCCGGCTCCCTGGAGTCGTGAGCCATGCGGAGTGCGGGGCTGGCGTTCGGCTCGATCGCCTTTGAGATCGCAGCCCCTGAGGTGACGTCCAACCGTTCATCCTCGGAGAACGCAGCGGGCTCCGTGTCAAGGATCGGGGCCGGAGCGTGTGCGGCCTCCAGGGCACTGTTCGGAGGCAGAGCTATATCATGCCCCTCGAGATAGTGCGGCGCGCTTGGCTGTGGCTCGAATCCGTCGAAGATCAAGTCTCCGCGGATATCCGCCGTGTAGTTTAAGCTTCCAAGCCTGACATGATGGCCAGGGGCGTAGCTTTCGATCTGCTCCAAATGACCAAGCGAATTGGCCCGCAAAGCGAACCCGCCGAAGACGAAGATCTGTCCGGGGAGGAAAGTCTCACCATGGACCTCATCGTTGTTGATGATCAAAGGAGCCATCAGGCCTAAAAGCGACGACACAGAGGAACTCTCAATGAAAGCACCAATGTCGGTGTCAAAACCGGCGGATCTCGGGTAGGGGGTCCCGAACTGTGTGTCAAGGTCGGATGGTAACAGGAGACAAGGGACACTTTATTTTACCCAGGTTCGGGCCCTCTCGATGGAGGTAAAACCCTACTCCTGCTAGATTAATATTGATGATACGGGTAGTACAAGAGTAGATCTACCATGAGATCAAGGAGGCTAAACCCTAGAAGCTAGCCTATGGTATGATTGTGTATGATGATGGTTGTCCTACGGACTACAACCCTCTGGTTTATATAGACACCGAATAGGGTTAGGGTTACACAGAGTCGGTTACATTGGTAGGAGATCTTGAATATCCGCACACCTAGCTTGCCTTCCACGCCAAGAAAAGATCCTTCCGGACACGGGACGAAGTCTTCAACTTTATATCTTCATAGTCCTGGAGTCCGGCTGAAGGTATAGTTTGGCTATCCGAACACCCCCTAATCCAGGACTCCCTCACTCTGTGTCGTCACTTTTAGGCCCGATGGATCCTTTGATCATCAACGACGATGCGGTTCAGGGTGAGACTTTTCTCCCCGGACAGATCTTCGTCTTCGGCGGCTTCGCACTGCGGGCTAATTCGCTTGGCCATCTGGAGCAGATCGAAAGCTACGCCCCTGGCCATCAGGTCAGGTTTGGAAGTTTAAGTTACACGACCGACGTCCGCGGGGACTTGATCTTTGACAGATTCGAGCTACAGCCAAGCGCGCCGCACTGTCTCGATGGGCACGATCTAACTCTGCCGCCAACAGTGCCCTGGAGGCCGCACACGCATCGGTTCCCATCCTTAATTCGGAACAGGTTGCACCGATCGAGGATGAGCGGTTGGACGCCGCCTCGGGGGCTGCGATCCCAAAGGCGATCGAGCCGAACACCATCCCCGCACTCTACATGGCCCATGACTCCGAATGGCTGGACTCCTCTTTGGACTCCGGGCCCTCCGCGCGCCTGCCAATCGGATCCGATTGGGCGCCTATTATGGAGTTCACCGCCGCGGACATCTTTTAGCACTCGCCCTTCGGCGACATCCTGAAGTCACTAAAGTCTCTCTCTTTATCGGGAGAGCCCTGGCCGGATTACGGTCAGCAAGGCTGGGATACGGACGATGAAGAAATTCAAAACCCACCCACCACCCATTTGATAGCTACCGTCGATAATTTATACGACGTGCTCAACTTCGACCCCGAAGACATCGATGGCATGGACGGCGATGCAGGAGACGCATCTGAACCAACGCCTTCAGAGCATTGGACATCCACCTCACCTCATGATGTGTACATGGTGGACACCCCTAAAGGAAGCGACAACGAGGAACACAGGGACGCAACGAGGGATCGATCTCTCGAAAAGCAAACAAAGCGGCGGCGTAAACGCCGCTCCAAGCCCCGCCTCAACACAGATCTAGCCATAGAGCAGGATGAGCTGGCAGACGACGAGCATGCCTTTGACCAACCGTCCGAACAGGGAAGCTCGGATAAAGAAACCGAACAACCCGTCCCCGGCGAAAACGGCATTCCGGACGACCTTACGCCGGATAAGCCCATGGAGCAGAAGAACCTCCACAGGAGGCTCGTTGCAACTGTGCGTAGCCTGAAAAAGTAGAAGCGGAAGCTAAAAACTGCGGAAGACGCACTCAGGATCAGATGGAGTAAAGTAATCAATACCGCAGACAAACACGGCGACAGCCTCCGCACTAAAAGCTATCCGAAGCGAAAGCTACTGCCTGAATTCGACGAAGAGGCCTTAGAGCCCTCGCACTCAAAAAGTAAGAAAGCCACACGGTCGGATAGACGACCCCATGGCCAGCATAAAGCG
This sequence comes from Aegilops umbellulata, assembly GCA_032464435.1. Taxonomy (NCBI): domain Eukaryota; kingdom Viridiplantae; phylum Streptophyta; class Magnoliopsida; order Poales; family Poaceae; genus Aegilops; species Aegilops umbellulata. The sequence goes on from CP136059.1 coordinate 216,422,459, forward strand.
GCAAGTGGCGCCGCACTTAAGCCGGCACGCGACCCACTTACGGATCCGCATCAAAAAGATGGCCCAGCCAGGTCCATTTATGGGCCAAGAAAGCAAGCTCTCGTAAGCAATGCAATAAAGCCATTATCAGAATCCGGCACACCCAAATACAGGGGCGCCGCACATCCCCTATGTTTCACCGATGAGGTCCTGGATTATGAATTTCCAGCGGGATTCAAACCCGTAAACATAGAGGCATATGATGGAACAACGGACCCTGGAGTCTGGATCGAGGATTACATCCTCCACATACATATGGCTAGAGGAGATGACCTCCACGCCATCAAATATTTACCCCTCAAGCTTAAAGGACCAGCCCGGCATTGGCTTAAAAGCCTTCCTGAAAACACAATTGGAAGTTGGGAGGAGCTCGAGGACGCTTTCCGAGCAAATTTTCAAGGGACCTATGTCCGCCCTCCGGATGCAGACGATCTCAGTCACATCACACAATAGCCCGGAGAGTCAGCTCGGCAGTCCTGGAATAGATTTCTTACTAAGAAGAATCAGATAGTCGGCTGTCCGGACACCGAAGCCCTAGCAGCTTTCAGGCATAATGTCCTAGACGAGTGGCTCGCCAGACACCTCGGCCAAGAAAAGCCAAGAACAATGGCCGCATTAACAAGCCTCATGACCCGCTTTTGCGCAGGAGAGGACAGCTGGTTGGCAAGATGTAGCACCAGCGACCCAAGTACATTCGAAACTAGGGATGGAAACGAAAAACCGCGACGCAACAAGGATCGTCGCCGGACTAAGCAAAACAATCCGAAGAGCACGGTAGTCAACGCCGGATTCAAAAGCTCACGGCAGAATCAGAAAAAGCCGCCCCTCCAGGACAACAGAGAAGATTTATCCAACCTAAACAAAATCCTGGACAGGATATGTCAAATACATAGTACTCCCGGAAAGCCTGCTAACCATACCCACAGAGATTGTTGGGTTTTCAAACAATCCGACAGACTCAACGCCGAACACAAAGGGGCTCGACACACCAAGCGAGGACGAAGACGAACCCCAAAAGCAGAGCACCAGGAAACAAAAGAATTTCCCACAAGAAGTAAAAACAGTAAACTTACTCCACAGAACAAAACGTGCAACGCCCATAAAGGTACGTGCCACACGGCCTATCCCAAAGGGGTCCCGCCACTGGTTGTCAAAACCAACCATCTTCGATCATCTGGATTATTCTAGAGGTATCAGGAACACATGCTGGACTGTCTTGGTACTCGACCCAATAATTGGCGGACTCCAGTTTTCAAATGTCCTTATGGACGGCGGTAGTGGGCTAAACCTGATATATCAGGACACAGTCCGTCAAATGGGGATAGACCCAACAAGAATTCGCCACAGCAAAACCTCCTTTCAAGGGGTAACGCCTGGTCCGGACACCCATTGTATGGGTTTTCTCCGGCTCGAAGTTATATTCGGCTCTACTGATAACTTCCGCCGCGAAAAGCTGACTTTCCACATCGTCCCATTCTCAAGTCGCTATCAAGCACTAATGGGACGCGAGGATTTCGCCCGCTTTAATGCAATACCGCATTATGCATCTCTCACGCTTAAGATGCCCGGTCCACGAGGCATCATCTCCTTAAAGGGGAAGCATTGAGCGCGCCTCCCCCGAGCGGAGGATTGTGTGGCCGCGTTAATAGCCCCACAATACAATGGCTTCACCAGCCAGAACATCCGAACAGGTCATTAAGACCACGGATACGGATATATGAGCCCGGCATAAAAGTATCTTTGCTAATGGCTTAGTGGCCATATACCCCTGCCCTAGGGGCTCCGCGCATATAAGAGACAATAAAGCTCAATTTTACATACTTTACTTTATACTTTGTTTATTTAATACAACTTTCGTTCGGCACGCCCTTTTTTCAACTTAGCTCCTCTCTTTTACAGATGAACACCACGTTGCGCCCGTCCAGGATATGGCACAACGGAGACACAGGCGCAGACGTGCAGTAGGGACCCGTTCCAAGGATTCTTTTTAGATTAAGACCCTGCGTAAACCTTTTTTACTGTCTCTTGTTGATACATATCCCCTGGTTCTATAACCAAGGAGGAGGCTGGCGTCTTGGCATGTGGCCACGTCAGAATTCCTGCACGTACCTAGACACTAGGGGCTTATACCTAAGAGCGTTACTCCGCTCGCTCTCATAAAGACCGAATACCTTAGGAAGTGTTCGGCGTCGCGAGTTTGGCCTTATATGCATCAGCTCCGAATCATGATTTTCGTCAAATGTTGGGTTGCCCGGCTCATGTGTTCGGCCGCCTTACGTTCCGCCCTATCAGCTAAGGCGGCACCAGGAGAACTACTGCGATTGTGCCCCGGTTCGGCCAGGCGAGCACCTTAGTAGAGAAAGCCGAAAACCGACTGTCATGATGTAGCGTGAGACTGGTCAACCACTCGACGACTCTCCGGAATCTATAGGATTCCTCCGCATTAACGAAGGGTCGTTTCCCGGCTAGGCACATACGCGCCCGGAATTCGGGCGAGCGCAGTCGCCACCAAGGGCTATCTAAAGAGTCCCACTGTCAAGCTCCTCTGGCTAAGTGAAAGTGTTAAAGCATTATAGTCCGGTTGCCTAGCTCGCTGCGCCATCACCTCCTTTGTAGGACCAAGACGTTGGATTAAGTGTGAAAATGCGCCTTCTGCGAGCACCCCCGCACTATGTGCGAGGGGGCTGAAGCCAACGACTGCCATCTTTCAGATTTTATATATATCTTAAAACGGCCGCACAGGAGGTGTTCAACATACTTGAAGGCACAAGTATAAAAGGCTACTACAATTCATCAAAATATTGCTTTATAATTACATATGCTATCAAAACATAGCATCCTTCGAGCACTGCGTCTCTATTACACGAGCGCCTTCAAGGACTTCCTGAAAATAGTGTTCGGAGGGTACTCGGCTTTTGTCCGAATCTCGGGATGCAACAACGGTGGTCTCCATCTCCGCCCAGTATGTCTTGACATGGGCAAGAGCCATCCGTGCGCCCTCTATGCATGCTGACCTCTTCATTGCGTTGATACGTGGCACCGCATCAAGCAGTTGCTGCACCAAGCCGAAATAACTCTTCGGCTCCGATCTCCCCGGCCACAAATGACCCATGACGCACTTCATGGCGAGTCCGGACAACCTATTCAGTTCGGCCCATTGAGCCAGATAATCGTCCACCACCAGTGGACGCTCTGGATTGTGAAACTGCGACCAGAAAAGTTTTTCCACTTCGCGATCTTCTTGATCTCGAAAGTGTTCGGTCGCATCAGCAGCACTCGCTGCCAAATCCAGATAGGTGTCCTCCACACTCCACATCCGGTTCAGCGGAGAAAACTTCGGATCGCAAAACTTCCTCCGCAGAATAAAGGGCTTTCCAGCCGCAATCTGTCCGGCCTGACGCAGCTCCTCCTTCGCAGCTCTCATCACAGAGCGAGCGTCCTTGGCATCAGCAACGGCCTTCTCTAAGTCCGTCTACCTCGCCCGGTCTTCTTTCTCAAGAAGCTCGCAATAATGAGCAGCGTTCTTTAACTTCACGGCCATCTCGGCCATCTCCTTCTTGCTTCGGCAGTGAGCAGCCTGTTCGGCTCTCAGCTCTTCAAGGGCCTTCTCGGCAGCCGCATCCCTTTCTCTGGCTTGTTCCTTAGCCTGGGCAAGTTCCGCCCAAAGTCTCTCCACGGCGGCTGCACCATCTGCGTCAAGCATACACATTGTAAGATATTGACATAAAGCTCCTCTTACAAGGTGCCACCCAAGGAATTACATACCTTGAGCCTCATCAAGCCGCTTGTTGACGAGCGTGATGTCGGCATCTGCCACGTCCAGTTGCCGCTTTAGTTCGGCAAAATCATCAGTTCGGCTCGATTCCAGACACCTCGCCACCTACATTTGAAGGCAACGTTTTAGACCTGGGATTACGATCCTCTGCACGTTGTCACTTCTGACAACGCACAGAGTCTCAGGGGCTACTATCTACACAGGGCGCATCTTATTTATGCGCAACTGACAAAAGTGTACATTATCTAAGGTACCTCAAAACCCATCAGCAAACTTCTGACGGCCTCATGCAATCCTCTTTCCGCGGACGAAATCCTTCCAATCACCGTGCCCATCAATGCACGGTGCTCCTCTGAGATAGAAGCCCGCCCCAGAAGATTCATCAGCTCCTCCGACCAGCACTGGACGGTGCCGGACTCGTCCTATGGCCTCCATCTAAGGCCGGACGCGGAGAACCTTGGGGGGCCATATGGCTACCTTCCGCCCCTGCCGGATTCGGAGAAACCCTCCGCGATGACACCTCAGGTTCGCCCGCCTCGCTAGGCGGTACGGAAGGGGGAGGCATTCCGCTCTCCATCATCTCCGGAAGAAGATCCCCCAAAGACGAGCTCTACTGAGAAGGGCTGAGGTCCGAACTACAAGGTAAAATTTCGGTTAATCTTCTCAGGTTTAAAGCAAGGATCCTTCTCTCAAAAAATACAATCTTTCTCTACTTACGGCTCGCTGGAGGGCTGATCCCTTTGAGGGCATAGTTCGGCTGATGAACCCCCCGGCATCGGACCCTCTGACGAGGATTCCCCCCCCCCGCTTTGAGGCCATGGGCTCCGGGTCGTCAGAGGCGGCCCTCTTCTTCCCCTCAGGAGTGGAATTGTCGGTTCCTCCCTTCGGAAGAGCCTCCTTTGAGGAGGCCATAGTTTCCTTGTCCTCTCCCTCACTTCCCTCCAGAGGCACAATCTTCAACATCCTGACTAGCACGGGATCCGGCCTGGTCTCAGGAAGGGGAGCCGGACACCTGATCAGCTTTGCTTTCGCTACCCACTCCTGTTTAAAAAGGACAGCTCTTTTAGGGGCGAATTTATGACAATTATATGGATAGCGAGTCCGAGCACAAGGTTACTTACTTGAGCATCCGGGCGATTGCAGCTTAGACCTGCGTCCTCGGTCAAATTCGGACACATTGCTTGTGATCCGAAGAACAATTTATACATCTCCACGGGCGTTGCGCCCATAAAATGTTGGAGAGCTCGTGGTCCCTCTGGATTAAACTCCCACAAACGAAGGGAGCGATGTTTGCCGGGCAGGGTTCGGCGGATCAGCATGACTTGCGTCACTTTTGACCAGGCTGAGGTCTCTTTCCAAGAGATCCCTGATACGGCCCTGCAACAAAGGCACGTCCTGAGATGGCCACCAGTCTAGGCCTTTATTGACCCATGACCCTAGCTGTTGTGGGGGACCCGAGCGAAAGGCAGGCGGCGCCACCCATTTGGTGCCCCTGGGAGCGGCGATATAGAACCACTCCCGTTGCCACAAGCCGAGCTCCTCATGAAAAGAGCCCTCGGGCCATGGAGCATCAGCATTCTTACTTATAACAGCACCTCCGCACTCTGCGTGTCGTCCCTCGATCATCTTCGGCTCCACTTTAAAGGTCTTGTGCCATAATCCGAAGTGAGGGGTAACACAGAGTAACGCTTCACACACGACGGTGAATGAGGAAATATGGAGGATGGACTCTGGAGCTAAGTCGTGAAATTCCAGCCCATAATAGAATAACGGCCCCCTCACAAAGGGATCCATTGGGAAGCCTAACCCCCGAAGGAAGTGAGATATGAACACCACGCTCTCACTGGGTTGGGGACTGGGAAATGCCTGCCCTTGAGCAGGCAACCTATGCGAAATTTCGCTGGTCAAGAACTTAGCTTCTCTCAACTTTAGCACGTCCTCCTTCGTGATGGAGGAGGGCATCCACCGGCCTTGAAGGTCGGAACCGGACATTGTCGAAGGTCCGAAGCGCCAGGAATCTGGGGCCTAGGGTGTTGGAACTCGAGGCGACGGGTGAACTCGTTTGATGTTGGAAAAAGGAGTAAGGCCTTGGTCTCTTTATAAGAGGTTGAATACCAAGAGCCCTCCCCGTGACCATTTGGGACTCGCTTTTAATCGAGAAAACCTACTAAGCGGGCACGATTGGGTTACCCACATCTGTATTGATGAGAATCCCGTAAATAAAGGGGACACGATCTCTGCTTTGACAAGACGTGCCAAGGAAGCCGCCTCGCAAAACGCGCTGAGGTGGAGAAGTGAAAACAATTCGAATAAAGGCTTGGCCGCAGTGTGATGTCACGCTACGGAATACGTCAGCAGATTAGATTTGTGTTAATTTTATTCTCTCTATGGCAATATGTGGAAACTTGTTTTGCAGAGCCGGACACTATTCTTGGTGTTTACAATCTTTTATGAAGAATTTGGAGGAGGAACCCGCCTTGCAATGCCGAAGACAATCTGCGCGCCAGACTCGTTGTCATTGAAGCCTAGTTCAGGGGTCCTAGATTAGGGGGTGTCCGGATGGCCGGACTATACCTTCAGCCGGACTCCTGGACTATGAAGATACAAGATTGAAGACTTCGTCTCGCGTCCGGAGGGGACTTTCCTTGGCGTGGAAGGCAAGCTTGGCGATGCGGATATTCAGATCTCCTACCATTGTAACCGACTTTGTGTAACCCTAACCCTATCCGGTGTCTATATAAACCGGAGGGTTTTAGTCCGTAGGACAACAACTCCAACATACAACAATCATACCATAGGCTAGCTTCTAGGGTTTAGCCTCCTTGATCTCGTGGTAGATCTACTCTTGTACTACCCATATCATCAATATTACTCAAGCAGGACGTAGGGTTTTACCTCCATCGAGAGGGCCCGAACCTGGGTAAAACTTCATGTCCCTTGTCTCCTGTTACCATCCGCCTAGACGCACAGTTCGGGACCCCCTACCCGAGATCCGCCGGTTTTGACGCCGACAGGCCCCCTCGCGGATAACTCCACGTGGGACGTCGACAACAACCCAGAGCGACTGAGGGAGTCCTGGATTAGGGGGTGTCCAGATGGCCGGACTATACCTTTAGCCAGACTCCTGGACTATGAAGATACAAGATTGAAGACTTCGTCCCGTGTCCGGAAGGGACTTTCCTTGGCGTGGAAGGCAAGCTTGGCGATGCGGATATTTAGATCTCCTACCATTGTAACCGACTTTGTGTAACCCTAACCCTCTCCGATGTCTATATAAACCGGAGGGCTTCAGTCCGTAGGACAACAGACAACAATCATACCATAGGCTAGCTTCTAGGGTTTAGCCTCTCTGATCTCGTGGTAGATCTACTCTTGTACTACCCATATCATCAATATTAATCAAGCAGGACGTAGGGTTTTACCTCCATCAAGAGGGCCCGAACCTGGGTAAAACATTGTGTCCCTTGTCTCCTGTTACCATCCGCCTATACGCACAGTTCGGGACCCCCTACCCGAGATCCGCCGGTTTTGACACCGACATTGGTGCTTGTTGGGGAACGTAGTAATTTCAAAAAATTTCCTACGCACACGCAAGATCATGGTGATGCATAGCAACGAGAGGGGAGAGTGTTGTCTATGTACCCTCGTAGACCGAAGCGGAAGCGTTGACACAACATAGAGGAAGTAGTCGTACGTTCTCCTCGCGATCCAACCGATCACAGCACCGTTACTCCGGCACCTCCGAGTTCTTGGCACACGTTCAGCTCGATGACGATCCCCGTGCTCCGATCCAGCAAAGCGTCGGGGAAGAGGTCCGTCAGCACGACGGCGTGGTGCGCAGGGCTTCGCCTAAGCACTGCAACGATATGACCGAGGTGGAATTTGGTGGAAGGGGGTACCGCACACGGCTAAGGAAAGATCTCAATGATAAATTGTGTGTCTATGGGGTGCCCCCTGCCCCCGTATATAAAGGAGCCAAGGGGGAGGGGCTGGCCGGCCAAGCCTGGCGCGCCAGGAGAGTCCTACTCCCTCTGGGTGTAGGATTCCCCCCCAATCCTAGTTGGACTAGGATTCTCCAAGGGGGAGAGAGAGAGAGAGGGGGCCGGCCACCTCTCCTAGTCCTAATAGGACTAGGGGAAGGGGGGAGGCGCGCAGCCCATGAGGGCAGCCCTCTCTCCTCTCCACCAAGGCCCATGTTGGCCCATTATGCTCCCGGGGGGTTCCGGTAACCCTCCCGGTATTCCGGTAAAATCCTGATTTCACCTGGAACACATCCGATGTCCAAACATAGGCTTCCAATATATCATTCTTTACGTCTCGACCATTTCGAGACTCCTCGTCATGTCCGTGATCACATCCGGGACTCCGAACTCCTTCGGTACATCAAAATGCATAAACTCATAATAACTGTCATCGTAACGTTAAGCGTGCGGACCCTACGGTTCAAGAACAATGTAGACATGACCGAGACATGTCTCCGGTCAATAACCAATAGCGGGACCTGGATGCCCATATTGGCTCCTACATATTCTACGAAGATCTTTATCGGTCAGACCGCATAACAACATACGTTGTTCCCTTTGTCATCGATATGTTACTTTGCCCGAGATTCGATCATCGGTATCCAATACCTAGTTCAATCTCGTTACCGGCAAGTCTCTTTACTCGTTCCGTAATACATCATCCCGCAACTAAGTCATTAGTTGCAATGCTTGCAAGGCTTTAAGTGATGTGCATTACCGAGAGGGCCCAGAGATACCTCTCCGACGATCGGAGTGACAAATCCTAATCTCGAAATACGCCAACCCAACATCTACCATTGGAGACACCTGTAATACTCCTTTATAATCACCCAGTTACGTTGTGATGTTTGGTAGTACCCAAAGTGTTCCTCCGGCAAACGGGAGTTGCATAATCTCATAGTCATAGGAACATGTATAAGTCATGGATAAAGCAATAGCAACATACTAAACGATCGGGTGCTAAGCTAATATAATGGGTCATGTCAATTAGATCATTCAACTAATGATGTGACCTCCTTAATCAAATAACAACTCTTTGTTCATGGTTAGGAAACATAACCATCTTTGATTAACGAGCTAGTCTAGTAGAGGCATACTAGTGACACTCTGTTTGTCTATGTATTCACACATGTATTATGTTTCCGGTTAATACAATTCTAGCATGAATAATAAACCTTTATCATGATATAAGGAAATAAATAATAACTTTATTATTGCCTCTAGGGCATATTTCCTTCAGTCTCCCACTTGCACTAGAGTCAATAATCTAGTTCACATCGCCATGTGATTTACCAGCAATACTTCACATCACCATGTGATTAACACCCATAGTTCACATCGATATGTGATCAACACCCAAAGGGTTTACTAGAGTCAGTAATCTAGTTCACATTGCTATGTGATTAACACCCAAAGAGTACTAAGGTGTGATCATGTTTTGCTTGTGAGATAATTTTAGTCAACGGGTCTGTCACATACAGATCCGTAAGTATTTTGCGAATTCTATGTCTACAATACTCCGCACAGAGCTACTCTAGCTAATTGCTCCCACTTTCAATATGTATCTAGATCGAGACTTAGAGTCATCCAGATCAGTGTCAAAAACTTGCATCGACGTAACCCTTTACGGCGAACCTTTCTGTCACGTCCATAATCGAGAAACATATCCTTATTCCACTAAGGATAATTTTTGACCGCTGTCTAGTGATCTACTCCTAGATCACCATTGTACTCCCTTGCTTAACTCAGTGTAGGGTATACAATGGATCTGGTACACAGCATTGCATACATGATAGAGCCTATGGCTGAAGCATAGGGAACATCTTTCATTTTCTCTCTATCTTCTGCAGTGGTCGAGTTTTGAGTCTTTACTCAACTTCATACCTTGTAACACAGGAAAGAACTCTTTCTTTGACTGTTCCATTTTGAACTACTTCAAAATCTTGTCAAGGTATGCACTCATTGAAAACTTATCAAGCGTCTTGATCTATCTCTATAGATCTTGATGCTCAATATGTAAGCATCTTTACCGAGGTCCTTCTTCGAAAAACTTCTTTCAAACACTCCTTTATGCTTTGCAGAATAATTCTACATTATTTCCGATCAACAATATGTCATTTACATATACTTATCAGAAATGCTGTAGTGCTCCCACTCACTTTCTTGTAAATACAGGCTTCACCGCAAGTCTGTATAAAACCATATGCTTTGATCAACTTATCAAAGCGTATATTCCAACTCCGAGATGCTTGCACCAGTCCATAGATGGATCGCTGGAGCTTGCATATTTTGTTAACACCTTTAGGATTGACAAAACCTTCTGGTTGCATCATATACAACTCTTCTTTAAGAAATCCATTAAGGATTGCAGTTTTGTTATCCATTTGCCAGATTTCAGAAAATGCGGCAATTGCTAACATGATTCGGACAGACTTAAGCATAGATACGAGTGAGAAACTCTCATCATAGTCAACACCTTGAACTTGTCGAAAACCTTTTGCGACAATTCTAGCTTTGTAGATAGTAACACTACTATCAGCGTCCGTCTTCCTCTTGAAGATCCATTTATTCTTAATTGCTTGCTGAACATCGGGCAAGTCAATCAAAGTCCAAACTTTGTTCTCATACATGGATCATATCTCAGATTTCATGGCCTCAAACCATTTCGCGGAATTTGGGCTCACCATCGCTTCTTCATAGTTCGCAAGTTCGTCATGGTCTAGTAACATAACTTCCAGAACAGGATTACCGTACCACTCTGGTGCGGATCTCACTCTGGTTTACCCACGAGATTCGGTAGTTACTTGATCTGAAGTTACATGATCATCATCATTAGCTTCCTCACTAATTGGTGTAGTAGTCACAAGAACAGATTTATGTGATGAAGTACTTTCCAATAAGGGAGAAGGTACAATTACCTTATCAAGTTTTCTTCTTTCCTCCCACTCACTTCTTTCGAGAGAAACTCCTTCTCTAGAAAGGATCCATTATAAGCAACGAATGTCTTGCCTTAGGATCTGTGATAGAAGGTGTACCCAACAGTCTCCGTTGGGTATCCTATGAAGACATAGTTCTCCGATTTGGGTTTGAGCTTATTAGAATGAAACTTTTTCATATAAGCATCATAATCCAAACTTTAAGAAACGACAACTTTGGTTTCTTGCTAAACCACAGTTCAGATTGTGTCGTCTCAACTGACTTAGATGGTGCCCTTTTAAACGTGAATGCAGCTGTCTCTAATGCATGATCCCAAAACGATATTGGTAAATCGGTAAGAAACATCATAGATTGTACTATATCCAATAAAGTACGGTTATGACGTTCGGACACACCATTATGCTGTGGTGTTCCAGGTGGCATGAGTTTGTGAAACTATTCCACATTGCTTTAACTGAAGACCAAACTCGTAACTCAAATACTCTTCTCCACGATCAGATCGTAGAAACTTTATTTTCTTGTTACGATGATTTTCCACTTCACTCTAAAATTATATGAACTTTTTCAAATGTTTCAGACTTCTTATTTCATTAAGCAGATATACCCATATCTGCTCAAATCATCTGTGAAGGTTAGAAAATAATGATACTTGCCGCAAGCCTTAATATTCATTGGACCACATACATCAGTATGTATGATTTCCAACAAATCTGTTGCTTGCTTCATTGTTCCGGAGAACGGCGTTTTAGTCATCTTGCCCAAGAGGCATGGTTCGCAAGGATCAAGTGATTCATAATCAAGTGATTCTAAAATCCCATCAGCATGGAGTTCCTTCTTGCGCTTTACACCAATATGACTTAAACGACAGTGCCACAGATAAGTTGCACTATCATTATTAACTTTGCATCTTTTTGGCTTCAATATTATGAATATGTGTATCACTACGATCGAGATCCAACAAACTATTTTGTTGGTGTGTATGACCATAAAAGGTTTTATTCATGTAAACAGAACAACAATTTATTCTCTTACTTAAATGAATAACCGTATTGCAATAAACATGATCAAATCATATTCATGCTCAACACCAAATAACACTTATTTAGGTTCCACACTAATCCCGAAAGTATAGGGAGTGTACGATGATGATCATATCAATCTTGGAACCACTTCCAACACACATCGTCACTTCACCCTCAACTAGTCTCTGTTTATTCTGCAAATCCCGTTTCGAGTTACTAATCTTAGCAACTGAACTAGTATCAAATACTGAGGGGTTGCTATAAACACTAGTAAAGTCCACATCAATAACATGTATAAAATATACTTATGTTCACTTTGCCATCCTTCTTATCCGCCAATCACTTGGGGTAATTCCGCTTCCAGTGACCAGTCCCTTTGCAGTAGAAGCACTTAGTCTCAGGCTTAGGACAAGACTTGGGCTTCTTCACTTGAGCAGCAACTTGCCTGCCGTTCTTCTTGAAGTTCCCTTCTGTCCCTTTGCCCTTTTCTTGAAACTAGTGGTCTTGTTAACCATCAACACTTGATGTTTTTCTTGATTTCTACCTTCGTCGATTTCAGCATCACGAAGAGCTTGGGAATTACTTTCGTCATCCCTTGCATATTATAGTTCATCACAAAGTTCTACTAACTTGGTGATGGTGACTAGAGAATTCTGTCAATCACTATTTTATCTGGAAGATCAACTCCCACTTGATTCAAGCGATTGTAGTACTCAGACTATCTGAGCACATGCTCACTAGTTGAGCGACTCTCCTCCATCTTTTAGCTATAGAACTTGTTGGAGACTTCATATCTCTCAACTCGGGTATTTGCTTGAAATATTAACTTCAACTCCTAGAACATCTCGTATGGTCCATGACGTTCAAAACGTCTTTGAAGTCCCGATTCTAAGCCGTTAAGCATGGTGCACTAAACTATTAAGTAGTCATCATATTGAGCTTAGCAAAACGTTCATAACGTCTGCATCTGCTCCTGCACAAGGTCCGTCACCTAGCAGTGCATCAAGGACATAATTCTTCTGTGCAGCAATGAGGATAAACCTCAGATTACAGATCCAATACGCATCATTGCTACTAACATTTAACACAATTTTCTCTAGGAACATATCAAAATAAACACAGGGAAGCAACAATGCGAGCTATTGATCTACAACATAGATATGCTAATACTACCAGGACTAAGTTCATGATAAATTAAAGTTCAATTAATCATATTACTTAAGAACTCCCACTCAGATAGACATCCCTCTAATCTTCTAAGTGATCACGTGATCCAAATCAACTAAACCATATCCGATCATCACGTGAGATGGAGTAGTTTCAATGGTGAACATCATTATGTTGATCATATCTATTATATGATTCACGCTCGACCTTTCGGTCTCCGTGTTCCGAGGTCATATCTTATATGCATAGCTCGTCAAGTATAACCTGAGTATTCCGCGTGTGCAACTATTTTGCACCCGTTGTATTTGAACGTAGAGCCTATCACACCCGATCATCACGTGGTGTCTCAGCACGAAGAACTTTTGCAACGGTGCATACTCAGGGAGAACACTTCTTGATAATTTAGTGAGAGATCATCTTATAATGCTACCGTCAATCAAAGCAAGATAAGATGCATAAAAAGATAAACATCACATGCAATCAATATAAGTGATATGATATGGCCATCATCATCTCGTGCTTGTGATCTCCATCTTCGAAGCACCGTCATGATCACCATCGTCATCGGCGCGACACCTTGATCTCCATCGTAGCATCGTTGTCGTCTCGCCAATCTTATGCTTCCACGACTATCACTACCGCTTAGTAATAAAGTAAAGCATTACATCGCGATTGCATTGCATACAATAAAGCGACAACCATATGGCTCCTGCCAGTTGCCGATAACTCGGTTACAAAACATGATCATCTCATACAATAAAATTTAGCATCATGTCTTGACCATATCACATCACAACATGCCCTGCAAAAACAAGTTAGACGTCCTCTACTTTGTTGTTGCAAGTTTTACGTGGCTGCTACGGGCTTAAGCAAGAACTCATCTTACCTATGCATCAAAACCACAACGATAGTTTGTCAAATAGACTCCGTTTTAACCTTCTCAAGGACCGGGCGTAGCCACACTCGGTTCAACTAAAGTTGGAGAGACAGTCTTCCGCAAGCCATCTATGTGCAAAGCACGTCGAGGGAACCGGTCTCGCGTAAGAGTACGCGTAAGGTTGGTCCGGATCGTCTCGTCCAACAATACCGCTGAACCAAAGTATGACATGCTGGTAGGCAGTATGACTTGTATCGTCCACAACTCACTTGTGTTCTACTCGTGCAAATAACATCAAACCATAAAAACCTAGGCTCGGATGCCACTGTTGGGGAACGTAGTAATTTCAAAAAATTTCCTACGCACACGCAAGATCATGGTGATGCATAGCAACGAGAGGGGAGAGTGTTGTCTACGTACCCTCGTAGACCGAAGCGGAAGCGTTGACACAACGTAGAGGAAGTAGTCGTACGTTCTCCTCGCGATCCAACCGATCACAGCACCGTTACTCCGGCACCTCCGAGTTCTTGGCACACGTTCAGCTCGATGACGATCCCCGTGCTCCGATCCAGCAAAGCGTCGGGGAAGAGGTCCGTCAGCACGACGGCGTGGTGACGATCTTGATGTGTTACCGGCGCAGGGCTTCGCCTAAGCACTGCAACGATATGACCGAGGTGGAATTTGGTGGAAGGGGGCACCGCACACGGCTAAGGAAAGATCTCAATGATCAATTGTGTGTCTATGGGGTGCCCCCTGCCCCCGTATATAAAGGAGCCAAGGGGGAGGGGCTGGCCGGCCAAGCCTGGCGCGCCAGGAGAGTCCTACTCCCTCTGGGAGTAGGATTCCCCCCCAATCCTAGTTGGACTAGGATTCTCCAAGGGGGGGAGAGAGAGAGAGAGAGGGGGCCGGCCACCTCTCCTAGTCCTAATAGGACTAGGGGAAGGGGGGAGGCGCGCAGCCCATGAGGGCAGCCCTCTCTCCTCTCCACCAAGGCCCATGTTGGCCCATTATGCTCCCGGGGGGTTCCGGTAACCCTCCCGGTATTCCGGTAAAATCCTGATTTCACCTGGAACACATCCGATGTCCAAACATAGGCTTCCAATATATCATTCTTTACGTCTCGACCATTTCGAGACTCCTCGTCATGTCCGTGATCACATCCGGGACTCCGAACTCCTTCGGTACATCAAAATGCATAAACTCATAATAACTGTCATCGTAACGTTAAGCGTGCGGACCCTACGGTTCGAGAACAATGTAGACATGACCGAGACACGTCTCCGGTCAATAACCAATAGCGGGACCTGGATGCCCATATTGGCTCCTACATATTCTACGAAGATCTTTATCGGTCAGACCGCATAACAACATACGTTGTTCCCTTTGTCATTGATATGTTACTTTGCCCGAGATTCGATCGTCGGTATCCAATACCTAGTTCAATCTCGTTACCGGCAAGTCTCTTTACTCGTTCCGTAATACATCATCCCGCAACTAACTCATTAGTTGCAATGCTTGCAAGGCTTTAAGTGATGTGCATTACCGAGAGGGCCCAGAGATACCTCTCCGATGATCGGAGTGACAAATCCTAATCTC
The DNA here is from genome assembly GCA_032464435.1 of Aegilops umbellulata. Classification (NCBI taxonomy): domain Eukaryota; kingdom Viridiplantae; phylum Streptophyta; class Magnoliopsida; order Poales; family Poaceae; genus Aegilops; species Aegilops umbellulata. The sequence continues at coordinate 216,437,894 of CP136059.1, forward strand.
GAAATACGCCAACCCAACATCTACCATTGGAGACACCTGTAATACTCCTTTATAATCACCCAGTTACGTTGTGACGTTTGGTAGTACCCAAAGTGTTCCTCCGGCAAACGGGAGTTGCATAATCTCATAGTCATAGGAACATGTATAAGTCATGGATAAAGCAATAGCAACATACTAAACGATCGGGTGCTAAGCTAATATAATGGGTCATGTCAATCAGATCATTCAACTAATGATGTGACCTCTTTAATCAAATAACAACTCTTTGTTCATGGTTAGGAAACATAACCATCTTTGATTAACGAGCTAGTCTAGTAGAGGCATACTAGTGACACTCTGTTTGTCTATGTATTCACACATGTATTATGTTTCCGGTTAATACAATTCTAGCATGAATAATAAACCTTTATCATGATATAAGGAAATAAATAATAACTTTATTATTGCCTCTAGGGCATATTTCCTTTAGTGCTTTCATTGAGAGTTCGTCTGTGTCATCGCCATCAGAAGGATGCCTCGTCCCGTCTTTAAAGACGGCACCGTCGCTAAAGAGCTTTGGCTGTCGGCCAAACTCTCCGATTAGGTGGTTTTCTTATGACCGCCTGTTCGGATGCTACGCCAACAATGACCTCTCGGGTCATCAAAAGCAATCTTCATGTCAGCTCGGAGCTCGCCGAGCAGTTAGATCCAATGGAGCTCTCTTCCATGAACGAGCTCTTGGATTGCATCGCCGCCCTGGGGGTCGCTACGGATTACGACCAGGTTGGGCCTAAACCTGATCTAAGAGAAATTATCTCTCCCCAAGTCACCCATCACGTTGCCATGGTTGAGGGGCAGTGCGACGACCCTTCATCTATCTTAAGGACTAACTACATCCGGATTCCCGATCCCTCCAAGCCGGATATCCGCGGAGGGAAGGATGTAATTCAAGACCTGAACTTAGAATCAGGCGACATGCTAGATTTATTGGACAACATCCAAGAGTCCAAACTTCAGAGTTCGGAAACTCCTTGGCCTCTGAGTCTCAGATTGGGTGAGGTTTCGGGTTTAATACCACCTGCCCACCCGAACATAAGCGATCTATCCCAAATCAGGCAACAACCCGAAGAAACAGTACATCATTACTGGGCCAGATTCCTCCTGGTTATGAACAGGATAAAGGAGTGCCACGAGGGAGACGCAATCTCAATCTTTTGCAATAATTGCACGGACAAGGGAATCCTCAACCTCATAAGTCGTCGTGATATCACACGCTTTGCTGACTTGGCGTCCATAGTACAAAGGTACTGTGTGATGGAAAGCGCCTGGAAAACCGAAATAAAATTTTGGGATAATCCGGCCCTAAATAGAAACCCCGTCCGGAATAAAAGGGTGAATCATCGAGAGACGCCCGGGTTAAATACTAAAAAGCAAAAACCCTCTATAGGGCATGGAATCGTACTGGAAGGATGGCTTAATGGACCCTGTAGAATTCACAGTAGAGAGGGCGCCACACCAACTCATAGCCTTAGAGCATGTTGGATACTCTGGCAGGTGGCCAAAATTGGCGAAGATCTGCTAACTCCAGAGGCCACAGAAAGCCACCCCAGGGATGCCAATACGGTATTAGCAGTCTTCGAGACTTTCACATCTAATAATATGCGAAAAAGAACACTCCGCAGCCTTGCCGAAGTCTACCAAGTAGCAACAATAAACCCATGGAGTGACACGGCCATTACTTTTAATGTCAGTGATGAACCTAAATTCCGAACAGCCCGAGCACCAGCCGCATTGGTCCTCAGTCCAGTAGTGGATGGCTTTCGCCTCACCAAAGTACTCATGGATGGAGGCAGCGGATTAAACCTCATTTACGAGGAAACCCTTCAAAAGATGGAAATAGACTGGAGCCGCATTAAGCGAAGCAACACAACCTTTAGAGGAATAATACCCAGTCGGGAAGCGCGTTGTACAGGAAAAATCACACTAGATGTGGTGTTCAGCACGCCGGATAATTACAGGTCCGAAGAGGTCACGTTCCATGTGGCCCCATTCAGTAGCGGATACCACGCTCTGCTCGGGCGTGAAGCATTTACAATCTTCCAAGCAATACCCCATTACGGGTACATGAAGCTCAAGATGCCCGGGCCAAACGGAATCATCACTCTCACTAGTGATCCGGACATAGCACTCCGCGCCGAAAATAAGACAACCGCACTGGCCCTTGAGGCACTATCCGAAGCCCTAGCGGCTGAGGAGCTGACTGCCCTGCGCTCCACGGTGAACAGGGACGACATGGTACTCGACAAGAGATCCAAGTCCACCTCCTTTAAACCAGCGGATGAAATAGTCAAATTCCAGGTCCATCCAACGGACCCCAATAAAACAGCTTCCATCGGGGCGCAATTAAACCCTGATGTAGACGCCGCACTGCGAGAATTCCTACGTGAAAATTGGGACATCTTCGCCTGGCACCCTTCAGGCATGCCAGGAATCCCACGCAAGCTGGCCGAACATAGCTTAAATATCTTAAAAGGATTCAAACCTGTCAAACAAGCTCTTCGGCGTTTTTCCAAACCTAAGAGACAGGCCATGGGAGAGGATCTAGCCAAGCTATTGGAGGCCGGATTCATCAGAGATATAAAACATCTGGACTGGCTAGCAAACCTGGTGATGGTACCAAAGAAGGACAAATCCTGGCGCATGTGCGTTGATTTTAAAGACCTTAACAAGGCTTGCCCAAAGGATCCCTTCCCCCTCCCCCGCATTGATCAAATTATCGACGCCACCGCAGGACACGATTCGTTGTGTTTCCCCGACGCATATTCCGGCTACCATCAAATCAAGATGGCAGAATCAGACCAAGCCGCAACGGCATTCATCACACCGTACGGCCCATTCTGCTTCAACATGATGCCCTTTGGGCTCAAAAACGCCGGCGTAACATATCAGCGCATGATTCAAACATGTCTGGCAAACCAGATCGGCACAACAGTGGAGGCATATGTGGATGATGTGGTCGTAAACACAAGACATGTCGAATCTCTAGTAGACGACTTGAGGCTTACATTTGACAATCTCCGAACATACGACATCAAGCTCAACCCAGAAAAATGCGTTTTCGGCGTTCCAGCCGGAAAGCTCTTGGGCTTCATTGTATCCGGTAGAGGAATTAAAGCAAATCCTGCCAAGATCCGAGCTTTGTCACAATTGGATATCCCGAAGGACCTCAAGCAGATACAAAAATTAACCGGATGCGTGGCGGCTCTAAGCCGCTTCATCTCCCGTTTGGGAGAAAAGGCACTACCCCTCTATCGCCTCCTTTGGTGCACTGAACACTTCGAGTGGATGGATGCCGCCACGACCGGACTCGATGAAATAAAAGCCATATTGGCAACAAACCCAGTCCTGGCCGCGCCAAACATTGGCGAGCCAATGCTATTGTACATTGCAGCAACCCATCAGGTGGTAAGCATAGTGCTCGTCGTCGAACGAGAAACGGACGGACACAAATTCCCCCTTCAAAAGCCGGTCTACTATGTGTCCGCTGTCCTCACTCCATGCAAATCACGGTACCCGCATTATCAAAAGATTGCATACGCGGTATTCATGGCATCCCGGAAGCTGTGACACTACTTTCAAGAGTGTTCGATAACAGTAGCCTCGGAAGTACCACTCAACGATATTATAAACAACCGCGACGCAACGGTCCGGATTGCAAAATGGGCCATTGAGCTCCTCCTGTTTGACATAACTTATAAGCCATGGCGAGTTATAAAATCGCAAGTTTTGGCCGACTTCGTCGCAGAATGGACGGAGGCCGAACTCCCTAAAGAGTACGACACATATTCAAACTGGATCATGGATTTCGACGGCTCCAAAATGTAGGCTGGTCTTGGGGCTGGCGTCGTTTTGACGTCGCCCACAGGAGACACAGTTCAATATGTACTCCAGATTATGTACACAGACTCCAACAATGCAGCTGAATACGAGGCCCTTCTACATGGTCTTCGGATGGCAGTATCCATGGGTATTCAACGCCTAGAGGTGCGAGGGGATTCAAACCTCGCAATATCTCAAATAAATGCAGACTTCGATGTCAAGGATCCAAAAATGGCAGCTTATCGCAACGCCATCCTAAAAATGTCAGCTCGGTTCGAAGGGCTCGAATTTCATCATATAGCCAATCAGGCGGCAGATGTCCTGGCACGCATCGGCGCAAAACGCGATGCCGTCCCCCCAACATCTTCTTGGAAAGGTTGTTCAAGCCATCCGTAGTATGGGAAGGGGAACCTGGCAATAACAGCCCGGACCCAACCGCACTGCCCGGCACCGAACAATCTAACATAATTGGAGGCTTTGCCAATGAAATTACAACTTCAGCCCACGTAATAATGGCCGTCATCGCCCTGTGGACAGAACTATTCCTAGCCTACCTTACTAGGCAGGAACTCCCAGAGGACCAAAACGAGGCACGCTGCATAGTGCGGCGATCTAAAGCCTATAAAGTCCATGAGGAGAACTTTATAAGAAAAGCACTACTGGAGTCCTTCAAAGGTGCATCTCCGAAGAGGAAGGGCGGAACTTGCTGGCCGAAATTCATGCCAGACTCGGTGGTCATCACGCTGCAGCCCGGTCCCTTGTAAGCAAGGCTTTCCGTACAGGCTTCTATTGGCCGATGGCCCGGGCAGACGCTCAGGACTTGGTCCAACGATGCGTCGGTTGCCAGATTTTCGCAAACCAAAGCCATATGCCACCCACCGCCCTCCAAACTATCCCCATCACTTCGCCCTTCGCGGTCTGGGGGCTTGACATGGTTGGACCCCTTAAAGGCGAAACCCACAAGAAAAAAATACTTACTGGTCATGGTGGATAAGTTCACCAAATGGATAAAAGCCAAGCCTGTTAAGACGGCCGAATCCGGACCGGTGATAGACTTTATATCTGGGGTCGTACACCGTTACGACGTCCCCCACAGCATCATCACTGATAACGGCACGAACTTTACGGCCGACAAGGTGAAAATCTGGTGCAAAAACATGGGATCAAGTTCGATTATGCTTCCGTCTATCATCCACAAACTAACGGCCAGGTCGAACATGCAAATGGTCTTATCATGAGCGGCATCAAACCCAGATTAGTGCGGTCCCTCAAGGAATCTAACACGCACTGGGTAGAGGAGCTCGACTCCGTACTCTCGGGGCTGCGGACCACGCCGAATCGCACCACCGGATACACACCATTTTTCATGGTGTACGGCGCAGAGGCAGTTTTGCCTTGCGACATAATTCATGACTCACCTCGAGTGTGCATGTACGAAGAAAGAGAGGCCGAGCTCGATCGGCAGGACAGTTTGGACGCATTGGAGGAAGAGCGTGACGTGGCCAAAGCCCGTTCCGCATTCTATCAACAGCAGGCTCGAAGATATCAAAGCAGAGAAGTACGAGACAAAAATTATAATGTTGGCGAATTAGTTCTATGCCTGCCGGACAAGAAAAAGGACAAACTCAAGCCCAAGTGGGAAGGTCCCTTCATAATTGACCAAGTCCTGACTGGTGGACCATACCGCCTGCGAGATGCATCAGTTAACCGACTCGAGCCGAACCCATGGAACGCAGCCCGTCTCCTAAGATTCTATGCCTAGCGCCGGACTCTGTGTTCGTCTCCTTCCTCTGTCCATTTTTTATATATACTGTCTGTCTTATATTTCTCTCCTTCTCCTCTCCCTTCCTCTTATAGCCTTAAAAGGCTCATCACATGACGTGCTATTTGCACTCATTAAACCTGGGGGCTTCTTTTAACAGAAGCTTATTCACACGGGCATTATGCCCAACACATGTGTTACACTTCCGCATGTACCTTTTATTTCACCATTATATGCATCGATATGACTTAAGTTTTTGCCAAGCTGGGTTGCCCGTCTCCTGTGCTTACCCCTACGTTCCCGATTGTTCGGCTAGGTGGTAAAGGGAGCACCTCTGTGATTGTTACTGCTGGGTCAGCCGGATGTGTACCTCAGACTGGGTGAAGCCGAAAGCTAGCGTTCTTAAGGGAATATTCGGTTGGTGACCTGAGAGATGATTTTTCCACTTATTTATCTATGCGCCCCAGATGATTTTTCCTACATCTTTTTCGCAGAACGGACATGCAATTTAGGGCATGCCTCCTAGGGAAAGGAACCCTTAACGGAACTATTCTCCCTAGAAGATGTTTCTTACTAACCATGTAATATAACATAACTAGTTGGGCACTTGTCTGTTCAAGCACCAATGACCCCTACGCCTGGTCTCCATGCATACCCTGGTTCTTATATAATCGCGAGGGTATTCAGACACACTCCGGACCGTCAGGTCCCGAGGTCGAAGCGAAAAGGTCGGCTGAGGGTGTCCTGGATTAGGGGGTGTTCGGATAGCCGGACTATACCTTCAGCCGGACTCCTGGACTATGAAGATACAAGATTGAAGACTTCATTCCGTGTAAGGATGGGACTTTCCTTGGCGTGGAAGGCAAGCTTGGCGATGCGGATATTCAAGATCTCCTACCATTGTAACCGACTTTGTGTAACCCTAACCCTCTCCGGTGTCTATATAAACCGGAGGGTTTTAGTCCGTAGGACAAGAACTCCAACATACAACAATCATACCGTAGGCTAGCTTCTAGGGTTTAGCCTCTCTGATCTCGTGGTAGATCTACTCTTGTACTACCCATATCATCAATATTAATCAAGCAGGACGTAGGGTTTTACCTCCATCAAGAGGGCCCGAACCTGGGTAAAACATTGTGTCCCTTGTCTCCTGTTACCATCCGCCTAGACGCACAGTTCGGGACCCCCTACCCGAGATCCGCCGGTTTTGACACCGACATTGGTGCTTTCATTGAGTGTTCCTCTGTGTCGTCACTGTTAGGAATGATGGCTCCTTTGATCATCAACGATGATGCGGTCCAGGGTGAGACTTTCCTTCCTAGACAGATCTTCGTCTTCGGCGGCTTCACACTGCGGGCCAATTTGTTTGGCCGCCTAGAGCAGATCGAAAGCTACGCCCTGGCCATCAGGTCAGGTTTGGAAGTTTGAACTACACGGCTGACATTCGCAGGGACTTGATCTTCGACGGATTCGAGCCACAGCCAAGCGCGCCGCACTGTCTCGATGGGCATGATCTAGCTCTGCCGCCGAACAGTGTCCTGGAGGCCGCACGCACGCTGGTTCCGACCCTTAATTCGGAGCCTGCGGCGCCGATCGAGGATGAGCGGTTGGACGCCACCTCAGGGGCTGCGATCTCAAAGGCGATCGAGCCGAACACCAGCCCCGCACTCCGCATGACCCGTGACTCTGAGGATCCGGATTCCTCTCCGGACTCCGAACACCCCGCGCCCCTGCCAGTCGAATCCGATTGGGCGCCGATCATGGAGTTCACCGCCGCGGACATCTTTCAGCACTCGCCCTTCGGCGACATCCTGAACTCACTAAAGTCTCTCTCTTTATCAGGATAGCCCTGGCCGGACTATGGTCAGCAAGGATGGGGTACGGACGATGAAGAAATTCAAAGCCCACCCACCACCCACTTCGTAGCCACTGTCCACGATTTAACCGACATGCTCGACTTCGACTCCGAAGACATCGACGGTATGGACGACGATGCAGGAGACGAACAGGAACCAGCACCTTTAGGGTGCTGGAAGGCCACCTCGTCATATGACATATATATGGTGGACACTCCAAAAGATGGAGATGGCGATGGAAAAGCGGGGGATGACACCTCTAAGAAACATCCCAAGCGCCGGCGTCAGCGGCGCCGTTCTAAATCCCGCCAAAACAAAAACGGTGATTCCAACGCCGGAGATAATACTACTTCGGATAGCGCCGAAGAACACCCCCTCCAGCAAGATTCAGCACAAGAAGATGGAGAAGCCAGCCCTCATGAGAGAGCGGCAAACCGAGAGGTTGAGGACGATAACTATATGCCTCCCTCCGATGACGAGGCAAGCCTCGACCACGACGAATTCGTCGTACCATCAGACCCTGCTGAACAAGAGCGTTTCAAACGCATGCTTTTAGCCATGGCAAGCAGCCTCAAGAAAAAGCAACAACAACTTAGAGCTGATCAAGATTTGCTAGCTGACAGATGGACTGAAGTCCTTGCGGCCGAAGAGCATGAACTCGAACGCCCCTCCAAGCGTTACCCAAAGCGCAGGCTGCTACCCCGATTAGAGGAGGAAGCACCTACATCACCAGCACATGACATGGCCGACCGGCCACCTCGTTGCTGCGACAGAGAGGCCTCCAAACCCTCCCCTCAAGCCATGCCCCGACGCCGCTCAAAACATGCTAAGGCACGGGAAAACGCGCCAGACCTGCGAGATATACTGGAGGTCAAGGCAAGGCAAACAAGATCGATCTACGGATCGTGCGGGCGCCCCACAGCACGTGACGATGATCGTCACTCCGGATACAATAAATCCGGCCGGGCCGAACACAATGGACAAAGCTCCTTTGAGCTGCGTCGTGATATAGCCCAGCACAGAGGCGTCGCACACCACTATGCTTCAGAGATGAAGTAATGGATCATAAAATCCCTGAGGGTTTCAAACCCGTAAACATCGAATCATACGATGGCACAACAGATCTTGCGGTATGGATCGAAGATTATCTCCTTCATATCCACATGGCCCGCGGTGATGATGTACATGCCATCAAATACCTCCCGCTCAAACTTAAGGGACCGGCCCGGCATTGGCTCAATAGTTTGCCAACAGACTCAATCGGTTCTTGGGAGGACCTGGAAGCCGCATTCCTTGACAACTTCCAGGGCACTTATGTACGACCACCGGACGCTGATGACCTAAGCCACATAATCCAACAGCCAGAGGAATTGGCCAGGCAATTCTGGACACGGTTCCTAACAAAGAAAAATCAAATAGTCGACTGTCCGGACGCGGAGGCCCTAGCAGCCTTCAAGCATAATACCCGTGACGAGTGGCTTGCCCGGCACCTGGGACATGAAAAGCTGAAATCTATGGCAGCCCTCACGACACTCATGACCCGCTTTCGCGCGGGAGAAGACAGCTGGCTAGCTCGCAGCAACAACTTAACCAAGAACCTTGGCAATTCGGATACCAAGGACAAAAGCGGCAAGTCACGCCGGAACAAGCAAAAGCGCCGCGTTAACAGCGACAGCAACGAGGATATGGCAGTAAATGCCGGATTCCGAGGCTACAAATTCGGTCAGCGGAAAAATCCATTCAAAAGAAATACTCAGGGCCCGTCCAGTTTGGACCAAATACTCGACCGCTTGTGCCAGATACATGGCACCCCCGAAAAGCCAGCAAATCACACCAACAAGGATTGTTGGGTGTTCAAGCAGGCAAGCAAGTTAAGAGCCGAAAACAGAGACAAGGGGCTGCATAGCAATGACGAGGAGGAGCCCAGGCCGCCGAACAACAATGGACAGAAGGGTTTTCCCCCACAAGTGCGGACGGTGAACATGATATACGCAACCCACATCCCCAAGAGGGAGCAGAAGCGTGCGCTACGAGACGTATACGCGCTGGAGCCAGTCGCTCCAAAGTTCAACCCATGGTCCTCCTGCCCGATCACCTTTGATCGTAGGGACCATCCCACTAGCATCCGTCATGGAGGATTTGCCGCATTGGTTCTTGACACAATTATCGACGGATTTCATCTCACAAGAGTCCTCATGGACGGCGGCAGCAGCCTGAACCTGCTTTACAAGGATACAATGCGGAAAATGGGCATAAATCCCTCGGGGATTAAACCCACCAAAACGACCTTTAAAGGCGTCATACCAGGTGTAGAAGCCAACTGTACAGGCTCAGTTACACTAGAAGTGGTCATCGGATCCCCAGATAATTTCTGAAGCGAGGAGTTAATCTTCGACATAGTCCCGTTCCGAAGTGGCTATCACGCACTGCTCGGGCGAACCGCATTCGCAAAGTTCAATGCGGTACCGCACTATGCATACCTCAAGCTCAAGATGCCAGGCCCTCGAGGAGTAATCACGGTCAACAGAAACACCGAACGCTCCCTCTGAACGGAGGAGCACACGGCAGCGCTCGCAGCAGAAGTACAAAGCAGCCTCTCTAGGCAGTTCTCCAGTCCGGCCCTTAAAAAGCCGAACATTATCAAGCACGCCCGGAGTAACCTACAACGAGACCGCTTGACACGTTCCGAGCTAGCGTAGCAGTGCGGCCCCAACCCTAGCCCTCGCGATATAGCAAAACCACTGCTTCGCGTACATAACTACGCTCTTGAAATACCATGGGCACAAGGGGAGGGGCACCATCACGGCACACCCAAAACACGGCCTAAACCATACTAGGGGCTGCCGAATTCTTTTTTAAATTTTTTTTCTTACTTTCAGAACTCCTCACTTCGGATTACCTGTTCGGCAATTCAACTGCCGCACAAACGATGCAAGATCCAGGAAAGCAGACAAGCCATGTCGCATTATGGAACTCCCAGGTGGTCTCTATTACGAGCAGTATACCTGTTTTGAATACAATTCCGCGGCCTGCTACTGGACAGGACATGTTAAATAGTCCAATATCTTTTGCTTATCGCACTATTTGTATCGTTCTGCTTTGATAGCAGCCCTTTTATAAACAATGCATAGCTTTTTGTCTATTTTTTGCATTATCCTCTTTTCATATATATGTTTATTAATGACATGTTGCACCCGTACACCATGGTACGGCAAACACGCCAGGGGCTTCAGTACCCCTCAATATGGTGTGAGAAGTCCGTACACTTTCACAAGTGCGGCACCCCGAACTTATAGCACTATATGCATTGGCTCCAAATCATGATTTGGGTCAATAGTTGGGTTTGCCCGGCTCCTATGTTTTGGTGCCTTACGTTTCGCTATATCGGCTAAGGTAGCACTAGGAGAACCACTACGATTGTGCCCCAGTTGAGTTGGGCTGAGCACCTCAGTGGAGAAAGCTAAAAATGACTGTCATGATGAGGCGAGAGACCAGTCGCTGTTCGAGAGGTTTTTCGAGTCCCTAAAGACTTATGCCTCTTCGAGCGAGGAGCCGGCTTTGTCCAGCCAAGGCGTGGATAGCGCCCCGAACTCGGTCTTCCGAACTAGGGTCTTCGCCGAAATTTAAAATTTTAGAGTTCTATGGCTAAGTGAGAGTGTTCAAGCATTATAGTCCGATTGCCTGGTTCGTTGTGCTGAGCGCCTCCCTCGAGGGACCCAAATATGGTAAAAAGAGCGCTCAGGTTTATCCTGAACACCCCAGCACTAGTGGCATGGGGGCAGAAGCCAACGACTAGCCATCTCTCAATTTTTGATAAACGGCCGCACAGAAAGTAATATTTTAAATTCAACAAGCATTGCTTAGCGCATATGAACATGTTTTCAGCGCACAGGATAAAACGAGCGAGTTCATTCAAAAATTACATCCTTGGTACATTCATCCGCCATAAGGCGGGCTCCCGGCAGAACATCCTTATAATAGTTCTCGGGCTTGCGATGCTCCTTCCCCGGCGGCGGCCCATCGCTCACAAGCTTCTCACCGTCCAGCTTACCCCAGTGCACCTTTGCACGGGCAAGGGCCCTACGGGCGCCTTCGATGCAGACGGAGCGCTTGATAACCTCGAGCCTGGGACAGGCCTCCACCAGCCGCCGCACCAGCCCGAAGTAGCTCCCTGGCAGGGCCTCTCTAGGCCACAGCCGAACTATGAAGCCCATCATGGCCTGTTCGGCCGCCTTGTGAAGCTCGACCAGCTGCTTTAGCTGGTCGCTCAAAGGCACAGGGTGTCCGACCTCAGCATACTGGGACCAGAACACCTTCTCCGTCGAGCTGCCCTCTTCGGCTCGGTAGAATGCGGCGGCATCGGATACGCTACGGGGAAGATCTGCGAATGCCCCTGGAGAGCTCCGGATTCGGGTAAGTAACAAGTAGTTTACATTTATATTTCTGCTTTGCATAAAGAATGCCTTACCCGCCGCTATCTTTTTCACCGCATCCAACTCTTGGAGGGCCTTTTGGGCTTCGGCCTTGGCAGACTTGGCAGTTTCAAGGGCCACCGCGAGCTCGGACGCTTGCGTCTTTGACTCAAGCTCCAAACTCTCATGTTTTTTCATGAGAGCCTGAAGCTCTTGCTGCATCTCGCCGACCTGGGCCTCAAGTTTCTCTCGCTCGGTGCGCTCCGCGGCCGCTTTCTTTTCGGCCTCGGACAACGCCTGCTTGAGGGTCGCCACCTCAGTCGTGGCCCCTACAATAAGCATTACAATCCTGTCATTTTTTGCAATTGCGTCTTTTTATAGACACTTTTTCTGTAAGGTATCTCTTACCTTCTTTCTCCTCGAGCTGCCGCTTTGCAAGGCCGAGCTCTTTCTCGGTCCGCTCGAGGCCCTGTTTCAGGGCACCCACCTCCGCAGTCAGTGCGGCGGTGGCTAGCAGCGAAGCCTGCATACGCATATTGACTTTTTTATTAGACTCCGGCAAAAATTGATAGATCCTCTATTCGGCTTTTCTTTCCGAACGCCAAACAGAGCATCAGGGGCTACTATCTATGTGATAACACTTTTACATATTTTTACTTACCTCGAAGCCTGTTAGAAGGCTAGCACCAGCTTCAGTCGGTCCGCTCTTGGCGGACTGAACCTTCTGGATCACCATACTCATAATAGTACGGTGCTCCTCGTCGATGGAGGCGCCCTTAAGCACCTCCAGTAGATTAACCGGCGCCTCCGGTTGGACGTAGGCTGCCGGCTCATTAGGCTTGCTCCTCTTGACAGGAGTTCGCCTGTCGTGGTCCGGAACCGTTGAAGATTCCGGCGCGGTGTCCGGCTCAAAGCCGGACTTGGAGCCCTGGGGGATCTTGTCCCCTTTACTCCTGGAGTCCGGGAGGTCGCCTTGCGGCTCCTCTAGGACCACCTCCTCTTGCCCCGGAGCTTGTCGCGACGCCACTTCAGCGTCGTCAGCCGTGCGGGGGGAGACAGCGGGCGGAACTGAATTCACGTCCGATGAATCCAGGGAGCCACTCGACGACTCGTCGAGCCCGTCCTTGGGCGGGCTGCATAAGTATATTCAACGTTAGGGAAGGCTGTGCAAACAAAGGAATATCATGAGTTACTCTGGTATCCGAATACTTACGATGCCGTCGGACGCTTGGCCCTGTCCGGCCACTCCTCGTCGTCCTCGTCGGCGTTAGGGGAGTAGTCCGGTGGAGGGGTCTTCCTCCTCTTGGACCCTTCGGCCTCCCCCGTTGGGGCGGCCTTCCTTTTCTTTCCTCCCCCCGCTGGAGGGGGAGAGGTTTCTTCTTCCTCCTCCTTGTTTTAACGGGAGGAGAGCGTCACGGACTCGTCGGATGACGAGTCCGACACCACCATATGACCGGCACTCTTTCGAGTCCCCATGGCCTTCTTCTTCTTGGCCTTCTTCTCCGGCACCACATAAGTTGCCGGAACCAGCAGCTTCACTAGGAGAGCAGGGGCTGGGTCTTCGGGCAAGGGAGCCGGACAGTTAATCGGTCCGGACTTCGCCTGCCAAGCCTGTCAAAGGTGAGGGAGTTTAGATCCCGCATAGAGTCAAACTATGGAAAAACTTAAACATCTTGTAAAAGGTGAAAGTAGCTTACCTCGCTAGCGTGACGCTGCGAGCTGTATCCGCGGTCCTCGGAAGCGGATGCGGGAGCCCCGGCGCCTTTGGTTAGCACCTTCCAGACGTCTTCATACGTCGTGTCGAAGAGCCTATTAAGGGTTTGGTGATGCGTCGAGTCGAACTCCCACAGATTAAAGTCCCGTTGTTGACACGGGAGGATCTGGCGGACGAGCATAACCTAGACTACATTAACAAGCTTGATCGGTTTGTTCACCAGGGACTGGATGCATGTCTGCAGTCCGGTCACCTCTCTTTCGTCACCCCATGACAGGCCCGTCTCTTTCCAGGACATAAGCCGCGTGGGGGGTGTCGGTGTCAAAACCGGCGGATCTCGGGTAGGGGGTCCCGAAGTGTGCGTCAAGGCCGGCTGGTAACAGGAGACAAGGGACACGATGTTTTTACCCAGGTTCGGGCCCTCTTGATGGAGGTAATACCCTACTCCTGCTTGATTAATATTGATGATATGGGTAGTACAAGAGTAGATCTACCACGAGATCAAGGAGGCTAAACCCTAGAAGCTAGCCTATGGTATGATTGTGTATGAAGATGATTGTCCTACGGACTACAACCCTCCAGTTTATATAGACACCGGATAGGGTTAGGGTTACACAGGGCCGGTTACAATGATAGGAGATCTTGAATATCCGCATCGCCAAGCTTGCCTTCCACGCCAAGGAAAGTCCCATCCGGACACGGGACGAAGTCTTCAATCTTGTATCTTCATAGTCCTGGAGTCTGGCTGAAGGTATAGTCCGGCTACCCGAACACCCCCTAATCCAGGACTCCCTCAGTAGCCCCCGAACCAGGCTTCAATGACGACGAGTCCGCCGTGCAGATTGTTTTCGTCATTGCAAGGTGGGTTCTTCTCCAAATTCTGTGTACCTGTAGGAATAATGTCCGATTTTTTATAATGTCGTGCTCCTCGGCTTCCACACCCAATAATGGATGTCTTCCACGTGTTAAACGAATGCGAAAAGCCGGAGTGTTTTTACATCCACACCCCTGGCCGTACAAACGAGCCGCCTATTTAACGGGATGAGGATTCAGATCCAAACCACATCTTCTCCTCTCCGCGAGTTATCATCAGAGCGCTCCCAGCAAAAGGTCCATTCCAACATGGCCAGCCGTTGCAGCTCCTCCCCTCGCCCCTCCGGTCCTAAACCCGGGGACTGGGAGAGTTGCACCATCCCGCATAGCGAGTTAGTGTCGCTTCAAGCCAAGGGATTTCTCCCTCAGGCATACATGGTCCCGGTCCGAGCCGGTCTTGCCACCTACAATGGCGGAAAACAAGCGGAGAGCACCCCCAATCCCTCTAAAGGAGAGCGGGTGTGCCTCGTCCCCTATCTAATAAGGGGACTGGGATTTCCAATTCACCCATTTCTCCGCGGGCTCCTGGAGTTCTACGGCCTCCAGCTGCACAATCTCACGCCCGCCTCCGTATTGCATATTGCGGGTTTCGTCGCCCTTTGCGAGCTATTTTTAGGCATTGAGGCTCATTTCGTGCTGTGGAAGAGGTTATTCTGCCTAGTGCCCCGTTCTCAAGAGGGGTCTATATATAAAGTGGGCGGAGCCGAAGTACGGCGCATCGCCGGAATCGGATACTTATTCGGAACCCCAAAGAAGGCGTCCGAGGACTGGCCTTCGAAATGGTTTTACATAGATGACGTCCCGCTACCGGACCCTATCCGGATCGGTCTCCCCGAGTTCAACAGTGCTCCATTGAAGAAACGCTTGAGCTGGCGTCCGCGGAGCTCTTAGAGAGAAAGCGACAGAGACGTCCTTTACCTGATGGGCCGGATAAGACTGTTGGATGATTCCGGACTAACCATGATTGGAGTCATGGCCGCATGCATTATGCGGGGGGTGCAGCCGCTTCAATATAGAGGCCACCCCATGTGGGATTTCAACGGGGAGGATGACGCCACCCGTTACGGTCGTAAGGGGCCACCCTCAGCTGCCGCTCTAATAAAGATTTTATCCTCTTTGTACAAGGGAGAAAAGGAGGAATTCCTCCGCGTCAATCCACGGGCCGGATTTACTATGTACAAACCTCCAAGTTGGGTAAGTGAACAATTTCGTGTACCCGTTTGTTTTATACTCCCACAGTTAGATATGTAGTCTAACGACTTTGATGCAGGAACTGCAACAGGAAGTAAAGAATATAAACATCCGCCCTCCACAGCCCGAGGACCCAGAACGGTCCCTCGATCCGGACTCCGAATAGGATCCGGACATATCGGTGGAACTTATCGACGGGGTGTTCCATCAATTAAGCAAGGACAATACCTTGGTAGCCATTACGGCTGATTACCCCGGGTTAATCCCGGCCTCCCAAGTGACATAAACCGGAGTTTTCATTCCCCTGAGAGAAATTCCATTCTCATGTATTCCGGCGTTTCTAACGACAACCGTGTTTTGCAGGGGAGATTCCCGAGGCGGGAGGCCGAACCTGCGGCGGCTGGCCAACAAGGGGCCGCAGGGCCCCGTGGGGCCAAAAGGAATGTAGTCCGGACTGAGATGCCGGCGCAAAGGTATAGCGCACCCTCTGTTTCCCTGGTGTTATTCTGCCAGGGCATATTAACATTCGTGCTGTCTTCAGAGCGAAGAGACCTCGCCGGACTATATCCGGAGAGGTTGCCAATCGCGCCTCCACCAGCCAGGTTCCAACGTCTGGCCAGGAGGCGGAGGCGAGCACTAGGCGCGAACCGGACGCTCCTCCGACAGAGGATGCGGACAGGCTGTCTGCCACAAATTCTGAAGTGGAGAGTGCCATGAACCACAGGCGTCGCTGGTCAGTTTTACGCGACGCTTGTTTCTCCCAAGAGGCTTTAAATGCCTTTAATTCGGGAGATGCGTACCTCCGTGCCACTCAAAGTGGTTTAGCCAGAGCCACGGAGCAGTATGTAAAAGACATACGGGTAAGAAAATTTTGGTCAAATATATATATACCAGTAGCCCCCGAGACTTGAAATAGTTAAAGTAACTGATTTAAGGATCATTTAATATGCAGGTTCTTACCGAGAAGAACACCGTACTGTCCCAGGAGCTGGAAAAGTGCAAGGCCCAACTAGAGGCCGCACTAGCCGCAACAGGGGAGCCCAAAGGGACCCCTCAGGTAAGATACACTTCGAAAGATTAGTGTTGCACGGTTTGGGTGCAAATCTGACAAGTCATATTGCAGATGGCGCCGGATTCGATCCATAAAAGCAACAACTCTTACGCCGGCTAAAGGCCGGTGAGGGTACGTTGACAAAGGTGAGGCGAGAGAAGAATGACCTTCAGGATGCCAACACCAAGCTGGACGTCAAACTTAAAGACGTTCGTGGCCAGCAGTCGTACTCCACGAAGGAGAATCAGCGGCTTCGACGCGACATATTTAGTAAGTGCTTGAACGAACTTTGAAAAAATAGTTCGGCGAGGAAGTCGACTAACAGAGTAATGTCTGTAGGTATGCTCACAGGTCGTCCTGCAGAGGAGATGCCCAGTTCTACGGGTGACCTCCTTCCCGAACTCCTGCAACTGCGCGAGCGAATTCGGCAGGTAATGCGAGGCGTTGCCCAAGCCTTATGGCCTTCCCACTCCATGCCCGAGGGCCTTGGAGAGCTTGCGGAGAAGATGAAGGGAGCTCGGCGGCGCTTCCAGTTGTGGAAGATATTGGCCTGCCGACAAGGCGCTAGGGAGGCCTGGGCCATGGTGAAGACCCGTTTTACAAGGTCTGACCCAAACCACATGGCCGAGGTCGGACCAGTGGGGCCTGACGGGAAGGAGATCCCTGTAAGCTTAGTATACGGCCAAGTAGAGTTGGCCGTGAAGTATTCCCAGCAGGACTGCAAATTAGACAGCCTGTTAGAAGGTATAGAAGAGGAATACGGTCAGTCAGAATGACTATGTAAGTTTGAAATGACATGTGTAATGCCTTCTAGCCGGATTGTAGATTGTTTGTCTTTGCCGACCTTTTCGCTTCAACCTCGGGACCTGACGGTCCGGAGTGTGTCCGAATATCGCAACGGTTATATAAGAACCGGGGTATGCGTGGAGACCAGGCGTATGGGTCATTAGTGCTTTATCAAACAAGTGCCCAACTAGTTATATTATATTACATGGTTAGTAAGAAACATCTTCCAGAGAGAATAGTTCCGTTAAGGGTTCCTTTCGCTGGGGAGGCATGCCCTAAAGTGCATGTCCGGACTGCGTAAAAAGACGTAGAAAAAGCATCTGGGGGCGCATAAAATTAGTAAAGAGATCATCTTTTATTTCACCGACCGAATATTCCCTTAAGAACGCTAGCTTTCGGCTTCACCTAGTCTGAGGTACACATCCGGCTGACCCGGCAGTAACAATCGCAGAGGTGCTCCCTTTACCGCCTAGCCGAACAATCGGGAACGTAGGGGTAAGCACAGGAGCCAGGCAACCCAGCTTGGCCAACACTTAAGTCATATCGTTGCATATAATGGTGAAGAAAAAAGGTACATGCGGAAGTTAACACATGTGATGGGCGTGAAGCCCGTATAAATAAGCTTCTGTTAAAGAACCCCCAGGTTTAATGAGCGCGAGTGGCGCATCACTTGATGAGCCTTTAAGGGCTATAAAAAGAAAAAGAGGAGAAGAGGAGAAATAGAAGACAGAAAAATGTAAAAATGGACAGAGGAAGGAGACGAACACAGAATCCGGCGCTAGGCATAGAATCTTCAAAGACGGGTGGCGTTCCATGGGTTCGGCTCGAGTCGGTTATCCGACGCATCTCGCACGCGGTACGCTCCACCAGTCAGGACTTGGTCGATTATGAATGGACCTTCTCACTTGGGCTTGAGTTTGTCCTTTTTCTTATCCGGCAGGCGTAGAACTAGTTCGCCAATATTGTAATTTTTGGCCCGTACTTCTCTGCTTTGATATCTTCGAGCCTGCTGTTGATAGAATGCGGAACGGGCTTTTGCCACGTCGCGCTCCTCCTCCAAGGCGTCCAAGTTGTCCTGCCGATAGAGCTCGGCTTCTCTTTCTTCGTACATACGCACTCGAGGTGAGTCATGAATTATTTCGCAGGGCAGAACTGCCTCTGCGCCGTACACCATAAAGAATGGTGTGTATCCGGTGGTGTGATTCGGCGTGGTCCGCAGCCCCCAGAGCACGGAGTCGAGCTCCTCTACCCAGTGCGTATTAGATTCCTTGAGGGACTGCACTAGTCTGGGTTTAATGCCGCTCATAATAAGACCATTTGCACGTTCGACCTGACCGTTAGTTTGTGGGGGATAGACCGAAGCATAGTCGAACTTGATGCCCATATTTTTGCACCAGAGTTTTACCTCGTCGGCGGTGAAGTTTGTACCGTTATCAGTGATGATGCTGTGGGGGACGCCGTAACGGTGTACGACCCTGGATATGAAGTCTATCACAGGTCCGGATTCGGCCGTCTTAACAGGCATGGCCTCTATCCATTTGGTGAACTTGTCCACCATGACCAGTAAGTATTTTTTCTTGTTGGTTCCCCCTTTAAGGGGTCCAACCATGTCAAGCCCCAAGACCACGAAAGGCCAGGTGATGGGGATAGTTTGGAGTGCGGTGGGTGGCATATGGCTTTTGTTGGCAAAAAGTTGGCAACCAACGCATCGTTGGACTAAGTCCTGAGCGTCTGCCCAGGCCGTCGGCTAATAAAAGCCTGTACGGAAAGCCTTGCTAACAAGGGACCGAGCAGCAGCGTGATGACCACCGAGTCCGGCATGAATTTCAGCCAGAAGGTTCCGCCCTTCCTCTTCAGAGATGCACCTTTGAAGGACTCCGGTAGTGCTTTTCTTATAAAGCTCTCCCTCGTGGACTTTATAGGCTTTAGATCGCCGCACTATGCAGCGAGCCTCATTTTGGTCCTCTGGGAGTTCCTGCCTAGTAAGGTAGGCTAGGAATGTTTTATGTCTCTAATGAATCCGGCCTCCAATAACTTGGCTAGCTCCTCTCCCATAGCCTGTCTCTTCGGTTCGGAAAAACGCCGAAGGGCTTGTTTAATAGGTTTGAATCCTTTCAGGATATTTAAGGTGTGTTTGGCCAGCCTGCGTGGGATTCCTGGCATGTCTGAAGGGTGCCAAGCAAAAATGTCCCAGTTCACTTGTAGGAACTCTCGCAGTGCGGCATCTACATCAGGGTTCAGTCGTGCCCCGATGGAAGCTGTTTTATTGGGGTCCGTTGGATGGACCTGGAATTTTACTAGTTCGTCTGCTGGCTTGAAGGATGTGGACTTTAATCTCTTATCGAGTATCACATCATCCCTATTAACCATGGAGCGCAGCGCAGTCAGTTCTTCAGCTGCTAAGGCTTCGTATAGTGCCTCAAGGGCCAATGCAGCTGTCCTGTTTTCGGCGCGGAGTGCTGTGTCCGGATCACTAGCGAGAGTGATGATTCCGTTCGGCCCGGGCATCTTGAGCTTCATGTACCCGTAATGGGGTATTGCTTGGTATATTGTAAATGCCTCCCGCCCTAGTATAGCGTGGTATCCGCTATTGAACGGGGCCACCTGGAACGTGACCTCTTCGGACCTGTAATTATCCGGCGTGCCGAACACCACATCTAGTGTGATTTTTCCTGTGCAGCGCGCTTCCCGACTAGGGATTATTCCTCTAAAGGTTGTGCCGCTTCGCTCGATGCGGTTCCAGTCTATATCCATTTTTTGGAGGGTTTCCTCGTAAATGAGGTTCAATCCGCTGCCTCCATCCATGAGTACCTTGGTGAGGCGAAAGCCGTCCACTATGGGTCTGAGGACCAATTCGGCTGGTGCTCGGGCTGTTTGGAATTTAGGTTCATCACTCGCGTTGAAGGTGATAGCAGTGTCGCTCCATGGGTTTATTGTTGCTACTTGATAGACTTCGGCGAGGCTGCGGAGTGTCCTTTTTCGCATATTATTTGATGCGAAAGTCTCGAAGATTGTGAGAACGGTACTGGTGTCCTCGAGCTGGCTTTCTACGGCCTCCGAGATTAGGAGGTCCTTGCCAATTTTGGCCACCTGCCGGAGTATCCAACATGCTCTAAGGCTGTGAGTTGGTGTGGCGTCCTCTGTACTGTGAATTCTACAGGGTCCATCAAGCCACCTTTCCAGTATGGTTCCATGCCCTGTAGAGGGTTTTGGCTTTTTGATATTTAATCCGGGTGTCTTACTATGATGCACCCTCTTAGTTCGGACGGGATTGCTATTCAAGGCCGGATTATCCCAAAATTTTATTTCGTTTTTTCCAGGCGCTTTCCATCGCACAGTACTTTTGTACTATGAACGCCAAGTCAGCAAAGCGTGTAATATCACGACGACTTATGGCGTTAAGTATTCCTTTGTCCGTGCAATTACTGCAAAACATTGAAATTGCGTCTCCCTCGCGGCAATCCTTTATCCTGTTCATAACCAGGAGGAATCTGGCCCAGTAATGATGTACTGTTTCATCGGGCTTTTGCCTGATTTGGGAAAGATTGCTTATGTTCGGGCGGGCGGGGGGTGTTGAATCTGAAACCTCACCCAATCTAAGATTCGGAGGCTGAAGAGCTTCCGAACTCTGAAGTTCGGAGTCTTGGATGTTGTCCAATGAATCTAGCCTGTTGCCTGATTCTAAGCTCAGGTCTTGAGTTATATCCTCCCCTCCGCAGGTATCCGGCTTGGAGGGGTCGGGAATTCGGACGTAGCTAGTCCTTTAAATAGATGAAGGGTCGCCGCACTGCGCCTCTACCATGGCAACGTGGTGGGTGACTTGGGGAGAGTTAATTTCTCTTAGATCGGGTTTAAGCCCAACCTGGTCGTAATCCGTAGCGACCCCCAGGGCGGCCATGCGATCCAAGAGCTTGTTTACGGACGAGAGCTCCATCGGATCCAGCTGCTCGACAAGCTCCGAGCTGACGTGAAGGTTGCTTTCGATGACCCGAGAGGTCACCGTCGGCGCAACGGCCGAACAGGCGGTCATGAGAAAACAACCTAGCCGGAGGGTTTGACCGACAGCCAAGGCTCCCTTAATAACGGCGCCGTCTTTAAAGACGGGAAGAGGCATCCTTCCTAATTGTGACGGCACAGAGGAACTCTCAATGAAAGCACCAATGTCGGTGTCAAAACCGGCGGATCTCGGGTAGGGGGTCCCGAACTGTGCGTCAAGGCCGAATGGTAACAGGAGACAACGGACACGATGTTTTTACCCAGGTTTGGGCCCTCTTGATGGAGGTAATACCCTACTCCTGCTTGATTAATATTGATGATATGGGTAGTACAAGAGTATATCTACCACGAGATCAAGGAGGCTAAACCCTAGAAGCTAGCCTATGGTATGATTGTGTATGAAGATGATTGTCCTACGGACTACAACCCTACGGTTTATATAGACACCGGATAGGGTTAGGGTTACACAGAGTCAGTTACAATGATATGAGATCTTGAATATCCGCATCGCCAAGCTTGCCTTCCACGCCAAGGAAAGTCCCATCCGGACACGGGACGAAGTCTTCAATCTTGTATCTTCATAGTCCTGGAGTCCGGCTGAAGGTATAGTCCGGCTACCCGAACACCCCCTAATCCAGGACTCCCTCAGGGGTCCGGATCGAAACTCAGGAGCCGCGTGCCATTTCGGATCGCGCGGCTCGGTGATGTAAAACCACCTGGATTGCCACCCCTTCAGGGTCTCCACGAAGGAGCCCTCGAGCCATAGGACGTTGGCCATCTTGCCCGCCATGGCGCCTCCGCCTGGCTGCCGTGCACCACCTTGGGCTTGACGTTGAAGGTCTTGAGCCAGAGGCCGAAATGGGGCCGGATGCGGAGGAAAGCCTCGCACACAACGATAAACGCCGAGATGTTGAGGACGAAGTTCGGGGCCAGATCATGGAAATCCAGGCCGTAGTGGAACATGAGCCCCCGGACAAATGGGTGGAGTGGAAAACCCAGTCCGCGGAGGAAGTGGGGAAGGAATACAACCCTCTCATGGGGCCTAGGGGTGGGGAGAAGCTGCCCCTCCTTGGGAAGCCGGTGCGCGATGTCTTTGGACAAGTATCTGTCCTTCCTTAGCTTTTTGACATGGCCCTCCATGACGGAGGAGACCATCCACTTGCCTCCCGCTCCGGACATTGCTTGAGAAGGTTGAGGTGGGAAGTGCGGGCTTGGGCGCTGGAGCTCGAGTGCACGGAAGATGGATAGGCAAAGGAGGAAGAAGGCGCAGGTAAGAAGGTGGATCCTTATCCCCTTATATGGGCGGATGCGGCTTTGCGTCCCCACCAGCCTGGTAAAACTCGCTTGCCTCCCAAGCGCCGTGATAAATGGCGCGGTTGGGTTACCCACATCCGTATTGATGAGAATCCCGTAAATGAGGGACACGATCTCTGCTTTGACAAGCCGTGCCAAGGAAACTGCCTCGCAAAACGTGCTGAGGTGGAAAAGTGAAAACGATTCGAGTAAAAGACTTGGCCGTAGTGTGATGTCACGCTGCGGAATACGTTAGCAGATTAGATTTGTGTTCATATTATTCTCTCTATGGAAATATGTGGAAGCTTTTTTGCAGAGCCAGACACTATCCTTGGTGTTTAAAATCTTCTTGAAGAACTTGGAGGAGGAACCCGCCTAGCAATGCCGAAGACAATCTGCGCGCCGGACTCGTCGTCATTGAAGCCTGGTTCAGGGGTTACTGAGGGAGTCCTGGATTAGGGGGTGTTCGGATAGCCGGACTATACCTTCAGCCGGACTCCTGGACTATCAAGATACAAGATTGAAGACTTCGTTCCGTGTCCGGATGGGACTTTCCTTGGCGTGGAAGGCAAGCTTGGCGATGCGGATATTCAAGATCTCCTACCATTGTAACCGACTTTGTGTAACCCTAACCCTCTCCGGTGTCTATATAAACCGGAGGGTTTTAGTCCGTAGGACAAGAACTCCAACATACAACAATCATACCATAGGCTAGTTTCTAGGGTTTAGCCTCTCTGATCTCGTGGTAGATCTACTCTTGTACTACCCATATCATCAATATTAATCAAGCAGGACGTAGGGTTTTACCTCCATCAAGAGGGCCCGAACCTGGGTAAAACATTGTGTCCCTTCTCTCCTGTTACCATCCGCCTAGACGCACAGTTCGCGACCCCCTACCCGAGATCCGCCGGTTTTGACACCGACATCGGCCATGACAAACGATCTACAATCTGGCTAGAAGGCATTACAAATGTCAATTAAATTACATAGTCATTCTGACTGATTGTATTCCTCTTCAATACCATCTAACAGGCTGTCTAATTTACAGTCCTGCTGGGAATACTTTGCGGCCAATTCTACTTGGCCATATACTAAGCTTACAAGGATCTCCTTCCCATCGGGCCCCACAGGTCCGACCTCGGCCATGTGGTGTGGGTCAGTCTTTGTGTACCACGTCTTCACCATGGCCCGGGCCTCCCTAGCGCTTTGACGGCAGGCCGATATCTTCCACAATCGGAAGCGCCGCCGTGCTCCCTTCAGCTTCTCTGCAAGCTCTCCAAGGCCCTCGGGCATGGAGAGGGATGGCCATAAGGCTTGGGCAACGCCTTGCATCGCCTGCCGAACTCGCTCGTGCAGTTGCGAGAGCTCGGGAAGAAGGTCACTGAGGGAGTCCTGGATTAGGGGGTGTTCGGATAGCCGAACTATATCTTCAGCCGGACTCCAGGACTATGAAGATACAAGATTGAAGACTTCGTCCCGTGTCCGGAAGGTTCTTTCCTTGGCGTGGAAGGCAAGCTAGGCGTGCGGATATTTAGGATCTCCTACCAATGTAACCGACTCTGTGTAACCCTAACCCTATCCGGTGCCTATATAAACCGGAGGGTTGTAGTCCGTAGGACGAACACATCATAACCATCATCATACTCATAGGCTAGCTTCTATGGTTTAGCCTCCTTGATCTCGTGATAGATCTACTCTTGTACTACCCATATCATCAATATTAATCTAGCAGGAGTAGGGTTTTACCTCCATCGAGAGGGCTCGAACCTGGGTAAAATAAAGTGTCCCTTGTCTCCTGTTACCATCCGACCTTGACGCACAGATCGGGACCCCCTACCCGAGATCCGCCGGTTTTGACACCGACATTGGTGCTTTCATTGAGAGTTCCTCTGTGACGTCGCCTTTAGGCCCGATGGCTCCTTTGATCATCAACAACGATGAGGTCCAGGGTGAGACTTTTCTCCCTTGACAGATCTTCGTCTTCGGCGGCTTCGCTCCGCGGGCCAACTCGCTTGGTCATCTGGAGCAGATTGAGAGCTACGCCCCTGGCCATCAAGTCAGGTTTGGAAGCCTAAACTACACGCCAAATATCCGCGGAGACTTGACCTTCGACGGATTCGAGCCACAGCCAAGCGCGCCGCACTATCTCGAGGGGCATGATATAGCTCTGCCTCCAAACAGTGTCCTGGAGGCCGCATACGCTTCGGTCCTGATCCTCGATTCAGAGCCCGCTATGTTCTTTGAGGGTGAACGGTTGGATGTCACCTCGGGGGCTGCGATCTTAAAAGCCATTGAGCCAAACGCAAGCCCCGCACTCCACATGGCACATGACTCCAAGGAACGGTTGGGCGCCGGTAATGGAGTTCACCGCCGCGGACATCTTTCAGTATTCACCTTTTGGTGATATTCTGAATTCTCTCAAGTCTCTCTCTTTGTCAGGAGAGCCCGGGCCGAACTATGGCCCGCGAGGTTGGGATTCGGACGACGAAGAAATTCAAAGCCCACCCACCGCCCACTTAATAGCCACTGTCGACGATATATCCGACATGCTCGACTTCGGCTCTGAAGACTTCGACGGTATGGACGACGAAGGAGGGGACGAGCAAGAACCAGCACCTGTAGGGCGCTGGACCGCCACCTTGTCATACGACATATACATGGTGGATGCTCCAAAAGATGGAGATGGCGATGAAACAGCGGAGGATGGCACTTCGAAAAAGCCTCCAAAACGCCGACGTCAGCGGCGCCGCTCCAAATCCCGCCACAGCAGAAACGGTGATTCCGGCACGGGAGATAATACTACCCCGGACAGCGCCGAAGAACACCAAAACCAGCAGGATTCGGCACAGGAAGATGGAGAAGACCTCCCTCATGAGAGAGCGGCAGAGCGAGAGGTCGAGGACGATAACTACATGCCTCCCTCCGAAGACGAGGCAAGCCTCGGCGACGATGAATTCATCGTACCATCAGACCCTGTCGGACAAGAGCGCTTTCAACGCAGGCTTTTATCCACGGCGAACAGCCTAAAGAAAAAGCAGCAACAGCTTAGAGCTGATCAAGATTTGCTAGCTGACAGATGGACTGAAGTCCTTGCGGCCGAAGAGCACGAGCTCGGACGCCCCTCCAAAAACTATCCTAAGCGCAGGCCGCTACCCCAATCAGAGGAGGAAGCCCAAGACATGGCAGATCGGCCACCTCGCGGCCGCGACAGAGAAGCCTGTCGAACATCCAAACAAGCCATGCCCTGCAGCCGCTTTACCAAGGCACGGGAACACGAACCAGACCTGCGAGACGTCCTGGAGGACAAAGCAAGGCAAACAAGATCAATCTATGGATCGCGCGGACGCCCGACGGCACGTGATAGTTTTCACTCCGGACACAATAAATCCGGCCAGGCCGAACACAACAGGCACAGTTCCTCCGAACTGCGTCGAGACATAGCCCAGTACAGGGGCGCCGCACACGCACTATGCTTCACAGACGAAGTAATGGACCATAGAATCCCAGAGGGTTTTAAACCCGTCAACATCGAGTCATACGATGGTACGAGCGATCCGGCAGTATGGATTGAGGACTATCTCCTCCACATCCACATGGCACGTGGCGATGATTTGCACGCCATCAGATATTTACCCCTTAAGCTTAAGGGACCAGCCCGGCACTGGCTTAACAGCCTCCCCGCAGATTCGATTGGCTCTTGGGAGGACCTGGAGGCCGCATTCCTCGACAACTTCCAGGGGACCTACGTACGGCCACCGGACACCGACGACCTAAGCCACATAATCCAGCAGCCAGAAGAATCGGCCAGGCAATTATGGACACGGTTCCTAACAAAGAAAAATCCGACAGTCGATTGTCCGGATGCAGAGGCCTTAGCAGCCTTCAAGCATAACATACGTGACGAGTGGCTCGCCCGGCACCTGGGACAGGAAAAGCCGAAATCCATGGCAGCCCTCACGACACTCATGACCCGCTTTTGCGCGGGCGAATATAGCTGGCTAGCTCCAGCAGCAACTTATCGAAGAAGCAAGGTAATTCAGATACCAAGGACAAAAGTGGCAGGTCGCGATGGAATAAACAGAAACGCCGCGTCAGCAGCGACAGCAATGAAGATATGGCAGTAAACGCCGGATTCAGAGGCCATAAATCCGGTCAGCGGAAAAAGCCATTCAAAAAGAATACCCAGGGCCCATCCAGTTTGGACCGAATACTCGACCGCTCGTGCCAGATTCACGGCACCCCTGAAAGGCCAGCCAATCACACCAACAGGGATTGTTGGGTGTTCAAGCAGGCAGGCAAGTTAAGAGTCGAAAAAAAAAACAAGGGGCTAGACAGCGATGACGAAGAGGAGCCCAGGCCGCCGAACAACAACGGACAGAAGGGGTTTCCCCCACAAGTGCGGATGGTGAACATGATATACGCGACTCATATTCCCAAGCGGGAGAGGAAGCGTGCGCTACGGGACGTATACGCGATGGAGCCAGTCGCCCCAAAGTTCAACCCATGGTCCTCTTGCCCGATCACCTTCGATCGAAGGGACCACCCCACCAGCATCCGTCACGGCGGTTTCGCCGCATTGGTTCTTGACCCAATCGTTGACGGATTTCACCTTACAAGAGTCCTCATGGACGGCGGTAGTAGCCTGAACCTGCTCTACCAGGATACGGTGCGGAAAATGGGCATAGATCCATCAAGGATCAAGCCCACAAGGATGACCTTTAAAGGCGTCATCCCAGGTGTAGAGGCCAATTGCATAGGCTCCATAACACTTGATGTGGTCTTCGGATCTCCGGACAACTTCCGAAGCGAAAGTTAATCTTCGACATAGTTCCGTTCCGCAGTGGCTATCATGCTCTGCTTGGACGAACCGCATTCGCTAAATTCAATGCGGTGCCGCACTACGCATATCTCAAGCTCAAGTTGCCAGGCCCTCGAGGTGTAATCACGGTCAGCGGAAACACCAAATGCTCCATCCGTATGGAGGAACACACGGCGGCCCTCGCAGCAGAGGTACAAAGCAGCCTGTTAAGGCAGCTCTCGAGTCCGGCCGCTACAACGCAGGACAAAGCAAAACGCGCCCGAGTAACCCGCAGCAAGACCGACTGGCGCGTTCAGAGCACGCGTAGCAATACGGCCCCAACCCCAGCCATCGCTACATAGCGGAGCTAGTACCTCGAGTACACAATTACGCCCTTACAATTCCATGGGCATAGGGGAAGGGGCAGATAAAACGGCATGCCAACAATACGGCGTCAAACGTACTAGGGGCTGCCGGGTTCTTCTTTTCTTTCAGGACTCCATACTCTGGATACAGTGTTCGGCCTCGCTGCCGCACAGACGATACAGGACCCAGGAAAGCAGACAAAACAACGCCGCATCATGGAACTCTCAGGTGGTCTCTATTTCGAGCGATATATCTGTTTCTAAATTCCGCGGCCTGCGCCTGGTCAGGACATATTAAATAGTCTAATTTTTTTTCGCACTACTTGTATCGTTCGGCTTGAATAAACAGCCTCCTCATAAATAATGCGTAGCTTTTTGTCTATTTTTTGGATTATCTTCTTTTAATATACATATGTTTACTCAAATAACATATTGCACCCGTACACCATGGTACGGCAAACCACGCCAGGGGCTTTATTACCCTTCTATCTGGTGTGAGAAGTCCGTCCGCTTTCACAAGTGCGGCACCCCGAACTTATAGCATTATATGCATCGGCTCCGAGTCATGATTTTGGTCATATGTTGGGTTTGCCCGGCTCCTATGTTTTGGTGCCTTACGTTCCGCTCTATCGGCTAAGGTAGCACTAGGAGAACCACTGCGATTGTGCCCCAGATCATGTGGGTGAGCACCTCAGCGGAGAAAGCTAAAACAGACTGTCATGATTAGGCGCGATATCGGTCGCTGTTCGAGAGGTTTTTCGAGTCCCTAAAGGCTTATGCCGCTTCGAGCGGAGAGCTGGTTAAGTCCTGCTAAAGGCGTGGATAGTGCCCCGAATTCGGCCTTCCGAACTAGGGGCTTCGCCGAAATTTAAAATTATAACGTTCTATGGCTAAGTGAGAGTGTTCAAGCATTATAGTCCGATTGCCTGGTTCGCTGTGCTGAGCGCCTCCCTCGAAGGACCCAACTATGGGAACAAGAGCCCTCAGTTTTATCCCGAACACCCCAGCACTAGTTGCATGGGGGCAGAAGCCGACGACTCGGCATCTCTCAGTTATTGATAAATGGCCGCACAGAAAATAATATTTTAAATTCAGAAAGCATTGCTTAAGCGCATATGAACAAGTTTTCAGCGCACAGGATACAAACGAGCGATTTCATTGAAATATTACATCTTTGGCACATTCATCCGCGACAAGGCGAGCTCCAGCGAGAACTTCCTTGTAGTAGTTCTCGGGCTTGCGATGCTCCTTCCCCTGCGGCGGCCCGTCCTTCACCAGCTTCTCTCTGTCCAGCTTGCCCCAGTGTACCCTTACATGGGCAAGGGCCCTCCGGGCACCTTCTATGCAGATGGAGCGCTTGATGACCTCAAGCCATGGACAGGCCTCCACCAGCCGCCGCACCAGCCCGAAGTAGCTCCCAGGCAGGGCCTCTCCAGGCCACAGCCAAACTAGTAAGCCCTTCATGTCCTGTTCCGCCGCCTTGTGGAGCTCGGCCAACTGCTTCAGCTGATCGCTTAAGGGCAAAGGGTGTCCGGGCTCAGAATACTGAGACCAGGACACACTCTCCGTCGAGCTGCCCTCTTCAGCTCGGTAAAATGCGGTGGCGTCGGATGCGCTGCGGGGAAGATCGAAGAACGCCCCTGGAGAACTCCGGATTCGGGTAAGTAATAGGTATTTCACCTTTATATTCCTACTTTGCATTAAGAATGCCTTACCCCCTGCTATCTTTTTCACATCCTCCAACTCTTGGAGGGCCTTTTGGGCTTCGGCCTTGGCACTCTTGGTGGTCTCAACAGCCGACGCGAGCTCGGATGCTTGCGTTTTTGCCTCAAGCTCCAAATCCTCATGTTTCTTCATGAGAGATTGCAGCTCTTGCTGCACCTCGCCGACTTGGACCCCAAGCTTTTCTCGCTCGGCGCGCTCCTCGGCCGTTTTCTTCTCGGCCTCAGTCAGCGCCTGCTTCAGGGTTGCCACCTCGGTTGTGGCCCCTACAATAAGCAGTACAATCTTGTTATTTCTTTTTGCAATCAAGCCTCTCCATAGCACCACTTTTTTTTTCTCTAAGGGGTATTTCTTACCTTCCTTTTCCACGAGCTGCCTTTTGGCATGGCCGGGCTCTTGCTCGGACCGCTCGAGGTCCTTTTTCAGGACTTCCACCTGCGCAGTCAGTGCGGCGGTGGACAGCAAGGAAGCCTGCACACGCATATTAGACTTTTTATTAGACTCCTGCGAAAATTGTTGGATCCTCTATTCGGCTTTTCTTTCCGAACACCGAACAGAGCATCAGGGGCTACTGTCTATGCGGTAATGAATTTAGCATATTTTTTGCTTACCTGGAAGCCTGTCAGAAGGCTAGCGCAAGCTTCATTCAGTCCGCTCTTGGCGGACTGAACCCTTTGGACCACCGCACTCATAACAGTACGGTGCTCCTCGTCGATGGTGGCACCTTCAAGCGCCTCCAACAGACTATCCGGCGCCTCTGGTTGGACAGAGGTCGCCGGCTCAGACGGCTTACTCCTCTTGGAAGGAGTTCGCCCACCGCGAGCCAGGACGGTTGAGTCCGGCGCGGTGTCCGACACAAAGCCGGACTGGGAGCCCTGGGGGGTTTCATCCCCTTTACTCCTGGGGTCCTGAGGGTTGCCTTGCGGCTCCTCCAGGACCACCTCCTCCTGCCCTGTTCGGCGGGATGCCGCTTCGGTGTCGTCCTCCCCGCGGGGGGAGACTATGGACGGGACAGAATTCATGTCCGACGAATCCAGGGAGCCGCTCGATGAATCATCGAGTGTGGCTCGGGGCGGGCTGCGTAAATAGCATTCGACGTTAGGGTAAGCTGCGCACTTGAAGATACTATGAGTCATTCTGGTATGTGAATACTTACGATGTCGCCGGACGCTTGGTTCTGTCCGGCCACTCCTTTCCGCCCTCTTCGGTGTTGGGGGAGTAGTCCGGCGGAGGGGTCTTCCTTTTCCTCGACTCCTCGGCCTCCCCTGTTGGGGCGGCCTTCTTCTTTTTCGCTCCCCTCGCTGGAGGGGGAGAGCCTCCTTGTTCTTCCTCCTCGTTTTCACGAGAGGAGGGCATCGCAGACTCGCCAGATGACGAGCTCGACACCAGCACATTGCGGGCACTCTTTCGAGTCCCGGTGGTCTTCTTCTTCTTGACCTTCTTCTCCGGCACCACATAGGGCGCCGGAGCCAGCAGCTTCTCTAAGAGAGCTGGGGCTAGGTCTTCGGGCAGAGGAGCCGGACAGTTGATTGGTCCGGCTATCTTCAGCCACGCCTGTCAAAGGCAAAGGGAGTTTTTAGATCCCACATAGAGTTAATCTATGTAGAAAAGCTTAACGAACCTGTGAAAGGTATAAATAGCTTACCTCGCCAGCGTTGTGCTGCGAGCTGTATCCGCGGTCCTCGGAAGCGGATGTGGGGCACTTGGCGCCTTTGGTTAGCACCTTCCAGACGTCTTCATACGTCGTGTCGAAGAGCCTATTGTGGGTTTGGTGCTGCGCCGGGTCGAATTCCCACAAAGTGAACTCCCGTTCTTGGCACGGGAGGATCCGGCGAACGAGCATGACCTGGATGATGTTGACATGCCGGATGGGCTTGTCCATCAGGGACCGGATGCAAGTTTGCAGTCCGGTCACTTCTTCTTCATTGCCCCACGATAGGCCCGTCTCTTTCCAGGACATGAGCCGCGTGGGGGGTCCTGATCGGAACTCAGGGGCCGCGACCCATTTTGAGTCGCGTGGCTCGGTGATGTAAAACCACCCTGCCTACCACCCCTTTAAGGACTCCACAAAGGAGCCATTGAACCAGAGTGCATTGGCCGTTTTGCCGGCCATTGCACCTCCGCACTCCGCCTGGGTGCCGGACACCACCTTGGGCTTGACGTTGAAGGTCTGGAGCCAGAGGCCGAAGTGGGGGCGGATGCGGAGAAAGGCCTAACACACGATGATAAACACCGAGATATTGAGGATAAAGTTCGGGGCCAGATCGTGGAAGTCCAGGCCGTAGTAGAACATGAGCCCCCGGACAAAAGGGTGAAGTGGAAAACCCAGTCCGCGGAGGAAATGGGGGAGAAAAACTACCCTCTCATGGGGCCTTGGGGTGGGAAGAAGCTGCCCCGCATCGGGAAGCCGGTGCGGGATGTCCTTGGACAGATATCCAGCCTTCCTAAGCTTTTTGATTTGACCCTCCGTAACGGAGGAAGCCATCCACTTGCCACCCGCTCCGGACATCGCTGGAGCAGGTTGGGGAAGAAAGAGCGAACTCGGGCATTGGAGCTTGAGTGCGCAGGAGATGGATGGGCAAAGGAGGAAGAAGGCGTAGGTGAAAGAGGTGGATCTTTATCCCCTTATATAGGCTGATGCCGTTACGCGTCCCCACCTACCTAATAAAACTCGCTTGCCGATCACGCGCCGTGGTAAATGGCGCGGTTGGGTTACCCACGTCCGCATTAATGAGAATCCCGTTAAAAGGGGCACACGATCTCTGCTTTGACAAGACATGCCAAGGAAACCGCCTCGTTTAACGTGCTGCGGCGGAACAACAAAAAATAATCCATACAGAAGGCTTGGTCGCAGTGTTATGACGCACTGCGGAATACGTCAGCAGATTTGATTTGTGTTTGTATTATTCTCTATATGGCAATACGTGGAAACTTGTTTTGCAGAGCCGGACACTATTTTTTGGTGTTTATTATCTTCTTGAAGAATTTGGAGGAGGAACCCGCCTTGCAATGCCGAATACAATTTGCGCGCCGGACTCGTCGTCATTGAAGCCTGGTTCAGGGGCTACTGAGGGAGTCCTGGATTAGGGGGTGTTCGGATAGCCGAACTATATCTTCAGCCGGACTCCAGGACTATGAAGATACAAGACTGAAGACTTCGTCCTGTGTCCGGAAGGTTCTTTCCTTGGCGTGGAAGGCAAGCTAGGCGTGCGGATATTCAGGATCTCCTACCAATGTAACCGACTCTGTGTAACCCTAACCCTATCCGGTGCCTATATAAACCGGAGGGTTGTAGTCCGTAGGACGAACACATCATAACCATCATCATACTCATAGGCTAGCTTCTAGGGTTTAGCCTCCTTGATCTCGTGGTAGATCTACTCTTGTACTACCCATATCATCAATATTAATCTAGCAGGAGTAGGGTTTTACCTCCATCGAGAGGGCCCGAACCTGGGTAAAATAAAGTGTCCCTTGTCTCCTGTTACCATCCGACCTTGACGCACAGATCGTGCCCCCCTACCCGAGATCCGCAGGTTTGGACACCGACAGTCACCCGTAGAACCGGGCATCTCCTCTGCAGGACGACCTGTTAGCATACCTACAGACATCACTCTGTTAGTCGACTTCCTCGCCGAACTCTTTTTTCAAAGTTCGTTTAAGCACTTACTAAATATGCCGCGTCGAAGCCGCTGATTCTCCTTAGCGGAGTCCGTCAGCTGGGCACGAACATCTTTTAGTTCAACGTCCAGCTTGGTGTTGGCATCCTGAAGATCATTCTTCTCCCGCCTCACCTTTTTCAGCATGCTCTCACCAGCCTTTAGCTGGCGTAGGAGTTGTTGCTTCTCCGGATCTAGTCCGGCGCCATCTGCAATCTCATTTGTCAGATTCGCACATACGCCGCACTTCACATAATACTTATCTTTTTGAAGCATATATTACCAGAGGGGGTCTCCTTGAGCTCCCCCGTCGCGGCTAGTGTGGCCTCAAGTTGGGCTTTGCACTCTTTTAGCTCCTGGGACAGTTGGGTATTCTTCTCTGAAAGAACCTGCGTATTACACGATCCTTAAATCAGTTATTCTGACTGTTTCAAGTCTCGGGGGCTACTGATATATATATAACCATTAAATTTTCTCACCCGTATGTCTTTTACATATTGCCCCGTGGCTCTGGCTAGACCATTTTTAGTGGCACGGAGATACACATCTCCCGAATTGAAGGCATCCAACGCCTCTTGGGAGA
This sequence comes from Aegilops umbellulata, assembly GCA_032464435.1. Classification (NCBI taxonomy): domain Eukaryota; kingdom Viridiplantae; phylum Streptophyta; class Magnoliopsida; order Poales; family Poaceae; genus Aegilops; species Aegilops umbellulata. The sequence goes on from CP136059.1 coordinate 216,471,813, forward strand.
AACAAGCGTCGCGAAGAACTGTCCGGCGACGCCTGTGGTTCATGGAACTCTCCACCTCGGAATGGGTGGCAGACAGCCTGTTCGCATCCTTTGTCGAAGGAGCATCCGGTGCGTGCCTCGTGTTCGCCTCCGCCTCCGGGCCAGGCTGTGGAGCCTGGCTGGTGGAGGCGCGATTGGCAGCCTCTCCGGATATAGTCCGGCGAGGTCTCTTTGTCCTGAATAGAGCACGAGTGTTAATATGCCTTGAAGGAATAACATCTGGGAATAAAAAGGCGCGCTATACCTTTGCGCCGGCACCTCGGTCCGGACTACACTTCTTTTTATCCCACGGGGCCCCACAGCCCCTCGTGGGCTGGCCACCGCAGGCTCGGCCTCCCTCCTCAAGGACCTCCTCTGCAAAACGTGATTGTTATACGGTCATTGAAAACACGCGAGGACGTGCCCCCTTTCAAAGTACTGGGATTTCGGTCTCAGCTACCTGGGAGGCTGGGATTAGCTGTGGGTAATCGGCCGTAATGGACACCAAGGCGTTGTCCTTGCTTAATTGATGGAATACCCCATCAATTAGCTCCACAGATATGTCCGGATCCTCTTGGGAGGCCGGGTCAAGGGACCGTCCCAGATCCTTGGGTTGTGGAGGGGGCTGTTTATCTCTTTAACAGCCTGGCGCAGTTCCTGCGATAAAGTCGTCAGACTATATATATTTGAAAGTAGGAATACAAAACGGATGGACAAGTGAAAGTGCTCACTTACCCAGTTTGGAGGATTATACATGGTAAATCCACCCTGAGGGTTGACGCGGAGAAATTCCTCCTCTTCTCCCTTGTACAGAGTGGACAAGATCTTTATCAGAGCGGCAGCCGAGTCCGGCCCCTTACGGCCGTGACGGGTGGCGTCGTCCTCCCTGTTGAAATCCCACATGGGGTGTCCTCTATATTGAAGTGGCTGCACCCCCTCATGATGCATACGGCCATGACTCCGATCATGGTTAGTCCGGAATGAGCCAATAATCTTATCCGGCCCATCAGGGAAAGGACGTCCTTGTCACTTTCTCTCTGAGAGCTCCGTGGACGCCAGCTTAGGCGCTTCTTCGGGGGAGCACTGTTGAACAGGGAGGCCGATCCGAACAGGATCCGGCAGCGGGACATCCTCTATATAGAACCATTCCGAAGGCCAGTCCTCGGACGCCTTCTTTGGGGTTCCGGATAGATATCCGGTCCCGACGATGCTCCACACTTTGGCTCCGCCCACTTGATATATTAACCCCTCCTGAGAACGGGGCACTGGGCAGAATTGCCTCTTCCATAGCGCGAAATGAGCCTCAACACCCAAGAACAGCTGGCAAAGGGCAACGAAGCCCGCGATATGCAATATAGAGGCAGGCGTGAGGTTGTGCAGCTGGAGGCCATAGAACTCCAGAAGCCCCCGGAGAAATGGATGAATTGGGATCCAAGTCCTCTTATTAGATAAGGGACGAGGCATACCCGCTCTCCTTTGGAGGGATTGGGGGCGCTCTTCGCTTGCTCTCCGCCATTATAGGTGGTGAGTCCGGCTCGAACCGGGACCATATAGGCCGGAGGGAGAAATCCCTTGGTCTGAAGTGATACTAGCTCGCTATGCGGGATGGAGCACCTCTCCCAGTCTCCAGGCTTAGGACTGGAAGGGCGAGAGGAGGAGTTGCGACGGCTAGCCATGGTGGAATGGATCTTTGCTGGATGCACTCTGATGACTGCTCGCGGAGGGGAGAAGGTGTGGTTTGGATCTAAATCCCCATCCCTTTAAATAGGCAGCTCATTTACGCGGCTAGGGGTGTGAATGTAAAAACACCCAGACTTTTTGTATTCGTTTGACACGTGGAAGGCGGCCATTATTGGGCGTAGAAGCCAAGGAGCGCTGCATTCACAAAACACAGGACATTATTCAACAGGTACATGGAATCTAGAAGGGAACCTGCCTTGCAATGCCGAAGACAATCTACGCGCCGAAATCGTCGTCATTTAAGCCTGGTTCGGGGGCTACTGAGGGAGTCCTGGATTAGGGGGTGTCCGGATGGCTGGACTATACCTTCAGCCGGACTCCTGGACTATGAAGATACAAGATTGAAGACTTCGTCCCGTGTCCGTAAGGGACTTTCCTTGGCGTGGAAGGCAAGCTTGGCGATGCGGATATTTAGATCTCCTACCATTGTAACCGACTTTGTGTAACCCTAACCCTCTCCGGTGTTTATATAAACCGGAGGGCTTTAGTCCATAGGAAAACAGACAACAATCATACCATAGGCTAGCTTCTAGGGTTTAGCCTCCTCGATCTCATGGTAGATCTACTCTTGTACTACCCATATCATCAATATTAATCAAGCAGGACGTAGGGTTTTACCTCCATCAAGAGGGCCCAAACCTGGGTAAAACATCGTGTCCCTTGTCTCCTGTTACCATCCGCCTAGACGCACAGTTCGGGACCCCCTACCCGAGATCTGCCGGTTTTGACACCGACAGCGACCCCCCGAAGCAAGCCCCAGACCGCATCGTAAGTACTAAAAAAGCCCAGTTGCATCCATGTATCTGGCCTCTCCTCTTTATGGTATTAATATGGTTAATCATGTTATTACAGTCCGGCCCATGACAGCTCCTAGCGATCCTCATCAAGAGGTTCGTTGGATTCAAAGGCGATAGCCAGCGAGTCACCGCCGACCGCTTACTCTCCCACGCCCAAGGGCGACGCCGAGGTGCTGTCATGAAGGACCTTTCTTGGCTAGGGAGAATCTCAGGAGGCCGTCAGGGTGGGGCCAGAGGGCGAAACCTCGGCCGCCGGATACATGGGGAAGCAGATCCCCATGGAGACCGGCGATGGGGGCCGTGTTCTGCTCGGCCCCCAACCGGATACAGTTCTGGAGACCTACACAGCTCCAGAATCCGGCATGCAACCTCCTTCTAGAGAAGGAGGTGTGCCTATTCCACCGGTGACCTCTGCCCAACCAGAGGCACCGGATAATCTGCCCGAAGCGCTATGCGGCGCTTCCATTGTGGATGAACACTGTGTCCTTATGGGTACGGTGATTGAGAGGGTTTAGTCCGTCAAGAGCGGACTAACCGAAGCCTGGAGCAGCCCGCTGACAGGTTTTGAGGAAAGCGGCGCAAAAGAGAAAATCCCAATATAGATAGTAGCCCCTGAGACACTGTCCGGTGTTCGGAAAGAAAGGCCGGACAGAGGATCAATTCATTTTTACAGGAAACTAACTAAACGTGTCTTATATGAATAAGAAGACGTCGTTGCTGGTCACGACCTCACACACTGTCGAAGTCTATGGACTAAAGAAGAGGTTGGAGCGGGTCGAGGAGGAGCTCGGCCAAGCGAGGAAGCAGCTTGAAGACAAGCAAGGTATGTAATGACTCATTGTATATTCGGAAAGAATAAATGATGTGTACTGACCATAGTGTCATGATATGTGTAGGAGCGGCGACCGAGGTCGAGGCCCTGAAAAAGGCTCTGGCTGAAGCCGAGGAGAAAGATGCCAAGGAACAAGCCGCCCGTAAGAAGCTCAAGGCCAGGCTTAACGAGGTCCAACAAGAGCTTCAGGACGCTGTGGAAAAATGCGAGACCTTGGAGTGCGATGTTTCGGCTCGAGAGACCGAACTCGCCAAGGCTCGCCAAAGCGCGGAAGAAGCCCGGGTTGAAGCCCAGGGTGCCCTCCAAAAGATCCAGGAGGCCAAGAAGATCACGGCGGGTAAGGCGTTTAATATGCAAAGCAAGTATGTGAAGAAGAAGTATTTCCTACTAACCCAGATTCGGAGTTCTCCAGGGGCTTTTGCGGATCTGCCGTGCAGTGTGTCAGACGCTGCGGAGTTCTTCCGAGCCGAAGAAGGGAGCTCAACGGTGAAGCTGTTCTGGTCGCAATACCTTGCGCCAGAACATCCAGTGCCCTTCACCGATCAGCTAAAACAGCTGGTCGAGCTGCATAGGGTGGCCGAACTAGCCATGAAGGATTTAGTAATCCGACTGTGGCCTACCGAAGCTATACCCAGCAGTTACTTCAGTCTCGTGAAGCAGCTGGTAAATGCCTGCCCTCGGCTGGATATCGTCAAGCGGTTGGTCTGCATCGAGGGCGCGCGCATGGCCTTCACTCGTGTCAAGGTGTGGTGGGCGAATATGGATGCCGTCAAGCTTGTGACCGAGGGGTCGCCTGAGGGCAAGGAGCACTGCACGCCCGAGCGGTATTTTGAAGACGTCCTGGAGGGGTCTCGCATTGTGGCGACGCAATGTGCGCAAGACATTATCTTTGAAAGAATACATTCATGTTGTCTGTGCCTTGTATGATGAAACAAAGTTGTTATGTAATAAAATGTTTGTTTTTTGAAAAAATTTACCTCCTATGCGTCTGTGTTGTATGAAATCTGAGAGTTGGCCAGTCGTTGGCTTCTGCCCCCACATAGGTAGTACGGGGGTGTTTGGATGGAATCTAAACACTCTTGATCCAATTGTTTGGTCCTTGAAGGAGGTGTTTAGCGCATGAACCAGGCAATCAGACTATGCGGCTTTAACACCCTCACTTAGCCATAGGAGTTTGACAATAAAAATGTAGGCGCATCCCCTAGTATCCGAACTAGGGTGCTATAAGCACCTGATCGGGCAAGTACCGATCCCTCGTGTAATGCAGAAAAAATCTCTAACGATTTGAAACCTTCGAAGAGCTGACCAGCTCTCGCCGCATCATGACAGTCAGTTTTCGGCTTTCTCTACTGAGGTGCTCATCCGGGTAAACCAGGGCACAATCGCAGTAGTTCTCCCTTTACTACCCTAGCCAATATAGCGAAACGTAAGGTAGCAAACACAGGAGCTGGGCAACCCAACTATTGACCAAAGACATGATTCAGAGCCAATGCATATAGTGCTAAACTCAGGGTGCCGAACTATACTGTAAAAAGTGTATGGACTTTGTTGTCGTATTGCGGGGCGCTATGAAGCCCCTGGCAAATTGAGACATACCAAAGTGTACGGGTGCTACTTGATAAAGTTATCAAAAAAATAAAATAGGAAAGAGTAATAAGCTAGAGCCGTAGAATTTGGGCCGCAAACTGTTTCCATTATAATTTGTCTGATACGCCAAAGCGTATTTGTACAAGTAGTGCAATGAGCAACAGGCTATTTAATATGCCACAATCAAGGGAGAGATGCATGTGGGTCCTGAAAATAGGTAGAGTGGTCGTCTAAGGAGACCACCTGGAAATTCCCCTCTACGCTCAAGCTAACTGCCATCTTGGTGTATTTGTCCTTCGAAAGGACCTGCGATCAAGCCATCAGGGAAGATCTGTGGAAAAGAAACCTGAAAAGGAGAAAAAGGAAACAGTGAAAGTATATGCGTCTGGGAGCGGTTGAGTCGTATTGTGGATCGCAAGCTATTTATGCCTCTGTCTATGCCCATGGTATTTTGAGTGTGTAGTTATGTACGCGCGGTACGAACGCAACCACTTGATCGGGACTGGGACAGAGGCCAAATTGCTAGTCGAGCTCTTGACGAGCCGAGCTGTCCTGCTGTAGAATAGTCCGGACTCTTTTGACAGTGTCCGGGAGCTCGGCCGCCGAATTAAGGTTCTGCTTGAAAAGGCCGCTCTGTACTTCTGCTGCTAAGGCAGCGGTGTGCTCTTCGGTACGGAGGGAGCATTCCGTGTTTCCATTAACTGTTATGATGCCGCGTGGCCCTGGCATCTTGAGCTTGAGATAAGCATAGTGTGGCACCGCGTTGAATCGAGCAAATGCGTTTAGTCCGAGCAGTGCGTGATAGCCGTTGCAAAAGGGGATGATATCGAAGATTAACTCTTCACTTCGGAAGATGTCTAGAGATCCGAAGACAACCTCTAGTGTGATTGAGCCCATACAGCGGGCCTCTACACCTGGTATGACTCCTTTGAAGGTAGTCTTTGTGGGCTTGATCCGTGATGGATTGATGCCCATTTTGCGCACTGTATCCTGATAGAGCAGGTTTAGGCTGCTGCCGCCGTCCATGAGGACTCGCGTCAAGTGGAATCCATCAATTATTGGGTCAAGTACCAATGCGGCTGAACCGTCGTGACGGATACTGGTTGGATGATCCCGACGATCGAAGGTGATCGGGCATGATGACCATGGGTTAAATTTTGGGGCGATTGGCTCTACTGCATAGACGTCCCTGAGCGCGCGCTTGCGTTCACTCTTGGGGATGTGGGTGGCGTATATCATGTTCACCATTTTAACCTGAGGGGGAAACTTCTTCTGTCCCCCTATGTTCGATGGCCGGGGCTCCTCGGCATCGCCCTTGCTTTGCGATCCCTTCTCCTTGTTTTCGGCGTTTAACTTGCCGGCTTGTTTGAAAACCCAACAGTCTCTGTTGGTATGATTGGCTGGTTTGTCTGGGGTGCCATGGATCTGGCAGGGACGGTCGAGTATGCGTTCCAAGCTAGATTGCCCCGAGTTGTTTCTTTTATATGTCTTCTTCGGCTGACCGAACTTGGAGCCACTGAATCCGGCATTGACTGTAGTGTCATCGGTGTTATCACCATTGCTTCGACGTTCGAACTTATTGCGTCGGAGCTTGCCGTTGCTGTTTTGGACCTCGGAGGTGCCCGCTTCGCTTGCCGTATTTTCGCTACGGGCCAGCCAACTATCCTCACCCGCACAAAAGCGGGTTATGAGTGCCGTGAGGGCTGCCATGGACTTCGGTTTTTCTTGGCCGAGGTGGAGGGCAAGCCATTCATCGCGGATGCTATGTTTAAAGGCTGCTAGGGCTTCGGCATCCGAATAGTCGACGACCTGTTTCTTTTTAGTTAGGAACCTAGTCCAGAATTTCTTGGTTGACTCTCCAGGCTGTTGAACTATGTGACTTAAGTCATCGGCGTCTGGTGGCCGGACATATGTACCTTGAAAGTTGTCGCGGAAGGCGTCTTCCAAATCCTCCCAGCTGCCAATAGAGTTTTCAGGCAGACTATTTAACCAGTGCTGAGCTGGCCCTTTGAGTTTTAATGGGAGGTATTTGATGGTGTGGAGATCATCTCCACGGGCCATATGGATATGGAGAAGAAAATCTTCGATCCACACCGCAGGATCAGTTGTTCCATTGTATGATTCAATATTCACGGGTTTAAACCCTTCTGGGAATTCATGCTCCATTACTTCGTCAGTGAAGCGGAGAGGGTGTGCGGCGCCTCTATATCGGGCCACATCGCGATGTATCTCTAATGGAGTCCGTCTGTGGTTTTCGGGCTGGGCGTGACTAGGCTTGTCACGTCAGAATAGATAGCCGTTGTCACGTGTCAGGGCACGTCCTCACGATCCGTAGATCGATCTGGTATGTCCTACTCCACAGTCCAGGTCCTGCCGAAGGCCGTATGTATAACCCCGAGCTGTTTTATCTCTGCCTTTATGGCGAGGTGGGGCGGGCTGGTGTTCGGCTTGAGTTGCCACTTTATCCCGACCACGTGGTGGTCGGTCAGCCGCATTGCGCGATGATGGTACGGGCTCCGGTGCCTCATCATCGAACTGAGGTAGCAATTTGCGCTTCGGGTAACTTTTGGCTGGGCGCTTAAGGTCGTATTCTTCGGCTGCCAGGACATCAGTCCATCTATAGTTGAGCAGATCTTGGTCAGCTTGAAGTTGCTGCTGCTTCTTTTTCAGGCTTCTTCCAGTGGCTATTAGCTGGCGTTTAAAGCGCTCCTGCTCAAGAGGTTCCTCAGGCACGATGAAATCCTTATTGCCGAGGCTCACCTCATCCTCGGAGAGTGGAAGGTAATTACTGTCCTCTGAGTCCTCATTTATGGCCTATTCGTCAGGGCTAACTTGCCCATTTTCCCGTTCCTCCTGTTCGGAAGTTGCTTCAATGGGGTCTTCATTATCTTCGGCACTGTCCGGAGTATTATCTTCTCCTGTGCTGGTGTTACCATCTTTGCTCCGAAGTGATTTTGAGCGGCGCCATTGACGCCGACGCTTTGGTGGTATCTCAGGAGGTTTATCCTCGACTAGATCCTTCTTGTTATCGCCCTTGTTCTCTTCAAGTGTGTCCAACATGTATACGTCGTACGAAGGAGTGGCCATCCAGCGTCCGGTAAATGGCGGGTTTTGGCCCTGCTCCTCCTCGGCATCGTCTTCCATACCGTCGATGTCTTCGGAGCCGTAGTCAAGCATGTCGGTTAAGTCTTCGCACTACAAAAAAAAGACACATCCGTGACATTTTGGGCCGAACGAATTTTTTTTCTGTCATACATATGACACTTCTATGACGATAATTGTGACAAAACTCGGTATCATCATAGATGTGGTGGGCTCCTACTTCTATGACAAAAAATCATGACAGAAAATGGACTTTTCGTCCTGGGCGGGCCGGAGACGCAGCTAGATGACATTCTTTGGGCCGTCCATGACGGAAAAAACCGTGGTAGAAGCAAGGGGGAGGAAAATTTCGGGGTGTCCCCGGTTACGGTGGGAGGTCGGGGGCCGAGTGAGGGAGTCCTGGATTAGGGGGTGTCCGGATAGCCGGACTATACCTTCAGCCGGACTCCTGGACTATGAAGATACAAGATTGAATACTTCGTCCCGTGTCCGGAAGGGACTTTCCTTGGCGTGGAAGGCAAGCTTGGCGATACAGATATGTAGATCTCCTACCATTGTAACCGACTCTATTTAACCCTAACCCTCTCTGGTGTCTATATAAACCGAAGGGTTTTAGTCCGTAGGACAGAACAACAATCATACCATAGGCTAGCTTCTAGGGTTTAGCCTCCTTGATCTCATGGTAGATCTACTCTTGTACTACCCATATCATCAATATTAATCAAGTAGGACGTAGGGTTTTACCTCCATCAAGAGGGCCCGAACCTGGGTAAAACATCGTGTCCCCTACCCCCTGTTACCATCCGCCTAGACGCACAGTTCGGGACCCCCTACTCGAGATCCGCTGGTTTTGACACCGACATTGGTGCTTTCATTGAGAGTTCCTCTGTGTCGTCACTTTTAGGCCTGATGGCTCCTCCGATCATCAATAGCGACCCAGTCCAGGGTGAGACCTTTCTCCCCGGACAGATCTTCGTCTTCGGCGGCTTTGCACTGCGGGCCAATTCGCTTGGCCATCTGGAGCAGATCGAAAGCTATGCCCCTGGCCATCAGGTCAGATTTAGAAGTTTAAACTACACGGCTGACATCCGCGGGGACTTGATCCTCGACGGATTCGAGCCACTACCGAGCGCGCCGCACTCTCACGACGGGCATGATCTAGCTCTGCCGCCGAACAGTGCCCTGGAGGCCGCACCCGCATCGGCTTCGACCCTTAATTCGGAGCCAACAACGCCGATCGAGGATGGGTTGTTGGACGCCGCCTCGGGGGCTGCGATCCCAACGGCGATCGAGTCGAACAGCAGCTCCACGCTCCGCGAGGCTCGTGACTCCAAGGAGCCGGATTTCTCTCCGGACTCCGAGTCCTCCGCGCCCCTGCCGATCGAATCCGATTGGGCGCCGATCATGGAGTTTACCGCCGCGGACATCTTTCAGCACTCGCCCTTCGATGATATCCTGAAATCACTAAAGTCTCTCTCTTTATCAGGAGAGCCCTGCCGGACTACGGTCAGCAAGGTTGGGATACGGACGATGAAGAAATTCAAAGACCACCCACCACCCACTTTGTAGCCACTGTCGACGATTTAACCGACATGCTCGACTTCGACTCCGAAGACATCGACGGTATGGACGCCGATGCAGGAGACGATCAAGAACCAGCGCCTATGGGTTACTGGAAAGCCACCTCGTCATATGACATATACATGGTGGACACCCCAAAAGAAGGAGATGTCAATGGAACAGCGGAGGATGACGCCTCCAAGAAACAGACCAAGCGCCGGCGTCAGCGGCGCCGCCCAAAATCCCGCCAAAGCAAAAACGGTGATTCCCGCACGGGAGATAATAATACTCCGGAGAGTGCCGAAGAAAACCCCCTCCAGCAAGATTCAGCACAGGAGGATGGAGAAGCCAGCCCTCATGAGAGAGCGGCAGACAGAGAGGTCGAGGACGATAATTATATGCCTCCCTCCGAAGACGAGGCAAGCCTCGACGACGACGAATTCATCATGCCAGAGGATCCCGTCGAGCAAGAGCGTTTTCAACGCAGGCTTATGGACACGGCAAGAAGCCTCAAGAAAAAACAGCAACAACTTAGAGCTGATCAAGATTTGCTAGCCGACAGATGGACTGAAGTCCTTGCGGCCGAAGAGTACGAACTCGAACGCCCCTCCAAGAGCTACCCAAAGCGCAGGTTGCTACCCCGATCAGAGGAGGAAGCACCTAAACCTGCATCACCAACACATGATACGGCCGACCGGCTACCTCGTGGCCGCGACAGAGAGGCCTCTCGGCCCTCCACTCAAGCCGCACCCGGCGCCGCTCAAAACATACCAAGGCACGGGAAAATGCGCCAGACCTGCGCGATATATTAGAGGACAATGCAAGGCAAACAAGATCGATCTACGGATCGCGTGGGCGCCCCACGACTCGAGACGATAACCGTCACACCGGATACAACAAATCCGGTAGGGCCGAACACAGTAGACAAAGCTCATTGGAGCTACGTCGTGTTATAGCCCAGTACAGAGGCGCCGCACACCCACTATGCTTCACAGATGAAGTAATGGATCATCAAATCCCCGAGGGTTTCAAACCCGTAAACATTGAATCATATGATGGCACAACAAATCCTGCAGTATGGATCGAGGATTATCTCCTTCACATCCACATGGCCCATGGCGATGGTCTACACGCCATCGAATACCTCCCACTCAAGCTTAAAGGACCAGCTCGACATTGGCTTAACAGCTTGCCAGCAGAATCAATCAGTTGTTGGGAGGACCTGGAAGCCGCATTCCTCGACAATTTCCAGGGCACTTATGTGCGACCACCAGACGCCGATGACCTAAGCCACATAATTCAGCAGCCGGAGGAATAGGCCAGGCAATTCTGGACACGGTTCCTAACAAAGAAAAATCAAATAGTCGACTGTCCGGACGCAGAGGCCCTAGCAGCCTTCAAGCACAATATCCATGACGAGTGGCTTGCCCGGCACCTTGGACAGGAAAAGCCGAAATCTATGGCAGCACTCACGACACTCATGACCCGCTTTTGCGCGGGAGAAGACAACTGGCTTGCTCGTAGCAACAATATGACCAAGAACCCTGGTAATTCGGATACCAAAGACAATAGTGGCAGGTCGCGTCGCAACAAGCAGAAGTGCCGCATTAACGGCGACAATGCTGAGGATATGACAGTTAATGCCGGATTCAAAGGCTACAAATCCGGTCAGCGGAAAAAGCCATTCAAAAGAAATACTCAGGGCCCGTTAAGTCTAGACCGAATACTCGACCGCTTATGCTAGATACATGGCACCCCCGAAAGGCCAGCCAATCACACCAAGAGGGATTGTTGGGTGTTCAAGTAGGCAGGCAAGTTAAATGCCGAAAATAAAGACAAGGGGCTGCATAGCGATGACGACGAAGAGCCCTGGCCGCTGAACAACAGTGGACAGAAGGGTTTTCCCCCACAAGTGCGGATGGAGAACATGATATATGCAACCCACATCCCCAAGAGGGAGCGGAAGCGCGCGTTAAGGGATGTATACGCGATGGAGCCAGTCGCCCCGAAGTTCAACCCATGGTCCTCCTGCCCGATCACCTTTGACTGAAGGGACCACCCCACTAGCATCCGGCATGGTGGATTCGCCGCATTGGTTCTAGACCCAATCATTGACGGATTTCATCTCACTAGAGTCCTTATGGACGGTGGCAGTAGCCTGAACCTGCTTTACCAGGATACAGTGCGGAAAATGGGCATAGATCCCTCGAGGATTAAGCCCACCAAAACGACCTTTAAAGGCGTCATACCAGGTGTAGAGGCCAATTGTACGGGCTCGGTTACACTTGAAGTGGTCTTCGGATCTCCGGATAATTTCCGAAGTGAGGAGTTAATCTTCGACATAGTCCCGTTCCGCAGTGGCCATCACACACTGCTCGGGCGAACCGCATTCGCCAAGTTCAATGCGGTACCGCACTACACATACCTTAAGCTCAAGATGCCAGGCCCTCGAGGAGTAATTACGGTCAGTGGAAACACCGAACGCTCCCTCCGAACGGAGGAGCACACGGCGGCCCTTGCAGCGGAAGTACAAAGCAACCTCTCTAGGCAATTCTCCAGTCCGGCCATTAAACGTCCGGACACCGTCAAGCGCGCCCGGAGTAACCTACAACAAGAGCGCCTGGCACGTTCCGAGCAGGCATAGCAATGCGGCCCCAACCCCAGCCCTCGTGAAAATGTGACACCAGTGCTTCGCGTACATAACTACGCTCTAGAAATACCATGGGTACAGGGGGAGGGGCACCATCACGGAACGCCCAAAACACGGCTTAAACCGCACTAGGGGCTGCCGATTTTTTACTTTTCTCATACTTTCAGGACTCCATTCTTCGGAAGGCCTATCCGGTAGTACAATTGCCGCACAAAAGATGCAAGAACCAGGGAAGCAGACAAGCCACGCCGCATTAACGGAACTCCCAGGTGGTCTCTATCACGAGCAGTATACCTGTTTCGCATACCATTCCGCAGCCTGCCCCTGGAACAGACATGTTAAATAGTCCAACCTTTTGCTTATCGCGTTATTTGTATCATTCCGCCTTGATCGCAGACTTTTTTAATAAATAATGCATAGCTTTTGTCTATTTTTGCATTACTCTTCTTTACAAATATATGTTCATTAACGACATGCTGCACCTGTACACTTTGGTACGGCCAAATACGCCAGGGGCTTTAGTACCCCTAAATATGGTGTGAGAAGCCTGAACAGTTTAAACAAGTGCGGCACCCCGAACTTATAGCATTATATGCACCGGCTCCGAATCATGTCTTGGGTCAATAGTTGGGTTTGCCCGGCTCCTATGTTTTGGTGCCTTATGTTCCGCTATATCGGCTAAGGTAGCACTAGGAGAACTACTGTGATTGTGCCCCAGTTGAGCTGGGCTAAGCACCTCAGTAGAGAAAGCTAAAACTGACTGTCATGATGAAGCGAGAGCTGGTCGCTGTTCGAGAGGTTTTTCGAGTCCCTATAGACTTATGCCTCTTAGAGCGAGGAGTCGGCTTTGTCCGGCCAAGGCGTGGATAGCGCCCCGAACTCGGTCTTCCGAATACCAGGGGCTTCGCCGAAATTTAAAATTATAGAATTCTATGGCTAAGTGAGAGTGTTCAAGCATTATAGTCTGATTGCCTTGTTCGTTGTGCTGAGCGCCTCCCTCGAAGGACCCAAACATGGGAAAAAGAGCGCTCAGGTTTATCCCGAACACCCCAGGACTAGTGGCACGGGGGCAGAAGCCGACGACTCGCCATCTCTCAAATTTGATAAACGGTCGCACACAAGGTAATATTTTAAATTCAAAAAGCATTGCTTAGCGCATATGAACAAGTTTTCAGCGCACAGGACAAAATGAGCGAGTTTTACTCAAAAATTACATCCTTGGAACATTCATCCGCCATAAGGCGGGCACCCTTCAGAACGTCCTTATAATAATTCTCGGGCTTGCAATGCTCTTTCCCCGGCGGTGGCCCGTCCTTCACAAGCTTCTCAGCATCTAGCTTGCCCTAGTGCACCTTAGCATGGGCAAGGGCCCTACGGGCACCTTCGATGCAGATGTAGCTCTTGATGATTTCGAGCCTTGGACAGGCCTCCACCAGCCGCCGCACCAGCCCGAAGTAGCTCCCAGGCAGAGCCTCTCCAGGCCACAGCCGAACTATGAGGCCCTTCATGGCCTGTTCGGCCACCTTGTGGAGCTCGACCAGTTGCTTCAGCTGGTCGCTCAGGGGCACAGGGTGTCCGGCCTCAGCATACTGAGACCAGAACACCTTCTCCATCGAGCTACCCTCCTCGTCTCGGTAGAATGCGGCAGCATCGGACACGCTACGGGGAAGATCTGCGAATGCTCCTGGAGAGCTCCAGATTCGGGTAAGTAACAAGTAACTCACTCTTATATGTTTGCTTTGCATAAAGAATGCGTTACCCGCCGCTATCTTTTTCACCGCATCCAACTCCTGGAGGGTCTTCTGGGATTCGGCCTTGGCAGACTTGGCAGTTCCAACTGCCGCCGCGAGCTCGGACGCCCACGTCTTTGAGTCAAGCTCCAAACCCTCATGTTTTTTTCATGAGAGCCTGGAGATCTTGCCGCACCTCGCCAATCTGGGCCTCATACTTCTCCCGCTCGGTGCGCTCCGTGGCCACCCTCTTCTCGGCCTCGGACAGCGCTTGCTTAAGGGTCGCCACCTCAAATGTGGCCCCTGCAATAGCCACGTTAATCCTGTCATTTTTTGCAATTGCACTTTTTTATATATTTGAACAAGGTATTTCTTACCTTCCTTGTCCTCGAGCTGCTTCTTGGCAAGCCCGAGCTCTTGCTCGGACTGCTCGAGGTTCTGCTTTAGCGCGTCCACTTCCGCACTCAGTGCGGCGGATGCCAGCAAAGAAGCCTGCATACGCATATTGACACCTTTCTGTTAGACTCCTGCGAATTTTATTTGATCCTCTGTTCGGCTTTTCTTCCCGAACGCCAAACAGAGCATCAGGGGCTACTGTATATGCGGTAATATTTTTACACATTCTTTACTTACCTCAAAGCCTGTTAAAAGGCTGGCACAAGCTTCAGTCAGTCCGCTCTTGGCAGACTGAACCATCTGGACCACCGCACTCACAATGGTGCGGCGCCCCTCGTCGATGGAGGCGCCCTTAAGCACCTCCAACAGATTGTCCGGCGGCTCCGATTGGATGGGGGTCACCGGCTCGGTGGGCTTGCTCCTCTTGGAAGGAGGTCGCCTACCGGACTCTGGAACCTTTGAAGGTTCCGGAGTAGTGTCCGGCCTAGGGCCGGACTTGGAGCCCTGGGGGGATCTATCCCCTTTACTCCTGGATTCCGGGAGGTCGCCTTGCGGCTCCTCCAGGACCACCCTCTCCTGGCTTGGAACCTGTCGGGACGCCACCTTGGCATCGTCCATAGGGCGGGGAGAGGTAGCGGGCAGAAGTGAATTCACGTCCGACGAATCCAGGGAGCCGCTCGACGACTCGTCGAGCCCGGCCTTGGGCGGACTGCATAGATATACTCGACATAAGGGAAAGTTGTGCAATAAAGGAACACTACGAGTTACTCTGGTGTCCGAACACTTACGATCTCGCCGGGCGCTTGGCCCTGTGCGGCCACTCCTCTTCGCCATCGTCAGCGTCGGTGGAGTAGTCCGAGGGAAGGGTCTTCCCCTTCTTGGACCCTTCGGCCTCCCCAGTCGGGGCAGCCTTCCTCTTCTTTCCTCCCTCCGCTGGGGGGGAGGTTTCTTCTTCCTCCTCCTCGTTTTTATGGGAGGAGTGCGTCTTGGAGTCGTCGGATGATGAATCCGACACCTCCAGGCGCCGGGCACTCTTTCGAGTCCCTGTGGCCTTCTTCTTGGCCTTCTTCTCCGGCACCACATAGGGTGCCGGAACCAGCAGCTTCGCCAAGCGAGCATCGGCTGGGTCTTCGGGCAAAGGGGTCGTACAGTCGATCTGTCCGGACTTCGTCTGCCAATCCTGTCAAAGGTAAGGGAGCTTAGATCCCGCATAGAGTCAAACTATGAAAAACTAATACCTTGTAAAAGGTACAAATGGCTTACCGCACTAGCATGACGCTGCGTGCTGAATCCGGGATCCTCAGAAGCGGATGCGAGAGCCTCGGCGCCCTTGAAAAGCACCTTCCAGGCATCTTCGTACGTCATGTCGAAGAGCCTATTCAGAGTTCGGTGCTGCGCCGAGTCGAACTCCCACAGATTGAAGGCCCGTTGTTGACACGGGAGGATCCGGCGGATGAGCATAACCTGGACTACGTTGACAAGCTTGAGCTTCTTGTTCACCAGGGTTTGGATGCATTTTTGCAGTCCAGTCACCTCTTCTGTTGCCCCACGATAGACCCGTCTCTTTCCAGGACGTGAGCCGTGTAGGGGGTCCGGACCGGAACTCGGGGGCTGCGACCCACTCAGGGTCGCGCGGCTCAGTTATATAAAACCACCCCGATTGCCACCCCTTCAGGGTCTCCACAAAGGACCCCTCGAGCCATAGAACATTGGGCATCTTGCCCGCCATGGCGCCTCCGCACTCCGCCTGGTTGCCGCGCACCACCTTCGGCTTGACATTGAAAGTCTTGAGCCATAGGCCGAAATGGGGGCGGATGCACAGGAAAGCCTCGCACACGATGATAAACGCCGATATGTTGAGGAAGAAGTTCGGGGCCAGATCGTGGAAATCCAGGCCGTAGTAGAACATGAGTCCCCGGACGAATGGGTGGAGAGGAAAGCCCAATCCGCGGAGGAAGTGGGGAAGGAACACTACCCTCTCATGGGGCCTTGGGGTGGGGAGGATCTGCCCCTCTTCGGGAAGCCGGTGCGCGATGTCGTTAGACAAGTATCCGTCCTTCCTCAGTTTTTTGATGTGTGCCTCCGTGACGGAGGAGACCATCCACTAGCCTCCCGCTCCGGACATGGCTGGAGAAGGTCGAGGTGGGAAATGCGGGCTTGGGCGCTAGAGCTCAAGTGCGCGGAAGATGGATAGGCAAAGGAGGAAGAAGGCGTAGGTAAGAAGGTGGATCCTTATCCCATTATATGGGGGGATGCGGCTATGCGTCCCCACCGGCCTGATAAAACTCGCTTATCTCCCAAGCGCCGTAATCAATGGTGCGGTTGGGTTACCCATGTCCGTATTGATGAGAATCCCGTAAATAAAGGGGACACGATCTCTGCTTTGACAAGACGTGCCAAGGAAACCGCCTCGCGAAACGTGCTGAGGTGGGGGAGTAAAAATGATTCGAATAAAGGCTTGGCCGTAGTGTGATGTCACACTACGAAATACGTCAGCACATTAGATTTGTGTAAATATTATTCTCTCTATGGCAATATGTGGAAACTTATTTTGCAGAGCCGGACACTATCCTTTGTGTTCAAAATCTTCTATGAAGTACTTGGAGGAGGAACCCGCCTTGCAATGCCGAAGACAATCTGCGCGCCGGACTCGTCGTCATTAAAGCCTGGTTCAGGGTCTACTAAGGGAGTCCTGGATTAGGGGGTGTCCGGATAGCCGGACTATACCTTCAGCCGGACTCCTGGACTATGAAGATACAAGTTGAAGACTTCGTCCTGTGTCCGGAAGGGACTTTCCTTGGCGTGGAAGGCAAGCTTGGCGATACGGATATGTAGATCTCCTACCATTGTAACCGACTCTATGTAACCCTAACCCTCTCCAGTGTCTATACAAACCGGAGGGTTTTAGTCCGTAGGACAGAACAACAATCATACCATAGGCTAGCTTCTAGAGTTTAGCCTCCTTGATCTCGTGGTAGATCTACTCTTGTACTACCCATATCATCAATATTAATCAAGCAAGACGTAGGGTTTTACCTCCATCAAGAGGGCCCGAACCTGGGTAAAACATCGTGTCCCCTACCTCCATCGTTGCCTCTGGATGAACAGGAAACCGTGGTGTGGTGGAGGGCTGGATGAACAGTAGACGGTGGAGGGGTGCCCATGGAGGGGTTGATGAACAGGACCCCGTGGTGTGGAGGGCAGGCTGAACAGTAGACGGTGGAGGGGTGCCCGTGGAGGGGTGGTTGAACAGGACCCCGTGGTGTGGAGGGCTGAATGAACAGTAGACGGTGGAGGGGTGGTTGAACAGTAGCCGGTGGAGTAGCGTGCGGTGGAGGCTGGATGAACAGGAGCCCGTGGAGGCTGGAGGAGGTCTACGGTGGATGAATAGTAGCTCGTGGAGGCTGGAGGGGGTCGACGGTGGAGATGAACAGTATCCTGTGGAGTCCCGTTTTGCAGTAAGCCACACCCCTCCCGATGAACAGGACCCCTGTTTCGACCGTAGCGCTCCAACACAAGTCTGTTTCCTCTGTTTTGCGGTACGCCACACCCCTCCCGATCAACAGGACCCCCGTTTCGACTGTAGGAGGTCCATTTCCTCCGTTTTGCAGAACGCCACACCCCTCCCGATCAACAGGACCCCCGTTTTGACCGTAGGAGGTCCGTTTCCTCCGTTTTGCGGTACGTCACACCCCTCCCGATCAACAGGACCCCCGTTTCGACCGTAGGAGGTCCGTTTCCTCCGTTGTGCGGTACACCAGGCCTCGTTTCCATCGCCTCTTCCGTCCAAGCCCTCCCGATGAACACGACCACGCATTCCGTTTCGACCCATGAAAACGACGACGACGTTGTTTTTCCGTTCCGACCCATGAACACGAAGACGACGCTGTTTCTCCGTTCCGACCCAGCCATGTACACGAGCCCTGGTCGTACGTATGCGCGAGTAGGCGTTCGAGACCCCGCCCGTATGTACACATACGTGGCCGTATTTTCTTTCTTGCACCCTGGCCGCTGTACGTACGTGTACATGCTACGTGCGCGCCTCTACTACGACACGTGCGCGCCTCTACATCGACCGGTATATATGTATGTACACGTTCGCGACCAGAATGACAACGCTACGTACGCTTCGACCAGGTGGGTCCCGACTGTCAGGCACTTCCTTGCTTGCGAAGATGTAGCTGGTGGGTCCCAGTAGTCAGGGGGGCGAATCATTTTTTTTGCCCGGACGCACTTCCTTGCGTGCGAAGGTGTAGCTGGTGGGTCCCAGCAGTCAGGAGGGAACCATTTTTTTTGCGAAATACGGTGGCCCGTCCGGTGGGTCCCTGCTGTTAGGTGGAGGAATAATTATTTTCCGCGTAATAAGGAGGCACTTCCTTGCTGCCACCGTGGACCCAGCTGTTAGCCTCTCCACGTACAGTCCACGTCCGATGGAAGTCGTTCCTTGACCATGTTGACCACGCCGCGCCGAGAGCACCAGGGCGGTGGACGACGGCGAGGCCTAGGAAGGGGACGACTGGGAGCCGGGGAAGACGTGGCAGTGGAAGCCCGCGCGCGCACGGAGAGGAGTACGAGGGTTCACTGGTTCGGCTACGGTGTGAGGCTGCCGTCGCCGCAGGGCCTGGCCAGCGGTGGGAATAGTAGGGGACGGTGAGGCCTCCGCGGCAGCACAGCCGGCCACGGGAGGCAGGAGCATGCGGCACGACCGGCGCTGCTTTGGGCGGCTTGAGCAAGAAGACCAGAGGTTGAAGAAGCACTACGGCCGTTGGATGGACATCGTATGGTCACTCGAGCTAGAATCGTTCATATTAACTAAGTTGACAAAGCCCTTCGTCCCCGTCAACTTAGTAGGCCCACAAGTCAGCCTCCCACCAAGGTGGGTCCCATCTAGCCGGGGGAGTATTCATTTTTTTTGTGCGTACTAAGGAGGCACTTCCGGTGGCTCCGAGCTGACAGCGGGGGGAACGTTTTTTTCGCGAAATACGGTGGCCCGTCCAGTGGGTCCCAACAGTCAGGGGGAAATGATTTTTTTCACAAAATACTAGTGGCCCATCCGGTGGGTCCCTGCTGTCAGGTGGAGGAATAATTATTTTGCACGTACTAAGGAGGCACTTCCTTGCTGTGGCCGTGGACCCAGCTGTCAGCCTCTCCACGTACAGTCCACGTCCGATGGAAGCCGTTCCTTGACCACGTTGACCACGCCGCGCCGAGCGCACCAGGGCTATATATATAATAATTTATATATAGCTCATGGAAACTTCTTATGCAATTTATTGCAGTCGTTTTTTTTGGTTGGCCAGGGCCAATTTCGCATATTTCTGTGGGTTCCAAACTATTTTTAATACCGAAATGTCCAGCCAGATTTAAAGTACTTTGAAGATATATTTAAATTAGGTTAATGCCTAGTGAAATAGGAATCTGAAAATGTGATAAAATTCAGAAATTATAAAGTAATTGCCAATTTGTCATATGTTTTTATATTTACAACCCATTTCATATTACTTTCAAGATTTGCAGGCGTCTTGAAAGAGTTGCAGCCCATCAGGGCGTAGAAAAATAAGTAGGCCTGGATTGGGTATTCTTCAGAAAAAATAACTGGGCTCATTTTCACAAAGAAAAAATAGCTGGGCTGGTCACATGGTGAACATAATATATAAGCGTGGGCTAGACGGGCCATAGCCTAGTTCAAACCCTGCTCCGTCTCAACAATTCCAAACAAAAAAATACTGCTCGAGTAGCTACGTCCCAGGTGTAGCCGATCTTGTGTTGTTCTCTTGTCTATTGACTATATATGCTCACAATGTCGTGGGTCCCAGATGTCAGGAAAACACTAGGTGGAAGCATTTTATTTTTCCATACGCTGACGTGGTGGGCCCCTACTATCATCCTCTCCACGTACTTCTGTCGATTCCTGTTGTTTGTTGACCATGTTGACAACGCGAGAGGGCGGCGCCGCGGCGAGCGCACCAAAGCGCGCGGAGGACATCGGCGTTAACGATTTAGGAGACGGTGGGGCAGCGATGCGTGCGCTGAGGCGTAGCCAGCCGTGGGAGGCGGTAGCAGGCAGCCCCACCGACGCTGGTTTGGTTTTGGCGGCTGGATGAAGAAAGGACTGAAGAAACACGACAGACTGTAAAAGCAGCAGGAGTACTTCAGTGAGAGATTTGTTGCTACTTCTAAAGTTAAATTGTGATTAGTTAGACAGAATAGGTGGATTAAGAAGTAATCGAGGCAACAAGCAAGAACCAGATACAAAACTAACATGGATGAACAATTGGAATGACGTTGGGGTGGAAGATCGCAGTGAAGATGAGACCAGGTTCTGCTATTTCCATCAACATTCATGCACCAACTTTCAGTCCGTAACACTTGAGAAAGTTTATCCAAGTTCGTCCATAAAAAAAGCAGCGATCTTCTTGGTTCATGAACCCAACTCGGAACTTATATCCATGGCTTGTCTTCACTATGACCATTAAACTAGTGTATTCAGTTATGGCAAGGCCGAGCATCTTGAGTACATGTGTTCTGGCAGAGCAAATAATACACTGCAGGAAAAATAATATGAGAACACAACATGTTCAAAAAAGCCCCACCCTCCCGGATAGAAAAGAGGATTCTAGGAACATACTGTGCGCGTTTCAAAATGCTGTGTTAGGATGAGAAGGAACAAGTGTGGCGTCTCGCCGAGGGCGCAGAAACCTATAGGGTACTCGCACTTTGGGCACTGCAAATGAAACACACTAGATTCAGTAGGAAGAAAAATGCATCAACGGCGGCGGCTGCCATCCTAGGATTACCTGCGACCAAGGGACTTAGGTTTATCGGGGATGGATGAAGGATTCGTACCTGGTTCTCCATGAGAAAACCCTATGCAATCGCCGAGAGGGGGGTTTCTCTCAACAAGCAGATGAGGGAGAAGGGGATTCAGGCCCAGTGAAATATTGCAGCTTCGTCCGTCCAGCTTACTGCTAAAGCTGGAAAGGGGGGGTTGTGATTTGACGGCTCATTGGGCATTACTGCGGCGCTACGACCGGGGTGCATCTACCATGAAGTTGTGCACTCTAATTTGTGCATATGGCACGTGGACCCCATTGCCGGTTGCCCCACATATCAGCGAAAGGAAGTAGAAAGACAGGAGTAACTAGTTACACATAAATATATATTTTGACAGAGAGATACTCCCTCTGTAAAGAAATATACAAATCTTTAATATCACAGGCTCACCTTGCCAAGAAATATACTCCCTCTGCAGTGCACGGGCATTATGGGGGTTCAGCTTTTTTTATGGGGTTTCAGCTGAGAATATAATACTCAGATAGGCTCACGGTTCTGTACTTTGGGCCGCAGGCCGACCCTACATGTTTGGGGGCCCATGTGTTCTACCTCAGTGCTTTTCATATTGCAAGCGATCGGTACGGCGCTGGTTTTAGATGCTGTCGCAAGGCGAATACACAAAATTGAATAAAGCACGGCAGCTGTTGGAATGAAATCGAACGACAGTTCCTAACTAGCAATAAGAGTTGCAATTCTATCAACGATATACCATGTGATAAATAATACTATCGCACTACTTATACACACAGGACACTCGTTTCACCATGCCAGATTATTACATCAAAATCTCTCGGAGGATAGATCAGTTCGGCAGTTGCGTGCTGCTAATTTCAAAGTTGATTTGGACCAGCTCTCCTTGCCGAGAAAGTTCGATTTTGACATCATCCCCTACCGCAAGATATGATTTAGATTTGAACCTGGACCATCCTTTAGCATCAATCATCATGCGACCATCCTTTGTACTTACGGTATATTGAGCAGGTTCATTCACACCAAGGCTGCGCATGGTAAGAGAAACTTGGCCGCGGTCGCCCGGATTGTTGAACGACTCCCTCGTTGCTCTAGGAATTCTATGTTTGCAAACAAGAAGACATACCCAAACAGTTAGATCAACACAGTGAATCATGTGAAACAACATGGAAAGAAAAAAGAACAAAGCACTTGGGCGGCCAATGCTTACCAAGAAGGTGGACATGTCGGTTTTTGTAAGGACTTTGGTATATGAAGTGCGACCTGCAGCCCAGTCTGTTGCCGGTGCAACTGCATGGGCCGGAGCAGATGCAAGTGCAAGTGTAGATGCAGGTGCCGAAGCCGCTGCTGCTGCCGGAGATGGTGCTCCTTGTAGAGCTAGTGTTGGTATCGGAGCAGGTGCCGGTGTTGATGCCCGATCCTCCGGTAGATCAGACTGATCCGCTGACGCGGTCGGTGCCCAATCCTCAGCTGGATCAGACTGAGCTGCTGCCGCTGTCAGTGCTAGAGCAATTGCCGGTGCTTGATCTGTGCGAGACAACGGCGATCGTGTCTGGTTTGCTATGATCAGCTTTCTAACTTGACTAGGATCCGTGACCGTGATCCAGTTTTTTTCTTCATTTCTTTTAAACGCGAGAAGGACTAATTGTGGCATTTTTGTTAAACCAAACTGCAGTTCATCATAGGGATTCAGCTTGTACTCAGACAACAGACTGATCCAATTTTTTCTAGTAATATAAGTGATGGACAGTGCCTTCGTTACGGACACGACATAAGAAGTGAAACCTGCAAAAATAGCCATCGTAGAGCAAACCAAACGGTTTATTCTGTGATGAATGTCACATGGCAAAACCTGCATCGTAAAATTGCAGGAAAAGAAAGAAAACATGACATTAAATCAACAAGATTTAGACAGTAAATCAATAAGATTTACTTGATGTGACACGAGTGAATCCTTACCAGGAACTCACTATGTTGAAGTACTAAACAGAAGATTGATCGTCCAACTACGCGTGGCATGCAGGGCCCCTGCCTACTCCCACAAGAAGGACAGTCCAAAGGTCGTGACAAATCGTATGGACCGAACATCCATGGGACTGGAAATCCTGGTGGGTGCGATAAACCCTGCAATGCATACAGATATTGGAGTGTAACCATAATTGATAAACCGTCCTCACAGAAAATATGATCTGGATACTTCAAAATATACAGACTAAATTGAGTGGACAGACATTAACATAGACCATTCTCAGGACTGACCACACACCAAAAGCGGTAGTACTAATAAACAATATAGGGTTCACAAACACAAATCAAGTACTGAACAATAGTACTTACTACAGACAAGCAAAGTTGCACTAACTAAACTCTGCAGACTATTTCTTGCCACCGACCTACGGGATGAACCCCGCATAACTGACTAGGCCATGGACTTCGTGTGAGATGTCTACACGCACAATCACCATCTTGTCAACCTTGGAGAACCTAACAGAGTGGTCTTTCCACTCATAAACATGATGATGAAGATAGGCCGCATCAGATTTGTTGGGAAGCTTTACAAGAACCGCACCCTTTGTAATCGAAGGCACAACCAGGAAATTGTTCTGGTCAAGTACAGCCTTGAGAACACGCCTGACAACAATGCTACAGGAAAACACTAGTTCAGGACACGTGGCGACAAGGACACAACAACTGGATAGTTCAGCAGTAGAACTCATCATCAGGTCTTCCAGTTCACATGGCATGACTTTGAGAACTTCATCTCCACCGCGGACCTGGTTCTAATTCAAACAGAAACCATATTTTATTACTACCTCCGTTCAGAAACATAAGATGATTTTCGATATTATACTCCATATATGACTACATATACGCACAGAAATGAGTGAACAAAGACACTAGAACATGTCTTCAAAGGCATGAGAGCAGAGGGATTACATGCAAAATCCATAACACAAGTTACCGAGGCAAATATACCCTCTTAAAAGGTAGCATTGATGTCCATAAAGTACTCCCTCCGTCCCAAAATTCTTGTCTTAGATTTTTCTAGATACGGATGTATCAAGTCACATTTTAGTATTAGATACATCCGCATCTAGACAAATCTAAGACAAGAAATTTGGGACAGAGGGAGTAGTTGAAAGTAATCTATAAGAAATCAGTGTCAACCTCTCGCATGTTTTGGTCAAAAGAGGAATTTAGAACCATCATTTGGCACACAAAAATCACATGCATGATCACCCAGAAAGTTGTACTACTAGTACTAGTACTGCGTGTTAGATGAAAAAACACGATCAAGATCGAGAAAAAGATCATCAAGAAGAGATATTACCTGGACTTGCTTAACGAGGGATGCCGGAGAGGGGGGCTTGGACAGGGTGATGGCTTTGAGCTTGTCTGCGGTAGCCAACAACCGTTCGTTTTTTCAGGCTATCGACTTACGCTTTGTAGTCCAGGTTGCCAGTTCGAATCTCGTCTTTCAGATTTGTTAGTTTTAGGTCCAAATTTGATTAAGGACAAGTGGGACCTCCGTGTGTTGTTCCGATATTTCAGTGTAGGATGGTTTTTTTGAACAAACACTTTGCACGGTTAGACATGTAATGGCACGAGTTACACATATTTTGCAAGTTTACGAACAAAAATGACAGCGGCATAGAATATCACATCCACCCCGCAGCTTAGATACTATGGTGATACGAGTTTTTACACTGTTGGAAGTGAGATCCAATGGCTTGGGAGTAGTCTTTGTAATTATGTGCAATTTCCAAACTCTCGAAAGGTTTTTTCTGCAAATAAAACATTCATGCCTCGTGTGTGTCGTTGCATCTTCGATCCAACGGCTCCCCGGTGCTCATATTAGGTGCTCCCCGTAGCTTAATTACCCGCTACGGTGATATGACCATCTAGATCGTATGATCAGTGATCAGATGGCACATGCGTAGTACTTCTTTTTGTGCATTTCCCAAACTCTATCAGCCGTATATTGCAAAAACACTCAAACCTCCTATTGTGGGCCGTTAGATCTCAGTGAACTCATATCACCATAGAATCTACGGTGCGGGAGCACCTCATACTCTCCCGTGCAAGAAAACATAAGGTGCTATCGCAGCTTGGATGCTACGGTGATACGAGCTTGGAGGTTGTTTGATCTGAGATCCAATGGCATCTGAGCAGTCTTTGTGCTTGTAAGCAGTGGCCGAACTCTTTTGGGGCTTTTCTGCAAAAAAACCATTCGAACCACCGAGGAGGTGTTGGGTCACAAATCCAACGCCTCCGAAGAGCTTGTAGCACCAAAGCATCTAAGGTGTGGTAGCACATGATATTCTTACATACAGGATAATATGATGTCCTCCTTCATCTTAGATGCTACGGTGATACGAGTTTCAAAGTCGTTGGATATGGGATCAAAGGGCATCATGTGAGCTGCTATATCTCAGATCTACAAGCTCCAAATATTAAGACACATCATGTGAGCTGCTATATCTCAGATCTACAAGCTCCAAGCAACTCGTATCGGCATATAGCATCTAAGGTATGGGGCACATGATATTCTCCCGGGGAGGAGGGCTGGGGGTGCACAACCAATCGGTGGCTGGGAGGGTGGGGACAAATATAATCTAAACAACCCTAAACAGAGCTCCACAATTTTATCTAAGGTCGAGGGGTTGACCCCCGACAATCATAACTCCGCTTAAACAAAACATTTGCATATACGGTAGTAATAGACTTAATATTCATGTTTCAGTTTCATGTTCATTTTAAATATTGAACTGAGGACCATGGATGTCTTACATTTTACTCCCTTCGTTCCCAAATATTAGTCTTTTTATAGGCTTCAAATGGACTAGCACATACAGATGTATATAGACATATTTTAGAGTCTAGATTCACTCATTTTGCTCCGTATGTAGTCACTTGTTGAACTCTCTAAAAGACTAATATTTAGGAATAGAGGGAGTATTTTTGAATTCATGCCATACATGCATGGTTTGGAAAAATAGATGCACTATACTTATTGGATTGTTGTTGTGTTCGTGCGTGTCTCTCTCTCTCTCTCTCTCTGTGTGTGTGTGTGTGTGTGTGTGTGGTCATATGCTTGATACATACAAAGTTTTCTCACCTCCATGTTGTTCATCTTTTAAATTTGAATTTGCATTGGAAAACTTACTAGGGATACCATGAAATGTGAAATCCACGTTGAGATCACTATATCACAAACTCACTCTAATTCAACAACTCGTCATAAATCAATTACCACGTTGAGATTAGTATTTGCAAGGAAAATACGGGTATTGTAATACACATAGATTTGTTCGGCAATTTAAAAGGTTCCTTTCGTATTCTCGAATGGTAGGACCCAACGGCGTACTAGCCAGACCTTGGCTCGTGTTGATCCTAAAAAAAGCAGGCTCGTGTCCTTCGGTGGCGTGCGTGGTACGCACATTAGGCAACCCCATTACCCCAACCAGTCGAGCCTCAGCGTTTCAAGTCGAAATATCTGGCGGACAGAATTCCAGCCCTAGGAAATTCCCCTCATGTCCCCGGTCCATAATGACTACCGATGAACAACGGAGGGATGCTTTAGTAACTAGACAATGTTACCTACCGTGCCGAGCACGGTTCAATTCCCTCGGTCGCCGCTCGTCAAGGTCACCCGTCAACTGCATTGCCTAGTACTACTACTACTACTACTACTACTACTACTACTACTACTACTACTACTACTACTACTACTACTACTACTACTACTACTACTACTACTACTACTACTACTACTACTACTACTACTTCTACTACTACTACTACTACTACTACTACTACTACTACTACTACTACTACTACTACTACTACTACTACTACTACTACTACTACTACTACTACTACTACTACTACTACTACTACTACTACTACTACTACTACTACTACTACTACTACAACTACTACTACTACTACTACTACAGGATGAGCACATA
Source organism: Aegilops umbellulata (assembly GCA_032464435.1). Classification (NCBI taxonomy): domain Eukaryota; kingdom Viridiplantae; phylum Streptophyta; class Magnoliopsida; order Poales; family Poaceae; genus Aegilops; species Aegilops umbellulata. Next base: position 216,499,001 of record CP136059.1, read on the forward strand.
ATTGAGCCCGTTTGTTGGTGCCTAGTACTTGAGTTAATATATCAGGCAATGCACTGGTACGGAGGGATTATCCTTTTACTCTGCATATATAACTTGTCTGAAGTCTAACTAAGCAAAATGTTTGACCAAATCCTTTCTTAAGAAATACAACAGGACAGATGTACGGCTTGAAAAATTATTGCATGATGCAGGTTATGATATTGTTTCGAATCCTGGATCTTAAATTTCTGAAAATCCAAATGTGAGCATAAATTCTTGAAACTAAGCATGGTCACGTGATATGGCACAAATATTACTTCATAAGTTTTTTCTTCAATTTGAGACAAGCTGCTTATGACAAGTTGCACAAATGAAGAGCCAAGGTATTTTGGAAGAAAGACCTGTCACGTTAAGGCGAACGCTTTCACTATTGAAACCGTGGGCGTTTACGTGCCGCCACGAGTCCTCGCTTCTCATCGGCAATCGGCAAGTGCCGTCCGAGCAAGCATGTGAGTCGACGGGAGGCATGCGAGCAGACCGCTACGCCCGCTGTCAGGGAGGCGTGCGAGCAGACCGCTGTGCAGGCTCACCGGGAGGCGAGCCCTTTGACCAGGCTCCGCCGCCCACCATCGTCCCAACTGCTCCCACTTTTAATGTCGTCGGCGCCGCAGTTTAAAATCAACCCCGCACTACCCGGTACTCCCTCCTTTCCGGTTTATAGGGCTTATCTCAAAATATTAGTTTTTCCATTTTATAAGGCTCAATTTTGTTGTTTCCCATCACATGTTCAGATTCCAAGGTAAATTAAATCATTGCATGCAAGTATTAAGAGACAATTGACCAATGCATGTAATTTATGCATGCATGCATTGCAATTAATGCATTGGTAAACATATTTTTTTGAGAAAAACAAGAGCATTAATTGGGTGCTTTTGCAAACTACAAAAAGTATTCCACCACTCACCATCTACCTTGGTTGGTGAGATTTTTGAATTGAGCCTTATAAACCGGAAAGGAGGGAGTATCGCTACAATCCTCTCTCTTCCTCTTCGATTCTCCTGTCGTCTACCTCCAACTAGCCTAACCTAAACGTACGCCATGCCGCATCACGATGGTCTGCCCTTAGTGTTCCAGTTTCCTGAGGAAGACACCCAGCCAGAGTCTCAAGAACATAAGGCGCTTTGGGACTAGCTTGAACTGGCCTTGCGGGAAGACGCCGCGCCTGTCCCCGCTCCCGTTCCGGCTCCCGTCGCCCCGACTGCCCCAGCGCTCATCCCCGTGGTATTGATGGGATGGGAGCCGCACATTGTCATCGAGCTTGATCCCACGGGATTCCACGAGGTGCCCGCCGACTTGCAAGCGCCTGTGCACCTGCCAGCGCATGCGCCTGCGTGTGCACTGACGCGCATACCCGTGCCGGTGACCGTGCACCTGCCAGCGCCTCCGCCTGCGCGTGCACTGACGTGCGCTCCCGTGCCGGTGCCCATGCACACGAATGTCTCCGCACGCCGTTGACAGCGCATGTCTCCGTGCGGGTGCTAGTGCCCCCCTCAGCGGTATGGATGGCCGCCATCGACCGCTTCCTTGCACCAACGCCAGTCGCCTCCTCCCGCCAGTCGACTCGCACCGAAGTCTAGAACATTTTGGCCTTCCTTGAAGCTAGGCCAACGTCCAGGAGTACGCCAACAATGGCGCAAGACGCCGCCGTCGCCGCCAGTCAGTGGCAAGACGACACAAAGAGCACGGCAGAGGATCCGCTTCCCACCGCGAGACGCCCCCGCCGCGGCCGCATAATCTAAATTTGCCATGAAAAACGTTCGAATTGCCATGCTTAAAATCCGAACGTTTATCATTTCCGTTTATTTTATATCGATCGTCGTATAATTTAAAGTCGGAGTCAGACTGAACGAAATGTATGGTTTGATTGATTGAATGTTCTGCCCGAGCCATATCAAATTAAATATAAAACGTCATCAAGCCACATGTATTCATTGTCATCCAACGACCTAGACTGCTTCAATGTCGAGCGCTCAACACGTTTAGCGTGCAGTTAATTTCATGCCAAAAATAGTGCTAATCACATGACAACACGCAAATAATATTCTAGTAGTTAATATCCGCATGCACTTAATATACATCCAAATTAACATGCATTGCACGTACACACTGACTAGTGCTGCTAGTACGTGAAACTGGTGCCGTGACTTGTCAACGCGTCCAGATATGGTCAACGGCAACATCGCCCACGAGTTCTTCCTGTTTGCCCGTGCGTCTAAATGCAGAAGGGGAGAAGAGAGAGAGCACACATGGAACCCACCAGTAAGTGAAGACGTGTAGATATATTTTGTGCGTGGGAGGAAGCAAGGTCAACCGATCACATAGGGTCGCCGTGCGATCGAAAGAGTGAGACGGGTTGGAGAGAGTGACCTAGATAGACGATGTGCATGAGAGAGTATACAGTGTGAATAGGTCGAATTGGGCTCAAAGATGGTGATGTATCGTTTTTGTCTGAGAAAGAGCGAGGTCAACCGAGACATACGGAGAGAGAGAGAGAGAGAGAGAGAGAGAGAGAGAGAGAGAGAGAGAGAGAGATTGAGTGAGTGTGGCCCACCATGAGGTCGAAAGAGTGGTGGCGGCTTAGATGGACTGACCTAGATAGACAATCTGCGTGAGAGAGTATAGAGTGTGCTGATCGAGGCCTGAACAGGGAGATAGATCATTTGTGTGTGAAAGAAAACGGGGTTAAACGAGACTCGGATAAAAAGAGCGAGATTGAGCGAGTGTGGCCCGCTGTGCGGAAGAAAGAGTGAGACAGTCTCGAGGGAATGACCTAGATATACAACGTGCATGCGTGCGCATGCATGAGAGGTTGGGGGGCTAGATAGGCAATGCATGTATTTAGCGCGAGAGGGTGAGAGGGAGAGGGGGGGAGAGAGAGAGCTCGGCATGGGGTGCAATGGCGGGTGTGTGAGGTAAATACATTTGGTAACAGAGTGGAAAAAGGGGTTGTGTAGTTGAGAGACTTAGAGATCGAAACATTGAGAGAAAGAATGAACGTGTGTTGGAAACCGATAGCTTCCTAAGGTGGTTAGGAGAGGAAGATTGACCGATACAGGAAGTATGTAGCGTTTGTGCGGGGGGGGGGGGGGCTAAAAACAACATTTGAATGTACATAGTACGAGACTTAATATCGATGTTTCAATTCGGTGTACATTGTAAGATTTGAACCGAGAAGCAGGCATACGGGTAATTATTTCGAATTCGTGCCATACTAAGTTTCGAAAAGTTGACATTGACTCAGTTTGTTGTGCTATTTTGTAGGCCATATGTTTGAATCCATCCAAAAGTTTTCTCACTACCATGGTCTTCATCATATACATATGCATTTGTAATAAAAAAGTAGCATGGATACAGTGAAATGCGAAATCCACGTTAGAATTGGAGATCGCTACATGACACACACTCTAATTCAAATAACTAACTACGTGACACACACTCTAATTCAAATAACTAATTATGTGAGACACACTCTACTCCATGTTAGCGTGGGTACCGTTTTGATTTTTTTTTCAAATAACTCCTCATTAATTAATTTATAGTACTCCCTCTGTTCACTTTTATAAGACCTTGAAGACATTTCAGACAATGTGCAAAACAGTTCATTTTAAGTTGTTTGAAACGACTTACAAAAGTGAACGGATGGAGTATCTCGTTTCAAATGACTAATTATTGCAAGGAAAACACGGGCATGGTAATACATACAGATTCGTTTGCATTCTCAAATGTAGGCGCACCAGGAAAACCAGGGTCGTGTCGTTGTGGACGCAGCTTCGGTGCCTTAAAGGCAACTGCCTTTGCGTCACTGACATGTGGGCCAGCCACCTATTGGGCCCATATGTCATGGACACAAAGGCAGGTGCCTTAAGGCACCGAAGCATAGTCCTGTCGGGGTGGTCGCGTGTGTTGGACGGACGCGTAGCACCCAGCCACCCACCCCCTCCCCCCCCAAAAAAAAGGACGACGACAATATAAGTTCGCGCTTCCACGTTTCGGATTGAAATATCTAGCGGCCCCAATTCCATCCCTGCAAAGTCTCTCTTCTCCATCGTCCCCTTCCGTGCCCAGATTGCTCAAATCCCTAATTCGCCGCCAACCCTCGAATTGCCCCTCGTCTCGTCTCTTTCCCCACCGTTCCCCACCTCCGTGCCGGACGACGACGACGAAGATGACGGTCGCGCTTCACCACCGCACCAGAGCTACCTCATCTACGCCCTCGTCCACCGCACTGGGTGGTCCACCGACAATGTCGGCCGCCGCAACCGACGTGCCTCACAGACACCGAGTTCCACCGCATCAGGTGCGCTTCACCGATGCCGTCTCCCAGCTCACTGGGGCTACTTCACCGAGCACATTGTCGCACCTCCGCCCCCCGAGGCCGTTGGGGCTTCACCAACTGTCTCGTCCACCGCATTGTAGCGTTCCGCTGCCACTCAAGATCTGCATCCGTGCGCGGCCAGCCAACGCTAGCGCATCACCCTCAACGGCTCTGAAGTGACCCGCACTCTAGCTAGGCGAGCATGCCCAAACGTCATCCCAAACTAGGTATCCACACATCACTCCCTTGTGAACTGTTCCGACGATGTTTGGATATCCTTTCACTGCTCTCTTAGCTTACACGCCTATGCAACTCTGACCTTAACTCTTATTTCTTCTGGAGATATCATCTGAAACAAGCAAATCCATATTTTAGCGAAGCATGACGGCGCTACGGGATCTGGTACACATCTTGCACACCCGTATAACCTTGTAAGTATCTGTCCTCTGGTACAACATCAAGGTCGACTCCTCTTATTTGATCAACCATTCATCGTGTCAAAAATGCAGAGGGGGGTGCAAGGAGCAGAAGGCCTGCACATCCAAGCAAGTGGTAACATGGACTTGTACATGGAACATCCCAAGCGCAAGCAGAGCTGCAGTGAGCATGTACAACGAGCTAGCGTAAGTCCCTGCATTTCATTTAATTCGTACTGGCATTCGTGTATGATTTGTGTGCAGTGGATGATCCACGAATTCAAGTTACCAGGGGCGAACATTTTACTTAAAAAATACGAAGGCACTTGCACTCCGGAAATCAACATAACTTGAGAAATGTGAAGCTACATGCACTTTGAAAACCAACTAATGATCCATAGTAGTTCAGATTATAAACACTAAATGATGCAAGCACCAAAAAACACAAAATGCAACATGGTGTACAAGGACTACAAACATGGTCTGTACCTGCTTGAATTATTCGTTCTCTGGCTGAAAATATCAAAGTGTAATTGCACGTATAACCAGTGCGCAAACTGCATATCAATATATCTATCCTGCACAAGTATGCCAATAGTTTCAAACAACAGATTAGAAAAGTATTTATGCTATGTTGTTATGATACGGGGACTTTCTGGCAGATGGCCTCGACGTTTCCTCAAGCTATGAAAATGCACTATAATTTGCTTGTCATCAATGCTTGCAAATCTCTGTCTCTCTCAACATAGTAGATCATCATTAGACACTAAATCCTTCAATGAGCTTGCAAAATGCTTGCATTAGATCCCTCATTAGATACTATATGTTCATCACCAGGAGCATGTAAAATGTTTGCATCAAATCCTTCATTAGCAGTCTGTTCATTAGACACTTCAGGCTCAAGAACAACATGAGCTTGTATGTTTGCACCGAAAACTTGATTAGATACATCAAATTCAGTTAGTTCAGTATTGATTGGGGGAGTTATAAAATAAGTAGAAATTGGTTTCATTTTCTCATAGATTCCCTACATACAGGCAGTTTTACAACACCGTTAGGTTTAACTATTGGCCAGAAATTCAAGAGTTGAATTAGATATAATCAGGGATGTGATGTACCTGCTCATTGCGCATGCTACTCTTGCATTTAGCGACTGTCCGTTTGCGCAAGCTCAATGCCATGCCCGTGCTGCCGCTGCTGCCTCCCACGCAGGCTACACCCAGGGTTGGATCTTCATCTTCTTGTCCTTCCGTCCGCTTGAAGCCCGGCGACCGCCCTTCAACAAGGGCGCGAGGAAGTGCTGTGTCGGTCTGTCCAGCGGCGGCTAGGTTAGGAGCAAACCAGACTGGAGGCTGGAGCGAATGAATTGGGATTTTTCCTGCTGTCGATCGATATGGGAGGCGCTCGTTTGGGCCGCGAGCCTGCTATAGGGCCTGCCTTGCACTTATGTTATTGGCCCATCCAAATTGAAACATTTTTCTTCATTTTTTCATTGCCTGCTCGTGCGTCGGGACGAACAAAACTAGCGTGGGCCAACCTGGACGACTCAAACTAGGTGCACACTTTCTAGCCACCTGAGGCGGCCGCCCATACTAGCCCCTATGGTGGCGTCGCCCCTTTTTGCGTGTATGATTGGATAGTGAAAAATATTCCAGTGGCGCTTTTGATTTACCCACAGAATGGTTGAATTGCGTGTTTCTATGAACTGAGTTCGCCAATAATATGAAGGATGCCAGTCTTTTCATCCTATTGTAGATTGCTTAGATCTCGATATGCCAAAAGTAATCGCATGAAATATACAGTAAAAGCCAGTATGATGTGTTTGGCTACAACTAGTCTGACTACACGTCCTCATATAACATATCAAGGACGCACCATCTTACTAGATTAACCATTCGACTTACCCATGCAGTGTGGGAAGAAAGAAGTATTGGGACTGCGTATCCAATTGATGCCATGGACTCCTTCGTACAACCATGTAAGCAAAAAAGAAGTTGCAGTGTGCCTGTACAAAGAACTAGCGTAAGTTCGGTTACCTGCTTCTCGGAATTTTAGTTAGCCACTTATTGCAAAATTGTTCAATTACGTTGCTTGGCTTAATTTAGTTTGCTACTGATTACATAATGGCACAGCCTGTTAATCCTATTATAGACTACGCCTATCTATGTGTTTGATACTTACTGTTAAGAATTACCTGTTTGCCGTAACTTAAAAATCTACTTGTTTGTTTAACTGCTTTGCTCCTGCAAGAGCGGGTTACAATGATGTTAATAACTACTTTTCAGCATCCAATTGAAACTCTTTAATTCCTTGTTTGTTTAAATGGTTTGCTGTTATAACTCCCAGTTGAGATGTTTTGCTAACTTCAACTTTTCTGAATCCAATCGGAACTTTAATGGAAAAATAGGTTAGCCCAAGATCAAAGAGCGAGGTCCCCATGGACGTTGCATCATCCCACGGCAGTGGCACCGGCCCAATCGTGCATTATGAATTGCCAACTGCTGATGCTCTAGAGGCTAAACTAGTGGTAGAAAGAGATTCCGCTTCTGCACTTAGAGATGAAGTTGACATGTTGAGGAAGCAAATAGCACAATCACAAGTAGTACTCAAGACAACCATTAAATATTTGGTGAATTTCAAAACAAAGCAAGCTGAGACTGACCAGATTGTTAAGGTCCTGAAGGAAAAAAGGAAATTAAATTCCTACTTGGTAAATCATAGGTGAAATGTTCTTTCCATAGTTGAATAACCTTTGTGTTGTCTGTTCATGTAATCAATCAAACCATTTGTTTTAGAGATCATGTAATAATTGTTTTTTTGTTTTTTGTTCGTAATATTATTTGAGCACAAGTATGTATTAATTGATAAGACTCGGAGACATTTCATTTGGATTGCTGTGCCAGACCTACAAATATGCCAATCGGGCTGAATGTGCATTCAGCAATACTAGTATAGATGGACCATAAGTGGCACGCATCGGAAAGGGCCAAGATGCTGACTAAAAAAAGGATGCTGTTGTAGCCAAAAAAAAGTACAACAACCTGGCTTATGTATGTTAGTTGATATTATTGATCCATATACTCTATAAGTGTTTATATGTCTCTTAGTTCCGTACATACTTGGTTGATTGACTCGGTATTTGAATCTTGATACATCGCTTGTGTACATATCTAAATGGGAGTACACATTATGCTGCGTGTGACATTTGAGTTGGACATGAAGTGTTCCAAATATTCGAATTCACCTTAAACTGGATTCTAGTTTCTGAATTTGAGTATCGGCATTTGTAAACCATATTCATATATGACAGTGGAATACATCTTTGTCGTCCTTTTGAAGATATATAAAAACACATAGAATGATTTATAAAGATTCATATAGGAATACAAAATAGACTCGAATTTAGTTGCTAGGATAAACGTGGATGACATGGTAAAATGAGTGTGTTGGGCTAATGCAACTACAACCAGAAGGTTTTGAGCTTATTTGAATCAAGGATTCAAATTCAAGCCTAAATTATGAATTCATATAAGTGCATTATCATGTTTCATCTAAACATCAAGGTTAGTTTGCTCTATCATGCATGAAACCAGTACAGATGGATATATTGGATTTTTTTGATCATTTTTAATATATAATTTGTTTGATTTGGAGTTATGGTTGAATTACTATGAATTTTTGAAGTTTGCAACATTTTTTGGAATTTCCTGTATAAGAATAAATCCAGAAAAAAGTTACTGCGTCAGCGTGACATCACACTGACGTCAGTGGTCAATGGAGCGGCCCGGGTCAAACCTGACTGGGGGGGGCACTGGTCAGTGACCCAGGCTGGTTTGTGTGGCTGACAGGTGGGCCTGGTCAACTGCCGCGTCAGCAAGTCAACGTGGAGGGGTGGGTCCTACTGTTTATGAACTAAACTAAACAGAAAATAAACTATGTTTAATTAGTCAGTGGGGATCAGCTGTCAGTGTCACTAGGGGGTTAATTAGCAGAACTGTTAACCGCTAATGACGTTGCCACGTCAGCTGGGTCAAACCAGGGTCAACTCGTCGGAGTTGACCGCGGCTCGTCGCCGGCGACGCCAGAGACGGCGGAGGGCGTCGGGATTCCTCCTCCGGCGACCAAATGGCCGGAGGAGGGCGTCTACGTGACGCGGGCACTCGTCCGCGTTGAGTAGTGGCAGTGGTTGGGCTGTGGTGGCCGGATTCGTCACCGGCATCGACCTTGGCGGTCGCCGGAGCTCGGGTCGACGCTACGGTGGTCCGGGAGGCTCTTGCGGGGCACCTACGAGCTCTACATGGTGCGGGAAGGGAGATGAGCACGACGGCCGGACCACTAGGTGGCTGGAGGCACGACGGCGGCAGTCACAGGCGGCGGCGCATGCGGATGAGCAGGGGTGCGGTGGCTACGGAGTGCAAAAGAGGAAACGGAGAGCGGGAGGATGGTCATGTTGGGGAACGTAGTAATTTCACAAAATTTCCTATGCACACGCAAGATCATGGTGATGCACAGCAACGAGAGGGGAGAGTGTTTGTCTACGTACCCTCGTAGACCGAAAGCGGAAGCGTTATATCAACGCGGTTGATGTAGTCGTACTTCTTCACGATCCAACCGATCTAAGCACCGAACGTACGGCACCTCCGAGTTCTGCACACGTTCAGCTGATGACGATCCCCGGGCTCCGATCCAGCAAAGCGTCGGGGAAGATTTCCGTCAGCACGACGGCGTGGTGACGATCTTGATGTGTTACCGGCGCAGAGCTTCGCCTAAGCACTGTAACGATATGACCGAGGTGGAATTTGGTGGAGGGGGGCACCGCACACGGCTAAGGAACGATCACGTTGATCAATTGTGTGTCTATGGGGTCCCCTTGCCTCAGTATATAAAGGATGGAGGAGGAGGAGGCCGGCCAAGGCAAAAGGTGCGGCCAGCATATGGAGTCCTACTAGGACTCCAAGTCCTAGTAGGAGTCCACCAAAAGGGGAGGAAGGGAGAAGGAATAGGAGGAGTAGGAAAGGTGGCCGGCCCCCTTTTCCCTAGTCCAATTCGGACCAAAGGGGAGGGGGGGCGCAGCAGCCTTTTCCTCTTCCCACTAAAGCCCATCAAGGCCCATTACTTCTCCCGTAATCCCGTAACTCCCCGTTACTCCCGAAAATACCCGAATCACTCAGAACCCTTCCGATGTCCGAATATAGTCATCCAATATATCGATCTTTACGTCTCGACCATTTCGAGACTCCTCGTCATGTCCCCGATCTCATCCGGGACTCCGAACTCCTTCGGTACATCAAAACTCATAAACTCATAATACAACTGTCAACGAAACCTTAAGCGTGCGGACCCTACGGGTTCGAGAACAATGTAGACATGACCGAGACACGTCTCCAGTCAATAACCAATAGCGGGACCTGGATGCCCATATTGTCTCCTACATATTCTACGAAGATCTTTATCGGTCAGACCGCATAACAACATACGTTTGTTCCCTTTGTCATCGGTATGTTACTTGCCCGAGATTCGATCGTCGGTATCCAATACCTAGTTCAATCTCGTTACCGGCAAGTCTCTTTACTCGTTCCGTAATACATCATCCCGCAACTAACTCATTAGTTGCAATGCTTGCAAGGCTTTAAGTGATGTGCATTACCGAGAGGGCCCAGAGATACCTCTCCGACAATCGGAGTGACAAATCCTAATCTCGAAATACGCCAACCCAACATCTACCTTTGGTGACACCTGTAGTACTCCTTTATAATCACCCAGTTACGTTGTGATGTTTGGTAGCACCCAAAGTGTTCCTCCGGCAAACGGGAGTTGCATAATCTCATAGTCATAGGAACATGTATAAGTCATGGATAAAAGCAATAGCAACATACTAAACGATCGGGTGCTAAGCTAATGGAATGGGTCATGTCAATCAGATCATTCAACTAATGATGTGACCTCGTTAATCAAATAACAACTCTTTGTTCATGGTTAGGAAACATAACCATCTTTGATTAACGAGCTAGTCAGGTAGAGGCATACTAGTGACACTCTGTTTGTCTATGTATCCACACATGTATTATGTTTCCAGTTAATACAATTCTAGCATGAATAATAAACATCTATCATGACATGTAAGGAAATAAATAACTTTATTATTGCCTCTAGGGCATATTTCCTTCAGGTCAGAAGCTCACGGTGAACATGAGGAGCGAGTCGGCGAGCTCGGGGAGGGGCTGAAGCGAGCGGGGAGGCGAGAGGGATCTCCGGCGTCCGACAGCGAGGATGAGGACGATGGCGTCGCTTAGGGTGTTCCGCGGGCGTGTGCTTCGTCTTGGGGCTCCGTGGCGTCGAGGCGGAGCCTCTGGACAGCACGGAGAGGCGAGGGAGAGGCGATGGCCGTGGTTGCGCTCGTCGGCGGCGACGACAGCGCTCGGTGGTTTGCGTGCGAGAGAGCCAGAGGAGGAGAGGGGTCCAGGGGAGAGAGGGGGAGGTGCAGCGCGGTGTTGGGCGTCTCCGTGGCGCATCCAGAAGAGCCTGGGGCGCCGCGGTGGAAGCAGGAGCTGGCGCGCGCGTGGCGTCCACGCGCCCTGCCTACTGGCGTGAGGAGGAAGACGACAGAGGGGCTGCGGTGGCTGGGCCGGCCACTTGGGCCGCCAGGTGGGCTGCAGGTGGGCTGGTAGGTAAGGCCAGGTAATTCTCTCTCTCTCTCTTTTATTTTCTGGTTTTCTATTATTTCTGTAACTTTAGGGCTTTATTAAAAATACTTAGGCATACTCAAAAATCACCAAACTGCTCATGGCCAGTGTTTGGAATATATCCAACATGGAACATTTCAGTTTAGGATTATTTGGACATTTAAAATATTTTATAGAATTTAAATGTCCAAATTCAAATACTTATGATTTAATTCAAAATTCCAGAATGGCCTAGAATTTTGTGCATGACTTTTGGCAGAGGTTTTCACCTTTAACAAAAATCATGAACTTTTCTAAAGGGCATTTGGGATCACTGAAAATATTTTTATTTTGATCCTAATTGCATTCCATTTGGTGCTAGGGTTTGTTATCCCCATTTCAAATTTAAATGGAATTTAATCATGATGCATGGATGCCACTCACTGATGCAACTAAGTACAAAGCAGAATTCTAGGGCTGTGACAACTCACCCCCACTAAACAAGAATCTCGCCCCGAGATTCAAAACGTGAGGTAAGAAGACAAAGGGGACACAAAGCTAACACGATCTTCATGATCCAGCTATCTTCCTCGAGGGTGTTGATTCATTGCATACATTGATCTTGACATCCTCGCTTTTGAGATCTTCATCCACGCGATGATGACGGAAAGAAACTCTACTAGGATTGATCTTCTCAAAGATCGAACTATACAATCTCAACTCGCGGAATGAGATGTTGAAACATCTCGAGTTGTGACACAAGACACATCGAGAGGGAAGAGAGAACGAACGACGGGGTTTGATTTGGTGGGCAATAATTCCACGCTTAGAAAGATGGTGGATGGTGTCAAGGTGGCGAGGAAATAATTGCCATGAACCCGTAACGGGGCACATTGGGAAAGGTGTCTCGTAGAATTATTCCCTTAAGTGGAAAAAAGAATTACTTTTGATACAGAGATCATTGAAACTCTCTATACCAGCCTAAGGCAATCATAAACGATCGTTTGAACGAATTCGAAAGAAAGGCATACTCACGCCAGAGTGGATGATGTGGACTACCTTGTTGAAGACAACGCAATGGATGACTTTTGCTTATCATCGGAAATGGATGGGACCCATGACAGGATGGCACTACGGCGGTGCAATCTGGGGACAAAATGCAAATGTCGGGAATGTTCCAACCATCATATCTGCCTGAGTTCAGATCTGGTTCGTGTCAGGATAGTTCAGAAAACATGTCTGAAAAGGAAAGGTTGCAACACGAATCGACGAGATGATGTTGCGAGATTCTCGGGAAACGAACTACGATAGCAAGCTCCAAAACATGACCTGATTCTGCTACATACATGTGATCATGATGTCCAAGACAAGCATGATCATGTAGAAGTCTTACAACAAAACACTACCGAGTTCAGGTGGGGAACCATCATCGAGGATATCGAAGTCCTTGTATAAGTCTTGCTCTTAAGAAGGAGCTTCTTTTCCTTGAACAAATCAATCAGTGGCTTGGTGTGCTAGGAGCACATATAGAATGGAGGCGGCCAACCTATCAAACCATAGAGCACTTCGCACGTGCATGACTAACTTGGGATGATTCCAGAGGAGGCAAAAACAAACTTTCTCGAATTCACGGCGGCAACTTACATCTAATGCACGTAAATCGAAGGAAGTTACTTCTTTCATCCAGACGGTTACTTCATGAACGGGGCATGAAGAAAATGCTTACACAAGTTTCCAACACTAGCTGGATGTTCAGCATGAATCATGGGGGAGACAAAATGCTGTTGATGGGCTCAATAGCAACTCATCGGAATTTCCATATCACTGGACTTCCACCATCATGTGAACACGGTGATAGCATTGGTCGGACCAAAAGATGTAATGATGTATGCTCGAGGGATCAACCACGAGTAAGACAACATTATGAACATCATTGGCTCTGGTTTGACTTGACGATAGCCCATACTCAAGTCAAAATTTTGACAAGACAATAGACCCAACAAATGATCACGAGGACCAATCGATGGAGATATCATCTTTCTTCAACACACACACACACAAAGATATCCCCTAACATGAGCTAAGTCAGACAAGCTTTTATCTTCCAACTCTCCAAGTTGTTGGTTAGCTTAACCAACTAGCTCAGGGGTATCCACCACAGGTTCTTGGAGAAGGGGTGGTTTATAAGAAACCAACGTGATCACGAGCTCAACATAGCGGTCAGGTGACAACCAGGTAATACTTCCGAGAAGATCTTCGAAAATCACGAACCACTGATATGTCACTAAGCACGAGAACAATCTTGCTTTTTAGGGCAAGATGATAAGATCGAAAGAGTGAGGGATCGACACAATCCCAACTCATGGATCGAAGAGTGCACCAGAAATAAGGACTAGGTAGCACGATCAATCTTAGGATGATGATTTAGTAACCAACACGCTAAGAATGAGAATATTGTCCATTTACTACAAAGCAACGAGTTGCTCGGAGTATTGATTTCACGCATCACAGTTCACTTGTCGGCAATCCGGTTACAATAACACGGAGACCGAGGAATGAACAATGATGGCGAGAAGTATCACTGTATCAAGAGTTCATAGGGTGTTGTGCAATTCCTATGATATTCCTGACATAAGGAGGGCAATACTTCAGGGTAGAACAGAATCAAGAGCTGAATTGGCATTTTGATCTGCGGAATACAACTGTTTTGACCCATTCCTAGAGATGGATGAGGTACTGGAGTTTGTTTCTCCTAGTCATACCGGAATAGAATGGCTTGACAGACCACAAGAATAATAGGCATCGATGAACGAATGCACATATACCCCTGACTATCAATTGATAGACGAAGGTCAGAAAACAACTAAAGAGGGACAACTCAAGGAACACATAACTTTCTGAGTTGTGGATGCATAGATTAGCATGTCGAACGAGTTACAACATATTTCTTCCGGATAACCCATGCAGAAAGGAAGAACTGGCAGAATCACAATATGAATGAAGAACTCATCAAGAGCACTCTGGTTGTGATCTTTTGGTTCAAAGAACTTTTGTCATAAGAGGTTCGTAGTATTTGGAAGAAGGAACTACCACGGACCTCGAGGACTAATGCAAAGGTTACTAATATCCTAAAGGAACTAGCAAACACTATCGACATGAGGTAGGTAGGGTGAATCTCGGGTTCAAAACCCAGGAGTAGAATGCCTACTACTAAGTGGCATCATGGGATGCTTTCGAGAATGGTGGCCAGATTCATCACACTGGGAACACAAAACATGGACAGATTACTAGATGGTTTCATAAGACACCTAGGGTCATAATAGTAGTTCCAACATATACGCCGAGGCAATGGAGTACCTCGCAGACCGTGTGGTGTGCTTAATCTGGCCCAAAGGAACATCGAGAACGGAAGGAAGGGATTTGCAAATACATCATGCTAATTAGAAACCTGGAATGACTCGGACAGCATAACAGCTGTAAATGCTCAGAAAAAGATTTGAGACATTCACAACAGTTTGCAAAACCACTCAACAACATCATATCATGATTCTGGTTCAGCGGACAACATACTAAAAGTAGTAGAAACTGAACTGGGCTTAAATCCATCAATCCTATAAGTCTAAGGATTAGTAACACGTGAACCTGATAGAGAGAAGAGAGCCTAGTCCTTAACCCACGTAGAATGAGAAGAGAATGGCTCAAGATAGAGGGCATAAGGTAAATGAGTAAAAGAGCCTTATGTTCCCTCCCACAATTAATTCCCCTACATATAACTAAAGCATTTCTAGACTCGACATCGACCAGTTTGGCTTAGCGAACCTACAGGCAGTCCGGCTCTGATGCCAACGCTGTCAGGACCCCTATCCTAAGTCACACCGATCTAGCATGTAACACATCATATCACTTTGCGGCCTCACGCACGGTATTCCCACGGGTGCCACCTTACCTGGCCCGGGACCGTTTGCGCCTTTTGGCTCACGTATATGATAGTGTCGCTAGCATCCATATGACAAAGAACCCGGGCCTACATGGCTAGTCGTGAACCCAAAGTGGCACTAACCCATGGGGACAGGCATACATGAATCAACTTCGAGCATGTCGGTCAGCAGCGTGTGAATCCGGGCTGTAGCACTGGGCTAACAGGACTCCGGTAACCCGGGCTGTAGCAGGCTAGGCAGGACTCCGGATGTCACCGCGTGACATTTCCCCGAAGGGACAGACACAGGAACGAAGTGAAACACATGCCGGCCAGCCAAGTGTCCTGAGCAGTAGTGCTGGGCTAGCAGGACTCTGGTGAACCGGGCTGTAGCGGACTACTATGGCTCAAGGAGGCACTTAGACTACATTTCCCCATAAGAGAGGCTGCCAAGGATAAACAACTAGATTGTCGGATCCCACACATAGCAAGCATTTCAATCATACACACAATATGCTCGATATGTGTAAATACAACATGGCATCACAACATGACTCTACGACTCCAATATTTATTCATTAGGCTTCGAGGAGCGAGATATTACAAACATGGGTCTCATGACCCAACATTCAGAGCATACAAATCAAGCACATGCGGAAGCTTAACATGTCTGAGTACAGACATCTACAAATGAAAAAGGCTGAGAAGCCTGACTATCTACCAGATCCTGCCGAGGGCACAAGATCATAGCTGAGGTATCAAGCTAAACGTCGAAGTCCACACGGAACTACTAGCGAGACTGACGTCTCTCTGCAAAACATAAAATAGGCAAACGTGAGTACAAATGTACCCAGCAAGACTTACATCAGAACTAGCTACATATGCATCAGTATCAATAAAGGGGGTGGTGGAGTTTAACAGCAGCAAGCCAGCTTTGACTCGGTGGCTATCCTGAACTACGACTGCAAGCAACTCGCTTGAGGTGGCGCACACGAGTCCACATATTCACCATATCAATACACCACTATGGATCCACTTCCGTCTCCCTACGAGAAGGCCATCCATAGCACTCACGCTTATCTTGGGCATTTTAGAGTATCCACTTTCACTTGTCTATGAACTGTTATAGGCAACCTAGAAGTCCATTACCGCGGACATGGCTATTCGAATAGATCATTTATAACCCTGCAGGGGTGTACTTCTTCACACATGTTTCCACCACTTAGCGTCTGCACACGACATGTGCTCGGCAGACTTCAAGCGAAAGCCGGCGTGGGTGTAGACCACGACCTAACTAACCACACAAGTCCCTAGTCCAGGTTTATCGCCTATTCGGGTTCCATCCGCAAGGAGATCCGGCCGGGGTGTCCTATACGGCCCCAAACGATGTGTGCAGGGTTCCCGAGACACCAAACGGGCGAATCGGTACACCGTGCCACGTGCCTACCGCAGCACAGCCCAACCCGATGGTCAGCGCTGCGTGCGGCCCCCAGCATACTCCTGGACAGAGGACGAGAGGGGTCAGTAAGTCGAGCGGGGTCATATTTCAGGGCCCAACGTGTGGTAGTAGATGTTTCATGGATCACAAACACAGAACTCAGTTCCTGAGGACGGTTTCAATGAGACAACCCACCATGTACTCCTACATGTCCTCTCACCGCTACCTTTACCAAATCGTGTTCACACACTTAGCTCACCCACAGTAGGACATGTTTACACACCTCCAACTCATCCTCGATGAATCAGACCCGACTCAACTCTAAGCAGTAGCAGGCACGACAAACAAGCATGAATGAGTAGGCACATCAAGGCTCAAACAACTCCTACTCATGCTAGTGGGTTTCATCTATTTACTGTGGCAATGACATGTCATGCAGAGGATAAGGGGTTCAACTACCGCAACAAGTAACACATGAAACGTTGTTGTCCTAATGCAGTAAAAGAGAGCAGGAGAGAGAGAGTGGGACTGTATCGAAATGAACAAGGGGGTTTTGCTTGCCTGGCACTTCTGAAGATAGTATAGTTCTTCATCAGTGTCATCGAACTCATCGTCGGAGCCACGTCTATCGAGAGGGGACAAATACCGGCAACATAGAGAAGAAACACAATCAATGCAATGCACAATATGATGCATGATCATGACATGGTAAAATGAGTGTGTTGGGCTAATGCAACTACAACTAGAAGGTTTTGAGCTTATTTGAATCAAGGATTCAAATTCAAGCCTAAATTATGAACTCATATAAGTGCATTATCATGTTTCATCCAAACAGCAAGGTTAGGTTAATCTATCATGCATGAAACCAGTATAGATGGATAGATTGGATTTTTCTGATCATTTTTCATATATAATTTGTTTGATTTGGAGTTATGGTTGAATTTCCTGTATAAGAATAAATCCAGAAAAAGTTACTGTGTCAGTCTTGCGTCAGCGTGACATCACACTGACGTGAGCGGTCAATGGAGTGGCCCGGGTCAAACCTGACCGGGGGGGCCCACTGGTCAGTGACCCAGGCAGGTTTGTGTCGCTGACAGGTGGGCCTGGTCAACTGCCGCGTCAGCAAGTCAACGTGGAGGGGTGGTTCCTACTGTTTATGAACTAAACTAAACAGAAAATAAACTATGTTTAATTAGTCAGTGGGGATCAGCTGTCAGTGTCACTAGGGGGTTAATTAGCAGAACTGTTAACCGCTAATGACGTTGCCACGTCAGCTGGGTCAAACCCGGGTCAACTCGTCGGAGTTGACCGCGGCTCGTCGCCAGAGACGGCGGAGGGCGTCGGGATTCCTCCTCCAGCGACCAAATGGCCGGCGGAGGGCGTCTACGTGACGCGGGCACTTGTCCGTGTCGAGTAGTGGCAGTGGCTGGGCCTGTGGTGGCCGGATTCATCACCGGCGTCGACCTTGGCGGTCGCCGGAGCTCGGGTGAGCTCGGTTCGACGCTACGATGGTCGGGGAGGCTCTTGCGGGGCACCTACGTGCTCTACGTGGTGCGGGAAGGGAGATGAGCACGACGGCCGGACCACTAGGTGGCCGGAAGCATGTCGGCTGCGGTCACAGGCGCTGGCGCATGCGGATGAGCAGGGGTGCGGTGGCTACGGAGTGCAAAAGAGGAAACGGAGAGGGGGAGGATGGTCAGAAGCTAACAGTGAACACGAGGAGCAAGTCGGCGAGCTCGGGGAGGGGCTGAAGCGAGCGGGGCGGCGAGGGGGATCTCCGTTGTCCGACAGCGAGGATGAGGACGATGGCGTCGCTTAGGGCATTCCACGGGCGCGTGCTTCGTCTTGGGGCTCCGTGGCGTCGAGGCGGAGCCTCTGGACAGCACGGAGAGGCGAGGGAGAGGCGATGGCCGCGGTTGCGCTCGTCGGCGGCGACGACAGCGCTCGGTGGTTTGCGTGCGAGAGAGCCAGAGGAGGAGAGGGGTCCAGGGGAGAGAGGGGAGAGGTGCAGTGCGGTGCTGGGCGTCTCCGTGGCGCATCCAGAAGAGCCTGGGGCGCCGAGGTGGAAGCAGGAGATGGCGCGCGCACGGCGTCCACGCGCCCTGCCTACTGGCGTGAGGAGGAAGACGACAGAGGGGCTACGGTGGCTGGGCCGGCCACTTGGGCCGCCAGGTGGGCTGCAGGTGGGCTGGCAGGTAAGGCCAGGTAATTCTCTCTCTCTCTCTTTTATTTTCTGGTTTTCTATTATTTCTGTAACTTTAGGGCTTTATTAAAAATACTTAGGCATACTCAAAAATCACCAAACTGCTCATGGCCAGTGTTTGGAATATATCCAACATGGAACATTTCAGTTTAGGATTATTTGGACATTTAAAATATTTTATAGAATTTAAATGTCCAAATTCAAATACTTATGATTTAATTCAAAATTCCAGAATGGCCTAGAATTTTGTGCATGACTTTTGGCAGAGGTTTTCACCTTTAACAAAAATCATGAACTTTTCTAAAGGGCATTTGGGATCACTGAAAATATTTTTATTTTGATCCTAATTGCATTCCATTTGGTGCTAGGGTTTGTCATCCCCATTTCAAATTTAAATGGAATTTAATCATGATGCATGGATGCCACTCACTGATGCAACTAATTACAAAGCAGAATTCTAGGGCTGTGACATCAACCTTTTGATCTCAACTAGAAAATAGATCTTAACTTGGTTACTCTACTTTATTTTCTGCTCTTAGAATTTAGTTCTTAGTTCGAAGCAAACAATGGATGCTAAATATCATTTCTCCGGTTTGCAGCTTCAAGTCTGCCATGGCACAACCATAATACGGTTTAATTGATCATGCTTAGGGTTTAATTGGTCATGTTGGTTCCGTGGTGGTTTCTTTAATAGAAATCAGAGGGGAAACCCTCTTTTGCTAAAAAATATATGCTTAGAGTTTCCCCCTTTTATGATCACTACACGATCAGAATACGTGCTTCGTTTCATAATAACACTGCTCCACCCATCAAGCTAAACAAGCTTAGTTGTTCAAATATGAATCTGATATTATTAAAATAGAGTTGTTTAATTGGTCAGCTAAATGTTCCTAAATTAGTTTCAAAAATGCATGTTCGCTGCTCGGGTGTGTATCTCTGTGTGTGGTCTGGTCAACACGGTTGGGGAGGTGAACTTTGTATATGCAGGGGTTTATAGGGAGACACTCTCCGAGTTGAAACCGCAATGCATTCCATAGATAATCTGACTACTTTTTATGTTTTCATGAATCTCAGATTCTGAACAGCATCATAATGATTATGAGCTTGCGCACATGAAAATAATAAAGCAGAACAATGCCATGGCTGTCAAACTTGGCATTAAGGGACTGAAATCAAGTCTGGATGCAATGCAATGCAAACACTCTCCACCTACAGATTCATGCTCAGAATATGATCCTAATAGTGATTCTGAGCTAGAGGGAGACCTAAGTCAATGTAGCTCCCTAGTGGAGGAGTCAGAGGAAGATGCCCTATCTTATTCACCCATCAAGGTACTTGCTCTAACTTTCCAAGGTTACATTGCTCGCACATATCTTGCAACTGATGCTTTGCATTGCTTCTACTTTGTTGAACTGCCATTAGATTAGTTTACACATCGTGTATGTGAATATGCCCTGCCTATCCATTTTCAGTACATATTCCATCTGTCATCATACCATATTGATCCATTCAAATGTTGTTCTTGTGTATCAGACATTCAAAAGGAAGAGGGCGATTGCTGATCGTGGAGGACCACAAGCAAAGTATTTGGAAAAGGTAGTGGCACCCGATAAATCAAATAGCCCATTAGGTGTAGTTGCAATATCACCTGACCCACAAAATACCCCAACTCTAGCAGACTCTAGCCCTACTACACTGGTCATTTCTGATGCCCCAACTCAGCAGACCCCAACTGCAGCAAACAGTGTGATTATGCCAGTTGACATAGCACCAGCTGTACGACGCAAAACCCCCATTCCAGCAAAGAGTACACCAAATCCAGTTGCCAAATCCCTTTTCGAACCAGAGAGAGCCCCAATTGCAGCAAATAGGACTATTGTTCCATTTCTTCCCAGTTTAGAAGACGAAGCTTATGTTGTTGTCAGGAACTTTGTGCACATCTTTCCTTCATGGAAAGATTATACCGCAGGCACAGAACAATTTCCAGTCTTCCTCCGCAACTTACGCGTAAGTAATGTACTAATGTTATTCATGGTCATTACTGCATATGTTTCTGCTGACAGAACACACAAGATTTCATTCTTTTAAATAGGCGAGGCGCAAACTGGATTGTGATGACGAGCAAGGGTTGGTTGCGCTTTTCAAGCACTCGTTGATGAAGTATCGTTCCTACCTGAGGCAAGCACACTTCGATGGCAAGCCTCTGAACGAAATTTCTGTAAAGTCTACGGTGCTACATTTATCCGACGGTGACTGGAATAATCTTGTTACACATTGGTCTCGGCTGCAACGTAAGGTACTGTCTATGATATCACATCACAATTTGAACTACATTTCTGCATTTGCCTTAATGTCTCACTTGTACAAAAACTGTTAGCAGAAGAACATTCGTTCTCAAGGGACCACAAAATCTCGCAACTATACTGCACACTGCATTGCTCTTGTGCGTACCTCTTGCCCTGTATGACCATATTTACTTTCATAGTTGTTTGATTATGTAGCATCACTGCACATGTTAGCCTCGTAATCGTCCATTTGGTGGACATTATAAGATCCTTATGGACTCTTACATAAATTTAGAATCAACCCAATGCTTTTGAAGAGGTTTAGCTCTGCAGTCCTCTTGTAAGGACTGAACGTGGTCTATCGCTGTACTTACATTAACAGCTACTCCCTCCGTCCCATAATATAAGAACGTTTTGTACAGTACACCAGTGTTCAAAACACTCTTGTATTATGGGAAGAGGGGTTGGTTCATTTTGTAGCATTCTGCATCTTATCTCCCTCGCCCACCATTTACTAAAAAATATCAGATCTATATTTAATCTTACCAACAAGTAGAATACAGAGACAATGCCAGTGCAGAAGTGTAGCCCATTGCTCTTGTTAGTACATTTTGTCCTGTAACGCTTGTACTTCTAGGGATTGGTAGTTGATTATGTAGCATCGATCTGCATCTTATCTTCATTATCCTCTACCCCTTCTAGTATTATCATATCTATAATTACTCTCTACAAAATGTAGAGTACAGGCAATGCTTATGAAGAAGATTATGTGCTAAAATTCTTGAGTTATCCTTCCCTTGACATGGAGAAGGGCATTATAAAGCCGGTGTTAATTGTTAATGTAAGTCAGTCCTTTTAAAGACTTTATCCTCAACTGCTGTTTAATTTGCTCATACCCCCTATCATTTACTGCTGTTTAGTTTGCTGTTTTCACCAAAATGCATGTTCGTAAGAACTGTAAGTTCTAAGTTTTACTTGTAAAACCAAATTCCTTATTCATACCATGCACATTACTTAATACTCCCTATATGTATGCTTGTTTTTGTGGATCTATAATCCAGTGTGTGGTGAAACAGCCCACGTTTGCACCTTGTCATCTCCTGTTTTATCTTACTGATGTGGCTGATGATATGAACAACATGCCATGCACATTATCCAAAATAGATACAATGATTTTCTTTGCCCTTCATCTATGCTTGTTATGTTGACATGGTAATCCAGTAGTGTGGTGAAGCTCCCCGCATTATGAACAATGCCAAATTATGCTATTGATATTTTGAACATACTCTTTATTTTCTAATTTGAAATTGGATAGAATTGACAGAACAGTTATCATCTTTGTTTATACACGTGGAAAACATGTCATCTCTCTGCTTTGTTTCAGGGTGATGTGCCTGATGGCATGCACAAGTCTGCTGAAGGCTGTGAGACAAACCCAACATATATTGCAGCAAAGAAGGCAAAACATCTTGAAGATAGCGAGACAACCCCAAAGTCTTGTCTTGATGCAGTGTTCAAGTTACTTGACACTAACAGTCAGACGAGCTCACAGAATTCGTTATCTGAATCAGTTCGACTTCTTCAGTCCCAAGTTCTAGCAGAAAGGCATTCTGCAACTCAACTTCGACTTGAAGTCCTATCTCCAAGAAAGATTGCGGAGAACACCAATGAGAACCCTCATCGCTAAACAGCTACAACTGGAAGCTATGACCGACATGCTAGGCCGGTCTCACAGCCTTGCTCAGCAGCTTGCGCAGCAGTTCCCCCGCAAGGCTAACCTTTCTTGAACTGTCTTGGAAGTGGTCTCGGTTCAATATTATTTTGTTACGCTGCAATGGTGCCCAGTTTTTGTAATCTGCTTCTATGTTGTGCTTTATGATCACTGGTGGCGAACTTCGATGCCCAGTGGATGTAATATACCTTAAACCCTTTATTGTATAGTGTAGGTTTATTCTAAGTTACTATGCCGTAATTTCTTTACTGTATAGAGTAGCTTTGTTCTTAATTCATACTAGTTACGCAGCAGCCCGAAATGAACCCCGGCCCATGATTTTGCGAATCAAATCACGGGCTTTTAACAGGCCAAAATTGTCTCGGTCCTTGTTTGGCCCAATCAGATATCGGCTGCGAGCAGGCCGGATGCAAACATGGCCGTAGTTAGGCCCAACTATATGACGGGCTTTTAACAGGCCGAAATTAATATAGGGTCGAAATGTTAAACGGGCCCTTAACTCGCCAAAACTAATATCAGGCCGAATTACTAAGTGGGCCTTTAGCAAGTGGGCCCAAAAGCATAGTGTCCAGTTGACGGGCCGAATCTGATATGGGCCATAATTGAGCCCAAAGCCTCTTAAAGGGCCGGACCTGATCTGGGCCATAATTTGGCCTAGAACATGGTAGGCTTTTAACGGTCCGGATCTCATATGGGCCACTATTAGGCCCGGAGCGTGGCAGGCCATTAATGGACCGGATCAAATATGGGCCGGCACTTGGCCCAAAACATGGCAGCCAGTTAATGGGCCGGCCTACTAGGGTCCTCAAAATCTTGTGGGCCTACAGCTGGGCCGGCCCATTAATGTCGGCGAAATCTTGTGGGCCTTTAGCTCGGCCGGCCCATTATGACCCACAAGAATCTTGTGGGCTTTACCTGGGCCGGCCCATTATGGCACACAAAAATCTCGTGGGCCTTTACCAGGGCCGGCCCATTATGGCCCGCAAAATCTTGTGTGCCTTTAGCTGGGCTAGCCCATTATGGTCCGCAAAATCTCGTGGGCCTTTAGCTGGGCCGGCCCATTATGGTCCACAAAATCTTGTGGGCCTTCAGTTGGGCCAGCCCATTTAAACTTGAAGGGCCGGTCCACGTGTCAACATATCATAGGCGCGTCTCGCCCATTGGATGAGTTGACACGTGTCTCCTCCAGCCAATGATGATTTTACATGTGGAAAATCCCCATTGGTCGGGGCTGTTAACGGGTTATCGGATCCAAAACCCGACCGAATAGCTTAATGGTGTTCCGTTACGGTGGATGCCACGTGTCGGTCACCCTTGACGAAAGCACTTCTGTGACGCGCGATTTATTGTCATGGAAGTGGACACTTCCGTGATGATAATTTTGGTAATGTCATGGAACACTTCTACGACAGCACAGGTATGACTATCTTGATTCTGTCATAAATTTCTCATGGATGTACATGCATGACAAAAAAAGCGACCTACTGTGACAAACTCATATCATCATGGAAGTGTATTTTTTTGTAGCGCTGACAGTGGCTATGAAGTGGGCGGTGGGTGGGAAGCAAAATTCCCCGTCATCAGCCTCCAGTTCGAACCGGAAATAATTTGGCTATGAGTCCCCCGCTAAGGACAGATTTTTTTAATGAGTTTAGCACGTCGCCTAAAGGCGAGTGCCGTAAGATGTCCGCGAAGCTGAATTCAACGATCGATGACTGACCGAGCTTGACGCGTGTGGACGTGCATGGTTCGGAACCTGTAGATGAACACGAGTCCGAGGCTCCGGTGACACAGATTCCACTCGAGGTTTGGTATGTGTGCGGCTCTAACGCCGCTGGGACTGCGACATCTGTGGCGGGGTTGAGATTCCCGTCTTCGGATGGCACGATCTGCTCCGGATCTAAGGCCAGAGCAGTCACAGGTGCTATCTCCTGGGTATGATCCAATGACAAATTTAAGTCATGTTCATCATGGTGACGGGGAGCGACTGCCGCGGTCTCGAATCCGTCAAAGATCAAGTCTTCGTGGATATCCGCGACGTAGTTCAAGCTCTCGAATCTGATCTGACGGCCAGGGGCGTAGCTGTCGATCTGCTCCAGATGGCCAAGCGAGTCGGCTCGCAGTGCGAAGCCGCCGAACACGAAGAGTTGTCCGTGAAGGAAGGCCTCAACCTGGACATCATTGTTGTAGATGATTGAAGGAGCCATCGAACCTTTTGAGGACGACACAGTGGAACTCTCAATGAAAGCACCAATGTCAGTGTCAAAACCAGCGGATCTCAGGTAGGGGGTCCCGAACTATGCGTCTAAGGTCGATGGTAACAGGATACAGGGGACACAATGTTTACCAAGGTTCGGGCCCTTGCTACCTCCTGAGCACTGCGTTGGATTTCCCCAAAGAGGAAAGGATGATGCAGCAAAGTAGCGTAAGTATTTCCCTCAGTTTTTGAGAACCAAGGTATCAATCCAGTAGGAGGCTACGCGCGAGTCCCTCGTACCTACACAAAGCAAATAACTCCTCGCAACCAACGCAAATAGGGGTTGTCAATCCCTTCACGGTCACTTACGAGAGTGAGATCTGATAGAGATGATACATAATATTTTTGGTATTTTGGTATAGAGATGCAATGTAAAATAAAAGGCAAAGTAAAAAAAGCAAAGCAATAATAAAGTGATGGAAGATTAATATGATAAAGATAGACCCGGGGGCCATAGATTTCACTAGTGGCTTCTCTCAAGAACATAAGTATTCTACGGTGGGTGAACAAATTACTGTTGAGCAATTGACAAAATTGCGCATAGTTATGAGAATATCTAGGTATGATCATCTATATAGGCATCACGTCCAAGACAAGTAGACCGACTCCTGCCTGCATCTACTACTATTACTCCACTCATCGACCGCTATCCAGCATGCATCTAGAGTATTAAGTTAAAAATAGAGTAACGCCTTAAGCAAGATGACATGATGTAGAGGGATAGTTTCATGCAATATGATAAAAACCCCATCTTGTTATCCTCGATGGCAACAATACAATACGTGCCTTGCTGCCCCTACCGTCACTTGGAAAGGACACCGCAATATTGAACCCAAAGCTAAGCACTTCTCCCATTGCAAGAAAAACCAATCTAGTAGGCCAAACCAAACTGATAATTTGAAGAGACTTGCAAAGATAACCAATCATACATAAAAGAATTCAGATAAGATTCAAATATTGTTCATAGATAGACTTGATCATAAACCCACAATTCATCGGTCTCAACAAACACACCGCAGAAGAAGATTACATCAAATAGATCTCCACGAGAGAGGGGGAGAACATTGTATTGAGATCCAAAAAGAGAGAAGAAGCCATCTAGCTACTAACTATGGACCCGAAGGTCTGAGGTAAACTACTCACAGTTCATCGGAGGGGCTATGATGATATAGAAGCCCTCCGTGGTGGATGCCCTCTTCGGCGGAGCTCCGGAACAGGCCCCAAGATGGGATCTCGTGGTTATAGAAGGCTGCGGCGGTGGAATTAGGTTTTTGGCTCCGTCTCTGATCGTTTGGGGGTACGTAGGTATATATAGGAGGAAGGAGTACGTCGGTGGAGCAACAGGGGGCCCACGAGGCAGGGGGGCGCGCCCTAGGGGGGTGGGCGTGCCCCCTACCCTCATGGCCACCTCCCTTCTTTCTTGATGTAAGGTCCAAGTCTCCTGGATCATGTTTGGTGAGAAAATCACGTTCCCGAAGGTTTCATTCCGTTTGGACTCCGTTTGATATTCCGTTTCTTCGAAACACTGAAATAGGCAAAAAACAGCAATTCTGGGTTGGGCCTCCGGTTAATAGGTTAGTCCCAAAAGTAATATAGAAGTGGAAAATAAAGCCCAATATGGTCCAAAATAGTAGATAATATAGCATGGAGCAATCAAAAATTATAGATACGTTCGAGAAGTATCAGCCCTCTCTATGGAGGTAATACCCTACTTCCTGCTTGATTGATCTTGATGAATATGAGTATTACAAGATTTGATCTACCATGAGATCGTAATGGCTAGAACCCTAGAAGTCTAGCCTGTCTGACTATAATTGTATATCTATCCTCTACGGACTAAGCCCTCCGGTTTATATAGACACCGGAGGGGACCAGGGTTACACAAATTCAGTTAAAAAGAAGGGAATCTTCATATTTGATCGCCAAGCTTCCCTTCCACGCCAAGGAGAGTCCCATCCGGACACGGGTAAAGTCTTCGGTCTTGGTATCTTCACAGCCCATTAGTCCGGCCCATGTCCCACAGGCCGGACGCCCGAGGACCCCTTAGTCCAGGACTCCCTCAGTAGCCCCTGAACCAGGCTTCAGTGTCGAGGTGTTCGGCGCGCAGATTGTCTTCGGCATTGCAATGCGGGTTCCCCTCTCCGAATACTTCAAGGTAGTCTTCGGACGCAAGGAACGTGTCCAGATCTGCAACACAAGTACCACATACACAGCCGTAGAGAGTATAATATTTCACGAGTCCAATCCGCTGAAACCTTTTTTGCAAAATGACATCACGTCTGCCCGGTCATTATGTCGAACCGTTTTCGTCTGCCGTTCCTCGTTTCAAGATGCAAACCAAATTTAACTTAACAAAATGGCATTTTGGAGAGCGAAACTGAAGGTGTAACTTCGGAGAGCAGAGGATTAAGGCTTGTAGGACCTGGTAGGCGTCGCCAAAATCGAGGCGGAAGGCGTCCCGGAGAGCCTCGGCGGAGGCACGGTGGCCGCCGCCGGTGTCGCTCATGAGGATGAGCACGTTCCTCGCCGCCTTCCCTCCGGCGCTGCCGTCGGCTGACTGAATAGGGAGAAGATGCATTTTCCTAGGCTCTTTCGACTTTGCTCATTGGGTATAGCCGTCAGTGATCCACAGATACGGCGCTTTTGGATTCCTAAAGGGATAGGATAGTTCTTTCTGGGCTTTAGAGGTCTCCCCTTTAACCTAGTACTCTTAGGAAGTCCGGGTTAACCTTCTACTAGAACTGTTCTATCTACGAAATTGGAAAGTAGGGTCAACTTGCCATTATCGCTGTCTAAATGCGATGACTGTCATCAGCAAGTATCCAGTGGTGGCGGGGGTGCGGGAGAGGGAAACGCTCCTAGTGGCCTCGGCGAGCGCGGCGGCGAGACCTTCGCCGGGAATCCCGTCATAGAAGGCGCAACGAAGGGGCTTGTGGAGCTACCGGCCCCCGCCGAGCATTGCGTCGCGGATGGCGCGCCGGTGGCTGGGGACCGAGATCACCATGGCTCCTTTCCTTGGGTTCTATCTATGAACTCGTCGTAGACTGCGAGCCTGCCCTTTGCCGTTAGCCTGAATCCTTGACGCCGACGGGGAAGAGCGCTTTATTACAGCTCTTCTATGGATTTATTGCACTTCACCCCCTGTTGTTAGCCATATTTACTTTCCTCTATGGAGGAATCTACCACGTAATATTCCTTTCCAGAAGCTTTTTAGGATTTATCAGTAATTATGCTAATGCGTAGGGGTGCACCTAAAAAAGGGTGAGTTTGGCTGGTGACTGCAAGGTAAACTAGTAGAAGCGGACAAGGCAACTCGGCTACCACCATGGGATGGGAGGGGGACGACGATTCTCTGAGAGATGCTGGAATTATGCTGTGCCGCCTCTTGTTCAGTGATCTCTTTAGGCTTCTTTAGTCGGCTCCCAACTTGTCAGGCAAGTTTATAGGGCCTGAATATCGGGCGAACGTCGGATTTTTAGGAATGACGAATTGAACGTGCAACCTAAATTCACCATCATCACAACAATATAAATTGAATTAAAAAATCTGATATGTCATGTCTAAAAAGTAGTAATACTGGAACAGTTTTTCCTAAACAAGTTCCTATTTTACTACATTGTGTCAAAAAATATTATATTTTATACACTAGTTTACTAAAGGTAGCTGTTTGGTATTAATCATTTAGATTTTTATGATCTTATGTGGACAGTGAGAGGAACTAGAGGAACTACTGGCAGGAGTGTAGTCAGTGCAGCAACACGGTACCGACGCTCCACCCTCGATAGGTGCAGGTGGCCTCTCGCTAAATAACCACATGTCGTCATCGGGCGGCGGCGAATCGAGAAAGGCGTGTAAGTCTAGTACAACCCTTCGCATGAAGCTCTAATGACACGGCTAGGTGGCCTTAGTGTTCCGGCAGTGGTCAGCCTCAGAAGCACGACAACACGCGACCTCGGCGAGGGACTCATCGAGCACGTGAATGATGCGTGCTCCTCCCATTCAAGTTGTGATTGGTGGTTCACCTCTTGTATGTCGTCGCTCGATCACTTGTTCCCACCAATTGAGGACATAGTCTTAGAACTCGAGGGAGGCCATGGAGATCTTCTTTTCCTCGTCGTAGTTGTGAAGACAGAATATCTTGTCCACCTTCAAGGCCCATGAGATATACTCTTTGGGATCATTGCTTCCGGAGAACTTGGGCATGGTGAACTTGAGCTTTCCATAGAGGAGGGAGACCGGGAGGTCGATCCTATGTTGAATGCCACAAAGAGGAGGGAGACCGGGAGGTAGCTCATCGGGGAATACATCTTCGAATTCCTGCAACAAGTTAGAAAACACTAGAGGAAGAGGATTAGGAGTGTTAGTTTTTGCCACCTCATCTTTGCGTAGGAGGACAAAGTGGACGACACTCGATGGTTTCTCACACACTTCTCTCGTCTCTCTTTTTGTGGCTAGGAGGACTAAGTTTTTCTCTCTTGGCGAAGAGGCGCTCAATTTTGGCTTGTGGCTCTCACTTTCTTTTGGTGGTTCACTCTCTCACTAGGATCTCCATGATGGGTGGATGCTTGCTTGTCGGCGATCACTTGGCTTGGTGACATTGGTCGAAGCACATACTCTTTGCCCTTCATCTTGAAGCTATAGTGCTTTGTTCTTCCGTTGTGGATGACTCCGTGGTCGAATTGCCAAGGTCGTCCCAAGAGAAGATGGCACACAGACATAGGAACTACGTCACACTCCAAGGTGTCCTCGTAGACGCCGATCTTGAAAGAAACTTGCACCATATGATCCACTTGGATAGTGACGGAGTCGCTTAGCCATTGCATCTTGTAGGGACGAGGGTGCTTCTTCTTGACCAATTGCAGCTTGGAACATAGCTCTTCACTTGCCAAGTTGTGACAACTTCCTCCGTCGATGATGACCTTCACGGAACGCCCATTGATGTCGGCCTTGGTGTGGAAGATGTGGCACCGTTGGTCTTCATCTTGGTGGTGTTGGAGCGTCAAGACCTTGGAGACCACGAGAGAGGGACTTGAGTCGTTGTCACAAAACACTTGATCATCTTCATCTTCGTTCACGCGCCGGTGCATGGCCACGTGCTCAAGGGCTTCCATTTCTTCTTCACTCATCGAGTCATATGTGCCATCATCGTTGAAGATAACTGTCCGCTTGTTAGTGCATTCGAAGGACTTGTGTCCTCGGCCACCACATGTGAAGCACTTGAATGAACTTCTCTTGACGGGGTCATTTGTTGGTGCCGAAGATGAGGAAGTCTTGGATTTTTAGGTGCTTGCCGGAGGATGAGTCGAGGAAGGCATAGCTTGCTTGGAACTTGACTTGTCACTGGTACTTGGTGATGCTCTAGTTGAGGTAGGAGTTTCCTATGTCGCGGGAGCTTGAGAGTAGGAGCCGTAGATCTTGGATGAGTACTTGGCGTATTTGAAGTCATCTTGCACTTGTCGCTCGTCCTTGGTTGCTTGATGAACTAGCTCGAGAAGGTTTGAGTATGGTTGGAAGTCGGCAATCTGCTTGATTGGCTGTTTGCTCGTCGTCTTCCTTGACATTGGCTCGTATCATGGCAATCTCCATTTCTTGGTAGTATTCGTCCACCGTCTTCGTGCCTTGCTTGAGGAGTTGCAACTTCTTGAAGAGATCACGGGTGTAGTGTGTAGGCACGAAGTAAGCTCTCATGACATCCTTCATTTCCGTCCAAGTTGTTTATTGGTGGTTCGCCTCTTGTATGTCGTCGCTCGATCACTTGTTCCCACCAAATGAGGACGTTGTCTTGGAACTCGAGGGAGGCCATGGTGATCTTCTTTTCCTCATCGTAGTTGTAAAGACAGAATATCTTGTCCACCTTCAAGGCCCATGAGAGATACTCTTCGGGATCATTGCTTCCGGAGAACTTGGGCATGGTGAACTTGAGCTTGCCGTAGCATAGTTCTTCATCATAGTAGCGGTTTTGATGTCGCTCTTGCCATGGAGGAAGGTGATATGTCTCCAACGTATCTATAATTTTTTATTGTTCCATGCTATTATATTATCTGTTTTGGATGTTTAATGGGCTTTAATATGCTGTTTTATATTATTTTTGGGACTAACCTATTAACCGGAGGCCCAGTGCCAGTTGCTGTTTTTTGCCTATTTCAGTGTTTTGCAGAAAAGGAATATCAAACGGAATCCAAACGGAGCGAAACCTTCACGAGGATCTTTGTTAGAACAAACGCAATCCAGGAGACTTGGAGTGGAAGTCAGAGACGCAGTGAGGCGGCCACGAGGTAGGAGGGTGCACCCAGGGGGTAGGTGTCGGTGTCAAAACCGGCGGATCTCGGGTAGGGTCCCGAACTATGCGTCTAAGGTCGATGGTAGCAGGAGACAGGGGACACAATGTTTACCCAGGTTTGGGCCCTCTCTATGGAGGTAATACCCTACTTCCTGCTTGATTGATCTTGATGAATATGAGTATTACAACAGTTGATCTACCGCGAGATCGTAATGGCTAGAACCCTAGAAGTCTAGCCTGGTTGACTATAATTGTATATCTATCCTCTACGAACTAAGCCCTCCGGTTTATATAGACACCGGAGGGGACCAGGGTTACAGAAATTCGGTTACAAAGAAGGGAATCTTTATATTTGATCGCCAAGCTTGCCTTCCACGCCAAGGAGAGTCCCATCCGGACATGGGTAAAGTCTTCGGTCTTGGTATCTTCACAGCCCATTACTCCGGCCCATGTCGCACAGGCCGGACGCCCGAGGACCCCTTAGTCTAGGACTCGCTCAGTAGGCGCGCCCCCACCCTCGTGGACCCCTCGTAGCTCCACCGACGTACCTCTTTCGCCTATATATACCCTTGTAACCTAGAAACATCGAGGAGAGCCACGAAACCACTTTTCCACCGTCGCAACCTTCTGTACCCATGAGATCCCATCTGGGGCCTTTTCCGGCGATCCACCGGAGGGCTTCTACATCAACACCATAGCCTCTCCAATGATGTGTGACTAGTTTACACTACTAGGGAAAACCTTACACACAGAACTTTAGCAGTAGCGCGTGTTAAAAAAGCACGCTGGTGCTAAGTAGCAGTAGCGCGCTGATGTAAATGGCGCTACAAATACAGTTGTAGCAGTAGTGCGCCTGAAGATAAAAGCGCTACTACTAAAATTTCGACGGCTTACCCGATAGGCTACACATAGTTGTAGCGATCTACGTCGAACCGCGCTACCGCTACTTGCTTTGTAGCAGTGCGTTTACGCTGAAAGGCGCTACTGCTAAAGGAAATAAAATTAAATGGAAATCAAATAGAAAGTAAATGGAAATGAAAGAAATAGAAAAAGCTGAAAGGAAAAAATAAAATGTAAAGAAAAATAAATGAAATAGAGGGAAAAAGAGAATGGAACAACAGTAGCGCGTATCGAGGAACGCGTTGTAGCTAGCTTAGCAGCAGCGCACTTCCTGGAACGCGCTACTGCGACTTCTGTCTTAACCGTGCGGTTCATTCTTCCCCACGGCCACTTCCCCCAAATCCAACTCCTCCGCTGTCGCCGCCGCCGTCGCCCGTCGGCCACCACACGCTCTCCCGTCGCTCTCCGCACACCCTCGACGCCGCCCCGACCCCGGATTCGCTGCCCCCGACCCCGACCTCGACACCGCCCCAATCTCGATGCCGCCCTCCGCCGCGCGCCCGAGCCCCGACCCCGACCTAGACGCCACCTACCCCTCCCTCGCCGCAGGTACCTGAGGTGAGCACGCCAGCTCCTCCCCCTCCCTTACCTCCGCCTAGGGTTTTTAAATTTTAGTTGCATCAAATTAGTTAGGGTTCATCTATGGGTGGAAACGAATCGGATGCGGGTGTTATCGGACACGGATGCGGCTCCGATGTTTTCTTTGATGATGTTTTCTTAGATGATGAATAAACACAATTGTAATGAATAATAAAACGAGTAAAATTTGACCACTTATTTCACTTTTAAGTTGGATAATTGGAATATCCGCTACCACTTTCCACCCCTAGGTTCATCAAATTAGATGGTAATTAGGGCAGTAGTTCCTAGGTATTAATTAGGTGCTAGTTTATTTTTATTTATAATAAGTTTATTTTTAGTAGGAACTAGTTGAATTAATAGAACTAGTTGAACATGTCACATTTATTGTTATTTTTTTAGTTAAAGCAATTATTCCCGCATCGACGTCGACGATGCCTATCCCGCATCCTCATCATCGTCGACTCGGCGGAGGACACCTGCTTGACCAGACGGGCCATGTCCGGGACTGGGCTCCGTCGGGCTGGTACTCGGAGGCGCTACCTACGGGGGGGGGGGCACAACTTGGTGAGGAGTCAGCCCGTCGTTGACCCGAACCTTCTTTGGTGGCGGTCGCGTGGGCCAGTGATGGTCCAGAGGCTCGAGGACCCCGTGGAGGTGGTACGTCACCGTGTCAAGGAGGAGGACGAGCACGGTCGTCGCTACTTGTTTGTGTTGGAGCACATGTTCTATAATACCTGGCAGGTTCTCCAGGGACTGGAGCTATGATCCTGTGATGGTTCCTTCTCTTTGGGTGTCCGCCGCACGCGCCGATACCCGTCGTGCGCTAGGGTTTTAGTTGTATTAGTGATGTTATATGTATGATACTATTCGGGATGTATTAGTGATAATATTCGACGATGTATGGACGCATGAGATGATTTACTTCTGCTTATCGAATGCATGCTAATTTGAATACTTATTTATTTTACGATTTGGTTTTGCTTATTGAATGCTCATGTCAATATGAGTCCTATAAGATATTTTAAAATGTATATCTTGTGTTGCTCAAATAGGATATGTGCTTGACCAAGTGGCCGGTCATGTTTGCATGTTATACCTCCGAGTGGCCTATGTTTTGCCGGACTGTTGATTCATTTCCGTTCTGGCAAATTTTAGGCGCTCGATATGTCCTATTTTAGCAAAGATCATGCCGGATTTTTCCGTGAATTTTGGCATGACTTGTGCTAGAATATGTAGGAAATATCGAGTGCCTCGGATTTGTGTGTTAAGTATCCTGGTAGTTGCCTTCGATCGATTTTCAATTAATGTTTCAACTATGAACATAGGAAATGTCTGACGACGAAAAGGATTTCGGTACTTGCCAATACTGCTAAGACGAGCGCGACATGTGCGACAGAATCTTCCTAGATGATGATAGGCGCTTCAGCATCAAGCTGGACGAGAACTTCGAAGTGGATACAGTAAGTCACAACGACAAGTCTTTTTTCGTAATTAAGCATGACATCTGCTTCATTTGCTTCAACTTCTAATTTAAAGCATTACTATTCTACTAGCGTATCCCCTGCCATGCAAGAGTTTTTGTCTTGGATAAGATAGGTTTCAGTCCTATGAAAACTACTATGGAGGTAAAGAGAGTTTACTTGAAGACCGAGCATGGTTATACTTTCCACGCAAAATTATACAACACACACACCTACACCTATTTTGAATGCAAAACTTGGCAAGCACTATGCAAGGCTTATGCATTTGAGCCTGATATGTTTATCACCTTTGATATTCGTCCCAAGATGATATTGAAGGTAATAGAGACATCTGGGTCGATGTCCAGATGCCTCCAGTTATACCATTATGTGAGTTTCTCAACCATATTTATGTCTTCAATATTGTTTATTCAAAAATAGTTGATAACTAATTTCTATTGACAACTTATTTCCATTCAAGCAAACATGTCTGGCACTTGGTAGACATGACCGTCCACTGTCCCGGGGCTGAACTAAACTGCGAGGAGATAGGTCATTATGTTTCATGGCTTGAGGATCTTCATACTGTCAAGACAAATTATTTTCCTGGACTTAAAAGTCTTAGTACTCAAAACGTGCGACCAATAGTATTCGTACTGAGCTACGGTAACATCTATTTAGGAAAGATGGTAAGATTTTTACTATTTGTCCTCAGTTCATCTTTTGCATACATTAATTTTTAAGCTAAACTTCATTGCTAAGTATGTTACTATACGATGTTATTCAACAGGGACTCCCGATGAATGTTGTGCCTCATTGGATCGAGACTAACGGTCGCATGAGAATTGTTAGCTTACGGCCAAGATATCCTACAATGCACTTTAGTGCATTTAGGATTTCTAATAGCGAGGAATGCTTAGTAGTGAAAGACTGGAGCAAAATTGTGAACGATCGCAGAGAAGTACTAGGGGGCAGCAATCAGAAGCGCAGCCCACGATTAGGAGACATGTTCATCTGCATGCTCCAACTTGATGAAGCAGGAGTGCTACACATGTTTTATGTTATTTTACCTAAGAGAGAGAGAGCAGTAGGAGTGATTAGCTAGCTTGAAATGAGTTATGATAATTAAATAGCTAGTGTTGGTGGTAATGACTATGATGATTATTATTTGCTAGTGTTGGTGGTGATTAGCTAGCTAGAATGAGTTTGAAGATGATGATGTGTGCTACACTATGACTATGATGATTAAATAGTTACTGTTGGTGGTAATGACTATCAATACAAAAAAAAGACACATCCGTGACATTTTGGGCTGAACGATTTTTTTTCCTGACATACATATGACACTTCTATGACGATAATTGTGACAAAACCCGGTATCATTATAGATGTGATGGGCTCCTACTTCTATGACAAAAAATCATGACAGAAAATGGATTTTTCGTCCTGG
This sequence comes from Aegilops umbellulata, assembly GCA_032464435.1. NCBI lineage: Eukaryota > Viridiplantae > Streptophyta > Magnoliopsida > Poales > Poaceae > Aegilops > Aegilops umbellulata. The sequence goes on from CP136059.1 coordinate 216,534,936, forward strand.
GCGGGCCGGAGACGCATCTGCATGACATTATTTGGGCCGTCCATGACGAAAAAAACCGTGGTATAAGCGAGGGGGAGGAAAATTTCGGGGAGTTCCCGGTTACGGTGGGAGGTCGGGGGCCGAGCGATGCGCGTTTCTCTCGTACACGTACGCGCATGTGTGCGTGGCGTTGGCAATAAGTGAACCCGTGCGAGGCGTTGGGCTCTAACTGAACCCGAGCGATTACACTGCAGGCTACGCGTTACTGAACCCGAGCGATCGATCGATGGCTGTTAACTGAACCCGATCGAGCGATTCCTTCACTACTGCTGCTAGCTGAAGTCGATCGATGCTGCCTCTGGGATGAACAGTGAGCGGTGGTGTTGCCTCTGGATGAACAGGACCCCGTGGTGTGGTGGAGGGCTGGATGAGCAGTAGACGGTGGAGGGGTGCCCGTGGAGGGGTGGTTGAACAGGACCCCGTGGTGTGGAGGGCTGGACGAACAGTAGACGGTGGAGGGGTGGTTTAACAGGACCCTGTGGTGTGGAGGGTTGGATGAATAGTAGACGGTGGAGGGGTGCCCGTGGGGGGGTGGTTGAACAGGACCCCGTGGTGTGGAGGTTTGGATGAACAGTAGACGGTGGAGGGGTGCCCGTGGAGGGGTGGTTGAATAGGACCCCGTGGTGTGGAGGGTTGGATCAACAGTACACGGTGGAGGGGTGGTTGAACAGTAGCCGGTGGAGTAGCGCGCGGTGGAGGCTGGATGAACAGGAGCCCATGGAGGCTGGAGGAGGTCGGCGGTGGAGATGAACAGTATCTCGTGGAGTCCCATTTTGCGGTACGCCACACCCCTCCCGATCAACAGAACCCCGTTTCGACCGTAGGATGTCCGTTTCCTCCGTTTTGTGGTACGCCACACCCCTCCCAATCAACAGGACCCCCGTTTCGACCGTAGGAGGTCCGTTTCCTCCGTTTTGCGGTACGCCACACCCCTCCCGATCAACAGGACCCCCGTTTCGACCATAGGAGATTCGTTTCCTCCGTTTTGCGGTACGCCACACCCCTCCCGATCAACAGGACACCGTTCCAAATGTAGGAGGCCCGTTTCCTCCGTTGTGCGGTACGCCAGGCCTCGTTTCCAACGCCTGTTCCGCCCAAGCCCTCCCGATGAACACGACCACCCATTCCGTTCTGACCCAGCCATCCGTTGCCTCCCGATGAACATGATGCATTCCGCTGCCTCCCCATGAACACGACGCATTCCGTTGCCTCCCCATGAATACGACGCATTCTGTTACCTCCCCATGAACACGACGACGACGCTGTTTCTCCGTTCCACCCATCCATGTACACGAGCCCTGGCCGTACGTATGCGCGAGTAGGCGTTCGAGACCCCGCCCGTATGTACACATACGTGGCTGTATTTTCTTTCTTGCACCTTGGCCGCTGTACGTACGTGTACATGCTACGTGCACGCCTCTACTACGACACGTACGCGCCTCTACTACGACACGTGCGCACCTCTACATCCACCAGTATATATGTACGTACACGTTCGCGACCAGAATGACAACGCTACGTACGCTTCGACCAGGTGGGTTACGACTGTCAGGCACCTCCTTGCCTATGAAGATGTAGCTGGTGGGTCCCAACAGTCAGGGGGGCGAATCGTTTTGGTTTTTTTGCCCAGACGCTCTTCCTTGCATGCGAAGATGTAGCTGGTGGGTCCCAGCAGTCAGGGGGGCGAATCGTTTTTTTGCCTGGACGCACTTCCTTGCGTGTGAAGGTGTAGCTGGTGGGTCCCAGCAGTCAGGGGGGAAACGTTTTTTCGCGAAATACGGTGGCCCGTTCGGTGGGTCCCTGCTATCAGGTGGAGAAATCATTATTTTTCGCGTAATAAGGAGGCACTTCCTTGCTGCCGCCGTGGACCCAGCTGTCAGCCTCTCCACGTACAGTCCACGTCCGATGGAAGTCGTTCCTTGACCATGTTGACCACGCCACGCCGAGAGCACCAGGGCGGTGGACGATGGCGAGGCCTAGGAAGGGGACGACGCGGAGCCGGTGAAGACGTGGCAGTGGATGCCCACGCGGAGAGGAGTATGAGGGTTCACTCGTTCGGCTGCGGTGTGAGGCTGCCGTCGCCGCAGGGCCTGTCCAGCGGTGGGAATAGTAGGGGGCGGTGAGGCCGCCACGGCAGCACAGCCGGCCACGGGAGGATGGAGCAGGCGGCACGACCGGCGCTGCTTTGGGCGGCTGGAGCAAGAAGACCAGAGGTTGAAGAAGCACTACGGCCATTGGATGGACATCGTACGGTCACTCGAGCTAGAATCGTTCATATTGACTAAGTTGACAAAGCCCTCCGTCCCCGTCAATTTAGTAGGCCCACAAGTCAGCCTCCCACCAAGGTGGGTCCCAGCTAGCAGGGGGAGTTTTAATTTTTGTGCGTAATAAGGAGGCACTTCCGGTGGGTCCGAGCTGACAGCGGGGGGAACGTTTTTTTTCGTGAAATACGGTGGCCCGTCCGGTGGGTCCCAGCTGTCAGGGGGAAACTTTTTTTTTCGCAAAATATGGTGGCCCGTCCGGTGAGTCCCCGCTGTCAGGTGGAGGAATAATTATTTTGCGCATAATAAGGAGGCACTTCCTTGCGGACGCCATGGACCCAGCTGTCAGCCTCTCCATGTACAGTACTCTTCCGATGGAAGTCGGTCATTGACCATGTTGACCACGCCGCACCGAGAGCACCAGTGCGGTGGACGACGGTGAGGCCTAGGAAGGGGACGACGTGGAGCCGGGGAAGACGCAGCAGCGGAAGCCCGCGCGAAGAGGGCTACGAGGGTTCACTGGTTCGGCCGCGGTGTGAGGCTACCGTCGCCGCAGAATAATAGGGGGTGTGGGTGAGTGGAGGGATGGCCTGGCCAGCGGTAGGAGTAGTATGGGGGCGGTGAGGCCTCCGCGGCAGCACAGCCGACCACGAGAGGCAGGAGCATACGGCATGACCGGCGCTGCTTTGGGCGGCTGGACCAAGAAGACCAGAGGTTGAAGAAAGCACTACGACCGTTGGATGGACATCGTACAGTCACTGAAGCTAGAAATTGACTAAGTTGACAAAGCCCTTGGTACACTCCAACTTAGTAGGCCCACAGGTCAGCCTCCGAAATGGTGCGCCCCAAATGTCAGGGGGAGGAATCATTTTTTGGGCGCCGAAGCTAAGAATATCCGAGATTGAAGAAGCAGCACGACATCCATTGGATAGACATCCAACAGCCACTGCTGCTAGAACCGTGTGTTGACTATAATAAGTTGACAAAGCCTTGCATACGCGTCAACTTATTTTTTTAGGGGACGCGTCACTTAGTAAGCCCACAAGTGTGTGGCAGAGAACTTATAGCCCATTTGCGTTTTGTAAGAATGTATAACCCATTTTTGAATTCTAATGGAATTTACAACAGCCCATTTACGGTTGTTAAAAGTACAACCCATTTTCTAGCTAGGACAATGATTAATAATTTCAACCAACCGTTGAAGACAGAATACAATAAAATTTCCCACATTTTGATGGGATCCGAAATATTTTTATCCCGAAATTTCTAGTCAGATTAAATATAAATTTGTATTACGTAAAAATCCAACGAAACATTGCGCGCGCAACAATGAAAATTTAAGATTTTCAAAATCCATAAATAATATTTTATAAACTAATTTCGTGTTTGGTGCATTTTTTAATAGTTACTGCCCAGTTTTTATAATTACATCCCATTTATTATTTTTTAAAGCCCATTTTCCTGTTAAGCCTAATGCATCCCTCCTAGGAAAGATTTGCATCCCAGCGGGGCGGAGAATAACAAGTTAACCTTGCCTGGGTATTCCTCAAAAAGATGTATAGCTGGCCGAGCCATTTTCATCTTGAAAAAATTAGTATCTGGGTTGGATATCTGGCCTGGGCTAGACGGGCCACAGCCCGCCCAGTTAATACCCTGCTCTCCTCTAAACAACAACGAAATCATCGCCAAGAAAAACTATGCAATGCTCATGCCTCAAAAACACAAATACTGCTCGAGCTGCTTGGTCCCAGCTGTCGGCCGCACCTTGTGCAATTCCATCGTTTATATTGACTACATAGGTTGACAATGGCATGGGACCGTGATGTCAGGAAACCAGGAGAAAGCAAAAAAATAGTTGTACATAATAAGGAGCTCGAGGCACTTGCGTACATACGGCTATGGCCCTAGTGGGTGCCTAGTGTCATCCAGTCAAAATAAAGTCATCTCCTGAATCCTCATGTTCGTTGACAATGTTAACAATGCTCGGCGCCACGGCGAGCGCAACAACTCAAAGGACAACGGAGAGGGCCTCGCGGGCCCTACGGATGGTCTGATACAGCGTCCGCTGCTCATTCAGGAAGCCAGGATCATCGGACACCTATGAGCACCTTCGAGAAGCTGAGACGGCATGAAACGGTAAGGCCGCGCTTGGGAGCTCTGGTTTATTTCAAACCTGTATTAACATACAAGTGTAATTTACTCGTCATCGAAACAACGCGTAAAATACAAGCATAATGAAACTGAGGGCCCGAGGTCTGTAAGTAAAACCGGCGGGTTACACGTGTAATTTGAGAGTCCAGTGTATATTTTATGAGCACTGCTATATGGACGACATTACCAGACGATACATGCACGACGTGCGTATCATGCCATCCATGGGCAAGGCTGAAACAGCAGCTAACGGCTGGATTAGCAATCATCCGAGTGTCGTTCAGCGTTTTTATCGTGTGTGAAGTAGTTCCGATATTTTACTAGTTGAAATCGACCAACCAAGCGCCTTCGCCCAAGACCATCTGCTTTAATTTACAAGCGTCAATTTTACAAGCGGTTTTGGTTGGAAAATGACGATCCAATCACGGCCTAATATCATGAGTTGGTCGGAAGATCATATGGTTTCACGTCTAACCTACCCGACTTGTCATATAGGGTATGAATGAAACATCAGACGATGAACTTCTTAAGCACGGAAACAACAGAAGAGGATGATCTTCTTAACAAGAAAATCACTGACATTAGATCGACATGCAAAACAATACAAAGCATTATTCTCAGGAGGCACGGTGAACAGCTCGTGATGCCGCATGCCACAACATTCCAAGCTCAACCTTGCAATCAAACACAAGGCCTGGCATTACATAGACAATATTCAGAACAAACTCTTAACACAGGAATATCTCAGCAGAGTAACTATTTACTTCTAAACTGAACACAGGAATAGGAAAAAACACTTGATGCTGCTCACAGCAAGGGCGTCCCACTCAAAAATATCAAATGCATGTCTTCTGGCTAACATCAATGAGCAAATTTTGACAAGGTTTTCCAATTCCGATATATTAAACTAACGTCTTCTTGCTAACACCAATGATTAAACATTGACAAGTTTTTCCCATTCAAAATATGTAATGCCTATGATCATGGGGTCCTGTCGTAGCTTCTCGTACTTGTTTGAGCACTTTTTGCGCAGGGCACTCCACGTGTTGTTAAATTGCCAATGGTCTCTGCAGACTAGTCATGTCACCGGTGTCTAATAATACTCTGTAAAGCTTCTCGGTCATTCCTTCTGTAATGTAGTGTAAACAGTGACTGCTTCTTTCTGCAATGTGGAACGACCAACTGGACCCAGTAATGCAGCAGTTTGCCTTGGACACAATGGCTCCTTTTGTGCAGTTCAACTAAAATCAAAGTCGGAATAAAACCGAGCTTTAATTTTGATATCCCTGTAAGCAACAATAGGTATAAGGGAAACAATTACTGAGAAATAACGGCTGATGACTTGTACTCCCAGAAGAAAAGCATCTACTGATCTACTTTATCTTAGTGGGAAACAAAGCAGGAGAGTAGCAATTCTCCATCAGTGTGATTCATTCATATTGACTGAGACATTATCTTAACAATCCTTGTAAGCAACAACAGTATGTGCTTCCATCTACTTATAAAGGGGGTGATGCAGAGTTTGTTGTAACAAAGCAACAAGCATCATGTCTGGGTTGGTCCCATTTTTGTTCACTACTTAATGGGAAAAGACAGCAATACAATAGCTTCAATTCAACATTTATTTAAAACAATACCAATACAAGTAGCACAACATCTCAAAGCACATTGCACAATCATGTGGATGAAGGCCTGTACTGACCTTTCATGAGACGGACAAGATAAAATACGAATCTGCCAACACGAATAGGAAATCCAATCTCGTTTTGTGCAGTTGCACTGAAATCAAGCAAAGTGTTTCGCGTAGCGAAGCAAAATGTCACAATAGCAACAAGTTGAATAGATATCCCTGTTTAAACAGAGGCAAAAAAGGAATCAATTACTGGCTAATAAAGGAGGATGAAACATGCGGCCACAAAAATGGTAATCCTGCCAATCCCTAACAAGTGTTGCAGTTTTGAAATAAGATTCAGTAGTTAATTCTGAGAGTGGAATCAATTACTGGCTTATAAAGCGGGTGATGCTGAATTTGTTGTAACAAAGCAACAAGCATCATGTCTGGGTTGGTCCCATTTTTGTTCACTACTTAATGGGAAAAGACAGCAATACAATAGATTCAATTCAACATTTATTTAAAACAGTACCAAAACAAGTAGCACAACATCTCAAAGCGCACTGCACATCATGTGATTGAGACCATGATTTGAAACAACTCACAATGAAGACTGGAAACAAATCTCGATCTCCTTTTGTGCAGTTCCACCAAAATTAAGCAAAGTCACCAGTGTGACATTCAAGATGAACTGCACAAAACACTCTTAAAACATAAGTGTTTCGAGTAGCGAACTAAAATGTCGCAATAGCAACAAGTTGAATCGATACCCCTGTTCTAACAGAGGCAAAAAAGGAAATATTTACTTGCCGATAAAGGAGGATGAAACAAACGGTGACAGAAAGAAGCATCTAACTTATCTAGGATGGAAAACAAAGTAGGACAGTAGAGTTTCTAAAACAGTTGCATTGATTCATATTAACAGAGACATTCTCTTGAAACAACATTCGTTAAAAATGTAATTTACTTTTAACAGTGGCATTGCTTCAATTTTCCGGCGGCATTCTTAGATTAACAACAGGAAAATAGTTGTATGGGACATGCCAGCACCATGTGCGTCCACACGTATAAATGGGTGATGCAGAGTATGTAGCCAAGCAGCATATATGCGCTGGTCCCATATTTGTTCTCTTTGAACCTTCTTCCTATGTGAGGGCAGCAAATCTAGTCCTGCACAAACTACCCGACCCCCCAAGTTTCTTTCCCTTTTCAACAAAGAGATCGGTTCCTTACAGATGTGTGTGCTGGGTTACCCCTTTTTTCCTTTTCGACCTACAAAGCGGCTGGATAGCCAGTCTATACTACTTTCTGCCCCTCCTTTCCTCATTGAACCATGTCCTAGATTCTTGCTCCAGCCCACCGCACCCTTCTTTCCTCTTTGAACCAAGACCTAGATTCGACTACAGATCAAAAAAGATCCACATGCAGCTAGAGCAACGAAAATTTCAAAGAAACTTATACCTTAGGGTCGTCGGGATGTGGCAATGTCACGACCGGTTTTCCAATAAAAATATTTATTGAGAAACCAATCTTTAGAATCCAGTTTGAGATAAAACCTCCTCACTGGTAGACAAACTTTTGATACAATAAGCCAGTAGCATCAAATATATTACAGGGTTGAGCTGATGATGCTCAACAATTTATTACAAGCGTGCCAATACTTATACATAAAGGCGATTATGACACAAGGGAATGGTGGCATACTACTGACTCGCAAATAGGGTAGTGGTGGAGTAACACAGTGGGGAGTGGATATGTGACTCTCAAACTAACATCCCATCGAGCGTCAAGGTGAGGCTCGATGAATTTATTTGGGTTGCGGAAGCGGGTATAAAATAGTGACCAAGTCCAGGGTCGCACGAGACTGACTGGGACTCCTCTAGGCGTCGGACTCGCTATCGAACTCCTCATCCATGAGATCACCTTCGTCAGCATCTGGCCAAATCAACAAGCCAGTGAGTACTTTGAAGTACTCGCAAGACAGTTCGGACGTAAGATATAACAAATGCATTCATGAGTGCGTCACGATTAAATTACCAATGCACATTCAAAGTAATATTAGGCAGGGTAAGTAAAAAGGGAAACGGCGGTAGTCCGCCTGAAATCCCAACAGTAAAAATAAAGGAAGAACCGATCGGGTGTCTGAAGCGACGCCTCGAAAGGTGATCAATAAAATAAAAGAAAGAATTGCCACAGTCGGGCGTCTGAGCGACACCTCATAAAGGGCTTTAAGAGAAATGCCGTAGTCGGGCGTCTGAGCGACACCTCATAAAGGGCTTTAAAAGAAATGCCGCAGTCGGGCGTCTGAGCGACACCTCATAAAGGGCTTTAAAAGATATGTCGCAGTCGGGCGTCTGAGCGACACCTCATAAAGGGCTTTAAAAGAAATGTCGCAGTCGGGCGTCTGAGCGACACCTCATAAAGGGCTTTAAAAGAAATGCCGCAGTCGGGCGTCTGAGCGACACCTCATAAAGGGCTTTAAAATAAATGCCGCAGTCAGGCGTCTGAGCGACACCTCATAAAGGGCTTTAAAAGAAATGCCGCAGTCGGGCGTCTGAGCGACACCTCATAAAGGGCTTTAAAAGAAATGCCGCAGTCGGGCGTGTGAGCGACACCTCATAAAGGGCTTTACTAACAAGGAAAAATAATTATAATTCAACTCTTGAAAATAAACGGGTTAGTCCATCTACAAGAATAAACATTTAACTGATCTTAGTGCTCATGGTCCCACCGGATAATCTTGTCACCAAAACTGGCACATGTCAGTTAGCACGGAACTTGGATATAGATAAGATGATTTGAGGATATATGACTCTGCAGAGTTTGTACAAAATTTCTCACAGTTAACAGATTTCCGTAGTCACAAGGACTAGTTCCGTTTACGGTATTTCAGAAGGAAACACAGCTAACCAGTACACACCCATCCAACTTCTCGATGCCAGGAATCACCCTCGACATCGTCCAAGAAAAACTTTTGAGACGGGGAGATCACAATCTCGAATAGCATGGGATCAAATTTATATACGCGCGCTCTAAGGGGTGCCCCCCTCTCGGTCCCAACCGGAAACACCCATGCCCCCTGACCGGATGACTGGCTTTAATCCAGGGCCATGGAACCATCATCCCGGCCTCTCCTTTTTGGTGTGTACCAAGAAAGCGGTTTGCGACTTACTAAACCATATCCCTTTCGGGAAACATGTGGTAGTACAGGGAGGGGAAGTGGATACAAGCCCAACCGATACGGGTTGGTACTGAAGTAAACCTGCATGGCATAAGACTGGCATGCTACCACACTGCCATCTTACGCACCTTCATGCCAACACATGGCCTTGCATACTCACATCCAACAAGGTATGGATCATCGAACTTACTTGTCTCAACAATGCATAATATACAGTTCATCGGTATGCTCCACAACATGCCATGAAACTAACTAAACGCAAAACATGCCAAGACACTCATCATATCAAAAGTTCAAACATGCTTGCCTGGTTCAGAGTAGTCGGAGTCTAGCTCGGTGAAGTTTGCGGTCCCGTCACCTCCGTCGGTATCTACGGTATAAAGAGGGTACACGCACTATCGTAAATACCAATAGGTGTACAGAAATTAAACCAAATAATTTTTAAATAAATCTGATAAAAAACTAGACAAAATTTTGAAGAGAACAGAAAAAGAATCACTCATAAATATGTTTCTGTTAAAAAGTTATAAAGGTTTTTGTCTAGGGACCCATCTGTAATGAAACAGAAACTTCTCAGGGTTCTTTTTATAAAAACAGAAAACGCTTCAGTCTCATTTACGCCAGCTCAGAGGAGAAGACGTATTTTGCCCGAATACGCTTTCAGAAAACGATTTGAAAAAAGAAGAGAAACCTGACGGGGCGGTCCCACCCGTCGGGTTTGAAAACGGGACGGCGCCTTTGGCGCCAGAGAGCCGCGGCGATCGCCGGCGGCGATCCATGGCGAGGCAGAGGGATCAGAGGGTACCTCCGTGCTCAGGGGGTCGTTCCGCGTCGGGTGGTGGTCGTGGTGGCCGCCGGTGTGCACTGTGTCGACGATGGCCCCTGCTGCGGCGGACAGCGGTTCGGACGAGGATGGAGCTCGCCGGAGGGGCTGCCAATGTTCAAATTGACGAGGGGGTTAGGGTATGGGGCATGGAAGAGGGCTGCAGACGGAGTTTAGACGCCGGAGATTGCCTCACCGTAGTGAACGCAGCTGGAGCCAGAGGCGGACGGAGGTGGCCGGAGTCGAGGAAGAAGGGCTCCTCGAGGGCCCTCCAGTGGCCAGGCGGGGTGTATGTGAGGTGCAGGGAGTGTGTGTGCTCGAGGGGGAGCTCGGGGTCCCCTTTTATAGGCGATCCGAGGCGGTGGCCAAGAACGGGGTTCTCCGGCGATGGATTACGGCGGCGCAGTGCTTGGTCGGGAGGGTTTAGGAGTTGAGCTTCGTCGTGGAGGTCCACTGAGTCCGTTTAGGTACCAACCGCGCCAGGATTTGCTTGCTTAGGTGGAGTTCGACGGAATGGAGCGGTGCGGGCCCGTCGGCGGCAGAGAGCGTGCTCTGTGCGCGCCGCGCCATGGCGACGGTGCTGCATGCGTGCCCTGGCGTGGAGATGGCCACGCGGAGCCACCAGGGGGCTTGGGCGGTGGTGAACGGCGTTGAGCCGCCGTTCTGCTCCCTGTCTGCTGCTACGGTGGTTCGGCCGCCGCAAGACACGCTGGCGCAGGCGGGCCAGGGCGCCACCGACGCCGGGAAGCTGCCAAGCGCGCATGCGAGGCTCCGGACAAGCATGCCAGGCGGCGAGCAACGTGCCAAGGGGCACTGTGAGCATGTGACTGCACTCATCTGAAGAAGATCGACACTGAAAGTCTGAATTTAACTGAATATGAACTGAAACAGTGCATGCAAGGTGTTCGACAGAATGATCTAGGCATGTAGGGATTTTTCCTTGGTCTGATTTTTGGTAGAGTGACTTCTCATTGCTCCAGTAGGCTGCCTGATTTTTGGTGGAATTATTGGAGAAGTGTAGATATGAATTTCACCAAATTTGGCAAATCTGGTCCAAACTTGCAGGGAGTGTAGGTTGAAATATTTGAAAATAAGATGAGTGGATCAAGATGGTTCTGGGTTGTGGGTACAAAGGACTAGCCAGAAGAGTTGGTTTGAGGTCCAGATACAAAAGCTATAGGGTACTTGCTTTGTAAATGGGTCAGGCTCAAACTAAAGATCAGAAAAGAATTGAGAGGTGAAATAATCAAAATAAAATCCAAAACTTGTTTGGATGAAATGGGACAGGGAACTTGGGTTGTTAACAAGGAGGAGAGGAGGTTTTGGAGTGGTTATCAAAAGAATGAAAATCCCAAATTTTCATAGAGTTTTCCTTTTAAAAAGAAAAGATTAAACTCCCAAAAATAATTTGAGAAGAGAACCAATCGGAGGAGAAGTTTTAAAAAGGTTAAACCCAAAGTTTGAAGAAGAAAACAGAAATAACAATCCTAGCCAAAGAAAAAAAAATTAAGAGGATTGTTTTTCAAAAAAAATTGAAAGGTCTCAATCCACAAAAGAAAAACCAGCAAGGTTTTTGCTAAAACCAAATAAAATTTTTGGAGTGTCACAACACCTACCCCCTTAGGAAAAATCTCGTCCCCGAGATTTCAGCTATCCCTCAAATAAGTGCGGATGCTCTGCTCGAAGAAAATCCTCTCTTTCCCAAGTTGCTTCGTTGTCAGTGTGATTGCTCCACTGAACTCTGAAAAATTTAATGGTCTTTTGTCGGGTCCTCCTTTCGGACTCCTCTAGTATCTTCACTGGACGTTCCCGAAAAGCGAGGTCTTGTTGCACGTCAATGTTCTCATGGGATACTTGTTTCTCTGGGTTGCTTATGCACTTCCTTAACTGCGAAACATGGAACACGTTGTGGATATCTGATAGTTCCTTAGGTAAGTCTAGTTGGTAGGCCAATGTGCCTCTTCGTGCTAATACACAGAATGGTCCGATAAATCTTGGCGCTAGCTTTCCTTTTATCTTGAATTGTTGTAATCCCCTCATAGGGGATACTCATAGGTACACAAACTCTCCGGGTTCGAAGCTGACCCTACGATGCTTCTGATCATAATAACTCTTCTGTCGGCTTTGGGCGGTCTTGAGTCTATTTCTGATTAGCTTGACTTTCTCCTCGGCTTCTCTGAGCAGGTCTGGTCCGAAAATGCGGTTGTCTCTGGTTTCTGACCAGTTTAACGGGGTGCGACATCTCCGTCCGTATAAGGCCTCAAATGGTGTCATTTGCAGGCTGGCCTGGTAACTATTGTTGTATGCGAACTCGGCGTATGGCAGACTTTCTTCCCAACTGGTTCCATATGTGAGGACACATGCTCTTAGCATGTCTTCTAAGATCTGGTTTATGCGTTCCGTTTGCCCATCTGTCTGGGGGTGGTAAGCTGTACTGAAGGCTAGCTGAGTTCCCAGTGCCTGTTGTAAGTGATCCCAAAATCTCGAAACGAACTGAGTGCCCCTGTCGGATATTATAGTCCTTGGGACACCGTGTAGACAAACTATACGGGCAAGATATATCCTGGCAAGCCTCTGAGTGGTGTAGGTCGTCTTTACTGGAATAAAGTGTGCCACTTTGGTTAATCTGTCGGTGATAACCCATATGGCATCATTTCCGTGTTGTGACCGAGGTAGTCCGACAATGAAATCCATCCCTATTTCATCCCATTTCCACTGAGGTATTTTGTTTGGTTGCAGTAATCCGGCTGGTCTCTGATGCTCAGCTTTTATGCGTTGACATGAGTCGCAACATGCAATGAAGGTAGCGATGTCCCTCTTCATACCATGACACCAAAATCTTTCTTGAATATCTTTATACATTTTGGTCCCTCCAGGGTGAATTGAATATGGGGCGGTGTGGGCTTCAACCAAAATTTGCTGTTTAAGATCTTCTATGTTTGGTACGCAGAGTCTTTCCCCGTACCATAGTATTACTCCATTGTCTACAACGAATTCTGAGGCTTTGCCCTTACTCACCTTTCTTTTTTATACCTTCTATACTAGGGTGACCCGGCTGGGCTTCTTTAATTTTCTCCACAAGGTCGGGTTGTATCTCCAAATTTGATATGGTGCCTTCTGCTACCATCAATAAGTTAAGTCTGGCAAATTCTTGTTGGAATTCGGGTCTCAAGCCGTGCAGACTGCTTTCGTTGGAGCTGGGGTTCCGACTAAGAGCATCGGCCACCACATTTGCTTTACCTGGATGGTAGTGGATACCGACATCATAATCCTTTACTAATTCCAACCAGCGTCGTTGCCGTAAATTTAATTCTGGCTGCGTGAAAATGTATTTGAGACTTTTGTGGTCTGTATATATTTCACATCGATTTCTAAGTAGGAAATGCCTCCATTCCTTAAGTGCATGAATGACTGCTGCCATCTCTAAGTCATGAGTGGGATAATTTTCCTCATGCTTGCGAAGTTGCCTTGAAGCGTATGCGACAACCTTGCCTTCTTGCATCAGCACGCATCCGAGACCTTTCCTGGACGCGTCACAATATAATTCAAAATACTTGTGTATGTCTGGCACAATTAATACTGGTGCTGTTGTTAATTTCCGCTTTAGCTCTTGGAAACTTTTCTCGCAGGCTTCTGTCCATTCAAACTTTTTTTCCTTCTTAAGTAACTGTGTCATAGGTTTGGCTATGATGGAGAATCCTTCAATAAATCTGCGGTAATATCCTGCCATTCCCAAGAAACTTCGTATGTCCGTTACGCTGGCTGGTGACTTCAAGCCAAGTACGGCCTTTACTTTCTCCGGGTCCACAGCGATACCGTCTTGGGTTAGCACGTGGCCTAGAAAGCCTACTTGCCTTAACCAAAATTCACACTTGCTGAACTTGGCGTACAATTGGTGTTTCCTGAGTTCTCCTAGTACAATTCTGAGATGTTCAGCGTGCTCTTCTGGTGTTTTGGAGTATACTAGAATATCGTCGATGAATACCACAACGAACTTGTCCATAAACTTCATAAATACTTTGTTCATGAGGTGAACAAAATATGCAGGAGCATTTGTTAATCCAAAAGGCATTACTGTGAACTCATACAGTCCATATCTGGAGGTCAATGATGTCTTGGGGATATCTTCTGTTCGTACCTTTAATTGATGGTATCCTGACCTTAGGTCAATTTTTGAGAATACCTTGGCCTTAGCGAGCTGATCGAATAAATCATTTATTCTTGGCATCGGGTATTTGTTCTTGACCGTGACCATGTTACGTGCTCGGTAGTCAATACACAATCGCAGTGTTCCATCTTTCTTTTTGGCAAATAAAATTGGTGATCCCCAAGGTGAGGAACTGGCTCGAATGTATCCTTTGTCCAGCAATTCCTTGATTTGTTTCTTCAGCTCAACTAACTCGGACGGTGCCATTCTGTATGGTTTCTTGTATATGGGGGTAGTTCCTGGTGCTAACTCAATGCTGAATTCTATATCTCGGTCTGGTGGCATGCCTGGTAGCTCATCGGGGAATACGTCTGGAAATTCACATACTACTGGAACCTTGTTTAGCTCAGAAACGTCCACCTTATTCAATCTCGGTTGTCGGGGTATTTTTCTTTCCTTGGCGGACACCCTTATTGTCTTCCCGAGGTGATGCGTGAGGATTATGGTCCGGTTGAAACAGTCGATGAAACCTTTGTTTGTGGTTAGCCAGTCCATCCCAAGGATGACATCCAGTCGTTTGTTATCCAACACAATAAGATTTGCGTGAAATTTCAGCCCTTCGAACTCAATAATCACATCCTGACAGTAACTCTGAGTAACTTGCTGAATCCCAGGGGACTTGATGATCATGGATTTCTCCAAAGGAAGCATCGAAAAATTATTTTGCAAAGCAAAACTTTTCGAAACAAAAGAATGAGAAGCTCAAGAATCAAACAAAACCATTGCAGGTATTGTGTTGACAGGAAACGTACCGAGTACGATATCCGGAGCATTTTGTGCCTCCTCTTTGGTTACGTGGTTCAGATGACCCTTCCTGTGGTTGTTGTTGGGATTGAAATTGTTTCGTTTGGGTGCTGGATTACTGCTGCCGTTGTTCGGCTTTGGTGCTGAGTTTCTAGGCTTGGGACACTGCTTGGCATAGTGTCCTTCTTCTCCGCAGGCGTAATAAGTAACGTCGGGGCGATATGTGAACTCCTTGTTCCTTGCATGGAAATTCTTGATTGGGCGTGAGGCGTTGGATGCAGACTTGTGTGTTCCACCTTTTTGAAAATCTGTCTTGCTTCGGTGATTTCGAGCCTGGTTAGTCTGGTCCCTTTTTCGCTTGCGGATATCTTCCAAACTGCGTCTCTCATTTTCCAGAGTAATGGCTTTATCCACCAGCGTCTTAAAATCTGGGAAAGTGTGTATGACCAGTTGTCATTTAAGCGCAGGCGCTAGGCCATCAAGGAATTTCTCCATTTTCTTGCTTTCAGTCATACGCTCTTCGTTTGCGTAGCGAGACAATAGAGTAAACTGACTGTTGTAATCAGATACTGTCATGTTCCGTTGTTTGAGGTCATCGAACTCCCTCTTCTTGATTTTCATAATACTTTTAGGAATATGTGCGCCACAGAAGCCTTCCTTGAAATCATCCCAGGTTATATCATTTTCGTTGGGATGCATGTGCAGGAAATTCTCCCACCAGGATGCGGCTGCTCCCGTGAGATAATGCGGTGCGTACAGTACTTTTTCTGGGTCTGAGCATTTTGCAGTAATTAATTTTCTCTCCATATCACTAAGCCAGTCTTCGGCCTCAAGCGGCTTGTCAGTGTGAGAAAATGTCTGGGGACGTGTCTTCTGTAGTTCGGATAATTTAGAATGCTGTTGATAATGTCCATGGTGATTTCCCATATTGATGACTTGGTTCATCATTTCACGATGTTGTTGCTGACTTTGTTCATAAAGGCGGCACATTTGAGATAGTGCTGTCTCACTACCCTGTTGACTTGATTGACCTTGAGTGAAATTGTTGCCTGGTTGATTGTCATAATATTGGTTCGACTGCCCTTGTGCAAAATTGATGTCTGCTTGAGTGCCATAATTTTCCTCTGGTGGAGCTGGCACGGAGCGAGTCCAAGGACGAGACATTTTTCACTCTGGGAATATATTTTGCGAAACCCATAAGCAAACGAGAAAAAAAAATCCATAAAAGCACAAGGTTGGCAAAGAAACCAAATAGCCAAGATTACTAGGGAAAACCATTTAATTTGCGCACGGAGAAAGACTGCTCATTACGTATCTTACACGCGGGCGATAATTATACAATACGTCACTCAGGATATGCGTACATATTCCTGACATGTTATTTAGGCTAGTGCACTTCTCCATTTCCTACATGATGCGCAAACAGGCTACTTCCCATATCTTACATGGCGGTACAACGCGCGACGGCTAAGCGTACTTAGTCAGAGATGTTGATGATGTCCTTGGCCCTGCCAAGGGTGTGGCGTAGCGAGGCTGGAGACTCAACTTCCTCCTCGCTAATAGGTTCCATACGAGCAGTGCTGCGCCGAGTAGATGGAGCGGGTGCCAGGGGTGGAATAACACGAATAGGAGTCAGTGTGAGGGGCGGTGCAGTGCGCGCTGGAGTGGGCGCAATGACCTAGTTGAACTCCTCAGTAGAAGGCAGGCAACGAGCAGGTGCATAAGATGCTGATGATGAGGCATAAATCAGTGGCGGTGCTGTGGGCAGGAGCTCCCTCCTGTTGGCAGCACAGCCATGGACTGAGTCCATGCGGGCGGCCACAAAGTCGTCCACCAAGTTGTCGAAGGCGGCCTCCAGAGCCCGAAGATACTCAATAAGCATCTCAAAGGCCTCGTCTCGTTCTCCTCTGGGGCAGGAGTATGCGTAGTGACAGGTGTAAGGCACGTGGCATGGAAGATAGCGGTAACGACGAGCCTTCATCACAGGAAGGACATCCCTGAGGCGAGCTATTGACTCGCGGGCTGCCATCTGGATAGCATGCTTCTCCGTGGGCATGGCTCTTCCCACGAACCGGAAGCGGCGTAACTCACCACGCCCTCCCCTGAATTGCACTGAGGCCTAGTGCATAGTCAGACTGTCGTTGACTTTGTGCTGGCAGAGTGAGACGACCGGGCGCACAGATGGCCCCATCGCGACCTGAACGACGAAGGATAGAAGCTTGACGAACCCATCGGGCACGTTGGCGAAGGTCTGAGACTCGCAGCTGTTGTCGGCCATCTACAAAAAGTAGGCAAAAATTCTGAAGAGTCAGATCATAAATATATGCTGACTGTCAGAAAAAAATGTCTACAATTGTAAAAACATAAATGGGCTCTAATATGATTAATAACCGATTAGCGATCGCACCTAGTGGCTTCCTACAGTCAGCCTGGCTCTGGTACCAAACTTGTCATGACCGGTTTTCCAATAAAAATATTTATTGAGAAACCAATCTTTAGAATCCAGTTTGAGATAAAACCTCCTCACTGGTAGACAAACTTTTGATACAATAAGCCAGTAGCATCAAATATATTACAGGGTTGAGCTGATGATGCTCAACAATTTATTACAAGCATGCCAATACTTATACATAAAGGCGATTATGACACAAGGGAGTGGTGGCATACTACTGACTCGCAAATAGGGTAGTGGTGGAGTAACACAGTGGGGAGTGGATATGTGACTCTCAAACTAACATCCCATCGAGCGTCGAGGTGAGGCTCGATGAATTTATTTGGGTTGCGGAAGCGGGTATAAAACAGTGACCAAGTCCAGGGTCGCACGAGACTGACTGGGCCTCCTCTAGGCGTCGGACTCGCTATCGAACTCCTCATCCATGAGATCACCTTCGTCAGCATCTGGCCAAATCAACAAGCCAGTGAGTACTTTGAAGTACTCGCAAGACAGTTCGGACGTAAGATATAACAAATGAATGCATGAGTGCGTCACGATTAAATTACCAATGCACATTCAAAGTAATATTAGGCAGGGTAAGTAAAAAGGGAAACGGCGGTAGTACGCCTGAAATCCCAACAGTAAAAATAAAGGAAGAACCGATCGGGTGTCTGAAACGACGCCTCGAAAGGTGATCAATAAAATAAAAGAAAGAATTGCCACAGTCGGGCGTCTGAGCGACACCTCATATAGGGCTTTAAAAGAAATGCCGCAGTCGGGCGTCTGAGCGACACCTCATAAAGGGCTTTAAGAGAAATGCTGCAGTCGGGCGTCTGAGCGACACCTCATAAAGGGCTTTAAAAGAAATGCCGCAGTCGGGCGTCTGAGCGACACCTCATAAAGGGCTTTAAAAGATATGCCGTAGTCGGGCGTCTGAGCGACACCTCATAAAGGGCTTTAAAAGAAATGCCGCAGTCGGGCGTCTGAGCGACACCTCATAAAGGGCTTTAAAAGAAATGCCGCAGTCGGGCGTCTGAGCGACACCTCATAAAGGGCTTTAAAAGAAATGCCGCAGTCGGGCGTCTGAGCGACACCTCATAAAGGGCTTTAAAAGAAATGCCGCAGTCGGGCGTCTGAGCGACACCTCATAAAGGGCTTTAAAAGAAATGCCGCAGTCGGGCGTCTGAGCGACACCTCATAAAGGGCTTTAAAAGAAATGCCGCAGTCGGGCGTCTGAGCGACACCTCATAAAGGGCTTTACTGACAAGGAAAAATAATTATAATTCAACTCTTGAAAATAAACGGGTTAGTCCATCTACAAGAATAAACATTTAACTGATCTTAGTGCACATGGTCCCACCGGATAATCTATCACCAAAACTGGCACATGTCAGTTAGCACGGAACTTGGATATAGATAAGATGATTTGAGGATATATGACTCTGCAGAGTTTGTACAAAATTTCTCACAGTTAACGGATTTCCGTAGTCACAAGGACTAGTTCTGTTACGGTATTTTCAGAAGGAAACACAGCTAACCAGTACACACCCATCCAACCTCTCGATGCCAGGAATCACCCTCGACATCATCCAAGAAAAACTTTTGAGACGGCGAGATCACAAAATCGAATAGCATGGGATCAAATTTATATACGCGCGCTCTAAGGGGTGCCCCCCTCTCGGTCCCAACCGGAAACACCCATGCCCCGTGACCGGATGACTGGCTTTAATCCAGGGCCATGGAACCATCATCCTGGCCTCTCGTTTTTGGTGTGTACCAAGAAAGCGGTTTGCGACTTACTAAACCATATCCCTTTCGGGAAACATGTGGTAGTACAGGGAGGGGAAATGGATACGAGCCCAACCGATACGGGTTGGTACTGAAGTAAACCTGCATGGCATAAGACTGGCATGCTACCACACTGCCATCTTACCCACCTTCATGCCAACACAAGGCCTTGCATACTCACATCCAACAAGGTATGGATCATCGAACTTACTTGTCTCAACAATGCATAATATACAGTTCATCGGTATGCTCCACAACATGCCATGAAACTAACTAAATGCAAAACATGCCAAGACACTCATCATATCAAAAGTTCAAACATGCTTGCCTAGTTCAGAGTAGTCGGAGTCTAGCTCGGTGAAGTTTGCGGTCCCATCACCTCTGTCGGTATCTACGGTATAAAGAGGGTACACGCACTATCGTAAATACCAAGAGGTGTATAGAAATTAAACCAAATAATTTTTAAATAAATCTGATAAAAAACTAGACAAAATTTTGAAGAGAACAGAAAAAGAATCACTCATAAATATGTTTCTATTAAAAAGTTATAAAGGTTTTTGTCTAGGGACCCATCTGTAATGAAACAGAAACTTCTCAGGGTTCTTTTTATAAAAACAGAAAACGCTTCGGTCTCATTTACGCCAGCTCAGAGGAGAAGACGTATTTTGCCCAAATACGCTTTCAGAAAACGATTCGAAAAAAGAAGAGAAACCTGACGGGGCGGTCCCACCCGTCGGGTTTGAAAACGGGACGACGCCTTTGGCGCCAGAGAGCCGCTGCGATCGCCGGCGGCGATCCACGGCGAGGCAGAGGGATCAGAGGGTACCTCTGTGCTCAGGGTGCCGTTCCGCGTCGGGTGGTGGTCGTGGTGGTCGCCGGTGTGCACTGTGTCGACGGTGGCCCCTGCTCCGGCGGACGGCGGTTCAGACGAGGATGGAGCTTGCCGGAGGGGCTGCCAATGTTCAAACTGACGAGGGGGTTAGGGTACGGGGCGTGGAAGAGGGCTGCAGACGGAGTTTAGACGCCGGAGATGGCCTCACCGTAGTGAACGCAGCTGGAGCCAGAGGCGGACGGAGGTGGCCGGAGTCGAGGAAGAAGGGCTCCTCGAGGGCCCTCCAGTGGCCAGGCGGGGTGTATGTGAGGTGCAGGGAGTGTGTGTGCTCGAGGGGGAGCTCGGGGTCCCCTTTTATAGGCGATCCGAGGCGGTGGCCGAGAACGGGGTTCTCCGGCGATGGATTACGGCGGCGCAGTGCTTGGTCGGGAGGGTTTAGGAGTTGAGCTTCGTCGTGGAGGTCCACTGAGTCCGTTTAGGTGCCAACCGCGCCGGGATTTGCTTGCTTAGGTGGAGTTCGACGGAATGGGGCGGTGCGGGCCCGTCGGCAGCAGAGAGCGTGCTTTGTGCGCGCCGTGCCACGGCGACGGTGCTGCATGCGTGCGCTGGCGCGGAGATGGCCACGCGGAGCCACCAGGGGGCTTTGGCGGTGGTGAACGGCGTTGAGCCGCCGTTCTGCTCCCTGTCTACTGCTACGGTGGTTCGGCCGCTACAAGACACGCCGGCGCAGGCGGGCCAGGGCGCCACCGACGCCGGGAAGC
Organism: Aegilops umbellulata; assembly: GCA_032464435.1. Classification (NCBI taxonomy): domain Eukaryota; kingdom Viridiplantae; phylum Streptophyta; class Magnoliopsida; order Poales; family Poaceae; genus Aegilops; species Aegilops umbellulata. Next base: position 216,555,769 of record CP136059.1, read on the forward strand.
TGCCAAGCGCGCATGCGGGGCTCCGGACAAGCATGCCAGGCGGCGAGCAACGTGCCAAGGGGCACTATGAGCATGTGACTGCACTCATCTGAAGAAGATCGACACTGAAGGTCTGAATTTAATTGAATATGAACTGAAACAGTGCATGCAAGGTGTTCGACAGAATGATCTAGGCATGTAGGGATTTTTCCTTGGTCTGATTTTTGGTAGAGTGACTTCTCATTGCTCCAGTAGGCTGCCTGATTTTTGGTGGAATTATTGGAGAAGTGTAGATATGAATTTCACCAAATTTGGCAAATCTGGTCCAAACTTGCAGGGAGTGTAGGTTGAAATATTTGAAAAGAAGATGAGTGGATCAAGATGGTTCTGGGTTGTGGGTACAAAGGACTAGCCAGAAGAGTTGGTTTGAGGTCCAGATACAAAAGCTATAGGGTACTTGCTTTGTAAATGGGTCAGGCTCAAACTAAAGATCAGCAAAGAATTGAGAGGTGAAATAATCAAAATAAAATCCAAAACTTGTTTGGATGAGTTGGGACAGGGAACTTGGGTTGTTAACAAGGAGGAGAGGAGGTTTTGGAGTGGTTATCAAAAGAATGAAAATCCCAAATTTTCATAGAGTTTTCCTATTAAAAAGAAAAGATTAAACTCCCAAAAATAATTTGAGAAGAGAACCAATCAGAGGAGAAGTTTTAAAAAGGTTAAACCCAAAGTTTGAAGAAGAAAACAGAAATAACAATCCTAGCCAAAGAAAAAAGATTTTTAAGAGGATTGTTTTTCAAAAAAAAATTTGAAAGGTCTCAATCCACAAAAGAAAAACCAGCAAGGTTTTTGCTAAAACCAAATAAAATTTTTGGAGTGTCACTGGCAAGGCGTGCGGCTGGAGGTGATAACCCACAAGCATAGGGGATCTCAACAACTTTCGAGGGTAGAGTATTCAACCCAAATTTATTGATTCGACACAAGGGGAGCCAAAGAATATTCTCAAGTATTAGCAGCTGAGTTGTAAATTCAACCACACTTGGAAACTTAGTATCTGCAGCAAAGTGTTTAGTAGCAAAGTAATATGATAGTGGCGGTAACGGTAACAAAAGAGTAAAGAAAGCAAAGTAATATTTTTGGTGTTTTGTAGTGATTGTAACAGTAGAAGCGGGAAAGTAAATAAGCGAGAACCAGTATATGGAAAGCTCGTAGGCACCGGATTAGTGACGGATAATTATGCCAGATGCGGGTCATCATGTAACAGTCATAACATAGGGTGACACAGAACTAGCTCCAATTCATCAATGTAATGTAGGCATGTATTCCGTATATAGTCATACGTGCTTATGGAAAAGAACTTGCATGACATCTTTTGTCCTACCCTCCCGTGGCAGCGGGGTCCTATTGGAAACTAAGGGATATTAAGGCCTCCTTTTAATAGAGAACCGGAACAAAGCATTAGCACATAGTGAATACATGAATTCCTCAAATTATGGTCATCACCGGGAGTGGTCCCAATTATTGTCACTTCGGGGTTGCCGGATCATAACACATAGTAGGTGACTATAGACTTGCAAGATAGGATCAAGAACACACATATATTCATGAAAACATAATAGGTTCAGATCTGAAATTATGGCACTCGGGCCCTAGTGACAAGCATTAAGCATAGCAAAGTCATAGCAACATCAATCTCAGAACATAGTGGATACTAGGGATCAAACCCTAACAAAACTAACTCGATTACATGATAAATCTCATCCAACCCATCACCGTCCAGCAAGCCTACGATGCAATTACTCACGCACCGCGGTGAGCATCATGAAATTGGTGATGGAGGATGGTTGATGATGACGACGGTGACGGATCCCCCTCTCCGGAGCCCCGAACAGACTCCAGATCAGCCCTCCCAAGAGGTTTTAGGGCTTGGCGGCGGCTCCATATCGTAAAACGCGATGATTTCTTCTCTCTGATTTTTTTCTCCCCGAAAGCCAATATATAGAGTTGGAGTTGGCGTCGGAGGGTGTCCAGGGGGCCCACGAGGTAGGGGGGCGTGCCCTAGAGGGGGGGCGCCCCCACCCTCGTGGACAGGGTGTGGGCCCCCTGGTCTTCAGCTTTGGCAAGGATTTTTTATTATTTTTTCTAAGGTGTTCCGTGGAGTTTCAGGACTTTCCGAGAATATTTGTTTTCTGCACATAAAACAACATCATGGCAATTCTGCTGAAAACAGCGTCAGTCCGGGTTAGTTCCATTCAAATCATACAAGTTAGAGTCCAAAACAAGGGCAAAAGTGTTTGGAAAAGTAGATACAACGGAGACGTATCAACTCCCCCAAGCTTAAACCCTTGCTTGTCCTCAAGCAATTCAGTTGACAAACTGAAAGAGAAAAAGAAAAACTTTTACAAACTCTGTTTGCTCTTGTTGTTGTAACTATGTCAAGCCAGCATTCAAGTTTTCAGCATATATCATAACTAACCACATTTGCAATAATTCTCAGGTCTCATAATTACTCATATCAATAGCATAATCAACTAGCAAGCCATAATAATAAATCTTGGATGACAACACTTTCTCAAAACAATCATAATATGATATAACAAGATGGTATCTCGCTAGCCCTTTCTGAGATCACAAAACATAAATGCAGAGCACCTTTAAAGATCAAGGACTGACTAGACATTGTAATTCATGGTAAAAGAGATCCAATCATAGTCACACCCAACATAGATTAATAGTGATGAATGCAAATGACAGTTGTGCTCTCCAGCTAGTGCTTTTAAATAAGAGGGTGATGACTCAACATAAAAGTAAATAGATAGGCCCTTTGTAGAGGGAAGCAGGTGTCACAGCCCCAGTTCAGACCTTGTTTGTCTTTGCATCTGCATCCTTGCATCATGATTAAATTCCACTCAAATTTGAAATGGGGATGACAAACCCTAGCACCAAATGGAATGCAATTAGGATCATAATAAAAATATTTTCAATTATCCCAAATGCCCTTTAGAAAAGTTCATGATTTTTGTCAAAGGGGAAAACCTCTGCCAAACGTCATGCACATATTTCTAGGCCATTATGGATTTTTGAATTAAATCATATCATATTTGAATTTGGGCATTTAAATACTATAAAATATTTAAAATGCCTAAATAATCCTAAACTGAAATGTTCCATGTTGGATATATTCTATACAGTGGGCATGTACAGTTTGGTGATTTTTGAAAGGCTCTAGGTATTTTTTTAGAAAAGCCACAAAGTCTACAGAATAATAGAAAACATTAATAAACAGGAAAACAGAGAGAGAGTTAGTACCTGGGCCAATTACCTGTGCGGCCCAGGAGCCGGCCCAGCCCAGCTGGCCGATGCCAGTCGTCCCCTACCTCTGCCAGTAGGCAGGGGAGGGAGACAGCGCACGCGCGCCCGCGGCGCCACGCACCTCCCTGCTCGCCTGCGTCATCGAGGCCACCGCGACGCCTCGCATCTTCTCCTCGGCGCCGCCTCGACCCCTGGACGCCACTCTCCCCTCCTCTGCTCTCTCCCTCACCTCTGCCCCTCTCTCTCACCCACGCCCGAGCGCCGCTGTCGCCGCCGCGCTCTCTGCCGCCGCGGCCACAGCCATCCCCGAACCTCTCCGACACAACCCCGAGCTCCGAAACGACGTCGTCGTCCTCCCCGTCGAGCCACACGACGCCGGACGCCCTGGGGCGCCCTCATCGACGCCATCTTCATCCTCTGCACCGACGGCCGCCGTCGACCGATTCGTCGTCACCGAGCCACCCCCAAGCACGCTGAGCTTCTCAACGACCTCCCAGTGAGCTCCGCCGCATTTCCCCTCTATTTCCCGCATCTTCCCCGTCCTCTAGCCGTTGCGGTCATCGAGACCGAGAACCACCGCCGCCCGAGCTTGTCGCCGGCGTAGCTCCGGCGACCATTTGGTCACGCCAGTGCGTACAAACGCTTCGCGACAACACGTAGAGCCCCGCGGGAGCTTTATTTCGTCCTTTTGCATGTCGTAGCCTCGACCCCGAGCTCGCTCGAGCTCCGGCCGCCGCGGTGGTCGTCGCCGGTGACGCTGCAGGCTATTCTAGGCCCGGAGACCACCACCATCCGACGCGCCGCGCCGCCAGCGTCCTAGAGCTCCCTCCCGCGCATCCAGCCGTGCTCTGTGGAGCTTTTCCGAAGCCCGCGGCCGCCGCTGCCCTCGCCGGCGGCTAAACGCCAGCGAGTTGACCCCGCTGACCAGGGGGGTTTGACCTTTGACCCCGCCGGACTGACAAATGGGACCCAGCCCTGCTAATTAAGTAGGATTAGTACTAACCGTATTTGGTTAAACTAATTACACTGACATGCGGGCCCCACCGTCCAGGTTTGACCTGGACCGCCCAGTTGACTTGTTGACGTCACTGTGACGTCATGCTGACACAGTAAATAATTTCTGTATTTAAAATAATTCAGAAAATCCAGAAAATGCCCAAAACTTCTAAAAAATCATAGAAATTAATCTATAGCTCAGAATGAAATAATTTATATATGAAAAATTATCAGAAAAATTCAAGGAATCCATCTGTACCATTTTCATGCATGCTTGAACAATGTTTGTCCTCTGTTTGGACAAAACAAATAAAGGGCATTTAAATAATCATATATGGAGTTGGAATTTGAATCATGTATTCAAACCAACTTCATTTAAATCATAGCTAGTTGCATTAGCTCAAATCACAGCATATTGCCATGTCATGATCATGCATCATATTGTGGCATCGCATTGATTGTGTTCTTTCTCAGTTGCCGGTGTTTGTCCCCTCTCGGTAGGCGTATCCCGACGATGTGATCGATGACACCGATGAAGAACTATAATATCTTCAGAAGTGCCAGGCAAGCAAAAACCCCCTTGTTCATCCCGATACAATCCCACCCTCTCGCTCCTGCTCTCTTTTACTGCATTAGGACAACAACGATTCATGTGTTACTTGCTGCGGTAGCTGAACCCCTTTACCCTTTGCATGACCTGTCATTCCACAGTAAATAGATGAAACCCACTAGCATGAGTAGGAGTTGTTTGAGCCCTGATGTGCCTACTCATTCATGCTTGTTTGTCATGCCTGCTACTGCTTAGAGTTGAGTCGGGTCTGATTCATCGGGAATGAATTGGAAGGTGTGAACATGTCCTACTGTGTGTAAGCTAAGTGTGTGAATACGATTTGGTAAAGGTATTGGTGAGAGGCCATGTAGGAGTACATGGTGGGTTGTCTCATTGAAGCCGTCCTCAGGAACTGAGTTCTGTGTCTGTGATCCATGAAACAGCTACTACCATGCATTGGGCCCTGAAATATGACCCCGCTCGACTTCTTAATCACCCTTGTCCTCTGTCCAGGAGTTGCAAGTAGTTTCTGGTGTTTGTAGTATGCTGGGGGCCGCACGCAGCACTGACCGTAGGGGTGGGCTGTGTTGCGGTAGGCACGTGGCCGGGCAGCCGGGCGCCCGTTTGGTGTCTCGGACCCTGTACACATCGTTCGGGGCCGTTAGTGGAAACCTCGGCCGGACTCCCTGCGGATGGAACCCGAATAGGCGATAAACCTGGACTAGAGACTTGAGTGTTTAGGTAGGTCGTGGTCTACACCCACGTCGGCTTTCGCTTGAAGTCTGCCGAGCACATGTCGTGTGCAGACGCTAAGTGGTGGAAACATGTATGAAGAAGTACACCCCTGCAGGGTTAACATCATCTATTCGAATAGCCGTGTCCGCGGTAATGGACTTCTGGGTTGCCTATAACAGTTCATAGACAAGTGAAAGTGGATACTCTAAAATGCGCAAGATAAGCGTGAGTGCTATGGATGGCCTTCTCGTAGGGAGACGGAAGTGGATCCATAGTGGTGTATTGATATGGTGAATATGTGGACTCGTGTGCGCCACCTCAAAAGAGTCGCTTGCAGTCGTAGTTCAGGTTAGCCACCGAGTCAAAGCTGGCTTGCTGCAGTTTAACTCCACCACCCCTTTTATTGGAACTGATGCATATGTAGTTAGTTCTGATGTAAGTCTTGCTGAGTACGTTTGTACTCACGTTTGCCTATTTTATGTTTTGCAGAGAGACGTCAGTCTCGCTAGTAGTACCGCTTGGACTTCGACGTTTAGCTTGATACCTCAGCTACGATCTTGTGCCCTCGGCAGGATCTGGTAGATAGTCAGGCTTCTCAGCCTTTTTCATTTGTAGATGTCTGTACTCAGACATGCTAAGCTTCCGCATGTGCTTTGACTTGTATGCTTTGAATGCTGGGTCATGAGACCCATGTTTGTAATATCTCGCTCCTCGGAGCCTAATGATTAAATACTTTGAGTCGTAGAGTTATGTTGTGATGCCATGTTGTATTTACTCATATCGGGCATATTGTGTGTATGAATGAAATGCTTGGTATGAGTGGGATCCGGCTATCTAGTTGTTTATCCTTGGCAGCCTATCATATGGGGAAATGTAGTCGAGTGATTCTGAGCGATAGTAGTCCGCTACAGCCCGGTTCACCGGAGTCCTGCTAGCCCAGCACTACTGCTCGGAACACTTGACTGGCCGGCATGTGTTTCACGTCGTTCCTGTGTCTGTCCCTTCGGGGAAATGTCACGCGGTGTTATCCGGAGTCCTGCCTAGCCTGCTACAGCCCGGGTTACCGGAGTCCTGTTAGCCCAGTGCTACAGCCCGGATATATACGTTGATGACCGACATGCTCGATGTGATTCATGTATGCCTGTCCTCATAGGCTAGCGCCGCTTTGGGTTCACGACTAGCCATGTCGGCCCGGGTTCTCTGTCATATGGATGCTAGCGACACTATCATATACGTGAGCCAAAAGGCGCAAACGGTCCCGGGCTAGGTAAGGTGGCACCCGTGGGAGTACCGTGCGTGAGGCCGCAAAGTGATATGATGTGTTACATGCTGGATCGATGTGACTTAGGATCGGGGTCCTGACAGCGTTGGTATCAGAGCCTGACTGCCTGTAGGATTACCAAGCCAAACTGGTCGAAGTTGTGTCTAGAAATGCTTTAGTTATGTAAGGGAATTGATTGTGGCAGGGAACGTAAGGCTCTTTTTACTCCTTATACCTCATGGCCTTCTGATCTGAGTCAACCTCTTCTCTTCTACGGGGATTAAGAAATAGGCTTCTCATCTATCTCTTAGGATGACGTGTTACTAAACCGTAGTTGCCTAGGATTGTTGAGTTCAAGCCCCAGTCCTGTTTCTACTACTTCCATGTGTTCTTAGTTGATCACAGAACGTTGATATTGTGATGTTGAGTGGCTATGCCACCATTTTTTTGCAGGTTGTCTCAAATCATTTTTGAGCATTTACAGCCGTTATGCTGTCCGAGTCATCCCAGGTTTCTAAACTATCTGATGCATTTGCAAATCCTTTCTCTCCATTCCCGATGTCCTTTTGGTCAGAATAAGTACACTAACCGGTGCGTTGAGGTAATTTATTGCCTTGACATATATGATGGAGCTACTATTATGACCTAGGTGTCTTATGAAACCATCTAGTAATCTGTCCACGTCTTGTGTTCCCAGTGTGATGAATCTGGCCATCATTCTCGAAAGCATCCCGTGATGCCATTTAATAGTAGGTATTCTATTCCTGGGTTCTTGAACCCGAGGTTCACCCTACTTACCTCATGTCGATAGTGTTTGCTAGTGCCTTTAGGATATTAGCAACCTTTGCATTAGCCCTTGAGGTCCGTGGTATTTCCTTCTTCCAAATACTATGAACCATTTATGGCAGAAGTTTGTTGGATTAAAGATCACAACGGGAGTGCCTCGATGAGTACTCCATTCATACTGTGAATCTGCCAATCCTACCTCTCCGCATGGATTATCCGGAAGAAATGTTGAACTTTGCTCAACATACTAATTTATGCATCCACAACTCAGAAAATTATATGTTCTTTGAGTTGTTCCTCCTCAGTTGTATCCCGACCATCCTCTATAAGTTGATAGTCAGGAGTAATTGTGCATCCGTGTTATCGATGCCTATTATTCCTGTGGTCTGTCAAGCCATTCTATTTCAGAATGACTAGGAGAAACAAACTCCAGTACCTCATCCATATCGAGGATTGGGTCAAAGTAGTTGTATTCCGCAGATCAAAATGTCAATCCAGTTTTTGTTCTGTTCTACCTTGGAGTATTACCATCTTTATGTCAAGAGTTTCATGAGAATTGCACCACCTCTTATGAATTCTTGACGAAGTGATACTTCTCTCCATCATCGTTCATTCCTCGGTCTCCGTGTTATTGTAACCAGAATACTGACAAGTGAATTGTGATGTATGAAATCAATGCTCCGAGCAACTCGTTGCTTGGTAGTAAATGGACAATATTCTCATTCTTAGCGTGTTGGTTATCAAATCATCATCCTAAGATTGACCGTGCTACCTAGTCCTTATTCCTGGTGCACTCTTCGATCAATGAGTTAGGATTGTGTCAATCCCTCACCCTGTTGATCATATCACCTTGCCCTGAAAAGCAGGATTGTTCTCGAGCTTAGTAACATACCGGTGGTTCGTGATGTTCCGAATATCTTCTCGGAAGTATTACCAGGTTGTCACCTGGCCGTTATGTTGAGTTCGTGATCATTTTGGTTTTCCAATAAACCACTTTTTCTCCAAGAATCTGTGTTGGATACCCCTGAGCTAGTTGGTTGAGCCAAACAACAACTTGGAGAGTTGGGAGATAAAAGCTTGTCCGACTTAGTTCATTTTAAAGGGATATCCTTTTGAGTGTGTGTTGAAGAAAGATGATGTCTTCACCAATTGGTCCTCGTGATCAGTTGTTGGATGTATTGTCCTGTCAAAACTTTGACTTGAGTATGGGCTATCGTCAAGTCAAATCAGAACCAACGATGTTCGTAATGTTGTCTTACTCGTGGTTGATCCCTCGAGCATACACCATTACATCTTTTGGTCTGACCAATGCTATCACCGTGTTCACATGATGGTGGAAGTCCAGTGATATGGTAATTCTGATGAGCTGTTGTTGAGCCCATCAGCAGCATGTTGTCTCCCCCATGATTCATGTTGAACGCTACACTAGTATTGGAAAATTGGTAAGCAATGCCTTCGTGTTCCGTTCATGAAGCCTATGCTTGGATGGAAGAAGTGACTTCCTCGAATTCATGTGCCTTAGGTGTAAGTTGCCGCCATGAATTTGAGAAAGGTTTGTTCTGCTTCCTGGAATCATCCCAAGTCAGTCATGCATATGTGCGAAGTACTCTGTGGTCTGGAGACTTGCAACCTTCATTCTATATGTGTCCCCAGCACACCAAGCCACTGATTGATTTGTTCAAGGTGAAGAAGTTCCTTCCTAAGAATCATGACTTATGTTAGGACTTCGTTATCCTCGATGATGGTTCCCCACCTGAACTCGGTGGTGTTTTATTATAAGACTGCCATGTGGTCACGCTTGTCTAGGACAGTGTGTTCATAGGTGTGTAGCAACACCTGCTCATGTTTTGGAGCTTACTACTATAGTTCATCTCCTGAGAGTCTCGCAATGTTATCTCGTCGGTTTATGTTGCAAACTTTCTTTTCCAGACATGCTGTCTGAAATATCCTGTCTCCAACCAGATCTGAATCTCAGGCAGATATGATGGTTGGAACATTTCCAACATTTGCATTTTGTTCCCAGCTTGCACCTCATTGTGCCAATTTTCCATGGATGCCTTCTCCGCAGCTGCTGTCCAAGATCATCTTTAAAAATGGACTTGTCATGGGTCCCCTCCATTCCTGGTGATAAGCAAAAGTCATCCATTGCGTTGTCTTCAACAAGGTAGTCCACATCATCCAACCTAGTCCGAGTATGCCATTACTTCGAGCTCTTCCAAACGATCATTGTGATTGCCTTCGGCTGGTATAAAGAATTTCAATGATCTTTGTATCAAAAGTAATTCTTTTTGCCACTTAAGGGAATAGTTCTTCGAGTCACCTTCCCTGAGGTGCCCCATTATGGATCATGGCAATTTTTCCTCGCTACCTTGTCACCCCGTCAAATTGTTTCTTTCGTCCCTCCTCATGCATGTTTTGCCTCTCAGTTCGAGAGATGTTTCAATGCCTCACTCGATGAGTTGATCCTGAGTTGTTCGATCTTCAAGAAGATCAATCCTTCTGGAGTATTCTCTTTCCTCTCATTGTCATGTTGGATGTAGTTCTCAAAGCAAGACGGCAAGATCAAGCTGATGCAATGAACCAACATGTTCGGGAAGGGCAATTGGATCGATAAGATCGTGTTAGCTAGTGTCCCCCTCTGTCTTCTTACCTCACGACTTGAATCTCGGGACGAGATTCTTGTTTAGTGGGGGTGAGTTGTCACAGCCCCAGTTCAGACCTTGTTTGTCTTTGCATCTGCATCCTTGCATCATGATTAAATTCCACTCAAATTTGAAATGGGGATGACAAACCCTAGCACCAAATGGAATGCAATTAGGATCATAATAAAAATATTTTCAATTATCCCAAATGCCCTTTAGAAAAGTTCATGATTTTTGTCAAAGGGGAAAACCTCTGCCAAAAGTCATGCACATATTTCTAGGCCATTATGGATTTTTGAATTAAATCATATCATATTTGAATTTGGGCATTTAAATACTATAAAATATTTAAAATGCCTAAATAATCCTAAACTGAAATGTTCCATGTTGGATATATTCTATACAGTGGGCATGTACAGTTTTGTGATTTTTGAAAGGCTCTAGGTATTTTTTTAGAAAAGCCACAAAGTCTACAGAATAATAGAAAACATTAATAAACAGGAAAACAGAGAGAGAGTTAGTACCTGGGCCAATTACCTATGCGGCCCAGGAGCCGGCCCAGCCCAGCTGGCCGATGCCAGTCGTCCCCTACCTCTGCCAGTAGGCAGGAGAGGGAGACAGCGCACGCGCGCCCGCGGCGCCACGCACCTCCCTGCTCGCCTGCGTCATCGAGGCCACCGCGACGCCTCGCATCTTCTCCTCGGCGCCGCCTCGACCCCTGGACGCCACTCTCCCCTCCTCTGCTCTCTCCCTCACCTCTGCCCCTCTCTCTCACCCGCGCCCGAGCGCCGCTGTCGCCGCCGCGCTCTCTGCCGCCGCCGCCACAGCCATCCCCGAACCACTCCGACACAACCCCGAGCTCCGAAACGACGTCGTCGTCCTCCCCGCCGAGCCACACGACGCCGGACGCCCTGGGGCGCCCTCATCGATGCCATCTTCGTCCTCTGCACCGACGACCGCCGTCGACCGATTCGTCGTCACCGAGCCGCCCCCAAGCACGCTGAGCTTCTCAACGACCTCCCAGTGAGCTCCACCGCATTTCCCCTCTATTTCCCGCATCTTCCCCGTCCTCTAGCCGTCGCGGTCATCGAGACCGAGAACCACCGCCGCCCGAGCTTGTCGCCGGCGTAGCTCCGGCGACCATTTGGTCACGCCAGTGCGTACAAACGCTTCGCGACAACATGTAGAGCCCCGCGGGAGCTTTATTTCGTCCTTTTGCATGTCGTAGCCTCGACCCCGAGCTCGCTCGAGCTCCGGCCGCCGCGGTGGTCGTCGCCGGCGACGCTGCAGGCTATTCTAGGCCCGGAGACCACCACCATCCGACGCGCCGCGCCGCCAGCGTCCTAGAGCTCCCTCCCGCGCATCCAGCCATGCTCTGTGGAGCTTTTCCGAAGCCCGCGGCCGCCGCTGCCCTCGCCGGCGGCTAAACGCCGGCGAGTTGACCCCGCTGACCAGGTGGGTTTGACTTTTGACCCCGCCGGACTGACAAATGGGACCCAGCCCTGCTAATTAAGTAGGATTAGTACTAACCGTATTTGGTTAAACTAATTACACTGACACGCGGGCCCCACCGTCCAGGTTTGACCTGGACCGCCCAGTTCACTTGTTGACGTCACTGTGACGTCATGCTGACACAGTAAATAATTTCTGTATTTAAAATAATTCAGAAAATCCAGAAAATGCCCAAAACTTCTAAAAAATCATAGAAATTAATCTATAGCTCAGAATGAAATAATTTATATATGAAAAATTATCAGAAAAATTCAAGGAATCCATCTGTACCATTTTCATGCATGCTTGAACAATGTTTGTCCTCTGTTTGGACAAAACAAATAAAGGGCATTTAAATAATCATATATGGAGTTGGAATTTGAATCATGTATTCAAACCAACTTCATTTAAATCATAGCTAGTTGCATTAGCTCAAATCACAGCATATTTCCATGTCATGATCATGCATCATATTGTGGCATCGCATTGATTGTGTTCTTTCTCAGTTGCCGGTGTTTGTCCCCTCTCGGTAGGCGTATCCCGACGATGTGATCGATGACACCGATGAAGAACTATAATATCTTCAGAAGTGCCAGGCAAGCAAAAACCCCCTTGTTCATCCCGATACAATCCCACCCTCTCGCTCCTGCTCTCTTTTACTGCATTAGGACAACAACGATTCATGTGTTACTTGCTGCGGTAGCTGAACCCCTTTACCCTTTGCATGACCTGTCATTCCACAGTAAATAGATGAAACCCACTAGCATGAGTAGGAGTTGTTTGAGCCCTGATGTGCCTACTCATTCATGCTTGTTTGTCATGCCTGCTACTGCTTAGAGTTGAGTCGGGTCTGATTCATCGGGAATGAATTGGAAGGTGTGAACATGTCCTACTGTGTGTAAGCTAAGTGTGTGAATACGATTTGGTAAAGGTATTGGTGAGAGGCCATGTAGGAGTACATGGTGGGTTGTCTCATTGAAGCCGTCCTCAGGAACTGAGTTCTGTGTCTGTGATCCATGAAACAGCTACTACCATGCATTGGGCCCTGAAATATGACCCCGCTCGACTTCTTAATCACCCTTGTCCTCTGTCCAGGAGTTGCAAGTAGTTTCTGGTGTTTGTAGTATGCTGGGGGCCGCACGCAGCACTGACCGTAGGGGTGGGCTGTGTTGCGGTAGGCACGTGGCCGGGCAGCCGGGCGCCCGTTTGGTGTCTCGGACCCTGTACACATCGTTCGGGGCCGTTAGTGGAAACCTCGGCCGGACTCCCTGCGGATGGAACCCGAATAGGCGATAAACCTGGACTAGAGACTTGAGTGTTTAGGTAGGTCGTGGTCTACACCCACGTCGGCTTTCGCTTGAAGTCTGCCGAGCACATGTCGTGTGCAGACGCTAAGTGGTGGAAACATGTATGAAGAAGTACACCCCTGCAGGGTTAACATCATCTATTCGAATAGCCGTGTCCGCGGTAATGGACTTCTGGGTTGCCTATAACAGTTCATAGACAAGTGAAAGTGGATACTCTAAAATGCGCAAGATAAGCGTGAGTGCTATGGATGGCCTTCTCGTAGGGAGACGGAAGTGGATCCATAGTGGTGTATTGATATGGTGAATATGTGGACTCGTGTGCGCCACCTCAAAAGAGTCGCTTGCAGTCGTAGTTCAGGTTAGCCACCGAGTCAAAGCTGGCTTGCTGCAGTTTAACTCCACCACCCCTTTTATTGGAACTGATGCATATGTAGTTAGTTCTGATGTAAGTCTTGCTGAGTACGTTTGTACTCACGTTTGCCTATTTTATGTTTTGCAGAGAGACGTCAGTCTCGCTAGTAGTACCGCTTGGACTTCGACGTTTAGCTTGATACCTCAGCTACGATCTTGTGCCCTCGGCAGGATCTGGTAGATAGTCAGGCTTCTCAGCCTTTTTCATTTGTAGATGTCTGTACTCAGACATGCTAAGCTTCCGCATGTGCTTTGACTTGTATGCTTTGAATGCTGGGTCATGAGACCCATGTTTGTAATATCTCGCTCCTCGGAGCCTAATGATTAAATACTTTGAGTCGTAGAGTTATGTTGTGATGCCATGTTGTATTTACTCATATCGGGCATATTGTGTGTATGAATGAAATGCTTGGTATGAGTGGGATCCGGCTATCTAGTTGTTTATCCTTGGCAGCCTATCATATGGGGAAATGTAGTCGAGTGATTCTGAGCGATAATAGTCCGCTACAGCCCGGTTCACCGGAGTCCTGCTAGCCCAGCACTACTGCTCGGAACACTTGACTGGCCGGCATGTGTTTCACGTCGTTCCTGTGTCTGTCCCTTCGGGGAAATGTCACGCGGTGTTATCCGGAGTCCTGCCTAGCCTGCTACAGCCCGGGTTACCGGAGTCCTGTTAGCCCAGTGCTACAGCCCGGATATATACGTTGATGACCGACATGCTCGATGTGATTCATGTATGCCTGTCCTCATAGGCTAGCGCCGCTTTGGGTTCACGACTAGCCATGTCGGCCCGGGTTCTCTGTCATATGGATGCTAGCGACACTATCATATACGTGAGCCAAAAGGCGCAAACGGTCCCGGGCTAGGTAAGGTGGCACCCGTGGGAGTACCGTGCGTGAGGCCGCAAAGTGATATGATGTGTTACATGCTGGATCGATGTGACTTAGGATCGGGGTCCTGACAGCGTGGCTTTGTAGAGGTGCCAGAGATCGGTTTTGAAATAGAGATAAATTATATTTTGAGCGGTATACTTTCATTGTCAACATAGCAACTAAGAGATGGTGATATCTTCCATGCTAAACACATTATAGGCGGTTCCCAAACAGAATGGTAAAGTTTATACTCCCCCTCCACCAACAAGCATCAATCCATGACTTGCTCGAAACAACGAGTGTCTCCAACATACATCAGGTCCCAGGGGGAGTTTTGTTTGCAATTAATTTTGATTTAGTTTGAATAAAGCATGGGACTGGGCATCCCGGTGACCAGCCATTTTCTCGTGAGTGAGGAGCGGAGTCCACTCCTCTTGAGAATAACCCGCATAACACGGAAGATAAGGACAGCCTTGGTTGATACATGAGCTATTCGAGCATACAAAATAGAATGCTTATGTGAAGGTTTAGAGTTTGGCACATACAAATTTACTTGGAATGGCAGGTAGATACCGCATATACGAAGGTATAGTGGACTCATCTGGAATAACTTTGGGGTTTAAGGGATTGGATGCACAAGCAGTATTCCCGCTTAGTACAAGTGAAGGCTAGCAAAAGACTGGGAAGCGACCAACTAGAGAGCGACAACAGCCATGTACATGCATTAAAATTAATAAACATTGGATGCAAGCATGAGTAGGATATAATCCACCATGAACATAAATATCATGAAGGCTATGTTGATTTGTTTCAACTACATGTGTGAACATGTGCCAAGTCAAGTCACTTGAATCATTTAAAGGAGGATACCACCCCATCATACCACATCATAATCATCTCAATAGCATGTTGGCACACAAGGTAAATCATTATAACTCATAGCTAATCAAGCATGGCACAAGCAACTATGATCTCTAATTGTCATTGCAAACATGTTTATTCATAATAAGCTGAATCAAGAATGACGGACTCATCATATTTACAAAAACGAAAGAGGTCGAGTTCATACCAGCTTTTCCCATCTCAGTCAGTCCATCATATATCATCATAATTGCCTTTCATTTGCACGACCAAATGGTGTGAATAATAATAAGAGTGCACGTGCATTGGACTAAGCTGGAATCTGCGAGCATTCAATAAACAGGAGAAGACAAGGCAATGTGAGCTCTTGGTTAAATCAACAATAATGCATATAGGAGCCACTTCAACAGTTTAATCATGGTCTTCTCCTACACACCCCCAAAGAAAAGAAAAGAAATAAAAACTATTTACACGGGAAAGCTCCCAACAAGCAAAAGAAGAACGGGAAATATTTTTGGGTGTTTCTTTTTAATTACTACTACAGCAAGAAAGTAAACTACCACTAATTTTTTTGTTTTTCTTAAGGTTTAACAAACACACAAGAAGAAAGCAGGAAAAAGAAAATAAACTAGCATGGATCTTACAGTGAAAGAGTATGAGCATCGACATCTAGCAATGAGTGTGTGTGAACATAAATGCAATGTCGGTGAGAAATACGTACTCCCCCAAGCTTAGGCTTTTGGCCTAAGTTGGTCTATTGCCAGGGATAACCTGGCGGATACCCGTAAGTGTAGCTGGGGTCGTACTGCGACGAAGAATAGTTGGGATCATACTGTGATGAGGAGGACTCTGACTGACACTGGCTGACAGTCATCTCTGGATCCCAAGAATAAACAGATTGTCGTGGAGGCTCATCTTGTGGTTCCGGTTCTGGGGCTGGTGCAGGATTTTTGTAGGCTTGGACAGCAGCCCACGTAACGAGATAGGGACCTGCAAAAATAAACAAAGAAGGAGCATGCAACCTAATAGTTTCAAGATGATGTTTATCAAAGTATAACTTATATTTGAGCTAAACAAAGAAGGAGCATGCAACCTAATACTTTCAAGATGATGTTTATCAAAGTATAACTTATATTTGAGCTCTCCATTCTTGTTCTTAACAAGATAATCATGGGATACCATGCTCTTCTAATCTAAGTAGGCACTAGGCAGCAATTTTTCTTCTTTCTCATAATGCCTAATAGCTATGTTAAAATGTGCAGTGAGGCGTGAAGCATAAATGCCTCCAAAGATGGGGCCCTTAGTACGGTTCAGGCTTAACCGTCTAGCAATAATTCTGCCCATACTAACAGTTTTGTCGTGGTATAAACCATGGAACAGAATAATAATATCGGGAACACTAAGATTCCCACAGTTCCCGTGACCAATCAAACAACGACTAGCAAATAAGGCAAAATAGCGTAATACCGGAAAATGTATGCTAGTAATTCTTGCATCAGAAACCTTCCTGGTTTCTCCCACAGAGATAAGTTTAACAAATGGTTCCACCTCATGACGGGGTGGTTCCTCTAAGATACCCTCAGGGGGTATGTTGCATATTGCGCAAAATTCAGACAATGGCATTTTCTTCACAACGTCATATAAATGAAACTCTACTGAAGGAGGTGATTCTCTAGGGTACAAGTAGAAGTTTTGCACAAAAGTATTTGTGACTAAGAGATACTGTGGACGTTGGTCGCGGACGAAGTCGGTGAGGCCAGCATTCTCAATCAATGAATAGAAATTGTCATAAATCCCGGCCTCTCTCAAGGAATTATCAGAAGGCCATTCACACAGCCGTATCTCCGTGGTACGAGGCAAATTATATTTGGGCCTCTGAGCTTCTTCATTTTGTTTATCCTTTGAGCTTCGGCTCGATGAACCCCTCAAATGTCTCCTCATTATTTCTGAAATAATCTGAAATTTTTAGTAACTTCAAACAAAAGTGAACCAACTTCAATAAAACTGATAGCAACTACTCCTACAAGTGCCTAGAGTCTATATCAAGCATCAGAACTACTTGGAACCATATAAATTTGACATGCAAGGTCAAGAACATGGTCACCTATGCAGCACAAATTTGCAAAGAATAGAGCACTAGAACAAAAACTAATTGGACCAATGGAGGAATCACATACCAAGGAACAATCTCCCCCAAGCAGTTTTGCGAGAGGTGCTTTGAGCAAGGAGATCAAAAATCACAGCAAAAGTGGCTGGAACTCATGCTTGAGTTGGTTTTTCGGGTTTGTGTGAGGCAGAGGAAGAAGATGGGTGCAGGGATAAGTGGAGGAGGGCCACCGTGGGCCCACGAGGCAGGGGGCGTGCCCTCCACCCTCGTGGCCAGGTGGCAGCTCCTCCCGTGGTAATTTTTGCACAGTAAATCCTCAAATATTCCCGAAAAAATCATATTAATTTGGCATGTCATTCTGAGGACTTTTATTTTTGGGATATTTTTATATTGCACGGATAAGACAGGAAACAGACAGAAAAATAATATTTTTACTTTATTTCTACTAAAGAACAGAGACTATAAAGAGGGTACAGAAGATTGTGCTTCTAGTTTCATCCATCTCATGCTCATAAAAAAGAATCCACTAACAAGGTTGATCAAGTCTTGTTAACAAACCCATTCCGATAATCATGAAACTGGAGAAATTTCAAATAACACTAGGTTACCTCAACGGGGACATCCCCAATAATAAGTATATCATATTTATTTTTGACCGTAGGAAGAGGAAATTCAAAACCTCCAATTATAATCGATGGAATTTTTCCAATAGAGATGATACTGTGGACTTGAGGTTGTTTCCTCGGAAAGTGTACCGTATGCTCATTACCATTAACATGAAAAGTGACATTGCCTTTGTTGCAATCAATAACAGCCCCTACAGTATTAAGAAAAGGTCTTCCAAGAATAATAGACATACTATCATCCTCGGGAATATCAAGAATAATAGTCCGTTAAAATAGTAACGTTTGCAACCACAACAGGCACGTCCTCACAAATACCGACAGGTATAACAGTTGATTTATCATCCATTTGCAAAGATATTTCAGTAGGTGTCAACTTATTCAAGTCAAGTCTACGATATAAAGAGAGAGGCATAACACTAACACCGGCTCCAAGATCACATAAAGCAGTTTTAATATAATTTCTTTTAATGGAGCAAGGTATAGTAGGTACTCCGGGATCTCCAAGTTTCTTTGGTATTCCACCCTTAAAAGTATAATTAGCAAGCATGGTGGAAATTTCAGCTTCCGGTATCTTTCTTTTATTAGTAATGATATCTTTCATATATTTGGCATAAGGATTTGTTTTGAGGACATCAGTCAATCGCATACGTCAAAAGATAGGTCTAATCATTTCAGCAAAGCGCTCAAAATCCTCATCATCCTTTTTCTTGGATGGCTTAGGAGGAAAAGGCATGGGTTTCTGAACCCAAGGTTCTCTTTCTTTACCATGTTTCCTAGCAACAAAGTCTCTCTTATCATAATGTTGATTCTTTGATTGTGGGTTATCAAGATCAACAACAGGTTCAATTTCTACATCATTATCATTACTAGGTTGAGCATCATCATGAACATCATCATTAACATTTTCATTAGGTTCATGTTCATTACCAGATTGTGTTTCAACATCAGACATAGAGATATTATTTGGATTATCAGGTGGTTCAGCAATAGGTTCACTAGAAGTTTGCACAGTTCTATCATTTTCCTTTTTCTTCTTCTTAGAAGAACTAGATGCATCAATATTATTTCTCTGAGAATCTTGCTCGATTCTCTTCGGGTGGCCTTCAGGATACAAAGGTTCCTGAGTCATTCTACCAGTTCTAGTAGCCACTCTAACAGCATAATCATTTTTCTTACTATTCATTTCATGGAGAAATTCTTTTTGAGCTTTAAGTACTTGTTCTACTTGAGTGGTAACCATAGAAGCATGTTTGCTAACAAGTTTAAGTTCACCTCTAATATTAGCCATGTAATCACCCAAGTGCTTAATCATATAAGTATTCTGTTTTAATTGTCTACCAAAATAAGCATTGAAGTCATCTTGCTTAAACATAAAGTCATCAAACTCATCCAAGCACTGACTAGCAATTTTAGTAGGAGGGACTTCAGCTTTATCATATCTATAGAGAGAATTTACCTTTACTACATGTGTCGGGATATCGGGATCAGGAGGTTCTTCAGTAAATAAGTGATTGAGATCATATGTTTCTTCAACAGGCGGTAAATTAAGACCATGTATTTCTTCAATAGGAGGTAAATTCTTAACATCTTGAGCTTTAATACCTTTTTCTTTCATAGATTTCTTTGCCTCTTGCATATCTTCAGGACTGAGAAATAGAACACCTCTCTTCTTTGGAGTTGGTTTAGGAATTGGATCATTAATTGGAGCAGGAGCTGGCTCAGGAGCTGGCTCAGGAGGTGCCCAATTATTTTCATTTGTCAACATATTATTCAATAGAATTTCAACTTCATCCGGTGTTCTTTCCCTGAAAAGAGAACCAACACAACTATCCAGGTAATCTCTAGAAGCATCGGTTAGTCCATTATAAAAGATATCAAGTATTTCAGGTTTCTTAAGAGGATGATCAGGCAAAGCGTTAAGTAACTTGAGAAGCCTCCCCCAAGCTTGTGGGAGACTCTCTTCTTTAATTTGCACAAAGTTGTATATTTCCCTTAAAGCAGCTTATTTCTTATGAGCAGGGAAATATTTAGCAGAGAAGTAATAAATCATATCCTGGGGACTACGCGCACAACCAGGATCAAGAGAATTAAACCATATCTTAGCATCACCCTTTAATGAGAACGGAAATATTTTCAGTATATGAAAGTAACGCGATCTCTCATCATTAGTGAACAGGGCAGCTATATCATTTAATTTAGTAAGATGTGCCACAACAGTTTTAGACTCATAGCCATAAAAAGGATCAGATTCAACCAAAGTAATTATATCAGGATCGACAGAGAATTCATAATCCTTATCAGGAACACATATAGGTGAAGTAGCAAAAGCAGGGTCAGGTTTCATTTTATCTCTAAGTGATTCTTTGTTCCACTTAGCTAATAACGCTTTTAGCTCATATCTATCTTTGCAAGCTAAAATAGCGGCAGAAGATTCTATATCAAAAAGATAACCCTCAGGAATAACAGGCATATTTTCATCATCACTGTCATCATCGTATTCAGATTCAATAATTTCTTTTTCTCTAGCGCGAGCAATTTGTTCATCAAGAAATTCACCAAGGGGCACAGTAGTATCAGGCATAGAAGCAGTTTCATCATAAGTATCATGTATAGCGGAATCATCAATAACGTGCGACATATCAGAACGAATAGTAGAAGCAGGTTTAGGTGTCGCAAGCTTACTCATAACAGAAGGTGAATCAAGTGCAGAGCTAGATGGCAGTTCCTTACCTCCCCTCGTAGTTGAGGGATAAATTGTTGTCTTAGAGTCTTTCAAGTTCTTCATAGTGTCCAGCAGATATAAATCCCAAGTGACTCAAAGAATAGATCTATGCTCCCCGGCAACGGCACCAGAAATTAGTCTTGATAACCCTCAAGTATAGGGGATTGCAACAGCTTTCGAGGGTAGAGTATTCAACCCAAATTTATTGATTCGACACAAGGGGAGCCAAAGAATATTCTCAAGTATTAGCAGCTGAGTTGTCAATTCAACCACACCTGGGAACTTAGTATCTGCAGCAAAGTGTTTAGTAGCAAAGTAATATGATAGTGGCGGCAACGGTAACAAAAGAGTAAAGAAAGCAAAGTAATATTTTTGGTGTTTTGTAGTGATTGTAACAGTAGCAGCGGGAAAGTAAATAAGCGAGAACCAGTATATGGAAAGCTCATAGGCACCGGATTAGTGATGGATAATTATGCCGGATGTAGTTCATCATGTAACAGTCATAACATAGGGTGACACAAAACTAGCTCCAATTCATCAATGTAATGTAGGCATGTGTTCCGTATATAGTCATACGTGCTTACGGAAAAGAACTTGCATGACAACTTTTTCCTACCTGCCCGTGGCAGCAGGGTCCTATTGGAAACTAAGGGATATTAAGGCCTCCTTTTAATAGAGAACCGGAACAAAGCATTAGTACATAGTGAATACATGAACTCCTCAAACTATGATCATCACCGGAGTGGTCCCGATTATTGTCACTTCGGGGTTGCCGGATCATAACACATAGTAGGTGACTATAGACTTGCAAGATAGGATCAAGAACACACATATATTCATGAAAACATAATAGGTTCAGATCTGAAATCATGGCACTCGGGCCCTAGTGACAAGCATTAAGCATAGCAAAGTCATAGGAACATCAATCTTAGAACATAGTGGATACTAGGGATCAAACCCTAACAAAACTAACTCGATTACATGATAAATCTCATCCAACCCATCACCGTCCAGCAAGCCTACGATGCAATTACTCATGCACGGCGGTGAGCATCATGAAGTTGGTGATGGACGATGGTTGATGATGACGACGGCGGCGAATCCCCCTCTCCGGAGCCCCGAACGGACTCCCGATCAGCCCTCCCGAGAGATTTTAGGGCTTGGCGGCGGCTCCGTATCGTAAAACGCGATGATTTCTTCTATCTGATTTTTTTTCTCACCGAAAGCCAATATATAGAGTTGGAGTTGGCATCGGAGGGTGTCCAGGGGCCCACGAGGTAGGGGGGCACGCCCTAGAGGGGGGGCGCCCCCACCCTCGTGGACAGGGTGTGGGCCCCCTGGTCTTCATCTTTGGCGAGGATTTTTTATTATTTTTTCTAAGGTGTTCCGTGGAGTTTCAGGACTTTCCGAGAATATTTGTTTTCTGCACATAAAACAACATCATGGCAATTCTGCTGAAAACAGTGTCAGTCCGGGTTAGTTCCATTCAAATCATACAAGTTAGAGTCAAAAACAAGGGCAAAAGTGTTTGGAAAAGTAGATACGACGAAGACGTATCAGGAGGCCGGATCTGCCCACACTATGTACGACAGCGAGGAAGAAGGGGTCGGTGGCCCTCCCGCACAGGCGCTAGGTGAAAGAGAACAGCGCAGCCGACAGTGGATTGCCTCCCTCGCCGTAGGCAATAGAGTGAACGCTGCACCTCCTCCCCTTCCTAGTGCGACGGGATACGGACGCCTCCTTCACCAGCTGTGAGGGGGAGAGAGAGACAAGAGGCCAACGCAGTCTTGTTTAGATCTGGTGAAGAGAGGGTGAGAGACTGTGAATATAGCAAGCCCTAGCAAATGAACGCTGAGCCTCCAGCGTCTAACATATATGTAGTGCGGCGAGCGTGTGGAGAGTGCAAACCCTAGCGAAGAAGCGCTGAGGCTCCCGCTTATACATATACTACCGCAGTACGGACTGAGCTCTGGTGCCTTCACTGCACCTGCTTTTGGCTGTATGACAGGTGAGCCAGCCACATTTTGGGCCCACCTGTCATAAATCCAAAGGCAGGTGCACTAAGTCAATGAAGCTGCGTCCATATAGTACTCTCGTGTATACGACTAATATATACTCCCTCCTTTTTGGTTTATAGGGCTTATATCAAAATTTTAGTTTTACCATTTTATAAGGCTCAATTTGATTGTTTCCCATCACATGTTCAGATTCCAAGGTGCATTAAATCATTGCATGCAAGTATTAAGATAAAATTGACCAATGCATGTAATTTATGCATGCATGCATTGCAATTAATGCATTGGTAAACATACTCTTTTGAGGAAAACAAGAGCATTAATTGGGTGCTTTTGCAAACTACAAAAAGTATCTCGGATTTCGGGTTCCGGCAGACCCTTAAGGTTCGAACTCTGGGGTGCGCGCAGAGATTACGCTTCCTACCTACCTGTACCCCTCCGCCTCGCAAGGATCTGAGCTACGAGAAGAAGAACACAAGAGACACAGAGTTTATACTGGTTCGGGCCACCGATGTGGTGTAACACCCTACTCTAGTGTGGTAGTGTGGTGGATTGCCTCTTGGGCTGATGATGAACAATACAAGGAAGAACAGCCTCGCGAGGGTCTGTTCTTGGCCGGGGCGATGAACTGCTAGGAGGAGCTCAGTCGTCCTTCTCTCTCTCTCTCTTTCTCTCTCTCTCTCTCTCTCTCTCTCTCTCTCTCTCTCTCTCTCTTTGATCTGATTGCCAATCGATCCCCCTTCGAGTTGACCCTACCCTGGGGGTGGCTAGTCCTATTTATAGGCAAAGGCCCTGGGCCTCTTCCCAAATATTGAGCGGGAAGGGCGCCAACAATTGGCCAGTTTGAAGGGGAACATCTGGTACACTTATCCTGACTAAAGTTGATCCTCGCCTGCCAAAGGCTCTGGTGATGACGCTGGCTTGGGCTCCACAGTGACTTCCTCCTTGTCGCGAAGCTGGTCTTGGTCTCGTTGCACCGAAATGGGTGCCTTTGCTTGATCCTCCCGCCTGCGCTTGCTCCCTTTGCACCAAAGAGGAAAGGGAGGACACTGCGTGGGCTAGCGCCCGCCTGGCGCCCTTGGTCGTCATGGCTTGCGTCATGGGCACCTCGTGAGGTACCCCGCCTTGATCTCTCCGCCTCCTCGTGAGCCAGCCTGATGAGGCCACGCGTGAGGAAGCTCCGCGTCGTCCGCCCCGCGAGGCTTGGCCCCTCGCGAGGGTCTTTGGTTTGTGTTGATGAAGATGGGCCGTGCTGGGCCCCCTTTGAGACACGCCGCAGGTAGGCAAGTCTGGGGACCCCTGTTCCCAGAGCGCCGACAGTAGCCCCCGGGCCCAAGGCGCGCCCGGACTTGGCCGTGCAGGGAGGCGAAAGGGCAAGGGCGAAGCGCCGCGGGCCCTAACAGCCTGCGGCCTTGGGCGCCGCGTGGCGGTTGATTGGACGTGGGCGTCTCCGCAACCGCGCGAGTTTATAAAGGAGCGGCATCTGCCCAGGTTTTGCTTTTTTCGCTTTCTTCGGTTGCTGCTCAGATCCCCTTTCTTGCGCCTCTCCTTCCTTCCTCCAAATCTCCAGATCTGCTTCGACCACGTGACCTAGAAGCCATGGCGCCTCGTCAATCCCCGGCCGGAGCTTGGTACTCGTCTGCCTTGGAGTTGCCAAACGTGTCGAAGGCGAGCCTCGCCCGGTTGCGCCGGATGGCGGCGGCGCAGGGCATCGACGGGGCGAATGTGTGCAAGGCCGGCTCCGCCACCCCTGAGGGTCGAGGGAGCACCTTTTATCCGCTCTTCGTAAGTTCCATTGCTACTGGCCTGGTGCCTCCCTTCTCCGAGTTCTTCCTCTCTGTTCTCCACCATTACAAGCTATAGGCTCTGCATCTCCACCCCAACTCCGTACTTCTCCTGTCAATCTTCACCTATTACTGCGAGGCTCACGTAGGGGTGCAGCCCTCAGTGGCCTTGCTGCGCCACTACTTCTCCCTCCGGGTCTCTCGCGGTTCTCCTTCCGCGTGCGCGAGCTTCATCGCGTACGGTGGCGCCATTGCCATTTCGAAGGCCGGGAAAAGGATTGAGGGCTTCAGGGGCAAATGGGTCTTGGCAGATGTTGGGCGCATTCACCCTCGGCTGATGAAAGTGCAACTATCCCTAGGTGGTTTTGGTAATTCATAACAACATATAGCTCACTGAGCTAATGATATTCCAAGATAACTATTTCAGGAAAGCTCAATGATTGGCATGACATGAATGGTGAAAATGGAACCCTCAAAATACGAAGGACAAAGGATTGGCTCAAACTCAAAAGCTCAAGACTCTTCATTTTACATTTTAGTGATCCAAGATCACATTGAGTCCATAGGAAAAGCCAATACTATCAAGGAGGGATGAGGTGTTGCTTAATGAGCTCTTTGCCTTATGTGCTTAATGATATGCTCCAAAATCCTCAACTACTTTCCCATATCCACAAATGACCTAAACCCTAAGCCAAACTCGGTCATACCGATTCTTTCTATCCGGCGCCACCGAGTTCTTCATATGTCATAAGCTACTGCCAAAACCCTAGCAAATCGGTTTCACCGATAGGGATCTCGGTCTCACCGAGATGGGATTGCAACCTCTCTGTTTCCCTTTCGTAACTTTTCGGTCTCACCGAAAGAGCGGATCGGTCCCACCGAGATTGCAATGCAAACTCTCTGTTTCCCTTTTGTAACTTTTCGGTCTCATCGAAAGAGCAAATCGGTCCCACCGAGTTTGCCTGACCAACTCTCTGGTTAGCTAATTACCAAATCGGTCTCACCGAGTTTGTGTAATCGGTCTCACCGAGATTACGTTATGCCCAAACCCTAACCATATCGGTCCTACCGAGATGCATGTCAGTCCCACCGAAAAACTCTAACGGTCACTAGGTTTACTGTTTCGGTCCGACCGAGTTTGTTGATTCGGTCCCACCGAGATTGGTAAATTGTGTGTAACGGTTGGATTTTAAGTGGAGGCTATATATACCCCTCCACCTCCTCTTCATTCGTGGAGAGAGCCATCAGAACACATCTACACTTCCAACTCATATGTTCCGAGAGAGAACCACCTACCCTTGTGTTGAGGACAAGATATTCCATTCCTACCATATGAATCTTGATCTCTAGCCTTCCCCAAGTTGCTTTCCACTCAAATCTTCTTTCCACCAAATCCAAATCCTGTGAGAGAGAGTTGAGTGTTGGGGAGACTATCATTTGAAGCACAAGAGCAAGGAGTTCATCATCAACACACCATTTGTTACTTCTTGGAGAGTGGTGTCTCCTAGATTGGCTAGGTGTCACTTGGGAGCCTCTGACAAGATTGTGGAGTTGAACCAACGAGTTTGTAAGGGCAAGGAGATCGCCTACTTCGTGAAGATCTACCGCTAGTGAGGCAAGTCCTTCGTGGGCGATGGCCATGGTGGGATAGACAAGGTTCCTACTTCGTGGACCCTTCGTGGGTGGAGCCCTCCGTGGACTCGCGCAACCGTTACCCTTCATGGGTTGAAGTCTCCACTAACGTGGATGTAGGATAGCTCCACCTATCCGAACCACGGGAAAAACATCCGTGTCTCCAATAGCGTTTGAATTCTCCAAACCCTTCCCTTTACATTCTTGCAAGTTGCATGCTTTATTTTCCGCTGCCTATATACTCTTTGCATGCTTGCTTGAATTGTGTGATGATTGCTTGACTTGTCCTAAAGTTACTAAAATCTGCCAAGAACTAAAATTGGGAAAAGGTTAAGTTTTTATTTGGTCAAGTAGTCTAATCGCCCCCCCTCTAGGCATACTTCCGATCCTACAAGTGGAATCAAAGCCTTGGTCTCCATTTGCTTTTATTTCCATAGCTTTTGGTGGTCATAGCCTTGGTTTCACAACCTAGGAGAGTATGGCGTCTAGCGAGGGAAATTATCACCGTAGAGGTCCTTACTTTGATGGTACTAACTTTGCTAGTTGGAAGCATAAAATGAAAATGCATATTCTTGGACATAACCCTGCCGTTTGGGCTATTGTGTGTGTTGGCTTGCAAGGTGACTTCTTCGATGGGAAAGAACCAAACCGTGAAGCTACCGCGGATGAGTTGAAGATGCTACAATACAACGCTCAAGCTTGTGATATTCTCTTCAACGGATTGTGCCCCGAAGAATTCAACAAAATCAACCATCTTGAGAATGCAAAGGAAATTTGGGATACTTTGATTGATAGGCACGAAGGTACCGACTCCGTCAAGGAATCCAAATTGGATGTGCTTCAAAGTCAACTTGACAAGTTCAAAATGAAGGATGGTGAAGGTGTCGCTGAAATGTACTCTAGGCTTGCTCTCATCACAAACGAGATTGTCGGCTTAGGAAGTGAAGAGATGACCGACAGATTCATCATCAAGAAGATCCTAAGAGCCTTGGATGGAAAATATGATACCGTGTGCACATTGATCCAAATGATGCCCAATTCCAAAGATCTTAAGCCAACGGAAGTCATTGGAAGAATTGTTGCTCATGAGATGTCACTCAAGGATAAAGAGGAATTTCACAACAAATCAAGTGGTGCTTACAAAGCCTCATGTGAATCCCCCACATCATCAAGTGAGAAACAAAACTTCAATGAAGAACTGAGCTTAATGGTGAAGAACTTCAACAAGTTCTACAAGAGTAGAAGCAAAGATAGAAGCTCCAAGTCAAGGTCCTACAATGAAAAAAGATCTTCTAGTCGAGAGCGAAACTGCTACAATTGTGGAAGACCCGGACACTATTCCAATCAGTGTACGGCTCCCTACAAAAGAAGAGAAGATTCTCCAAAAAGAAGAAGAGAAAAGAGAGGGATCACCATCACGAGAGAGAAGGAGTAGAGATGATCGTTATGAACGAAGATACTCACGGAGAAGCAAGGATTAGGAAAGGAAGGAAAAATCATCAAGGAGCTACACAAAACAAAGACATCAAGCTCATGTTGGTGAATGGGTATCCGGCTCCGACACCGACAACCACTCCGAGAGAAGTTATCACTCTGACTCCGAATATACTCAAGATGAAGGTGTTGCCGGACTAGCACTTGTGTCAACCAACTCCTATGACATATTTGATTCACCCAATGAAGGAATTGGAAGATGCTTCATGGCCAAAGGTCCTAAGGTAACTCATCCTGAGTATGTTGATTTTAATAGTGATGAAGATGACTTGTTAGGCGATGATGATTTACTTGTTGACAACTCTAGTGATGAATCCTATGATGGAATGTCAATTAATCATGCTAAAAGGAATGACAATGATAAGGAGAAAATTGAGGCTCTAACTAAAGAACTAAACACTCTTAAGTTAGCTCATGAAACTATCTTCGAAGATCATCGAGAACTTTTAAGGGCTCATGAGAAGTTACGCTTTGAAAAGCTCAATCTTGAGCAAGAGCATGAGCTTTTAAAGGCAATCAATGATGATCTCCGCAAGAAAAGTTCTTCTCACATTGCCAAACGTTTACTCTTATCAACTTACATGCCTCAAGTCAAGTCTAGTAACAAGAACAAGAAAGATTCTTCTTCTAGTAGTAACAATGATCATGTAAAATCCAATATTGTTGCTTCTAGTAGTTCTCTTGATTCCACTAATGATTCTCTTAGCCAAGTTACACTTGAGCAAGAAAATAGCATATTGAAGGAAATCATAGAGAAAGGAGTGTACAAAAGCCTTGCCGGAAGTAAGCAATTCGAGGAGATTGTACGCAAGCAAGGAAGGCACCGGAAGAATCAAGGTGTTGGTTTTGAACGAAAGTTCAATGCCAATGGAGTTGAGTGGGAAGAAGATCAATACCCCAAGACAAAGTTTGTTCCTCAACAAGAGAAGTATGATCCAACTTCTTTCAAGGGGACACAAACTCAAGATGATCTTCTACCACAAGACTACAAGCAAAAAGGCAAGGACAAGCTTCAAGAGGAAATAAATGCATTTGAAGAAGCTCCTAAGACCTTAGTCAAGTGGATTCCCAAGACTACTTCAAGTTCCACTTCATCAAGTACGACTACAACTCCAAGGATTCCCATCAAGATGGTGTGGATCCAAAAGAAGAAGAACTCGAGAGTTCTTGAGGGTGACTCCGCCAACAAACTTCACTCTTATCATTTTGGCAAGAACAAGTGCAATCAACCTCCACATCTTGCACTAGTTCAAGGAGTCACAAACCCTCTTGTTGGTAAGTCAAGGGACAAGGTAACCTAAAAGCTTTCATAGACATCATCTTGTATGTGCATCACTCTATGTCTATGGATATACTTGCTTGTTCCTTGTGGGACTAACCCATGTAGGTATTGAAAGTGCAATTCACTCAAAAGGATAGCTCCAAGTGATCTACATCAACATTGAGCATCCACATCTTCAACATCTACATGAAGTCATCATCGACAAAACCCAAGGTTAGTTCATCCCTCTTCGGGGGGATATCACATCTAGGGGGAGCTTTACTCTAAGACTTGAGCTAAAGCAACTCTAATGATGTGAACACAACAATGCTTTATGTAAAAGTGGTAACCCCACTTGAGCTTAAACGATGAGTATGACCTATGATCAAATGTTCTCATTTGACTCCTAAGTCAATATACTCATATATAGATGACCTAGTCATCGCCGATTGCTTGATAGATGCTAGAATTGGTTGTGCATGCTTCGTCACATATTTCAATTGCCATTTTATTGTGTTAGCATGTTGGTTTCATGTTTTACTCATTCGAGGACATCCACTTGTTGTTTTGATTGTTTGGCTTTATTTTTGTTTGCCAAGTGGATGGACAAGAATGCCTAAGAACCCCCTCTAGCTATCTATGCTTTTCTCGTCTCAAACTCTATTCATGCTACATCACAAAATTGATCAAGTCAAATTCGAACCACTCTGTGTGAGGAGCACTCGGAGTCCCCGATTCGTCATAGACTTAAACTTCCAAAACCTCTTTGTGATTCTCGGTCTGACCGATACCCCACTTTCGGTCCTACCGAGATCATCAAGTTGATCTAAGTATTCAATCTCGGTGCAACCAATTTGAACTATTTGGTCACACCGAATTGCAATAACTGTACACAGTTTTGCATCTCAGTGCCACCGAGTTGTTCCACTCGGTCACACCGACAGGGTCGGGCTATATATAGACACGGGCAAAATTTTGGAAATTTCTCCGAACCCATTCGCCCGCGCGATAGCTCGCTCTGCCGACGTGGTCTCTGGATTGTCTCCTCGCCGCCACCAGCCTCCAGTCGCTGGTCTCCGTCGCCGTCAACGGGAATCAACCCCGTCGTTGCCGCCGTAGCGAGTCTCCGCCGAACTAGGGTACGGACTCGATCTTTGTGCTATTCCCCAATCCGATTCCTAGCACATTGTGATCATAATGATTCTTGCCACGTTTGATAAACTTCTATCCAGTCAAAGAACTCATATATTAGGTTTGATTTGAAAAAATTTAGGGTTAGGTATCCGCCAAAACCATCTCGGACCCACCGAGTTGAAAAACTCGGTCCCACCGATTTGGCCTATGCCATTGCACAAGTGAAACTCGGTCTGACCGAGTGTAACTAATCGGTGTGACCGATTTTTTAACTTTGTGAAACCCTAGCATTCTCGGTGCCAGCGAACTGTGACTCGGTCTGACCCAGAACACTAGTTTAGGTTCCAAATGCTGCTTCGGTATCACCGAGTTTAGAAATTGGTAGATCCGAGATGATTTCTGTGGGAAACTAAAACTAAGTTTTTGAATCATTCTTTTGCAAAAATCTCTGCATTTTGTGATGCTCATCCACTCTACCTCATCTATAAACTATTCATAGGGTCAGCAGTCAGCAGTCAGCTTGTTCATCATGTCAGACCAAAGTGATAGTCAGAATCTGTCAGAGCAACTTGTGCACATGAGTGAGGGCACTAGTCCCTCCAGTTACTCAGATGATGGCAGCAGGAGCACCCCTAGGAATCTGCCAAAAGCTGCCGCAAGACAGAGAAAGAAGAGAACTTCAGACTAAGAGGATGAAGATTATGTGGCAGAGGAAGAGGCAACTTCCAAGAAAGTTGTACTCAATAAAGAGCATGGTTCAAGGCAGAGCACCAAGCCAGGCTTAAAGGTCAAATGGTCAGCAGGCAGGCAACCAATGCCAAAGGCCAGAGCCTCAACCAAGATTCCTGAGAAGCCCACTCCCAAAGGACCAGTTGTTGCTGTAGAGAAGAAAGAAAGAAAAAGAGGCAGATGGTGCAAGAAAGTAGATCCTATGGCTGAATTTGAACAACATTCTTCTGATGAAGAAGAAGAAGAGGAAGAGGAAGGTGCTGCACCAGCACCCAAGGCACCCAAGCTGATGCGTGATGCCATTAGATCAGGGGCAGCTGCATCCAAGCCCAAGGAAGCCCCCAAGCCAGCTCCAAAGCAAAAAAGCAAAGAGGAATACGAGAAACATCCCAGCATCTGAGAAAAACAAGGCCCCAGTTCATGAACCTGCTGAAGAAGAGGAAGGCCAAGTGTTGAGAAAATTGAAGCCCAAGATCCCAGACCATAATGATGCTCATCCTGTGGCTGAGGATATGAACATCAGGAGAGACTCTGGATTGAGAAAATGGAGAGCAGAGGATCCCTATGCTACCAGGAGAAGGACTGCTGTAGACTATAGGTTCCATACTAAGGAACAGCAGGACTTCTATGAGACAGTCTTGTTAGACAAGAAGCCCATTGTATGTGACATGAGATGGGTTGATTGGCAATACATCAAGGACAACGAAGAGCACTACCCTGGAGTGCAGGACAGCTTCAAGGCGTGTGGAGTAGCAGACTTTGATGGGCAAAAGCTCACCAAGTGGAATGAGGAACTTATCATGCAGTTCTACTCCACAGCACATTTTTACCCAGATGGGAGGATTGTCTGGATGTCTGAAGGTACGAGGTACCAATCAACTGTTGCTGAATGGGCACAACTGATCAATGCCCCAGAGGAAAATGAAGATGACTTGGATGTCTATTCCAAGAAGAAGATGGACCACAACTCCATGATCAACATGTACAAAGAGATCCCTGACAAGGCACTTGAAACTTTCAAGTATGGATCTGTACACTATCTTCTGTCAGGATTGCCAACCATCAATTGGATCTTAAGGCACACTCTGTTGCCCAAGTCAGGTGATCATAAGAGGATCAGAGGCCATGCAATCAATTTGCTTCATATCTTTGATGTGCCTCAGAAGATCAAAGTCATGAGCCTTATGATTGAAACAATCAAGAGGACTGCAGCAGACCAGAAGAGGAGCTGTGGATATGCCCCTCAGATCCAGGAACTGATCAACTCCAAGATGGGCACTGGCATATATCTTTTGGATAAGGAACATATGCCTATTCATCCTGATTTTGAAGACAATAAGGTTGTGATGAACAGAGATGAACCATCTTCAGCCCATGCACAAGCACAAAAGGAGAAGGCAAGGAAGGAGAAAGCTGCAAGGATGCCAACTCAAGAGGAGGCATCTGAATACTTCTTGAAAACCAAGCAAGAGCAGCTTAGTTACCTGATTGCATCCTCCCTGCGGATTGAGAAAGGTTTGGCCAACCTAACTCAGAACCAGGCACGCTTAGAGAGAATCGTAGAACAGAAGTTCTATGACTTGGACATCAAGGTGACAGAAATTCAGACTACAGTGGAGCAACTCCAAGATGACATGCAGGAGAGGAGAGGGAAGACAACCACAGATGCATTTGCCAGAGTGCCACGAGGTCCGAGGTCGTCTGCAGTGCCAGTTCCTGACACAAGAGCAACCGCCTCAGCTCCAGCCGCAGCACCAACCCAACCTGCTCCAGCATCCACTTCAGCTCCAACTCCAACATCGTCTACGGAAGCCTTCATCCTTGGAGTGATTCGGACTCCACCACCACCTGAAGACCAAGCCTGAGTGTCGATCTAGCACTATGCATTTTCCAGGAAATTTTTGGTAACTTGTTGCCAAAGGGGGAGAAAAATGTATAGATCATAGGCTTCGAGAGAGAGTGTGTTGCTTTTCTCTCTTGTTTTTATTTGATGGTCTTTAAAACATTGTTTGCTTTTGGTTGAGATACTTTGATATGCTTGTGAGACATTGATGATCATGTGTTTGATCATAAGCTACACTTATGCATGTTTGATATATCTTATCTATCTTATGTGATCATTCACTTTGCCTTGGTGATGAGTGCATGTATTTCATTATTAATCATTTTGAGCGCTCCACCAAGATGTATGTGACATGGAAGAGTAACCCATAATTCTAACTACTTGTGCATTTGCAGTCCAAAGCAAATTTTATATATGCACAAATTTAGGGGGAGCTCTTACTTATCACATACTTCTCAAAGCGACGATGTAATTCATTCTTATTATCTTTTGTCGAAGCTTTGATCTATATGTTGTCATCAATTACCAAAAAGGGGGAGATTGAAAGTGCAACTATACCTAGGTGGTTTTGGTAATTCATAACAACATATAGCTCATTGAGCTAATGATATTCCAAGATAACTATTTCAGGAAAGCTCAATGATTGGCATGGCATGAATGGTGAAAGTGGAACCCTCAAAATACCAAGGACAAAGGATTGGCTCAAACTCAAAAGCTCAAGACTCTTCATTTTACATTTTAGTGATCCAAGATCACATTGAGTCCATAGGAAAAGCCAATACTATCAAGGAGGGATGAGGTGTTCCTTAATGAGCTCTTTGCCTTATGTGCTTAATGATATGCTCCAAAATCCTCAACTACTTTCCCATATCCACAAATGACCTAAACCCTAAGCCAAACTCGGTCATACCGATTCTTTCTATCCGGCGCCACCGAGTTCTTCATATGTCATAAGCTACTGCCAAAACCCTAGCAAATCGGTTTCACCGATAGGGATCTCGGTCTCACCGAGATGGGATTGCAACCTCTCTGTTTCCCTTTCGTAACTTTTCGGTCTCACCGAAAGAGCGGATCGGTCCCACCGAGATTGCAATGCAAACTCTCTGTTTCCCTTTTGTAACTTTTCGGTCTCACCGAAAGAGCAAATCGGTCCCACCGAGTTTGCCTGACCAACTCTCTGGTTAGCTAATTACCAAATCGGTCTCACCGAGTTTGTGTAATCGGTCTCACCGAGATTACGTTATGCCCAAACCCTAATCATATCGGTCCTACCGAGATGCATGTCAGTCCCACCGAAAAACTCTAACGGTCACTAGGTTTACTGTTTCGGTCCGACCGAGTTTGTTGATTCGGTCCCACCGAGATTGGTAAATTGTGTGTAACGGTTGGATTTTAAGTGGAGGCTATATATACCCCTCCACCTCCTCTTCATTCGTGGAGAGAGCCATCAGAACACATCTACACTTCCAACTCATATGTTCCGAGAGAGAACCACCTACCCTTGTGTTGAGGACAAGATATTCCATTCCTACCATATGAATCTTGATCTCTAGCCTTCCCCAAGTTGCTTTCCACTCAAATCTTCTTTCCACCAAATCCAAATCCTGTGAGAGAGAGTTGAGTGTTGGGGAGACTATCATTTGAAGCACAAGAGCAAGGAGTTCATCATCAACACACCATTTGTTACTTCTTGGAGAGTGGTGTCTCCTAGATTGGCTAGGTGTCACTTGGGAGCCTCTGACAAGATTGTGGAGTTGAACCAACGAGTTTGTAAGGGCAAGGAGATCGCCTACTTCGTGAAGATCTACCGCTAGTGAGGCAAGTCCTTCGTGGGCGATGGCCATGGTGGGATAGACAAGGATCCTACTTCGTGGACCCTTCGTGGGTGGAGCCCTCCGTGGACTCGCGCAACCGTTACCCTTCGTGGGTTGAAGTCTCCACTAACGTGGATGTAGGATAGCTCCACCTATCCGAACCACGGGAAAAACATCCGTGTCTCCAATAGCGTATGAATTCTCCAAACCCTTCCCTTTACATTCTTGCAAGTTGCATGCTTTATTTTCCGCTGCCTATATACTCTTTGCATGCTTGCTTGAATTGTGTGATGATGGCTTGACTTGTCCTAAAGTTACTAAAATCTGCGAAGAACTAAAATTGGGAAAAGGTTAAGTTTTTATTTGGTCAAGTAGTCTAATCACCCCCCTCTAGACATACTTCCGATCCTACAGCTGATCTTGCCCACGGAGCTGCCCACGAGCTCCGGTGATTGGGGTCGAGCGGAACTCACGGACCCCCGTGCGATGCCGGTGTTGGAGAAGATGGACGCGGATTTGAGGCCGGCCAGCATGGCGGTGGCGAAGCTGACCGGCGCGTCGCTGCTGAGGGAATTCCTGGAGCACCAGCTGGCTCCGCTTCAGCAGTACTCACCTCCGATGTGGAGGCCTCATCCGAGCCCCGCGGCCTTGGGTGACGGAGATCTGGCCATGGTGCTCCAATCTCTGGTCGGGGGCGATGTGGCGAAGTTGGAGGGTGCTCCTACGCCCTTGTTCCTCTGTGATGACTGGGAGCAGGTGGTGGAGTTCATGCCTGTCTTCAACAGGGACTGGCCCGTGCCCACGGAGGCTCCTGGGGAGCCGGTGGATGTGTCCTCCGACGACTCCAGCGAAGAGGAGGACGGAGAGGAGCGGGGGAAAGGGCCTGACTCCGAGGCGACTGACGGAGAGTCGAGGGCTCCCCTCTCCCGGCGCAGGCCCCGCGCTCTCCGCCTCTCTCCGAGCGACGACGACGAGGATGATGACGTGCTGGGCAGCGGTAGCTCGCCCCCGATCCCTAAGAAGGACAGGACCGGGCTGATCTACCGCGAGTCTGCCCCGGCCCCGAGGCGGTCCGCAGACGCACCTTTCGCTTCTGAGGTTGACCCTTCCAGCCGGCTGTCAGGCTTCAAGTTTGGCCGGAGGCTGCCTGAGCTCACCGGCGACGACCCGTAAGTGCTTGACTCTTGTCTTTGTTTCTTGTTCTGCTGCTGAGGCTTGACGTCCGCATCTCTTGGATAGGCTGGCACCCGCGACGAAGAAGCTGAACGGGGCTCCTGAGGTTCCATCTGCGGCAACGCCTCTGCCTGCGGAGGAAGGTGACTGCAACACATGGGCCTCTCCTTCCCGGTCGTCCTCGCGAGGTCTGGCCGAGCTGGCTGGGGCGAGCTCAGCCCCCATGGCCCAAGTGACTCCCGAGGTGCCTTTGCCTGCTGCCGCCACCATAACCGTTGGGGCGCAGCAGACTCCACCTCAGGATGATGTGGTCGTGCCACCACCTTCTCCTCCTACTCCATCGACTACTGTCTCTCCGACTCCTCCCGCCGTTCTGGATCGTGTTGCTGCTGAGCTGGACCGGCTCCGGCAGGATCTTCTTGGCGCTGACCCTTGCTTGGTGGCCGGGCGCTTGGAGCTGGCTTCAGGATGGATTCACTCCGATGCTTCGGTTCGGGCGGCGCTGGTCCAGGCCTCAACGGCTTGTGATGAGGAGAGGCAGGCCGCCCTTGAGGTGAAGGCTGCTCGTGATGCAGCCTAGGGGGAGGCGGCCGACGTCCGCGGTCGCTGCAAGGTGCTGGAGGACGAGCTGCAAGGCCTGCCGGACCAGCTCGCAAAAGAGGCCTGCCTTCGCCAGGAGCAAGAAGAGGGCGTGAAGGCTCGCGAGGCGGCCGTCGAGGTCCGGGAGGCCAAGCTCAAGAAACGCCGCGACCGCCTAGGCGTGCTGGAGAAGGAGTTGGAGGCGATGAAAGTCGAACTAGACGGCAAGGCCCGGGTTCTTGCCGAGGACCGTGTGGCCTTTGCAGACATGGAGGCGAAGGCTCGTGCTTCGCTGAAGATGCTCTACGCCAGCGGCCTGGAGAGCCCACTGGCTGGCTCCGAGGACGGCCCCGCCAAGCTGCTTCCCTTCCTGGTTCGTGCTCTTGAGGATGTCGCCCTTGGCCTTGGCCCCATGGCCGACGCCGAGGAGCTTGTCCTGTCTTCTGCAGCGTTGACGCGGGTCTTCACCCACATCCACCTTCGCAACCCCAACGTCGACCTCGACAGCCTGCTGGAGCCAGTGAGCGGCGAGCGTGCTGCCGCCGCTGCCGAGGTCATGAAGGGTCGCGCGGAGGCTCTGCTGGGAAAGTTCCGGGCCTTCAGCACCAAGCCGAAGCCAGGCGCTGCCGACCCTGTTGCTCCATGAGGCGAAGCCACTCCGCGCTGCTCCAACGCCGACAAGTGACTCTGCTGCGGCTCATGTTCTGCTTTTGATTCCTGCACATGTATCATGCCTCGGGGAGGCGTTTAAACTTGCGTTTGGCGTTGAGATAACAGTATGGACTGTAATATTTGCTTTTAAATTCCTTGAATTTATGCTTTTCCTTCCTACTTTCTTATGTTCTACGCCGGCAGAGCCCGGCCCCGCGCGTACCTCACCCAGCATTAGCCCCGACCGGAAACCAGGACGGGACCAAAGGAGTGAGGGGCTATGTGATAAGTTAGGCTCCTGAGTCGCGATGCTCAGGAGTCCCCCTTGGCGCACGAACAGCAAGTAGGGAGGCGATCCTTGAAGTTTACGATTTTCCTTCCTACTTGCTTATGTTCTACGCCGGCAGAGCCCGGCCCTGCGCGTACCTCACCCAGCATTAGGCTTTCAGAACTAAGGAGTGAGGGGCTACAGGACCAGTTAGGCTCCTGAGTCGCGATGCTCAGGAGTCCCCCTTGGCGCACGAACAGCAAGTAGGGAGGTGAGATGTGGGTGGATCTACCATTCTACGTCTGCAGAGCCCGGCCCCGTGCATACCACGCCCAACGTTAGCCTTTCGGAACTAAGGAGTGAGGGGCTACGGGACCAGTTAGGCTCCTGAGTCGCGATGCTCAGGAGTCCCCCTTGACGCTCAAACGGCCTTCGTACCTTGGCTCCGCTCAGGGAGAGACGCGCGACGAACCAGGCCCGGGGGGCCTGGCTGGGTGGCGTGCGTCTGGGCATGAGCCAGGTGTAGCCCCCGTGCCCAGCCCCCTCGCGCGGCACTCCCGGGGGAGGCCTTGCGATGAGGATAGACACTGAGCTCTGGGCTCCCTGAGGTTGATGCGGCCCGGGGGCCACCCTCAGTTGTTTATCACCAGCGCGGAGCATAGCGCTTCCGTATGTGTACGGGCATAGCCGCTCCTCGGCAGTGTCGTCAGCCAGCGCGGAGCATGGTGCTTCCACTGGTACGTGGGAGGGGGCTCCCCTCCGGGAGGAGCCCCCGGGGCGTGTACATCCCCGCCCTGACACATGGCTGGCACGGTAGGGCCTGGTGAGGTGTATCTGGGCACCCGTGAGCCAGCTCGGGACTCACGGGGCCCTACCTCTAGGCGGGCTGCGCCTGGCACTGGGCCTTATCTTGTGGTGTGTTCCTGCAAATTGGGTTAGATGCCTGCACTCTACGTCCTCGGGTCCCGGCCCTCGAGCTGGTCTCAGCCGTCGCTGGTATGCTAGGTCGCGATGCCGTGGTCAAGGCCAGAGGGTGAGGGCTGGAGAGCCAGTACGAGCCCTGAGTCGCGATGCTCAGGTACCCCCCCCCCCTCTAACGTGCAGGTGGTCGACATGGAGAAGAAAAGGTGTTGTGGACCAGCAACGAATAATCAAGCATGGTGGACCAAACGCATAGCCATAGATAAACGTAAAAGGGATACATGTCGCTGGGTCTGGCCCGAGCGGCTTGGGGATGATGCAGCCCGAGGGGCGCCCCCAACAGAGTAAGCTAACAACATGAAAATAAAAGGGATACATGCCGCAGGGACGGACCCATGCGGCCTGGGAATAATGCAGCCCGGGGGGGGCGCTCCCAGCTGGAAATGAAACTTAAAAGATGTCACCTGATGATGTTGAGGATGAACGAGTGTTCGTGCAGCAGACTCGGTGGGCTGCAGAAGCCGATCCTCACGAGCCCCCAGGCCCTGGGGCCTTGGGAGGCTCCGGAGGCGCTGGTGGCCCCTCGCGGACCATCTCCATCTCCGCCAGGGCTGTGGAACGCCTAGCCTCTTGAGCTTCCATGATGCCCCTCATGAGGCGCTGGTACGTGACAGCCGCGTTCGGCAAGCCGTAAGGCATGCGAACGTAGCTGTGGGGTGGACCTTCGCAGCGCCCCACTCGCGAGGGCCAGAGGCACTCCAGAGTGGCGACTCGATTGAGCCCTGGTATGTCGATGCAGACGCGCAGCCCACCATCCTCGCCTGGATGGGGAGCCACAGCTGGTAGGCGGCGGCAACCTCTCATGACTCTTGATTCCTGTAGTTCTTGAATGGCCTTGTTGACGAATTCCTGAGGGTCTGGCTCCCCTTGCCTTACTCCTTCTTGAGGGAAACGTGCTTCGAAACACGCCTCCACGTGGTGCCCAAGCGCCTCCCTCGTGACCTTAGCCAGGTCGGTGGCCCTCCAGGGGAGATCCCCTGAGCCCTGCCTGAGGAGGGCGCCGGGCGCACTTTCCTATGTGATGGAAGGAGGTTCCCCCTGAGCAGGCACGGGCCCTGAGGGGCCTGCCTCCTGAGGGACCGGGCCAGACGATGTCTTCTTCTTCTTGGGGGTGGTCTCGGAGAGCCTCCTGCTTCCACAATCCGGGTCTTCCAATGATGCGGCCTGAAAAGTTCGTTCCAGGGAACACAATGCGTCTTTCTCTTCACAGGGCACCGTGATGACTCCGCCACTCCCTGGCATCTTGAGGACGTTGTAGCCGTGGTGAGTCACGGCCATGAACTTGGCCAGCGCCGGGTACCCAAGGATGGCGTTGTACGGCAGGCGAATGTGAGCGACGTCGAAGTGGATGAGCTCGGTGCGGTAGTTGTTCTGTGCTCCGAAGGTGACAGGGAGGCGGACCTACCCGATCGGGACCGTGGAGCCGTCAGTGACTCCGGAGAAAGGCTTGCTTGGATGAAGCTGATTGTACGGCACTTGGAGATTGTTGAATGTTTCCACGGACAGGACGTTGAGCCCTGCCCCGCCATCGATGAGGGTCCTGGTGACCACCACGTTGCTGATGATTGGGGAACAAAGCATCAGGAGGACTCCGGCTGTGGCTGCACACTTGAGCTGATCCGCTGAGCTGAACGTGATGGCGCACGATGACCACCTGAGAGGGCGTACGGCTTCGAGCTTGGGGAGGACTGCATTCACTTCGCGGGCGAACTGCTTGAAGATACGCTGGGAGGCTGGGGCTTGAGCTCCGCCTAGGATGCAGGCGATTGCGCGTGGCTCCTAGAAGCCCCCAGCCCCCCTCATCCTAGTGGCGGTCTTCGTTTCTTCTTGGATGCGGCGGCAGTGGAGGGAGGCCTGCGTTACCTTGCGGGCGATCCTCGCGAGGCTGATCCCTCTAGTCTCCCTCGCGAGGCGGGTCTTGCCAGCGGTCCTCGCGAGGTCGATCGCGCCACCCTTGGCACGGGCCGCGGTCTTCCCAGCGTCCTGCGTTTCTTCCTCCTCCTCGACCGTAGCCCCGGTCGACGCGGTCGGGGCGACGGCCGATCCTTCCTTCCCGCACAGCTCGGAGCTCTTGGCATTCGTTGGTGTTGTGGGTGTGGAGATCGTGGTACACACAGTACCGACTGCCCTTGGAAGATTCGGGCTGATCTCTGCCCCGCTTGGTGTCCGGTTCTGCCACGAGCACGACAGCCCCCTTGCGCTTCACGTCCTTGGCCTTGGACTTCTTCTCTTCTGGGTCTGCGGCAGGCAACTCGAGGAGGGAGAGACGCCCTTCCTCAGCCCTGGCGCACTTGGTCGCCAAGTTGAACAGCTCCAAGGAAGTGCACAGGTCTTCATGCATCGCCAGCTCCTCCTTCATCTTGACGTCGCGCACGCCGTCAGAGAAGGCTGAGATGATGGCCTCCTCGGACAGCCTGGGAATCTTGAGGCGCGCGCTATTGAAGCGCTGGATGTACTTTTGCAGGGTCTCTCCGGGTTGTTGCTTGATGCGGCGCATGTCGCTCATGGCAGGTGGCCGGTCGCGAGTACCTTGGAAGTTGGCGATGAAGCGGGTGCGCATCTCGTCCCAGGAGGAGATTGTGCCTGGGGCCAGCTTCAGGAGCCAGGTGCGGGCCCCGTCCTTGAGCGCCATGGGGAACCAGTTCGCCATGATCTTCTCGTCTTTGTTGGCAGCTTTGATGCCCAGCTCATAGAGCTGGAGGAACTCCGCAGGGTCGGCCGTGCCGTCGTAGCGAGGAGGCAAGTCTGGCTTGAACTTGTCGGGCCACGCGATGCTGCGCCGCTCGGTGGTGAAGGTGCGGCAGCCCGCCGTGGCCACGGGAGGCCTTGGGTGACGGAGAGCTTGGTCTTGCAGGTCCCCGCGCACTGCAGCTGGGAGCAACGCGGGGTCTTGACGTGCGGGAGCAGGAGCATGGCCGCGACGTGCCGGAGCATGGAGCGCCCAGGTGGCTTCTTGCGGGCGAGGGACTTCTTGGCAGCTCTGCTCTTGCCGTGCTGGTGCCTGGCGGAGCGGGTTCCAGCCAGGGGCCACACGCCTTGCGGCAGGGGCATCTTCTTGGTGAGGAGGCGGCTGGGGTGCCCCCGGAGCTTCGTCGCCCGCACGGGGCGGGGTGCGGTGCAGCGGAACGGATGGTGCAGGAGAGCCCCCCGCGGCGCGGACGAGCTCGGCGACGCGGTCGAGCCACTCTTCGTAGACGTCATCGACGGGACGGTAGCGCAGGAGCTCATTCGCCGTGATGAGCACAGCTCGAGCCTCCATGGGTGTGCGGAGCGCGCGGGACGAAGAACCAGCTGGGGTGAGCGAGGGACTAGCGGTGCGGCCGTCTTGCTGCACGGAAGGATGTTGCGACGACGCTTGCTGCTCGTTCCCCGCCGGGCCGGTGGCGGCGTTGATGGAAGGCGACGGGGAACGGCGAGGACGCCCGCCGACAGGGGCCGTTTGGGCGACCCGGGAAGCGAGAGCGGCTCGGTGCTCGGCGCGGGCCCGACGAGCGTCAGACATGGACGCGATGGTCGGAGAAGAACGGGGTGGTGGAAGACGAATTCCGGCGCACCCCTACCTGGCGCGCCAAATGTCGGATTTCGGGTTCCGGCAGACCCTTAAGGTCCGAACTCTGGGGTGCGCGCGGAGATTACGCTTCCTACCTACCTGTACCCCTCCGCCTCGCAAGGATCTGAGCTACGAGAAGAACAACACAAGAGACACAGAGTTTATACTGGTTCGGACCACCGATGTGGTGTAACACCCTACTCCAGTGTGGTGGTGTGGTGGATTGCCTCTTGGGCTGATGATGAACAATACAAGGAAGAACAGCCTCGCGAGGGTCTGTTCTTGGCTGGGGCGATGAACTGCTAGGAGGAGCTCAGTCGTCCTTCTCTCTCTCTCTCACTTTGATCTGATTGCCAATCGTTCCCCCTTCGAGTTGCCCCTACCCTGGGGGTGGCTAGTCCTATTAATAGGCAAAGGTCTTGGGCCTCTTCCCATATATTGAGCAGGAAGGGCGCCAACAATTGGCCAGTTTGAAGGGGAACATCTGGTACACTTATCCTGACTAAAGTTGGTCCTCGCCTGCCAAAGGCTCTGGTGATGACGCTGGCTTGGGCTCCACAGTGACTTCCTCCTTGTCGCGGAGCTGGTCTTGGTCTCGTTGCACCGAAATGGGTGCCTTTGCTTGATCCTCCGCCTGCGCTTGCTCCCTTTGCACCAAAGAGGAAAGGGAGGACACTGCGCGGGCTGGCGCCCGCCTGGCGCCCTTGGTCGTCATGGCTTGCATCATGGGCACCTCGTGAGGTACCCCGCCTTGATCTCTCCGCCTCCTTGTGAGCCAGCCTGATGAGGCCGCGCCTGAGGAAGCTTTGCGTCGTCCGCCCCGCGAGGCTTGGCCCCTCGCGAGGGTCTTGGGTCTGTGTTGATGAAGATGGGCCGTGCTGGGCCCCCTTTGAGCCACGCTGCAGGCCGCAGGCAGGTAAGTCTGGGGACCCCCATTCCCAGAACGCCGACAGAGTATTCGACCACTCACCATCTACCTTGGTTGGTGAGATTTTTGAATTGAGCCTTATAAACCGGAAAGGAGGGAGTAGTGGAGTGGTCTTCTTATTTTCTCCATAACAATCGTTATAAATTGTGTAAGTACGAAACGAAACTCTTTATATAATGCATAGTGAAGAAAACTAGTACTACTTCCGATGAACTAACGATCCACGCCCACGCGTCCTGGTCGCACTTCCTGTCCTTCACGTGTGGTACACTACCCTCCCTTAAGTGAACAACCACACATGAGCCCAATTATCGGAAACGTGTGAGAGTGTACAAATAAAGAATTTTAATTTCAATTATCGGAAAGGTTTGAGAGTATGACAAAGTTTGACTTCAGTCAAATCTAATATGCGGAGTAAATAAAAATGAAGGGCTACTACGTCCATCCAGGTTTTTAGTCCACACCATTTTTTAAATCAAAGTTAATAGCTGGACAAATAAAATTACAAGGGAGCTGGAGGCAAAGTTGTGAGAAGGCTTAGAAATCAATACAAAACTTATGCTCTTAGTACCAACGTCGATCCTTCTTCGAGGAAACATTAGGTTCATAGCCAATTGTGTGATAAAATTGCACCAACGTGAAAGACGACTGCATCTCCAACGCAACCAAGGTGAACTAACGAAGGATATCATCTTTGTGCATAACAAGCAAAGAGCACTGATGGAAGACAACTTGTTTTTATTGAAAATTGATCAGCTTCACTAGCCGACGCAACCATGAGGCGCAACCATGAGCATCGTTAGGTCATCGTGGTGATGCATCATCCATTTGGCATCAAGTTTGGGTGAGGCACCTATGAAGTTCGACAAATCCTCACTGTGGTCTGTTTCTTCTCAGTAATCAAGCTCGAGGAAGGAAGAACCACATGGCAGAGGACAGTGAGGCGGAACAACAATGGCCATCCAATTTTGTGCAGTTCCACTAAAATTGAGGAAGACATGCCCGGGTATGAAGACACGCATCGCTGTTTCCAAAAATATAAAAAAGGGTTAGCAAC
Organism: Aegilops umbellulata; assembly: GCA_032464435.1. Classification (NCBI taxonomy): domain Eukaryota; kingdom Viridiplantae; phylum Streptophyta; class Magnoliopsida; order Poales; family Poaceae; genus Aegilops; species Aegilops umbellulata. Next base: position 216,599,320 of record CP136059.1, read on the forward strand.
GACATCTCAATTGTTAAGAAGAATTAATGAAAAGTACACCAACAAACAGAAGCATCAGAATTATCTTGATGGGAACTAAACCAGGATACCCGAGAAAAAAAGCATTCCTTCATTTAACCAGTGATAGTACTACCACCATATGGACAATGACCGCACAACCACCATGTACTTTTTGTCGAAACAACATGTATACCTCCACCGAGGCATAAATCAGGGCAACTTTTCGAGTGGCATTTCCTCTATAATAGTACTAGTAGGTGATGTTGGACCAGCCGACGAGTAGTCGCATAGAAGAAAACCCGCACGCAGCGACCTGGGGAGCTGGACCAGTACAAGAAGTTATACCTCAGGTGGGCGAGATGTCGTTTAGGCGGGCAGGCGGGATCTGCCCACACGACGGCAGCGAACAAGGGCATGAGTATCTTCGTCCGCGCCAGTGCCGGCTCCGAGAGGACGGTGCACATCGGCTTCCTCCGTCGCCGACGGCGACAATGTCAACGCTGCACCTCCTCACCTCCCGTAGCGGACGGGATTCGGCCGGATCTGTGACCACCGGTGAGGAGAGAGATAGAGAGGACATTGTCATCTTGTTTTGATATGGAGAAAGTGAGAGAGCGAGACGCGAGAAACTCTATCAAACAAGAGGCTGTAATGGAGTAAAAAAATCTCTCCATAGCAGTGGTTTTAAATAGAATACGCGCGTTCCCGGAAAAAAGAAATGAAAACTGGCGGACAATTTTTTAAGGGTCTGTCTAGGACACATCTAGATGTGACATAGTTATGTCACATCTAAGTTGATGTCCACTCTGTTTGTGGTCTATTTTTTTTATCCTAGTTTTTTTTGTTTCTTGTTGCTGCATTATATACTTGTGGGAGCTTAGATGTGATATCCTTAAATAACATCTAGATGTGAATTAGACAAACTGATTTTCTAACGTACCAAGAAAGAAAATTCGATCAAAAACACGCCCCCGCTTCCAGGTCGCGAGAGTCGTCGTGCACACACACATAGACATAGACATGCATATCCGTGTTTACGTAAAATTCCATTTCCATCTCCATCTCCAATCATATTTGTCCAACTGGCACATTATTTACGTTGTTAATTATATACGCAACAATATTAACGTACAACATCTCTTGTTTGCGCACGTCCGAACCGCTGCCACGGCCGGTCCTGACCAACACGAAGCCTCTTCATCACCCGCGCGTGCTTCCCACCCGAAACGGTCAGTGCCGCATTCATGCCCGGCCAGAGCGGACGCGACCTCTCACTGGCGCCGGCATTGAAGCGGCGCGCCGACCGAGAGAGCGTCGCCCATGCCGCTTCCGGGTGTAAGCGGCTGCTCCGCGTTCAAAGGTCTCAATAGTCGGCTACAACATGCATGTAAAAAGTTCTTGGGAGTCCGTGCTACAGCTAGCTGTCCTCCCCCAACTCGTCAATCTCTTCTAGTAGTGCTAGTACTCCATGGCGCAATCCATCGACAAGCAGGCGGGAAAGTTATCGTATACTCGGTTTGCGGTGAGTAGCATGCCGAGCGACCGTGTGGGGTCGAGCCGTGGAGGAGGGTGAGACATGAACACGACATACATGATTTAAATGTTGGTTGTGCTCGATGGCGCGATCCAACGAAACGAAACGTTGGTTTCTCTCCGTTTCCATTTTTTCTCCCGAAAAACGGAAACTTTCCACTCCATTTTCATTCCTATTCCAAGGTTGCCCCGTTACAACATTCCATCAAATACAAAGGAAAACTAACACGCATGCTGATGCATCTCAATGATTCACAGATCATAGCCAATATTTACTTCACAACTAAAGAAAAAGTTGTGAGAGCATGTACGAAAGAAAAACTACTGATGGGGTCACTACGACTTAAACCCTAAACCCTAAACATGATTTAATTTCCTGGCCAGGTAGAACCTGTCGAAGGAAAGACGGCTGGCACCCTCGGATCATACGATGCTTTTGTGCAGTTCCACTAAAATCGACCTGAGCATCCCTGATGGCAAAGATATTGAAGAAGTGTGATTAGAATAATAGTACTGGCACTAGTTCATGAGACATAAACTCATCACAAGTAGAAGCCGGTAGAGGTAGAGAAAGATCGACATGGAGATGGATCTACGGCAGTGGAGCAAGCCGGCTCCAAAAGGAAGATGGACTACCTGGGACGTCGGGCTGTAGCTAGAAGGGCGGTTGGGATGTGGCATCGGCCCATACCGCGGTGACCCCCGATTGGGACGCACCGAGTGTGGGTTTTCTCCCTCGCCGATGTCGATCGCGTCTACGCAGAACATTGTTCCCTTCCCCCAGCTGCGGGATCAGGCCCGTCGTTCTATGCTTGTGAAGAGAGCAACCTAAGTAAGCAGGCTTGTAGCTTAGGCTCCTGCTAGTGTATATATAGTGGTTTTCTTTTTCTCTCCATGTCAACCATTTTATATTCCGTACGTGTCATTCAAGAGTGAAATGATGGTTGCTTCTTCCGACTAACTTACTGTGTGATTTGACTGCTCCTTAGTGGACCCTACACGTACTCCCCCTACGTGTATGCAACAGTCACACGTACACATGGACGCAAAAGCACGCGCGACGCCCTAATGCATGCATGTCCGAGCACATGATGGAACACACACGGTCACGCTCAAGTGCTCAACCTACACGTGCATGCACACACATACTCAGTCAGGGTGAGCTAGTGACCGTATAAACACCGGAAAATATATATATTGAGCGCAATGAGCGTATTATGAAGTCCACTGACCATATTTTTGAAGGAAATATGCCCTAGAGGCAATAATAAAGTTATTATTTATTTCCTTATATCATGATAAATGTTTATTATTCATGCTAGAATTGTATTAACTGGAAACATAATACATGTGTGAATACATAGACAAACAGAGTGTCACTAGTATGCCTCTACTTGACTAGCTCATTAATCAAAGATGGTTATGTTTCCTAGCCATGAACAAAGAGTTGTTATTTGATTAACGAGATCACATCATTAGTTGAATGATCTGATTGACATGACCCATTCCATTAGCATAGCACTCGATCGTTTAGTATGTTGCTATTGCTTTTATCCATGACTTATACATGTTCCTTTAACTATGAGATTATGCAACTCACGTTTACCGTAGGAACACTTTGTGTGCTACCAAACGTCACAACGTAACTGGGTGATTATAAAGGTGCTCTACAAGTGTCTCCGAAGGTACATGTTGAGTTGACATATTTCGAGATTAGGATTTGTCACTCCGATTGTCGGAGAGGTATCTCAGGGCCTTCTCGGTAATGCACATCACATAAAGCCTTGCAAGCATTGCAACCAATGAGTTAGTTGCGAGATGATGTATTACAGAACGAGAAAAGAGACTTGCCGGTAACGAGATTGAACTAGGTATTGGATACCGACGATCGAATCTCGGGCAAGTAACATACCGATGACAAAGGGAACAACGTATGTCGTTATGCGGTCTGACCGATAAAGATCTTCGTAGAATATGTAGGAGCCAATATGGGCATCCAGGTCCCGCTATTGGTTATTGACCGGAGACGTGTCTCGGTCATGTCTACATTGTTCTCGAACCGTAGGGTCCGCACGCTTAACGTTACGATGACAGTTATTATGAGTTTATGCATTTTGATGTACCGAAGGAGTTCGGAGTCCCGGATGTGATCACGGACGTGACGAGGAGTCTCGAAATGGTCGAGACATAAAGAATTATATATTGGAAGCCTATGTTTGGACATCGGATGCATTCCAGGTGAAATCAGGATTTTACCGGAATACCGGGAGGGTTACCGGAACCCCCCGGGAGCATAATGGGCCAACATGGGCCTTGGAGGAGAAGTGAGAGGGCAGCCCTAGGGGCTGCACGCCTCCCCCCCTTCCCCTAGTCCTATTAGGACTAGGAGAGGTGGGCGCCCCCCTCTCCTTCTCTCTCCCCCTTGAAGAATCCTAGTCCAACTAGGATTGGGGGGGGGGGGGGAATCCTACTCCCAGAGGGAGTAGGACTCCTCCTGCGCCTCCCTCCTTTGGCCGGCCAGCCTCCCCCCTTCATCCTTTATATACGGGGGCAGGGGACACCCCAAAGACACACAAGTTGATCTACGGATCGTTCCTTAGCCGTGTGCGGTGCCCCCTTCCACCAAATTCCATCTCGGTCATATCGTTGCAGTGCTTAGGCGAAGCCCTGCGCCGGTAACACATCAAGATCGTCACCACGCCGTCGTGCTGACGGAACTCTTCCCCGATGCTTTGCTGGATCGGAGCCCGGGAATCGTCATCGAGCTGAACGTGTGCCAAGAACTCGGAGGTGCCGGAGTAACGGTGTTGTGATCGGTTGGATCGCGAGGAGAACGTACGACTACTTCCTCTACGTTGTGTCAACGCTTCCGCTTCGGTCTACGAGGGTACGTAGACAACACTCTCCCCTCTCGTTGCTATGCATCACCATGATCTTGCGTGTACGTAGGAAATTTTTTGAAATTACTACGTTCCCCAATAGTGGCATCCGAGCCTAGTTTTTTATGGTATGATGTAATTTGCACGAGTAGAACACAAGTGAGTTGTGGACGATACAAGTCATACTGCCTACCAGCATGTCATACTTTGGTTCAGCGGTATTGTTGGACGAGACGATCCGGACCAACCTTACGCGTACGCTTACGCGAGACCGGTTCCCTCGACGTGCTTTGCACATAGATGGCTTGCGAAAGACTGTCTCTCCAACTTTAGTTGAACTGAGTGTGGCTACGCCCGGTCCTTGAGAAGGTTAAAACGGAGTCTATTTGACAAACTATCGTTGTGGTCTTGATGCGTAGGTAAGATGAGTTCTTGCTTAAAGCCCGTAGCAGCCACGTAAAACTTGCAACAACAAAGTAGAGGACGTCTAACTTGTTTTTGCAGGGCATGTTGTGATGTGATATGGTCAAGACGTGATGCTAAATTTTATTGTATGAGATGATCATGTTTTGTAACCGAGTTATCGGCAACTGGCAGGAGCCATATGGTTGTCGCTTTATTGTATGCAATGCAATCGCGATGTAATGCTTTACTTTATTACTAAGCGGTAGTGATAGTCGTAGAAGCATAAGATTGGCGAGACGACAACGATGCTGTGATGAAGATCAAGGTGTCGCGCCGGTGACGATGGTGATCATGACGGTGCTTCGAAGATGGAGATCACAAGCACAAGATGATGATGGCCATATCATATCACTTATATTGATTGCATGTGATGTTTATCCTTTTATGCATCTTATCTTGCTTTGGTTGGCGGTAGCATTATAAGATGATCTCTCACTAAATTATCAAGAAGTGTTCTCCCTGAGTATGCACCGTTGCGAAAGTTCTTCGTGCTGAGACACCACGTGATGATCGGGTGTGATAGGCTCTACGTTCAAATACAACGGGTGCAAAACAGTTGCACACGCGGAATACTCAGGTTTAACTTGACGAGCCTAGCATATACAGATATGGCCTCGGAACACAGAGACCGAAAGGTCGAGCGTGAATCATATAGTAGATATGATCAACATAGTGATGTTCACCATTGAAACTACTCCATCTCACGTGATGATCGGACATGGTTTAGTTGATTTGGATCACGTGATCACTTAGAGGATTATAGGGATGTCTATCTAAGTGGGAGTTCTTAAGTAATATGATTAATTGAACTTTAATTTATCATGAACTTAGTCCTGGTAGTATTAGCATATCTATGTTGTAGATCAATAGCTCGCATTGTTGCTTCCCTGTGTTTATTTTGATATGTTCCTAGAGAAAATTGTGTTGAAAAATGTTAGTAGCAATGATGCGGATTGGATCCGTGATCTGAGGTTTATCCTCATTGCTGCACAGAAGAATTATGTCCTTGATGCACCGCTAGGTGACGGACCTATTGCAGGAGCAGATGCAGACATTATGAACGTTTTGCTGGCTCAATATGATGACTACTTAATAGTTTAGTGCACCATGCTTAACTGCTTAGAATCGGGACTTCAAAGACGTTTTGAACGTCATGGAGCATATGAGATGTTCCAGGAGTTGAAGTTAATATTTCAAGCAAATACCCGAGTTGAGAGATATGAAGTCTCCGACAAGTTCTATAGCTAAAAGATGGAGGAGAATCGCTCAACTAGTGAGCATGTGCTCAGATTGTCTGGGTACTACAATCGCTTGAATCAAGTGGGAGTTAATCTTCCAGATAAGATAGTGATTGACAGAATTCTCTAGTCACCATCACCAAGTTAGTAGAACTTCGTGATGAACTATAATATGCAAGGGACAACGGAAAATATTCCCAAGCTCTTCGCGATGCTAAAATCAGCGAAGGTAGAAATCAAAGAAAAACATCAAGTGTTGATGATTGACAAGATCACTAGTTTCAAGAAAAGGGCAAAAGGAAAGAAGGGGAACTTCAAGAAGAACGGCAAGCAAGTTGCTGCTCAAGTGAAAAAGCCCAAGTCTAGTCCTAAGCCTGAGACTAAGTGCTTCTACTGCAAAGGGACTGGTCACTGGAAGCGGAACTACCCCAAGTGATTGGCGGATAAGAAGGATGGCAAAGTGAACATAAGTATATTTGATATACATGTTAATAATGTGTACTTTACTAGTGTTCATAGCAACCCCTCAGTATTTGGTACTAGTTCAAGTTGCTAAGATTAGTAACTCGAAACGGGAGTTGCAGAATGAACAAAGACTAGTTAAAGGGCAAGGTGACGATGTGTGTTGGAAGTGGTTCCAAGATTTATATGATCATCATCACACACTCCCTATACTTTCGGGATTAGTGTTGAAACTAAATAAGTGTTATTTGGTGTTTGCGTTGAGCATGAATATGATTTGATCATGTTAATTGCAATACAGTTATTCATTTAAGTTAGAGAACAATTGTTGTTCTGTTTACATGAATAAAACCTTCTATGGTCATACACACCAATGAAAATAGTTCATTGGATCTCGATCGCAGTGATACACATATTCATGATATTGAAACCAAAAAGATGCAAAGTTAATAATGATAGTGCAACCTATTTGTGGCACTGCCGTTTAGGTCATATTGGTGTAAAGAGCATGAAGAAACTCCATGCTGATGGGATTTTGGAATCACTTGATTATGAATCACTTGATGCTTGCGAACCATGCCTCTTGGGCAAGATGACTAAAAACGCTGTTCTCCGGAACAATGGAGCAAGCAACAGATTTGTTGGAAATCATACATACTGATGTATATGATCCGATGAATATTAAAGCTCGCGACAAGTATCATTATTTTCTAACCTTCACAGATGATTTGAGCAGATATGGGTATATCTACTTGATGAAACATAAGTCTGAAATGTTTGAAAAGTTCAAAGAATTTTAGAGTGAAGTGAAAATCATCGTGACAAGAAAATAAGGTTTCTACGATCTGATCGCGGAGACAAATATTTGAGTTACGAGTTTGGTCTTCAATTAAAACAATGTGGAATAGTTTCACAAATTCATGCCACCTGGAACACCACAGCATAATGGTGTGTCCGAACGTCATAACCGTACTTTGTTGGATATAGTGCAATGTATGATGTTTCTTACCGATTTACCAATATCGTTTTGGGATCATGCATTAGAGACAGCTGCATTCACGTTAAAAGGGGCACCATCTAAATCCGTTGAGACGACACCATATGAACTATGGTTTAGCAATAAACCTAAGCTGTCGTTTCTTAAAGTTTGGGGCTGCGATGCTTATGTGAAAAAGCTTCAACCCGATAAGCTCGAACCCAAATCGGAGAAATGTGTCTTCATAGGATATCCAAAGGAAACTGTTGGATACACCTTCTATCACAGATCCGAAGGCAAGACTTTTGTTGCTAAGTTCGGAAACTTTCTAGAGAAAGAGTTTCTTTCGAAAGAAGTGAGTGGGAGGAAAGTAGAAAACTTGATAAGGTAATTGTACCTTCTCCCTTATTGGAAAGTAGTTCATCATAGAAATCTGTTCTTGTGACTACTACACCAATTAGTAAGGAAGCTAATGATGATGATCATGTAACTTCAAGATCAAGTTACTACCGAATCTCGTATGTAAACTAGAGTGAGATCCGCACCAGAGTGGTACGGTAATCCTGTTCTGGAAGTCATGTTACTAGACCATGATGAACTTGCGAACTATGAGGAAGCGATGATGAGCCCAGATTCCGCGAAATGGTTAGAGGCCATGAAATCTGAGATATGATCCATGTATGAGAACAAAGTATGGACTTTGATGGATTTGCCCGATGATCGGCAAGCCAAAGAAAATAAATGGATCTTGAAGAGGAAGACGGACACTGATAGTAGTGTTACTATCTACAAAGCTAGAATTGTCGCAAAAGGTTTTCGACAAGTTCAAGGTGTTGACTACGATGAGAGTTTCTCACTCGTATCTATGCTTAAGTCTGTCCGAATCATGTTAGCAATTGCCGCATTTTATGAAATCCGGCAAATGGATAAACAAAACTACATTCCTTAATGGATTTATTAAAGAAGAGTTGTATACGATGCAACTAGAAGGTTTTGTCGATCCTGAAGGTGTTAACAAAATATGCAAGCTCCAGCGATCCATCTATGGACTGGTGCAAGCATCTCGGAGTTGGAATATACGCTTTGATAAGTTGATCAAAACATATAGTTTTATACAGACTTGCGGTGAAGCCTGTATTTACAAGAAAGTGAGTGGGAGCACTACAACATTTCTGATAAGTATATGTAAATGACATATTATTGATCGGAAATAATGTAGAATTATTCTGTAAAGCATAAAGGAGTATTTGAAAGGAGTTTTTCGAAGAAGGACCTCGGTGAAGCTGCTTACATATTGAGCATCAAGATCTATAGAGATAGATCAAGACGCTTGATAAGTTTTTCAATAAGTACATACCTTGAAAAGATTTTGAAGTAGTTCAAAATGGAACAGTCAAAGAAAGAGTTCTTGCCTGTATTACAAGGTGTGAAATTGAGTAAGACTCAAAGCCCGACCACGGCAGATGATAGAAAGAGAATGAAAGTCATTTCCTATGCCTCAGCCATAGATTCTATAAAGTATGCCATGCTATGTACCAGATCTATTGTATACCCTACACTGTGTTAAGCAAGGGAGTACAATAGTGATCTAGGAAGTAGATCACTGGACATCGGTCAAAATTATCCTTAGTAAAATAAGGATATGTTTCTCGATTATGGATGTGACAAAAAGGTTCGTCGTAAAGGGTTACGTCGATGCAAGTTTTGACACCAATCTAGATGACTCTAAGTCTCGGTCTAGATACATATTGAAAGTGGGAGCAATTAGCTAGAGTAGCTCTGTGCGGAGTATTGTAGACATAGAAAATTGCAAAATACATAACGGATCTGAATGTGGCAGACCCGTTGACTAAACTTCTCTCACAAGCAAAAGTCACACTGTAGTACTCTTTGGGTGTTAATCACATAGCAATGTGAACTAGATTACTGAATCTAGTAAACCCTTTGGGTGTTGGTCACATATCGATGTGAACTATTGCTGATAAATCACATGGCGATGTGAACTAGATTATTGACTCTAGTGCAAGTGGGAGACTGAAGGAAATATGCCCTAGAGGCAATAATAAAGTTATTATTTATTTCCTTATATCATGATAAATGTTTATTATTCATGCTAGAATTGTATTAACTGGAAACATAATACATGTGTGAATACATAGACAAACAGAGTGTCACTAGTATGCCTCTACTTGACTAGCTCATTAATCAAAGATGGTTATGTTTCCTAGCCATGAACAAAGAGTTGTTATTTGATTAACGAGATCACATCATTAGTTGAATGATCTGATTGACATGACCCATTCCATTAGCATAGCACTCGATCGTTTAGTATGTTGCTATTGCTTTTATCCATGACTTATACATGTTCCTTTAACTATGAGATTATGCAACTCACGTTTACCGTAGGAACACTTTGTGTGCTACCAAACGTCACAACGTAACTGGGTGATTATAAAGGTGCTCTACAAGTGTCTCCGAAGGTACATGTTGAGTTGACATATTTCGAGATTAGGATTTGTCACTCCGATTGTCGGAGAGGTATCTCAGGGCCTTCTCGGTAATGCACATCACATAAAGCCTTGCAAGCATTGCAACCAATGAGTTAGTTGCGAGATGATGTATTACAGAACGAGAAAAGAGACTTGCCGGTAACGAGATTGAACTAGGTATTGGATACCGACGATCGAATCTCGGGCAAGTAACATACCGATGACAAAGGGAACAACGTATGTCGTTATGCGGTCTGACCGATAAAGATCTTCGTAGAATATGTAGGAGCCAATATGGGCATCCAGGTCCCGCTATTGGTTATTGACCGGAGACGTGTCTCGGTCATGTCTACATTGTTCTCGAACCGTAGGGTCCGCACGCTTAACGTTACGATGACAGTTATTATGAGTTTATGCATTTTGATGTACCGAAGGAGTTCGGAGTCCCGGATGTGATCACGGACGTGACGAGGAGTCTCGAAATGGTCGAGACATAAAGAATTATATATTGGAAGCCTATGTTTGGACATCGGATGCATTCCAGGTGAAATCAGGATTTTACCGGAATACCGGGAGGGTTACCGGAACCCCCCGGGAGCATAATGGGCCAACATGGGCCTTGGAGGAGAAGTGAGAGGGCAGCCCTAGGGGCTGCACGCCTCCCCCCCTTCCCCTAGTCCTATTAGGACTAGGAGAGGTGGGCGCCCCCCTCTCCTTCTCTCTCCCCCTTGAAGAATCCTAGTCCAACTAGGATTGGGGGGGGGGAATCCTACTCCCAGAGGGAGTAGGACTCCTCCTGCGCCTCCCTCCTTTGGCCGGCCAGCCTCCCCCCCTTCATACTTTATATACGGGGGCAGGGGACACCCCAAAGACACACAAGTTGATCTACGGATCGTTCCTTAGCCGTGTGCGGTGCCCCCTTCCACCAAATTCCACCTCGGTCATATCGTTGCAGTGCTTAGGCGAAGCCCTGCGCCAGTAACACATCAAGATCGTCACCACGCCGTCGTGCTGACGGAACTCTTCCCCGATGCTTTGCTGGATCGGAGCCCGGGAATCGTCATCGAGCTGAACGTGTGCCAAGAACTCGGAGGTGCCGGAGTAACGGTGCTGTGATCGGTTGGATCGCGAGGAGAACGTACGACTACTTCCTCTACGTTGTGTCAACGCTTCCGCTTCGGTCTACGAGGGTACGTAGACAACACTCTCCCCTCTCGTTGCTATGCATCACCATGATCTTGCGTGTACGTAGGAAATTTTTTGAAATTACTACGTTCCCCAACAATTTTTACAAATATACAGTGACAGACAGTGAATTTATCTCATTTAAAATTAAGCCATATTAATCGGAGAGGAGGCAGTATGGACTAGCATTACTTCGCTGTGTCCCGTCAACTTGCCGAACAAGGAGAAGGTTGCATGACGGGAGAATCTTGCGCGTGATGGCTCGCAGGACAAGGAGAAACTTTCGACTAATGCAAGCTCTCCCTCGCTCAGGCGGTGGACGTGCAACAGTTAATTCGGTGCCAGATTGCCAGAAGCATACACTATACTACTAGTGCTATTATTGTTCGACCAGTGTTGAGACCAGTGTCTTGGCTGATCGTCCTAAGAATGCTTATATATATATATGAATAAAGCTCTCTCATTTACCCGCAAAAAAGATTAAGCCATATTAACTGGAAAGGAGGGAGTATGGACTAGCACTACTTTTTGGTGTGTCCCGTCAACTCGTAGAATGAGGAGAAGCTTGCAGGACAAGGTGAAGCTCGCTTACACCTTTTGACTAATGCAACCTACCCTCGGTGGACATGCATCAGTCCATTCGGTGTCAGATTGTCAGAGGCATAAACTGTAGTACCCAACATGCGGAGTACCATCATTGTTCGAGTTCACGAAGAGGTGAAGAGCCAAGCACAGTAGTACGAGTAGTACTACTACTAGAACCGCATGGTGGAGCGTCTGTACTCTTATTTTTTATCTCTGATAAAGTACACGTTTATTCCAGAGAAGGGCGGAAAACGGCAGACCAACATGTAATGAATGATATCGATCAACCAACCATGCTTGAATATATCTTGGCCTCCGTGCAAGCCCGTCTGTGTGTTATCGCTCCTCGTCTCTCTCAAGGAACGCGGGTTGGCTCTTTGCCGTTAATTGAGATCGGTTTGCTCACACTCCTATCCCACATGTCAGTGATATGCCAAGAGGAGGTGCATTGACCGACTGGCCATACGCGTACTTGGTTTTCCACCTTCATACTACTCCTCCCTCCGTCACAGTTTACATGGCGCGCTTCATTATGATGCATTTCTCTCAATGCATTTCCACCACCAGAGACACTTTAGACGCGTTTGGTTTAATGCTCAATTAATTAGGGCGTGGTAACCGCAATCAAGTCCACAATTTTCTCTCCATGTACTGTACTACTACGGAGTGGAGTAAGTGCATGCATGTGTGTACCCGAGGTGGAAGCACTGCATGCATGTGTGTACGCATTATTCCCTCTAGTAATAGACGCCGTGCTATAACTACCAATGCTATTTTTCAGGCCGATCGCTAGTTGCCTTGGTCCCATAGATTTTTTTCTTTTTTCTGAAGCGCGCTGTATAAACAGTGACGGATGGAGTAGTATGAGCGGATTCAAAGAAGAGCGTATTGATGGTTGCTTCTTTAGAGCAAGTTACAGTGGGAAAGGTGGGGCTTATGATTTGACTGCTCATTACTCACTATTAATGCGGCGCAACGACCGGGATGAGTCTCCCATGCGGTTATGCACTACCCCCTCGGTTCTTAAATATACTCCGGAGTATCTGTCTTTCTAGAGATTTCAACGAGTGACTACTCAAATATTTGTCTTTTAGAGATTTCAAATGGACTGGCACATACGGATGTATATAGACATATTTTAGAGTGTAGATTCACTCATTTTGCTCCGTATGTAGTCACTTGTTTAAATCTCTAGAAAGACAAATAGAATATTTAGGAACGGAGGGAGTACACATACGAAGCAAAATGAGTGAATCTACACTCTAAAATATGCCCGTTTGAAATTTGTAAAAAGACAAATATTTAGGAAAGAAGGAGTATAATTTTGTGCATGGCACATGGACCCGGACGATGAAGAGGCTTCTGGCAATGCTATCAAGCTTCCATCATTTGTTTACATAATCGACGTACTATACAAATAATTTTCCAGCGACATGAAATTGTACAATGGTGTGAGCTTTCCGCTTTTGTTTCGCGTGTCTTGCCATCGATGCTCTTTCAAAAACAATAAAAAAACTAACTTCCTTGCTAATGCATGTCAATTATTAGCAGATCAGAGCTAATAATTACATCACAACTGAAGACAGAGTTGTGAGAAGGTGTTAAATTAAAATTGCTCCATGCTCTCATTGGCAGCAACGTCCCCCCAGCTCTGTCTAAATCAACAAGGCATGTTGGGAAAAAAGTAGTTGTCTGGAGCATGCAACATTCCGATCATTTTGTGCAGTTCCACTAAAAAAGAGCTGAGCATCCCTGTTCCAAAGATATTAAGTGTGATTACGATAATAGAGGACTGCTGATGAAACAATAAACACACAAATAGAAGCCGGTCACCTTTGCAGTATCTCTTAAGACTAACTAGTTGGAGAAGATTAGGCTCGGAGTTGGATGAGGAGGATAGAGCAAAACCAATCTCCCTTTGTGCAGTCGCACTGAAATGTAGAGACGTTGCCCGTGTGACATTTTAGTACAACTGCACAAAACACTCTTAATAAAAAAGTGATTTGTGCAGTTCACCAAAAGGTCGCAATAGCACGAGGTGAAATGGATAGCCTTGTTTGCAAAAAAGAGGTAGAAAGGAAACAATTACTAGCCAATAACAGTTGATGACACATGTGACAACAAAAAAGAAGCATATTCCTTGTCCTAAGGGAAGATAACAACACGGTTGTGTTTGTATGAGACGGTGTGAGGATGAGAATGCAATATGGAAAGTACGTCGGACGAGCTACGTTTTGGGCAAAGAACTATGGAAGATCCACATGCAGCGACGTGGGAAGACGGGCAGTGGAGCAAGGCCGGAGGGGATACCTAGAGGTCGTCGGGATGTAACTAGGTGAGCAGCGGCGGGCGGAATCTGCGAGCAGGTGGCGTAGGCCCTGCTGAGCCGGAGCTTGGTCAGAGAGAACGGCGTGTACCGCAGATCGGGACGTGCTGCCTCGGCGCCGTCGAACGGAGAAACAATGCACTTCCTCCCTTTCCCCCGGCGGACGGGATGCGGCTGGATCAGTAACCAACGGTGAGAGAGAGAGAGAGAGGCCACCGCACTCCCTTTCCCCGGTGGACGGGATGCGGCCGGATCAGTGACCAACGGTGAGAGAGAGAGAGAGGCCACCAGGCAGGCAGGCTCCATTGTATATAGTGAGCGGACTACCTTTTTCTCCATAAAAATCGTTTTATATTCTGTGTACGTGCCATTGAGCGCTATAACTTTATTTAAAAATAACGCGGCAACGCGACAAGTCGAACTTTGTTTCGTGCACGCGTGGTACACGACCTCCCTAGGTAAACAACCGCTACAGGCGTTCAAATTAGCACGTGGGCTGCCATTTCGTAAAGAAATGAGCTCCACCGTGTACCCGCGCGGGTGTGGCTGGGCACGAAGCGTGAGTACGTGCACGGTGCACCTATTCTCTTCTTGTATACGTACACCACCTACGTGGGGTTGTGTGAGAAAGATACAAACCTAGAGAGATATAGTGTGTGGGTTCTTGAGAGTTTTTTTGGGGGGGTCAATCAAAAAATGTAACATATGCAATGTGTGTGAAATAGAGTCCTGGATATAACATATATATAGAGGGGGCGACCCACGAGAAGAGAGTGGAGGTATCATCGGCTTGAGGTGTCCATAGAATCAAAGAGAGGGATGATGTGTGTGCGTGTGCGTGCGTGATCAATAAAGAGTGCCATCGAATTTGTGTGTGCCCATGTCAAAGATATAGAGTGGCTGGCCTACTGGAACGTGAGATGGGACATGTGCAGTTTGTCTCTATGGCATGGATACCTACCTGCAGCGCTCGACTATCGGTGTGTGGTGGGGGAAGAGGGAGGCCCAATTAACTATAGAGGTACAATGGCTGGTATATGTGTGGAGGAGGAGAGAGGCCTACCTCATGTATTAAGGAGATCAATCTGCCCCATGTATTAAGGGAGATCGATCAGCATCCATGCATATGTGCAGGAGAGGAATAAGGTTGGGAGAGAGACAGAGCTAGAGTGTTTGAGGTGGTGGTAGTGGAGTTGCTTCTAACAAATGGTGGGATAGGCTTGCTAGACAAACGGAGGGCACGCCCGCAATATCAATAAGAGAGGAGATGGCCGCTTGTTGTCTGTGCATGTGCGTGTGAGAGACGGGTCAGGAGGCATGCACGAATGATGAGGGGGGACGATGTGGCTGTGGTAAGCAGACGTAACTACATAGGAAGATCAATCGCCCTTTGTTAGAGAAAGGAGAGACATAACTTGTGAGGTACGTCGATCGATGGGGGGGTAGTTAAAGTCGATCTAGGTATATGTTGGGAGATCGATCGGTATACATGCATGTGTGTGTTAGAAGCAAATGAGGCACGGGGAGAAGGATAGAGAGAGAGGGATGCATGTAGGAGGTGGTACGAGAGGCATACTATATCGAGGGGGAGGAGTGTGCGAGTACGAGAACGATGAAAAGAGTAGTGGGAGTGAGGCATGGACGATGACAAGAGAAGAGGGGAAGCTTGTGTTTGTGCTAGGCACACCTGGCTAGAGAGGCATATCGATCGATGTGTGCTGTAAAGAAGGAGCTGGGGGCCTACACACACCGTGGGTGAATGACCTAAAGTGAAAAGACGAATTTGCGTGATGGAGCTAGAGAATGCTGAGGGAGGGTGAGAGGGATGCAGGCGTGTGCATGCACAAGAGAAAGTTAGCGCTAGCTATAAAGATAAGAGGGTTGTGTGGGTGTAAAAGACGAATAGAGATCATATATACTTCATCATAAAAAGTGAATTCGGATATTTGAAGAATTTATCATAGTGTTTCAAACCGACGCATGTGTGAATATATATAACGGTGATACACATGGTGTGGTTATGAACATGTTATACTACATTTAATATATTTTATCTCTACTCTTATAAAAAACTGAGTTGTTGATGATGGTGTGCCTGCCATCCTGCATTATAGGCCGTCAGATTTATATCTGGCAGATATCAAGGAAACTATGATGGTTGAAGTTGGCAACAATCATGATTCTAGATTCTTATTGAAATAGAGAAACTAATTCAAATTTAGTTCGAATTGCAGCGGTAGTATAGACATTTGGAATGCACTAAAATGTTGGTATGAGTAGGTTACATGCATTATACAGCAAGCAAAAAAATTTAATCGGACATAACATGGATTCATACTCCCTCCTTCCATCTATATAGGGCATAATGAGATTTTTAAGACCACCTTTGACTATTGACAAGATTAATAGTACATGACATGCACAATGTGAAAATTATATCATTGAAAGAACCTTTCACAGACAAATTTAACGGTGTGCTTTGTGTAAGTTGCATGTCATATATCATTGCTCTAATATTTGGTCAAAGTTAGCATCGAAAAACACATTAGGCCCTATATAGATGGAAGGAGGGAGTAGCTTTGAATAGCATTTGTATAGTAAAACGGGGCAAGACTCTCTCTTTGTGTGGTGTGAATAGTTTTATTTTTTTCGTTTTCTTTTTGGTTCAGGGAAGTGCGAATTGATTTGGTACATACAAGTACAATATTACTACATGTTAGGCTTGTCCCTAAAATTCAACCCGCGTCGTGTTATATCCCGAAAATTTAGATATCGTGCTCCCCAAACTGGCGCCTTCACAACCCGCGCCTTGCTATCCCGAAATTATAACGCGCGCGAAAACTCCATCTAGCTCCCAAATCCCGACACGCAAAACCCACCTTCTAACCCTGAGCCGAAAGGGCCGCTAGTTCAAATCGGTGGGGGGTACTTTTTTAACACACCCTAGATTTTGGACAAGCGCGTCCCTAAGTCATGCTTCACCCCTCCCATCGCACCCTTTTCGCCATTCGAAATCCCAGGCCGCCATAACCTCTCCGCTCCAGCCGCGAAACCCCACCCTCCTCCATCTGCCACATCGTCGCTGCCCAGCCGGAGCCTCTTCCCCGACGATGTCATCCACCGCAACAGCTCGACGTCCCCCGTCCACTTCCCCGGATGAGGATCTGTCTCCCATCTCGCCGTCCCGCCGGTTCAGCCGCCCCGTCCTCCACCTCCAAGGAGCTGCTCTGACGATCGGCTCGTCTATCGCGGCTGCTCTATCCCCATAGCGCCGCCTTAACCCGCTCCACCGGAATCGCAGCATCCTCATCGACTCCTCGGACGAAGCCGAGGCCTACTCGGCGTCACCAAAGAGGTTGTACACTCATCGCATCACACCTTCTCCTTAACTCGACCTCCGGGCGCTGACGGTGCTCCATCCTGCACCCCCATGGAGCGACTACCTTGAAGCCGGCGCCCCGGGCGACATCTCCACGGTGGCTCTCCCCCAGTGCGAGGCCCCTTCGGCGGCGGCGTCCATACCAGCCGGATCTGCTGCTGCTGCTCCGGCTCTCGTTCGCTCGCTCGCGCTGCTGCTGCTGCTCCGGCTCTCGTTCGCTCGCTCGCGCTGCTGCTGCTGCTCCGGCTCTTGCTCGATCGCTCGCCCACCCAGCTACTGCTGCTGCTCTCCCCCTTGCTCGTGCTGCTGCTCTGCTCCGATTAAGCCACACATCAGTCGACTGAATCGACTTTTGGTTCAGCCGATTTTCAGGGGTTGGGGTTCTCACCGGAGTTAAGGAAGAACCACCCGCAGCAGGGACGGGGGCTCGCCGGAGAGGTACCCCACTATCTATCTTAGGGTTCACGGTGGGGGCGGGGGGCCTAGAGGGCTGGTCGGGGCGGCGGTGGCGAGTTGTTTCGAGGCGGCGAGGCGGCGCTGGGGCCGGCGGTTCGGCCGATGGTGGCTGGTGGCTCAGGGGGTGCAGGTTGAAGATGAACTGCAGGCCCTCCCTAAACTACATGTCAAGTTCCTCTGTGCTACCATTGCGTTAAGTTTCGACAGTAGCATTCAGATTCCACAGTAAATTTCAGTTTCGACAGTTAAGTTCAGAGTCAACAGTTTTTACCTCATCTGTTGTAGTCAGGTGGTTTTTGGTGATGTTAATTTTACATCCATTTTACATCATCTATTGGAGATGCTATTAGAATCCCACTTGAGATTGACTATGTCTGTCTTGTGCTGCTTCAACCTTGACGTATTACGGCTCACTGGAGCTGCTCCAATGACAGAACGATCCATCACAACTGAGCAGTGCCCTGGACGCCGTCTACAGATTCCTCAGATCTTCCTCCACACCTCCGACAGCCACCTCTGCCTCAACTACTTCAGCGACCAACCCAATGTTGCTGAGGTCGACACGGCTACGGCAAAGAGGTTGTACACTTGTTTCATCGCTTATTACTATACATTCACGTCGATCCATTTGGGCTATTTTGGTTCAACGGAAAAACGTCGATCCACTGGTTGTTACCATCACTCTAAATTTCTGCATGCTCTCCTTACATAATTTCACCATATTTTTTTCGTATGCATGTCAGATATTGTACACAGTCATGCTGAACATGTAGAGAAAAAGAGAAGAGTTTTGCGCGGCAATACAATGTCATGCAGACATCGCTCCATGGTGGGTTCAATGGCAAACCCTCCCCACCCCTCTCCAGATTGTAATCAAGAGGAAGATATCTATTCTGAGGCGGATTCAGACGCCGCTGACCACTCCTATTTACCCCCCAAGGGGTTTGCTCTACCTTGGCATGATGATGTTAGTGATATCATGCATATGTTGCCTTGCAGTGCCTACTTTTGACATCATATATGTCATCTGCTTAGTTTAGACATGTACTGTAATGCCACCGGTTTAGTTTTCTATATCATATATGGGATTATGCAGTCTCATGTCTTTTAGCCAGCCATAATATATGTGAAATGTGCAATGCCATCCTGTTTAACCAGGCATCATATATTGAAGGAAATATGCCCTAGAGGCAATAATAAAGTTATTATTTATTTCCTTATATCATGATAAAAGTTTATTATTCATGCTAGAATTGTATTAACTGGAAACATAATACATGTGTGAATACATAGACAAACAGAGTGTCACTAGTATGCCTCTACTTGACTAGCTCATTAATCAAAGATGGTTATGTTTCCTAGCCATGAACAAACAGTTGTTATTTGATTAACGAGATCACATCATTAGTTGAATGATCTGATTGACATGACCCATTCCATTAGCATAGCACCCGATCGTTTAGTATGTTGCTATTGCTTTTATCCATGACTTATACATGTTCCTTTAACTATGAGATTATGCAACTCCCATTTACCGTAGGAACACTTTGTGTGCTACCAAACGTCACAACGTAACTGGGTGATTATAAAGGTGCTCTACAGGTGTCTCCGAAGGTACATATTGGGTTGGCGTATTTCGAGATTAGGATTTGTCACTCCGATTGTCGGAGAGGTATCTCAGGGCCTTCTCGGTAATGCACATCACATAAAGCCTTGCAAGCATTGCAACCAATGAGTTAGTTGCGAGATGATGTATTACAGAACGAGTAAAGAGACTTGCCGGTAACGAGATTGAACTAGGTATTGGATACCGACGATCGAATCTCGGGCAAGTAACATACCGATGACAAAGGGAACAACGTATGTTGTTATGCGGTCTGACCGATAAAGATCTTCGTAGAATATGTAGGAGCCAATATGGGCATCCAGGTCCCGCTATTGGTTATTGACCGGAGACGTGTCTCGGTCATGTCTACATTGTTCTCGAACCGTAGGGTCCGCACGCTTAACGTTACGATGACAGTTATTATGAGTTTATGCATTTTGATGTACCGAAGGAATTCGGAGTCCCGGATGTGATCACGGACGTGACGAGGAGTCTCGAAATGGTCGAGACATAAAGAATTATATATTGGAAGCCTATGTTTGGACATCGGATGCATTCCAGGTGAAATCAGGATTTTACCGGAATACCGGGAGGGTTACCGGAACCCCCCGGGAGCATAATGGGCCAACATGGGCCTTGGAGGAGAGGTGAGAGGGATGCCCCATGGGCTGCGCGCCTCCCCCCTTTCCCCTAGTCCTATTAGGACTAGGAGAGGTGGGCGCCCCCCCTCTCTCTCTCTCCCCCCCTTGGAGAATCCTAGTCCAACTAGGATTGGGGGGGGGGAATCCTACTCCCAGAGGGAGTAGGACTCTCCTGGCGCGCCTAGCTTGGCCGGCCAGCCCCTCCCCCTTGGCTCCTTTATATACGGGGGCAGAGGGCACCCCAAAGAGACACAAGTTGATCTACGGATCGTTCCTTAGCCGTGTGCGGTGCCCCCTTCCACCAAATTCCACCTCGATCATATCGTTGCAGTGCTTAGGCGAAGCCCTGCGCCGGTAACATCAAGATCGTCACCACGCCGTCGTGCTGACGGAACTCTTCCTCGACGCTTTGCTGGATCGGAGCCCGGGGATCGTCATCAAGCTGAACGTGTGCCAAGAACTCGGAGGTGCCGGAGTAACGGTGCTGTGATCGGTTGGATCGCGAGGAGAACGTACGACTACTTCCTCTACGTTGTGTCAACGCTTCCGCTTCGGTCTACGAGGGTACGTAGACAACACTCTCCCCTCTCGTTGCTATGCATCACCATGATCTTGCGTGTGCGTAGGAAATTTTTTGAAATTACTACGTTCCCCAACAGTGGCATCCGAGCCTAGGTTTTATGGTTTGATGTTATTTGCACGAGTAGAACACAAGTGAGTTGTGGACGATACAAGTCATACTGCCTACCAGCATGTCATACTTTGGTTCAGCGGTATTGTTGGACGAGACGATCCGGACCAACCTTACGCGTACGCTTACGCGAGACCGGTTCCCTCGACGTGCTTTGCACATAGATGGCTTGCGGAAGACTGTCTCTCCAACTTTAGTTGAACCGAGTGTGGCTACGCCCGGTCCTTGAGAAGGTTAAAACGGAGTCTATTTGACAAACTATCATTGTGGTTTTGATGCGTAGGTAAGATGGGTTCTTGCTTAAAGCCCGTAGCAGCCACGTAAAACTTGCAACAACAAAGTAGAGGACGTCTAACTTGTTTTTGCAGGGCATGTTGTGATGTGATATGGTCAAGACGTGATGCTAAATTTTATTGTATGAGATGATCATGTTTTGTAACCGAGTTATCGGCAACTGGCAGGAGCCATATGGTTGTCGCTTTATTGTATGCAATGCAATCGCGATGTAATGCCTTACTTTATTACTAAGCGGTAGTGATAGTCGTAGAAGCATAAGATTGGCGAGACAACAACGATGCTGCGATGAAGATCAAGGTGTCGCGCCGGTGACGATGGTGATCATGACGGTGCTTCGAAGATGGAGATCACAAGCACAAGATGATGATGGCCATATCATATCACT
The DNA here is from genome assembly GCA_032464435.1 of Aegilops umbellulata. Taxonomy (NCBI): domain Eukaryota; kingdom Viridiplantae; phylum Streptophyta; class Magnoliopsida; order Poales; family Poaceae; genus Aegilops; species Aegilops umbellulata. The sequence continues at coordinate 216,620,913 of CP136059.1, forward strand.
TATATTGATTGCATGTGATGTTTATCCTTTTATGCATCTTATCTTGCTTTGATTGACGGTAGCATTATAAGATGATCTCTCACTAAATTATCAAGAAGTGTTCTCCCTGAGTATGCACCGTTGCGAAAGTTCTTCGTGCTGAGACACCACGTGATGATCGGGTGTGATAGGCTCTACGTTCAAATACAACGGGTGCAAAACAGTTGCACACGCGGAATACTCGGGTTTAACTTGATGAGCCTAGCATATAACAGATATGGCCTCGGAACACGGAGACCGAAAGGTCGAGCGTGAATCATATAGTAGATATGATCAACATAGTGATGTTCACCATTGAAACTACTCCATCTCACGTGATGATCGGACATGGTTTAGTTGATTTGGATCACGTGATCACTTAGAGGATTAGAGGGATGTCTATCTAAGTGGGAGTTCTTAAGTAATATGATTAATTGAACTTAAATTTATCATGAACTTAGTACCTGATAGTATCTTGCTTGTCTATGTTGTGTAGATAGATGGCTCGTGCTATTGTTCCGTTGAATTTTAATGCGTTCCTTGAGAAAGCAAAGTTGAAAGATGATGGTAGCAATTACACGGACTGGGTCCGTAACTTGAGGATTATCCTCATTGCTGCACAGAAGAATTACGTCCTGGAAGCACCGCTGGGTGCCAGGCCTGGTGCAAGAGCTACGCCAGATGTTGTGAACGTCTGGCAAAGCAAAGCTGATGACTACTCTATAGTTCAGTGTGCCATGCTTTACGGCTTAGAACCGGGACTTCAACGACGTTTTGAACACCATGGAGCATATGAGATGTTCCAGGAGTTGAAGTTAATATTTCAAGCAAATGCCCGGATTGAGAGATATGAAGTCTCCAATAAGTTCTATAGCTGTAAAATGGAGGAGAACGGTTCTGTCAGTGAGCATATACTCAGAATGTCTGGGTATAACAATCACTTGATTCAACTGGGAGTTAATCTTCCGGATGATTGCGTCATTGACAGAATTCTCCAATCACTGCCACCAAGCTACAAGAGCTTCGTGATGAACTATAATATGCAAGGGATGACCAAAACTATGCCCGAGCTCTTCGCGATGCTAAAAGCCGCGGAGGTAGAAATCAAAAAGGAGCATCAAGTGTTGATGGTTAACAAAACCACTAGTTTCAAGAAAAAGGGCAAAGGGAAGAAAAAGGGGAACTTCAAAAAGAACAGCAAGCAAGTTGCTACTCAAGAGAAGAAACCCAAGTCTAGACCTAAGCCTGAAACTGAGTGCTTCTATTGCAAGCAGACTGGTCACTGGAAGCGGAACTGCCCCAAGTATTTGGCGGATAAGAAGGATGGCAAGGTTAACAAAGGTATATATGATATACATGTTATTGATGTGTACCTTACTAATTCTCGCAGTAGCACCTGGGTATTTGATACTGGTTCTGTTGCTAATATTTGCAACTCAAAACAGGGGCTACGGATTAAGCGAAGATTGGCTAAGGACGAGGTGACGATGCGCGTGGGAAATGGTTCCAAAGTCGATGTGATCGCGGTCGGCACGCTACCTCTACATCTACCTTCGGGATTAATATTAGATCTAAATAATTGTTATTTAGTACCAGCGTTGAGCATGAACATTATATCTGGATCTTGTTTGATGCGAGACGGTTATTCATTTAAATCAGAGAATAATGGTTGTTCTATTTATATGAGTAATATCTTTTATGGTCATGCGCCATTAAAGAATGGTTTGTTCTTACTTAATCTCGATAGTAGTAATACACATATTCATAATATTGAAGCCAAAAGATGCAGAGTTGATAATGATAGTGCAACTTATTTGTGGCACTGCCGTTTAGGTCATATCGGTGTAAAACGCATGAAGAAACTCCATACTGATGGACTTTTGGAGTCACTTGATTATGAATCACTTGGCACTTGCGAACCGTGCCTTATGGGCAAGATGACTAAAACACCGTTCTCCGGTACTGTGGAGAGAGCAACAGATTTATTGGAAATCATACATACTGATGTATGTGGTCCAATGAATGTTGAGGCTCGTGGCGGATATCGTTATTTTCTCACCTTCACTGATGATTTAAGCAGATATGGGTATATCTACTTAATGAAACACAAGTCTGAAACATTTGAAAAGTTCAAAGAATTTCAGAGTGAAGTGGAAAATCATCGTAACAAGAAAATAAAGTATCTACGATCTGATCGTGGAGGAGAATATTTGAGTTACAAGTTTGGTCTACATTTGAAACAATGCGGAATAGTTTCGCAACTCACGCCACCCGGAACACCACAACGTAATGGTGTGTCCGAACGTCGTAATCGTACTTTACTGGATATGGTGCGATCTATGATGTCTCTTACCGATTTACCGCTATCTTTTTGGGGTTATGCTCTAGAGACGGCCGCATTCACGTTAAATAGGGCACCATCAAAATCCGTTGAGACGACGCCTTATGAACTGTGGTTTGGCAAGAAACCAAAGTTGTCGTTTCTTAAAGTTTGGGGCTGCGATGCTTATGTGAAAAAGCTTCAACCTGATAAGCTCGAACCCAAATCGGAAAAATGTGTCTTCATAGGATACCCAAAGGAAACTATTGGGTATACCTTCTATCACAGATCCGAAGGCAAAATTTTTGTTGCTAAAGTCGGAAACTTTCTAGAGAAGGAGTTTCTCTCGAAAGAAGTGAGTAGGAGGAAAGTAGAACTTGATGAGATAACAGTATCTACTCCCTTATTGAGAAGTAGTACATCACAGAAATCTGTTTCTGTGACACCTACAACAAATAGGGAGGAAGCTAATGATAATGATCATGAAACTTCAGATCAAGTTTCTACTGAACTTCGTAGATCAACCAGAGTAAGATCCGCACCAGAGTGGTACGGTAATCCTATTTTGGAAGTCATGTTACTAGACCATGATGAACCTACGAACTATGAAGAAGCGATGGTGAGCCCAGATTCCGCAAAGTGGCTTGAGGCCATGAAATCTGAGATGGGATCCATGTATGAGAACAAAGTGTGGACTTTGGTTGACTTGCCCGATGATCGGCAAGCAATTGAGAATAAATGGATTTTCAAGAAGAAGACTGACGCTGATGGTAATGTTACTGTCTATAAAGCTCGACTTGTTGCAAAAGGTTTTCGACAAGTTCAAGGGATTGACTACGATGAGACTTTCTCACCCGTAGCGATGCTTAAGTCTGTCCGAATCATGTTAGCAGTTGCCGCATTTTATGATTATGAAATTTGGCAAATGGATGTCAAAACTGCATTCCTGAATGGATTTCTGGAAGAAGAGTTGTATATGATGCAACCAGAAGGTTTTGTCGATCCGAAGGGAGCTAACAAAGTGTGCAAGCTCCAGCGATCCATTTATGGACTGGTGCAAGCCTCTCGGAGTTGGAATAAACGCTTTGATAGTGTGATCAAAGCATTTGGTTTTATACAGACTTTTGGAGAAGCCTGTATTTACAAGAAAGTGAGTGGGAGCTCTGTAGCATTTCTGATATTATATGTGGATGACATATTACTGATCGGAAATAATATAGAATTTCTGGATAGCATAAAGGGATACTTGAATAAGAGTTTTTCAATGAAAGACCTCGGTAAAGCTGCTTACATATTAGGCATTAAGATCTATAGAGATAGATCAAGACGCTTAATAGGACTTTCACAAAGCACATACCTTGACAAAGTTTTGAAAAAGTTCAAAATGGATCAGGCAAAGAAAGGGTTCCTGCCTGTGGCACAAGGTGTGAAGTTGAGTAAGACTCAATGCCCGACCACCGCAGAAGATAGAAAGAAAATGAAAAATGTTCCCTATGCTTCAGCCATAGGCTCTATCATGTATGCAATGCTGTGTACCAGACCTGATGTGTGCCTTGCTGTAAGTTTAGCAGGCAGGTACCAAAGTAATCCAGGATTGGATCACTGGACAGCGGTCAAGAACATCCTTAAGTACTTGAGAAGGACTAAGGATATGTTTCTCATTTATGGAGGTGACAAAGAGCTCGTCGTAAACGGTTACGTCGATGCAAGCTTTGACACTGATCCGGACGATTCCAAATCGCAAACCGGATACGTATTTACATTAAACGGTGGAGCTGTCAGTTGGTGCAGTTCTAAACAAAGCGTCGTGGCGGGATCTACATGTGAAGCTGAGTACATAGCCGCTTCGGAAGCAGCTAATGAAGGAGTCTGGATGAAGGAGTTCATATTCGATCTAGGTGTTGTACCTAGCGTATCGGGTCCAATGAAAATCTTTTGTGACAATACTGGTGCAATTGCCTTGGCAAAGGAATCCAGATTTCACAAAAGAACCAAACACATCAAAAGACGCTTCAACTCCATCCGGGATTTGGTCCGGGTGGGAGACATAGAGATATGCAAGATACATACGGATCTGAATGTTGCAGACCCGTTGACTAAGTCTCTTCCACGAGCAAAACATGATCAGCACCAAAACTCCATGGGTGTTAGAATCATTACTTTGTAATCTAGATTATTGACTCTAGTGCAAGTGGGAGACTGAAGGAAATATGCCCTAGAGGCAATAATAAAGTTATTATTTATTTCCTTATATCATGATAAAAGTTTATTATTCATGCTAGAATTGTATTAACTGGAAACATAATACATGTGTGAATACATAGACAAACAGAGTGTCACTAGTATGCCTCTACTTGACTAGCTCATTAATCAAAGATGGTTATGTTTCCTAGCCATGAACAAAGAGTTGTTATTTGATTAACGAGATCACATCATTAGTTGAATGATCTGATTGACATGACCCATTCCATTGGCATAGCACCCGATCGTTTAGTATGTTGCTATTGCTTTTATCCATGACTTATACATGTTCCTTTAACTATGAGATTATGCAACTCCCATTTACCGTAGGAACACTTTGTGTGCTACCAAACGTCACAACGTAATTGGGTGATTATAAAGGTGCTCTACAGGTGTCTCCGAAGGTACATATTGGGTTGGCGTATTTTGAGATTAGGATTTGTCACTCCGATTGTCGGAGAGGTATCTCAGGGCCTTCTCGGTAATGCACATCACATAAAGCCTTGCAAGCATTGCAACCAATGAGTTAGTTGCGAGATGATGTATTACAGAACGAGTAAAGAGACTTGCCGGTAACGAGATTGAACTAGGTATTGGATACCGACGATCGAATCTCGGGCAAGTAACATACCGATGACAAAGGGAACAACGTATGTTGTTATGCGGTCTGACCGATAAAGATCTTCGTAGAATATGTAGGAGCCAATATGGGCATCCAGGTCCCGCTATTGGTTATTGACCGGAGACGTGTCTCGGTCATGTCTACATTGTTCTCGAACCGTAGGGTCCGCACGCTTAACGTTACGATGACAGTTATTATGAGTTTATGCATTTTGATGTACCGAAGGAATTCGGAGTCCCGGATGTGATCACGGACGTGACGAGGAGTCTCGAAATGGTCGAGACATAAAGAATTATATATTGGAAGCCTATGTTTGGACATCGGATGCATTCCAGGTGAAATCAGGATTTTACCGGAATACCGGGAGGGTTACCGGAACCCCCCGGGAGCATAATGGGCCAACATGGGCCTTGGAGGAGAGGTGAGAGGGATGCCCCATGGGCTGCGCGCCTCCCCCCTTTCCCCTAGTCCTATTAGGACTAGGAGAGGTGGGCGCCCCCTCTCTCTCTCTCCCCCCCTTGGAGAATCCTAGTCCAACTAGGATTGGGGGGGGGGGATCCTACTCCCAGAGGGAGTAGGACTCTCCTGGCGCGCCTAGCTTGGCCGGCCAGCCCCTCCCCCTTGGCTCCTTTATATACGGGGGCAGAGGGCACCCCAAAGAGACACAAGTTGATCTACGGATCGTTCCTTAGCCGTGTGCGGTGCCCCCTTCCACCAAATTCCACCTCGATCATATCGTTGCAGTGCTTAGGCGAAGCCCTGCGCCGGTAACACATCAAGATCGTCACCACGCCGTCGTGCTGACGGAACTCTTCCTCGACGCTTTGCTGGATCGGAGCCCGGGGATCGTCATCGAGCTGAACGTGTGCCAAGAACTCGGAGGTGCCGGAGTAACAGTGCTGTGATCGGTTGGATCGCGAGGAGAACGTACGACTACTTCCTCTACGTTGTGTCAACGCTTCCGCTTCGGTCTACGAGGGTACGTAGACAACACTCTCCCCTCTCGTTGCTATGCATCACCATGATCTTGCGTGTGCGTAGGAAAATTTTTGAAATTACTACGTTCCCCAACATAATTCAATGATATCTTGCCCATCCTTTTCTTCATTACATTTCCATTTGTCGACAATGTTTGTACATTAAACTACTCTTCCTGTGAATCAACCATTTGGGTGGGAGATGGAAAAATCTGGAGTGAAAACAAGGCCTTCAGAGCAGACAGTGCTACCTGTCGAAGCAGATCTCTTGTTGGGTCCCGATAGCTCCTCAGAGATGGATTCAGAGACAGATGACCAGTCCTATTCCCCCACTGAGGTGTATGCTCTAAGTTGGCACGGTTATACTGCTCATATCATGCATACGGTGTCTTGCATTGCATAGTTTAGACATCATATACACAATATTCAACACCATGTTCTTAGTTCAGACATCATATCGAATGCCCTCTGTTTAGCATATAAATCACATATGTGAATTAAATGATGCGATCCTGATTACTTAGATAACATGTAGGTGAATTATGTCATGCAATCCTGTTTAGTTATTCATCATATCTTTGAATTATGTTTTGCTATGCTATCCAGTTTAGATAAACATCATATATGTGAAATTATGTCATGCTATCCGTTTTAGTTAAACAATATACATGTAAAATATTTCATGCCCTCTTTTTTCCACACTATCTATTGCATCTGTCTCTCATACAATGTCTGTACATTCAACTATGTTTCCTGTTTATCAGCCATTTGAATTGTAGCAGGTGATGCTAGTATCTAGCGGACTAAAAACACGGTCTTCAAATAAAACAGTGCTACCTCTTGGTGGAGAGAGCACCCCGGTTGTACATGCACAAGAACCAGCCCTACCACACATAATCCAAACTCTCGCAGATTGTACCCCTTCTACGATGGACAGAGAACCAACTTCACCCAATCTAACCCCAACCCCAGCCGATAGTAACCCAGTTCCTGTTGACACAACACCATCTCCACCATAGAGCTCCCAAACAAGAGCAGTTAGTAAGGCAGCTCCAGTGCCCAAAGGGCCAGTACTATCACGGCGAACCCCAACTCCACCAGTTAGTACGCATATTCCTGTGGAGGAAGCACAACCAGCTAGTCGTAGTTTAGCATCTATTGCATTTGATGTTGTTAAATCGTATGTGCGTATCTTCCCATCTTGGAAATATTATACTGGAGATGAAGGAAAATGCCAGTTGCAGGTGTTTGTCCAGGAGTTATGTGTAAGTAATGTTATTCATGGCAATTACATTGCTTCGTCCCATACATCCTACCTCCATGATGGTTATAATATAGGAAATTTTCCCATTTTTCTCTATAGAGAAGGACCGATTTGGAAACTCAGGATGAGGTAACATGTGCTAATACCTCTGCTATCTTCAAGAATGCTTGGTGGCAGTATCGGAATTACCTGAAGAAAACATACTTCACCAGCAAAGAAACTCATCAAATTCCCTTACGTTCTCCTGGGACACATTTACTGGACGATGACTGGGAACGCCTTGTTCTGTACTGGTCCCGAACCAAGAATGTGGTAAGGTCTATGAGCTCATTTTCTATTTTTAAGTATTATATTCTTGCGTCTTACTGTACTCTGTTCATGTAGAACAAGTGCCTAAACCTGAAGAACAACTGTTCTAATTTAAGATTCCATTGCTATCATAGTTCAAAAAAGTGCTAGGCGTTAATTGTGCGTTTTGCCACCGCCTTGCGCTTTACTGACCAAAGGCATGCTTATGCGCAGTTATGCACAGATTATGTGTAGTTATGCGCAATGCATTTTGCCAACGCCTAGAGCCTAGGCGCGCTTAAGCGCTCGCTTAGGCGCGCCTTTTTTTAACTATGATTGCTTTGCTCTTGTATCACTGTATTTACTCATACAAACTTATTTTTAAGTTGAAGGATCCAATCGAAACTCCAATGGCACAGCAGGTATGTTCACGCATGTTTCTTTAACAGGTTTGCTCTTATCAATAGCTCTGTTGATTTCAGTTTCAATTGTGTATACAGTTGACTTTCATATCATGCACATTACTAGCATCACAACAGAGCCAATAGTGTTGTTGTACATGTAGACCCGTGGTACCCATCTGAAATCTTGTTGTGCCGTGTAGTTTCCCACACTTTGTATTCTTTCACTGCTGCTTTGTCTTGAACTGATATGATTTGAACCGTGTCTCTATTTTGATTTGGCAAGACAATGCAGTGACCATAGGACATAGATATATGTTTGTTTGATGCTTTTATCATGTATTAGTACTTGGCAATAGAAGACTTGGTAGTCTAATCCTGTCCACCTTACTAATGAATTGGTTCACTGAAATGAGCTTCATATACTAGTACATGCTAAACTTGTTATGTGTCTGCTTGTTTCTTCTTTTAGAATGCTGACAGAATATTGGGGAAGAGTGCCTTATTAAGCAATGGTAAAGGAAGTAATGCAGATAAGGTTCAGGATAGTGAAACATCCTTGTTGGTCTCCAACAAAGCTAATAAAATAGCAAAGGAAGACTATCTTGAAGATAGCGAGACAACCCCAAAGTCCTGTCTTGGTTTAGTGTTCGAATTACTAGCCACTACCGCTTGCACAAGCTATTCAAACTCACTGCCTGAATCAGTTCGGTTTCTTGAGTCTCAACTACAAGCTGAAAGACACCGATCAGCTGTGCTGCGACAAGAAGCGGAAGGACCGCGGAAGTCCCTGGAGCATTCAGATGCATACTTTCTGGTGCAACAGCAAGCGTTGGAGGATTTTAGCGCCAAACAAGACAAAGCTAATCATCTTGCTAAGATTATTGCCAGCATGGTGGATACCCAGGATAACGTTTCTTGAGCTCTTCTGAAGTTGTTTCAGTTATGCTGTTGTTTTGCTGCCGCTATTATTTGCACTGGTGGCCAATTTTGACGGCCAGTGTATGTAATGTGCTGCTTTGTTCCCTATATTTGCACTGGTGGCGAACTTTGATGCCCAGTGGATGTAATATGTGTAATAGCGGTAATAGGCTAGCGTTAATTGCTTGCTTATTTATTTCCTTATTGTCTTGTTTAGTTGTTTGCTTGTAGTCACTTCAGTTCTTTTTCTGTTTTTTTCTAGTGGCCACAATAGCCTATTTTTGGTAACTAGGCCAAAATAATCATGGCAACACACGGACTTTTGTAACCATGGGCCTCCTGCAGGCCGTATGATCCATGGGCCTTCGTCCGGCCATAGGATCCATCGGCCTTCTATACGGGCCATAGGGTCCATGGGCCTTCTACGGGCCGTAGGGTCCATCGGCCTTCTACGGGCCATACGAACCATGGGCCTTCTACGGGCCGTACTATCCATGGGCCTCATACGGGCCGTAGGATCCATGGGCCTTCTACGGGGCGTATCATCATTTCGCCAATCATGGGCCGTACTATTCGTGGACCATAACGGGCCGTTAATAGGCCGTATTTGATAACTCTATGAAAATAGCCCAACGGGTTTTTTTGACATGAAAACGGCCCAACGTATTAACGGTACGCAAACGGGACGACTGTAATGACGGGCTGAATTTGGCCCACAAGCAGAAAATGATAGTAACGGGCCGTATGTAACCAAATGCTGCAAATGAGCACAAGAATCAATGGGCCCTGAGAAGGCCGAAAGATAACTTGGGCTGGAAACGGCCCAATGGAATAATGGGTCGTTAATGGGTATAAAGTGATACACTGTTCATTAGGGGCCAGTTTCACCACGGGCCATTAATGGGCCAAACGTTACAAAGGTCCTCATATGGGACGAAAGAAGTCATGGGCCACACATGGGCCGGAAGTTAAAACAGGCTGAATCATATTGGGCGGCCCAGATGATGCTACTGGGCCTAATTCGAATAGGGCGTAATGGGCCCTGGGTTAGCAGGCTGTAAATGGGCTATATGCGAACACGCCGTTAACAGGCTTTCCGTGGGCCGGGCCGCCACCTTTTGACCAAGTCAAACGGGCCGGCCTTTTCACTGGAATGGGCCTCCGTTGGGCCATGCCACGTGTCGCCGTGTCATAGGCGCCTTCGGTCCAATGAGCGGATGACATCTGTCCCAACGGTTAGCCGACACGTGTTTCCTCCAGCCAATGATGCTTTTACACGTGGAAAATCCCCATTGGTTGGGGCTGTTAACGGGTTATCGGATCCAAAACCCGACCCGATAGCTTAACAGCGTTCCGTTACGGTGGATGCCACGTGTCGGTCACCCTTGACGAAAGCACTTCTATGACGCGCGATTTATCGTCATGGAAGTGGACACTTCCATGATGATAATTTTGGTAATGTCATGGAACACTTCTACGACAGCACAGGTATGACTATCTTGATTCTGTCATAAATTTGTCATGGATGTACATGCATGACAAAAAACGCGACCTACTGTGACAAACACGTATCATCATGGAAGTGTATTTTTTTGTAGTGTATGATGATGATTAAATAGCTTGTGTTGGCGGAAGTGGAGGCAACATGTGGTGCACATCAAAAGTACTACTAGTCCAAACTAGATCAAGTTTGGATTAGTAGTATACTTTTGACATGCACCACATGTTGCCTCCACTTGAACCTAATCCACCTTCATTTGACACACTATTATGGACATATTGATATAACATCCTCATAATTGGTATTGTGCCAAAATTTGTATAATGGCGTATAAATACACTAAAAAATAAAAAAATGAGAAAAAGAATACTAGTAGAATGGAGAGTAAACACGCTACTACTAGCTATAATAGTAGTAGCGCGGGAGTGAACAAACGTTGCGGCTATATGTCTTAGCAGTAGCGCGTGTCGCACGCACTACTACTAAGGAATAGTTGTAGCGCCTTACTAGTAGCGCGGTGTCCAGCGCTACTAGTGGGCATTAAACCCGCGCTACTACTAGGGTTTTCCCTAGTAGTGTTACCACAGACCTTCGGGTCCATAGTTATTAGCTAGATGGCTTCTTCTCTCTCTTTGGTTCTCAATACAAAGTTCTCCTTGATGTTCTTGGAGATCTATTCGATGTAATACTTTTTGCGATGTGTTTGCCGAGATTCGATGAATTGTGGGTTTATGATCAAGATAATGATTATCTATGAACAATGTTTGGTTCTTCTCTGAATTCTTATATGCATGATTTGATATCTTTACAAGTCTCTTCAAATTATCGGTTTAGTTTGGCCTACTAGATTTATCTTTCTTGCAATGGGAGAAGTGCTTAGCTTTGGGTTCAATCTTGCGGTGTCCTTTCCCAGTGACAGTAGGGGCAGCAAGTCACGTATTGTATTGTTTCCATCGAGAATAAAAATATGGGGTTTATATCATATTGCTTGAGTTATCCCTCTACATCATGTCATCTTGCCTAATGCGTTACTCTGTTCTTATGAACTTAATACTCTAGATGCATGCTGGATAGTGGTCGATGTGTGGAGTAATAGTAGTAGATGCAGAATTGTGTCGGTCTACTTGATGATACGTCTCCGTCGTATTTATAATTTTTGATTGTTCCATGCCAATATACTACAACTTTCATATACTTTTGGCAACTTTTCATACTATTTTTGGGATTAACATATTGATCCAGTGCCCAGTGCCAGTTCCTGTTTGTTGCATATTTTTTGTTTCACAGAAAATCCATATCAAACGGGGTCCAAACGGAATAAAAACTGATGGAGATTCTTTTTGGAATATATGTTATTTTTTGGAAGAAGAATCAACGCGATACAATGCCCGAGGGGGCCACGAGGCAGGGGGGCGCACCCCTGACCCTCGTGGCCATCCCATAAGGTGGTTGGATCCCTTCTTCCGCCGCAAGAAATCTAATATCCGGATAGAGATCATGTCCAAAATTCAGCCCAATCGGAGTTACGGATCTCCGGTTATAAAAGAAACGGTGGAAGGGCAGAATCTGGAATGCAGAAACAGAGAGAGACAGATAGACAGATCCAATCTCGGAGGGGCTCGCGCCCCTCCCATGCCATGGAGGCCATGGACCAGAGGGGAAACCCTTCTCCCATCTAGGGAGAAGGTCAAGAAAGAAGAAGAAGAAGAAGGGGGGCTCTCTCCCCCTCTCTCCCGGTGGCACCGGAACACCGCCGGGGCCATCATCATCACCGCAATATACACCAACAGCTCCGCCATCTTCACCAACATCTCCATCACCTTCCCCCATCTATCTACAACAGTCCACTCTCCCGCAACCTGCTATACCATCTACTTGAACATGGTGCTTTATACTTCATCAATGATGTGTTGCCATCCTATGATGCCTGAGTAGATTTTCGTTGTCCTATCGGTGATTGGTGAATTGCTATGATTGGTTTAATTTGATTGTGGTTATGTTGCTGTCCTTTAGTGCCCATAATATGAGCGCGCGCGTGGATCACACCATAGTGTTAGTTGTATGTTGATAAGACTATGTATTGGAGGGCAAGAGTGACAGAAGCTTCAACCTAGCATAGAAATTGATGCATACGGGATTGAAGGGGGACCAATATATCTTAATGATATGGTTGGGTTTTACCATAATGAACGTTAGTAGTTGCGGACGCTTGCTAATACTTCCAATCATAAGTGCATATAATTCCAAGTCAGGGATCACATGCTAGCAGTGGCCTCTCCCACATAAAACTTGCTATCGGTCTAGTAAAGTAGTCAATTGCTTAGGGACAATTTCGCAACTCCTACCACCACTTTTTCACACTCGCTATACTAACTTTATTAAACAGCCCCTACTTTTTATTTGTGTGCTCTTTATTATCTTGCAAACCTATCCATCAACACCTTCAAAGTACTTCTAGTTTTATACTTGTTTTAGGTAAAGCGGACGTTAAGCGTGCGTAGAGTTGTATCGGTGGTCGATAGAAATTGAGGGAATATTTGTTCTACCTTTAGATCCTCGTTGGGTTCGAAACTCTTACTTATCGAAAGAGGCTACAATTGATCCCCTATACTTGTGGGTTATCAAGACCTTTTTCTGGCGCCGTTGCCGGGGAGTTATAGCGTGGGGTGAATATTCTCGTGTGTGTGCTTGTTTGCTTTATCACTAAGTAGTTTTTATTTGTGTTCTTAGTTGTTCTCTATCTTTAGTTATGGATATGGAACACGAAATACCAAAAAAAATTAGGTGTACTTGCTACTCATGGAGATGGGAACCTCCTAAAACCCTCGATGCAGGTTATGTGAAAAATATTATGTACTACTTTGATAATCCTGAGAAAACCCCATTCAATTATGTAATGGGAGACACGTTGGATCAACCTGAATACTTTAGGGATTATCGCTTGACTCAAAAAGGGAAACTATTATGGGATCAGATTCATATGTTGCATTGGTATGCTCGGGAACTATGCTTGAGATATGATTATACTTGTTGCTCTAGGATGAAGGCTCCACACCTTCCCTTTTCATGCAAATTTAATGATGATAAAACCTTGGCTTCTTATGCTAATGGTATATATGATTACTATGATGTGGAACAAATAGAAGAATTCGTTGCTTTTATGGGTGCTTATGAAATTGAATCTTTGTTTAAAGAGTTTGAAGATTTTTTGATGATTCAGTTTATAAACCTGAAAATTTAGCTATACTTAAATATTGCTATGTGAATTATGAATTCAATTCCGATATTGATGGTTTTATTGAGAGATTCTCCGTTGTCCAAGAAGAGACAAATATTTTGCAGGAGTCTATGGAAGAAGAAATTAATGACACTGTGAGCTCATTGGATGAAAAATATGATGAGGAGAGCAAAGAACAAAAGGAGGAAGAGCGGATTAGCTACCTGTGCCCACCTTCTAATTAGAGTAACTCTTCAACTCATACATTGCTTAATTTCCCTTCGTGCTTACCGAAGGATGATTGCTATGATGACTGTTATGATCCCGTTGATTCTTTTGAAATATCCCTTTTTGATGATGCTTGCTATGCTTGTGGCCAAGATGCCAATATGAATTATGCTTATGGATATGAACTTGCTATAGTTCCTTATGTTAAATATGAAATTGTTGCTATTGCATCCACGCATGATAGTCCTATTATCTTTTTGAATTCTCCCGACTACGCTATATCGGAGAAGTTTGCCCTTATTAAGGATTATATTGATGGGTTGCGTTTTACTACTACACATGATGATTTTGAGAGATATAATATGCATGTGCTTGCTGCTCCTACTTGCAATTATTATGAGAGAGGAACTATATCCCCACCTCTCTATGTTTCCAATACGATAGAATTGCAAGAAACTGTTTATACTATGCATTGGCCTTTACTATGTGTGCATGAATTTTTCTTTTATGACATGCCGATGCATAGGAAGAGAGTTAGACTTCGTTGTTGCATGATATATGTTACTTTGTGATCACAACTAAATCACAAATCATTGTTAATTAAAATTGGCTTTGATATACCTTGGGATCCGGGTGGATCAATTACTTGAGCACTATATGCCTAGCTTAATGGCTTTAAAGAAAGCGCTGCCAGGGAGACAACCCGGAAGTTTTAGAGAGTCATTTATTTCTGTTGAGTGCTTTTATATAGTTTAAAAACAAAAAAATAAAGAGGGGAACCCAAAACTTTTCAAAAAAGAAAGTGAAAGTGAGAGAGACAAGCATTGTTGAAGTGGGGGAGCTCCTTGAACTTTGTTCTTGCTCACGGAAACTTTGTGAATCTTGATTACAGAAAATTTTCAAAAAAAATAATTATACCCTTGTACAATTCCATTGTATAATAAAAATAATGTGCCAAGGTTTGCCTTTAGAATGTTTACAATGCTTGTTGGTTTGTGCGGTGCAGGACAGAAACTTTGGCTATAGTGCACGATTTTACATTTTTTACTGGAATGTCAAACTGTTATGAAACTTTTTGCAATGTATTTATGTACAATTTTTTTTATTTTTCATAATTTTTGCAGAATTTTTGGAGTAACAGAAGTATGGTGAATGTTCAGATTACTACAGACTGTCCTGTTTAAGACAGATTCTGTTTTTGATGCATAGTTTGCTTGTTTTGATGAAACTATCGATTCCTATCATTGGATTAAGCCATGGAGAAGTTATATTACAGTAGCTAAAATGCAAAAACAAAATATTAATTGGTTTGCAACAGTACTTAGAGTAGTTATTTGCTTTATTATAGATCTTACCGAGTTTTCTGTTGAAGTTTTGTGTGGATGAAGTGTTCGAAGATCAAGGATGTCTCGATATGAGGATAAGGAAGAGAGGCAAGAGCTCAAGCTTGGGGATGCCCAAGGCACCCCAAGTAAATATTCAAGGAGACTCAAGCGTCTAAGCCTGGGGATGCCCCGGATGGCATCCCATCTTTCTTCAACAAGTATGAGTATGTTTGCGGTTTCGTTTCGTTCATGTGATATGTGCAAATCTTGGAGCGTCCTTTGCATTTAGTTTTCACTTTTCTTTGATGCACCATGCTGGTATGAGATAGTCTATGGTTGATTTATAGAATGCTCGTTGCACTTCACTTATATTCTTTGAGTATGGCTTTATAGAATGCTTCATATGCTTCACTTATATCATTTGAAGTTTGGATTGCCTGTTTCTCTTCACATAGAAAACCGCCATTTGTAGAATGCTCTTTTGCTTCACTTATATTTGTTAGAGCATGGGCATATCTTTTGTAGAAAGAATTAAACTCTCTTGCTTCACTTATATATATATTTAGAGATATGACAGGAATTGGTCATTCACATGGTTAGTCATAAAATCCTACATAAAACTTGTAGATCACTGAATATGATATGTTTGATTCCTTGCAATAGTTTTGCGATATAAAGGTGGTGATATTAGAGTCGTGCTAGTTGAGTAATTGTGAAATTGAGAAATACTTGTGTTGAGGTTTGCAAGTCCCGTAGCATGCACGTATGGTAAATGTTGTGTGACAAATTTGAAGCATGGGGTGTTCTTTGATTGCTTTCCTTATGAGTGGCGGTCGGGGACGAGTGATGGTCTTTTCCTACCAATATATCCCCCTAGGGGCATGGTAGTAGTACTTTTCTTCGAGGTCTAATAAACTTTTGCAATAAGTATATGAGTTCTTTATGACTAATGTGAGTCCATGGATTATACGCACTCTCACCCTTCCATCATTGCTAGCCTCTACGGTACCGTGCATTGCCCTTTCTCACCTCGAGAGTTGGTGCAAACTTCGCCGGTGCATCGAAACCCCGTGACACGATACGCTCTATCACACATAAGCCTCCTTATATGTTCCTCAAAACAGCCACCATACCTACCTATCATGGCATTTCCATAGCCATTCCGAGATATATTGCCATGCAACTTCCATCATCATCATATACATGACTTGAGCATTTATTGTCATATTGCTTTGCATGATCGTAAGATAGCTAGCATGATGTTTTCATGACTTGTCCATTTTTTGATATGTTTGCTACGCTAGATCATTGCACATCCCGGTACACCGCCGGAGGCATTCATATGGAGTCATATCTTTGTTCTAGTATCGAGTTGTAATATTGAGTTGTAAGTAAATAAAAGTGTGATGGTCATCATTATTAGAGCATTGCCCCAATGAGGTTATCAAAATAAAAGAGGCCAAAGAAGCCCACCAAAAAAAGAGAAAACAAAAAAATGAGAGAAAAAGAGAGAAGGGGCAATGTTACTATCCTTTTACCACACTTGTGCTTCAGAGTAGCACCATGTTCTTCATATAGAGAGTCTCTTGAGTTATCACTTTCATATACTAGTGGGAATTTTCATTATAGAACTTGGCTTGTATATTCCGATGATGGGCTTCCTCAAATGCCCGAGGTCTTCATGAGCAAGCAAGTTGGATGCGCACCCACTTAGTTTCCAGTTTGAGCTTTCATACACTTATATCTCTTAGTGCATTCATTGCATGGCAATCCCTACTCCTCACATTGACATCAATTGATGGGCATCTCCATAGCCTATTGATTAGCCGCGTCGATATGAGACTTTCTCCTTTTTGTCTTCTCCACACAACCTCCATCATCATATTCTATTCCACCCATAGTGTTAGATCCATGGCTCACGCTCATGTATTGTGTGAGGGTTGAAAAGGCTGAAGCGCGTTAAAAAGTATGAACCAATTACTCGGCTTGTCCTCGGGGTTGTGCATGATGGGAGCATTTTTTGTGATGAAAATGAAGCATGGCCAAACTATATGAATTTGTAGGGATAAGCTTTCTTTGGCTATGTTATTGTGATAAGACATAATTGCTTGGTTAGTATGCTTGAAGTATTATTGTATTAATGTCAAATGATAGACTATTGCTTTGAAACACTCGTGTCTTAATATTCATGCCATGATTAGATTACATGATCAAGATTATGCTAGGTAGCATTCCACATCAAAAATTATCTTTTTTATCATTTACCTACTCGAGGAGGAATAGGAATTAAGCTTGGGGATGCTGATAGATCTCCGTCGTATCTATAATTTTTTATTGTTCCATGCCAATATTCTACAACTTTCATATACTTTTGGCAACTTTTTATACTATTTTTGGGACTAACATATTGATCCAGTGCCCAGTGTCACTTCATGTTTGTTGCATGTTTTTTGTTTCGCAGAAAATCCATATCAAACGGAGTCCAAACGGAATAAAAACTGACGGAGATTTTTTTGGAATATATTTGATTTTTGGGAAGAAGAATCAACGTGATACAATGCTCGAGGGGGGCACGAGGTAGGGGGGGCGCGCCCCTGACCCTCGTGGCCACCCCCTAAGGTGGTTGGATCTCTTATTTCGCCACAAGAAAGCTAATATCCGGATAGAGAACGTGTCCAAAATTCATCCCAATCGGAGTTACGGATCTCCGGTTATAAAAAACGGTGAAAGGGCAGAATCTGGAACGCAGAAACAGAGAGAGACAAAGAGACAGATCCAATCTCGGAGGGGCTCTCGTCCCTCCCATGCCATGGAGGCCATGGACCAGAGGGGAAACCCTTCTCCCATCTAGGGAGAAGGTCAAGGAAGAAGAAGAAGAAGAAGAAGAAGAAGAAGAAGAAGAAGAAGGGGGCTCTCTTCCCCTCTCTCCCGATGGCGCCGGAACACCGCCGCGGCCATCATCATCACCGCAATCTACACCAACACCTCTGCCATCTTCACCAACATCTCCATCACCTTCCCCCATCTATCTACAGGGGTCCACTCTCCCGCAACCCGCTGTACCCTCTACTTGAACATGGTGCTTTATGCTTCATATTATTATCCAATGATGTGTTGCCATCCTATGATGTCTGAGTAGATTTTTGTTGTCCTATCGGTGATTGGTGAATTGCTATGATTGGTTTAATTTGCTTGTGGTTATGTTGTTGTCCTTTGGTGCCCATCATATGGGCGCGCGCGTGGATTAGACCATATGGTTAGTTGTATGTTGATAAGACTATGTATTGGAGGGTAAGAGTGGCAGAAGCTTCAACCTAGCATAGAATTTGATGCATACGGGATTGAAGGGGGCCAATATATCTTAATAATATGGTTGGGTTTTACCTTAATGAACATTAGTAGTTGCGGACGCTTGCTA
Source organism: Aegilops umbellulata (assembly GCA_032464435.1). Taxonomy (NCBI): domain Eukaryota; kingdom Viridiplantae; phylum Streptophyta; class Magnoliopsida; order Poales; family Poaceae; genus Aegilops; species Aegilops umbellulata. The sequence continues at coordinate 216,639,654 of CP136059.1, forward strand.
ATAGTTCCAATCATAAGTGCATAGAATTCCAAGTCAGGGATGACATGCTAGAAGTGGCTTCTCCCACATAAAACTTGCTATCGGTCTAGTAAAGTAGTCAATTGCTTAGGGACAATTTCGCAACTCCTGCCACCACTTTTCCACACTCACTATACTAACTTTATTGTTTCTTTATCTAAACAGCCCCTACTTTTTATTTGCATGCTCTTTATTATATTGCAAACCTATCCATCAACACCTACAAAGTACTTCTAGTTTTATACTTGTTTTAGGTAAAGCGGACGTTAAGCGTGCGTAGAGTTGTATCGGTGGTCGATAGAACTTGAGGGAATATTTGTTCTACCTTTAGCTCCTCGTTGGGTTCGACACTCTTACTTATCGAAAGAGGCTACAATTGATCCCCTATACTTGTGGGTTATCACTTGACACGGAGGTGATGCCTATGTTCATGATCATGCCTAGGTATTCTCATAACTATGCACTTTTCTATCAATTGCTCGGCAGTAATTTGTTCACCCAGCGTAATATATGCTATCATGAGAGAAGCCACTAGTGAAACCTATGGCCCCCGGGTCTACTTTACATCATATAAGTTTTTGATCTATAATTCTAGTTTACTATTTATTTATTTATTTTGCAATCTTTATTTTCCAATCTATACAACAAAAATACCAAAAATATTTATCTTATTATCTTTATCAGATCTCACTTTTGCAAGTGGCCGTGAAGGGATTGACAACCCCTTTATCGCGTTTGTTGCAAGGTTCTTGATTGTTTGTGCAGGTACTAGGTGATTTGTGAGTAGTCTCCTACTGGTTTGATACCTTGGTTCTCAAAAACTGAGGGAAATACTTACGCTACTTTGCTGCATCACCCTTTCCTCTTCAAGGGAAAACCAACGCATGCTCAAGAGGTAGCAGAAGTGAAAGTGCGTTATATCGACTAGAGGGGGGTGAATAGGCGATTTTTATGAATTCTTCACTGAGGAATTTGCGGGTGAGGAAATTCCTTAGCGAAGAAATACTTGCAGCGGAATAATTTATCAAAAGTAAACATAACAGAGCACATGCATGGTCCTTGTTGGTGTCAAAACCGACGGATCTCGGGTAGGGGGTCCCGAACTGTGCGTCAAGGCCGGATGGTAACAGGAGACAAGGAACACGATGTTTTTACCCAGGTTCGGGCCCTCTCGATGGAGGTAATACCCTACTCTTGCTTGATTAATATTGATGATATGGGTAGTACAAGAGTAGATCTACCACGAGATCAAGGAGGCTAAACCCTAGAAGCTAGCCTATGGTATGATTGTGTATGAAGATGATTGTCCTACGGACTACAACCCTCCGGTTTATATAGACACCGGATAGGGTTAGGGTTACACAGAGTCGGTTACAATGATAGGAGATCTTGAATATCCGCATCGCCAAGCTTGCCTTCCACGCCAAGGAAAGTCCCATCCGGACACGGGACAAAGTCCTCAATCTTGTATCTTCATAGTCCTGGAGTCCGGCTGAAGGTATAGTCCGGCTACCCGAACACCCCCTAATCCAGGACTCCCTCAGTAGCCCCCGAACCAGGCTTCAATGACGACGAGTCCGGCATGCAGATTGTTTTCGGCATTGCAAGGTGGGTTCTTCTCCAAATTCTGTGTACCTGTAGGAATAATGTCCGATTTTTTATAATGTTGTGCTCCTCGGCTTCCACGCCCAATAATGGCTGTCTTCCACGTGTTAAATGAATGCGAAAAGCCGGAGTGCTTTTACATCCACACCCCTGGCCGTACAAACGAGCCGCCTATTTAACGGGATGGGGATTCAGATCCAAACCACATCTTCTCCTCTCCGCGAGTTATCATCAGAGCGCTCCCAGCAAAAGGTCCATTCCAACATGGCCAGCCGTCGCAGCTCCTCCCCTCGCCCCTCCGGTCCTAAACCCGGGGACTGGGAGAGTTGCACCACCCCGCATAGCGAGTTAGTGTCGCTTCAAGCCAAGGGATTTCTCCCTCAGGCATACATGGTCCCAGTCCGAGCCGGTCTCGCCACCTACAATGGCGGAAAACAAGCGGAGAGCACCCCCAATCCCTCTAAAGGAGAGCGGGTGTGCCTCGTCCCCTATCTAATAAGGGGACTGGGATTTCCAATTCATCCATTTCTCCGCGGGCTCCTGGAGTTCTACGGCCTCCAGCTGCACAATCTCACGCCCGCCTCCGTATTGCATATTGCAGGTTTCGTCGCCCTTTGCAAGCTATTTTTAGGCGTTGAGACTCATTTCGCGCTGTGGAAGAGGTTATTCTGCCTAGTGCCCCGTTCTCAAGAGGGGTCTATATATCAAGTGGGCGGAGCCGAAGTATGGCGCATCGCCGGAACCGGATACTTATCCGGAACCCCAAAGAAGGCGTCCGAGGACTGGCCTTCGGAATGGTTTTACATAGATGACGTCCCGCTACCAGACCCTATCCAGATCGGTCTCCCCGAGTTCAACAGTTCTCCATTGAAGAAACGCTTGAGCTGGCGTCCGCGGAGCTCTCAGAGAGAAAGCGACAGAGACGTCCTTTACCTGATGGGCCGGATAAGACTGTTGGCTCAATCCAGACTAACCATGATTGGAGTCATGGCCGCATGCATTATGCGGGGGGCGCAGCCGCTTCAATATAGAGGCCACCCCATGTGGGATTTCAACGGGGAGGATGACGCCACCCGTTACGGTCGTAAGGGGCCAGCCTCAGCTACCGCTCTAATAAAGATTTTATCCTCTTTGTACAAGGGAGAAAAGGAGGAATTCCTCCACGTCAATCCACGGCGCGGATTCACTATGTACGAACCTCCAAGTTGGGTAAGTGAACATTTTCGCCTGCCTGTTTGTTTTATACTCCCACAGTTAGATATGTAGTCTAACGACTTCGATGCAGGAACTGCGACAGGAAGTAAAGAATATAAACAGCCGCCCTCCACAGCCCGAGGACCCAGAACGGTCCCTCGATCCGGACTCCGAAGAGGATCCGGACATATCGGTGGAGATTATCGACGGGGTGTTCCATCAATTAAGCAAGGACAATACCTTGGTAGCCATTACGGCTGATTACCCTGGGTTAATCTCGGCCTCCTAGATGACAGAAACCGGAGTTTTCATTCCCCTGAGAGGGATTCCATTCTCATGTATTCCGGCGTTTCTAACGACAACCGTGTTTTGCAGGGGAGATTCCCGAGGTGGGAGGCTGAACCTACGGCGGCTGGCCAACGAGGGGCCGCAGGGCCCCGTGGGGCCAAAAAGAATGTAGTCCGGACTGAGATGCCGGCACAAAGGTATAGTGCACCCTCTGTTTCCCTGGTGTTATTCTGTCAGGGCATATTAACATGCGTACTGTCTTCAGGGCGAAGAGACCTCGCCAGACTATATCCGGAGAGGTTTCCAATCGCGCCTCCACCAGCCAGGCTCCAACGTCTAGCCAGGAGGCAGAGGCGAGCACTAGGCGCGAACCGGACGCTCCTCCAACAGAGGATGCGGACAGGCTGTCTGCCACAAATTCTGAAGTGGAGAGTGCCATGAACCACAGGCGTCGCAGGCCAGTTTTACGCGACGCTTGTTTCTCCCAAGAGGCTTTAAATGCCTTTAATTCGGGAGACGCGTACCTCCGTGCCGCTCAAAGTGGTTTAGCCAGAGCCACGGGGCAGTATGTAAAAGACATACGGGTAAGAAAACTTTGGTCAAATATATATATACGAGTAGCCCCCGAGACTTGAAACAGTTAAAGTAACTGATTTAAGGATCATTTAATATGCAGGTTCTTACCGAGAAGAACACCGTACTGTCCCAGGAGCTGGAAAAGTGCAAGGCCCAACTAGAGGCCGCACTGGCCGCAACAGGGGAGCCCAAAGGGACCCCCTCAGGTAAGATACACTTCAAAAGATTAGTGTTGCGCGGTTTGGGTGCAAATCTGACAAGTCATATTGCAGATGGCGCCGGATTCGATCCGGAAAAGCAACAACTCTTACGCCGGCTAAAGGCCGGTGAGAGTACGTTGACAAAGGTGAGGCGAGAGAAGAATGACCTTCAGGATGCCAACACCAAGCTGGACGTCGAACTTAAAGACGTTCGTGGCCAGCTGTCGGACTCCACGAAGGAGAATAAGTGGCTTCGACGCGGCATATTTAGTAAGTTCTTGAACGAACTTTGAAAAAAGATTTCGGCGAGGAAGTCGACTAACAGAGTAATGTCTGTAGGTATGCTCACAGGTCGTCCTGCAGAGGAGATGCCCGGTTCCACGGGTGACCTTCTTCCCGAACTCCTGCAACTGCACGAGCGAATTCGGCAGGTAATGCGAGGCGTTGCCCAAGCCTTATGGCCTTCCCACTCCATGCCCGAGGGCCTTGGAGAGCTTGCGGAGAAGCTGAAGGGAGCTCGGCGGCGCTTCCAGTTGTGGAAGATATCGGCCTGCCGACAAGGCGCTAGGGAGGCCTGGGCCATGGTGAAGACCCGTTTTACGAGGTCTGACTAAAACCACATGGCCGAGGTCGGACCAGTGGGGCCTGACGAGAAGGACATCCCAGTAAGCTTAGTATACGGCCAAGTAGAGTTGGCCGGAAGTATTCCCAGCAGGACTGTAAATTAGACAGCCTGTTAGAAGGTATAGAAGAGGAATACGGTCAGTCAGAATGACTATGTAAGTATTAAATGACATGTGTAATGCCTTCTAGCCGGATTGTAGATCGTTTGTCTTTGCCGACCTTTTCGCTTCAACCTCGGGACCTGACGGTCCGGAGTGTGTCCGAATACCGCAACGGTTATATAAGAACCGGGGTATGCGTGGAGACCAGGCGTATGGGTCATTAGTGCTTTATCAGACAAGTGCCCAACTAGTTATGTTATATTACATGGTTAGTAAGAAACATCTTCCAGAGAGAATAGTTCTGTTAAGGGTTCCTTTCGCTGGGGAGGCATGCCCTAAAGTGCATGTCCGGACTGCGTAAAAAGACGCAGAAAAAGCATCTGGGGCGCATAAAATTAGTAAAGAGATCATCTTTTATTTCACCGACCGAATATTCCCTTAAGAACGCTAGCTTTCGGCTTCACCCAGTCTGAGGTACACATCTGGCTGACCCGGCAGTAACAATCGCAGAGGTGCTCCCTTTACCGCCTAGCCGAACAATCAGGAACGTAGGGGTAAGCACGGGAGCCAGGCAACCCAGCTTGGCCAAAACTTAAGTCATATCGATGCATATAATGGTGAAGAAAAAAGGTACATGCGGAAGTTTAACACATGTGATGGGCGTGAAGCCCGTATAAATAAGCTTCTATTAAAGAAGCCCCCAGGTTTAATGAGCGCGAGTGGCGCATCACTTGATGAGCCTTTAAGGGCTATAAAAAGAAAAAGAGGAGAAGAGGAGAAATAGAAGACAGAAAAATGTAAAAAATGGACAGAGGAAGGAGACGAACACAGAATCCGGCGCTAGACATAGAATCTTTGAAGACGGGTGGCGTTCCATGGGTTCGACTCGAGTCGGTTATTCGACGCATCTCGCAGGCGGTACGCTCCACCAGTCAGGACTTTGTCGATTATGAATGGACCTTCCCACTTGGGCTTGAGTTTGTCCTTTTTCTTATCCGGCAGGCGTAGAACTAGTTCGCCAATATTGTAATTTTTGGCCCGTACTTCTCTGCTTTGATATCTTCGAGCCTGCTGTTGATAGAATGCAGAACGAGCTTTTGCCACGTCGCGCTCCTCCTCCAAGGCGTCCAAGTTGTCCTGCCGATCGAGCTCGGCTTCTCTTTCTTCGTACATATGCACTCGAGGTGAGTCATGAATTATGTCGCAGGTCAGAACTGCCTCTGCGCCGTACACCATAAAGAATGGTGTGTATCCGGTGGTGCGATTCGGCGTGGTCCGTAACCCCCAGAGCACGGAGTCGAGCTCCTCTACCTAGTGCGTATTAGATTCCTTGAGGGACCGCACTAGTCTGGGTTTAATGCCACTCATAATAAGACCATTTGCACATTCGACCTGACCGTTAGTTTGTGGGTGATAGACCGAAGCATAGTTGAGCTTGATGCCCATATTTTTGCACCCGAGTTTTACCTCGTCGGCGGTGAAGTTTGTACCGTTATCAGTGATGATGCTGTGGGGGACGCCGTAATGGTGTACGACCCCGGATATGAAGTCTATAACAGGTCCGGATTCGGACGTCTTAACAGGCTTGGCCTCTATCCATTTGGTGAACTTGTCCACCATGACCAGTAAGTATTTTTTCTTGTTGGTTCCCCCTTTAAGGGGTCCAACCATGTCAAGCCCCCAGACCGCGAAAGGCCAGGTGGTGGGGATAGTTTGGAGTGCGGTGGGTGGCATATGGCTTTGGTTGGCAAAAAGTTGGCAACCAACGCATCATTGGACTAAGTCCTGAGCGTATGCCCGGGCCGTCGGCCAATAAAAGCTTGTACGGAAAGCCTTGCTAACAAGGGACCGAGCAGCAGCGTGATGACCATCGAGTCCGGCATGAATTTCAGCCAGAAGGTTCCGCCCTTCCTCTTCGGAGATGCACCTTTGAAGGACTCCGATAGTGCTTTTCTTATAAAGCTCTCCCTCGTGGACTTTATAGGCTTTAGATCGCCGCACTATGCAGCGAGCCTCGTTTTGGTCCTCTCGGAGTTCCTGCCTAGTAAGGTAGGCTAGGAATGGTTATGTCCACTGGGCGATAACCGCCATTATTACGTGGGCTGAAAGTGTGATTTCGTTGGCAGAGCCTCCAATTATGTCAGATTGTTCGGCGTCGAGTGGTGCTGCTTGGTCCGGACTGTTATATGCGGGTTCCCCCTCCCATGCTACGGATGGCTTGAACAATCTTTCCAAAAAGATGTTGGGGGGGACTGCATCGTGTTTTGCTCCAATGCGTGCCAGGACATCCGCTGCCTGATTATTTTCTCGGGCTATATGGTGAAACTCTAGCCCTTCGAACCGGGCTGACAATTTTAGGACAGCATTGCGGTAAGCTGCCATTTTTGGATCCTTGGCGTCGAAGTCGCCATTTATTTGGGATATCGCGAGGTTCGAATCCCCGCGTACCTCTAGGCGTTGAATGCCCATGGATACTGCCATCCGAAGACCATGTAGAAGGGCCTCATATTTGGCTGCATTGTTGGAGTCCGTGTACATAATTTGGAGTACATATTGGACTGTGTCTCCTGTGGGGGACGTCAAAACGACGCCAGCCCCTAGTCCGGCCAACATATTGGAGCCATCGAAATGTATGATCCAGTTTGAGTATGTGCCGTACTCTTTAGGGAGTTCGGCCTCCGTCCATTCTGCGACGAAGTCGGCCAAAACTTGCGATTTGATAGCTCGCCGTGGCTTATAGGTTATATCGAGCGGGAGGAGCTCAATGGCCCATTTTGCGATCCGACCCGTTGCATCGCGGTTGTTGATAATGTCATTGAGTGGTACTTCCGAGGCTACTGTAATCGAACACTCTTGAAAGTAGTGTCGCAGCTTCCGGGATGCCATGAATACGGCGTATGAAATCTTTTGATAATGCGGGTACCGTGATTTGCATGGAGTGAGGACAGTGGAAACGTAGTATACTGGCCTTTGAAGGGGGAATTTGTGTCCGTCCGTTACCCGCTCGACGACGAGCACTGCGCTGACAACTTGATGGGTTGCCGCGATGTACAATAGCATTGGCTCGCCGGTGTTTGGCGCGGCCAGGACTGGATTTGTTGCCAATACAGCTTTTATTTCATCGAGTCCGGCCGTGGCGGCATCCGTCCACTCAAAGTGTTTGGTTCACCGAAGGAGGCGATAAAGGGGCAGTGCCTTTTCTCCCAAGCGGGAGATGAAGCAGCTTAGAGCCGCCACACATCCGGTTAATTTTTGTATTTGTTTGAGGTCCTTTGGGACATCCAATTGTGACAAAGCTCGGATCTTTCTTGGATTTGCTTCAATTCCTCTACCGGATACAATGAAGCCCAAGAGCTTTTCGGCTGGAACATCGAGAACGCATTTCTCCGGGTTGAGCTTGATGTCGTATTTTCGGAGGTTATCGAATGTAAGCCTCAAGTCGTCTACTAGAGATTCCACGTGTTTTGATTTGACGACCACATCATCCACATATGCCTCCACTGTTTTGCCGATCTGGTTTGCCAGACATGTCTGTATCATGCATTGATATGTTGCGCCGGCGTTTTTCAGCCCGAAGGGCATTGTGTTGAAGCAGAATGGGCCGTATGGTGTGATGAATGCTGTTGCGGCTTGGTCTGATTCTGCCATCTTGATTTGATGGTAACCGTAGTATGCGTCGAGGAAACACAACGAATCGTGTCCTGCGGTGGCGTCGATAATTTGATCGATACGGGGGAGGGGGAAGGGATCCTTTGGGCAGGCCTTGTTAAGGTCTTTAAAATCGACACACAGGCGCCAGGATTTGTCCTTCTTTGGTACCATCACCAGGTTTGCCAGCCAGTTCGGATGTTTTATGTCTCTAATGAATCCGGCCTCCAATAACTTGGCTAGCTCCTCTCCCATAGCATGTCTCTTCGATTCGGAAAAACGCCGAAGGGCTTGTTTAATAGGTTTGAATCCTTTCAGGATATTTAAGCTGTGTTCGGCCAGCCTGCGTGGGATTCCTGGCATGTCTGAAGGGTGCCAGGTGAAAATGTCCCAGTTCTCTTGTAGGAACTCTCGCAGTGCGGCATCTACATCAGGGTTCAGTCGTGCCCCGATGGAAGCTGTTTTATTGGGGTCCGTTCGATGGACCTGGAATTTTACTATTTCGTCTGCTGGCTTGAAGGATGTGGACTTTGATCTCTTATCGAGTATCACATCATCCCTATTAACCGTGGAGCACAGCGCAATCAGTTCTTCAGCTGCTAAGGCTTCGGATAGTGCCTCAAGGGCCAATGCGGCCATCTTGTTTTCGGCGCGGAGTGTTGTGTCCGGATCACTAGCGAGAGTGATGATTCTGTTCGGCCCGGGCATCTTGAGCTTCATGTACCCGTAATGGGGTATTGCTTGGAAGATTGTAAATGCCTCCCGCCCTAGTATAGCGTGGTATCCGCTATTGGACGGGGCCACCTGGAACGTGACCTCTTCGGACCTGTAATTATCCAGCGTACCGAACACCACATCTGCTGTGATTTTTCCTGTGCAGCACGCTTCCCGACTGGGGATTATTCCTCTAAAGGTTGTGCTGCTTCGCTCGATGCGGTTCCAGTCTATATCCATTTTTTGGAGGGTTTCCTCGTAAATGAGGTTCAATCCGCTGCCTCCATCCATGAGTACCCTGGTGAGGCGAAAGCCGTCCACTATGGGACTGAGGACCAATGCGGCTGGTGCTCGGGCTGTTTGGAATTTAGGTTCATCACTCGCGTTGAAGGTGATAGCCGTGTCGCTCCATGGGTTTATTGTTGCTACTTGATAGACTTTGGCGAGGCTGTGGAGTGTCCTTTTTCGCATATTATTTGATGCGAAAGTCTCGAAGACTGTGAGAACGGTACTGGTGTCCTCGGGCTGGCTTTCTGCGGCCTCCAAAATTAGGAGGTCCTTGCCAATTTTGGCCACCTGCCGGAGTATCCAACATGCTCTAAGGCTGTGAGTTGGTGTGGCGTCCTTTGTACTGTGAATTCTACAGGGTCCATCAAGCCACCTTTCCAGTACGGTTCCATGCCCTGTAGAGGCTTTTGGCTTTTTGATATTTAATCCGGGTGTCTTACTATGATGCACCCTCTTAGTTCGGACGGGATTGCTATTCAAGGCCGGATTGTCCCAAAATTTTATTTCGGTTTTCCAGGCGCTTTCCATCGCACAGTACTTTTGTACTATGGACGCCAAGTCAGCGAAGCGTGTAATATCACGATGACTTATGGCGTTAAGTATTCCTTCGTCCGTGCAATTACTGCAAAAGATTGAAATTGTGTCTCCCTCGCGGCAATCCTTTATCCTGTTCATAACCAGGAGGAATCTGGCCCAGTAATGATGTACTGTTTCCTTGGGCTTTTGCCTAATTTGGGAAAGATCGCTTATGTTCGGGCGGGCGGGGGGCGTTGAATCTGAAACCTCACCCAATCTAAGATTCGGAGGCCGAAGAGCTTCCGAACTCTGAAGTTCGGAGTCTTGGATGTTGTCCAATGAATCTAGCCCGTTGCCTGATTCTAAGCTCAGGTCTTGAGTTATATCCTCCCCTCCGCTGGTATCCGGCTTGGAGGGGTCGGGAATTCGGACGTAGCTAGTCCTTAAAATAGATGAAGGGTCGCCGCACTGCGCCTCTACCACGTCAACGTGGTGGGTGACTTGGGGAGAGTTAATTTCTCTTAGATCGGGATTAAGCCCAACCTGGTCATAATCCGTAGCGACCCCCAGGGTGGCCATGCGATCCAAGAGCTTGTTTACGGACGAGAGCTCCATCGGATCTAGCTGCTCGACAAGCTCCGAGCTGACATGAAGGTTGCTTTCGATGACCCGAGAGGTCACCGTTGGCGCAACGGCCGAACAGGCGGTCATGAGAAAACCACCTAGCCGGAGGGTTTGGCCGACAGCCAAGGCTCCCTTAATAATGGCGCCGTCTTTAAAGACGGGAAGAGGCATCCTTCCTAATTGTGACGGCACAGAGGAACTCTCAATGAAAGCACCAATGTCGGTGTCAAAACCGGCGGATCTCGGGTAGGGGGTCCCAAACTGTGCGTCAAGGCCGGATGGTAACAGGAGACAAGGGACACGATGTTTTTACCCAGGTTCGGGCCCTCTCAAGGAGGCTAAACCCTAGAAGCTAGCCTATGGTATGATTGTGTATGAAGATGATTGTCCTACGGACTACAACCCTCCGGTTTATATAGACACTGGATAGGGTTAGGGTTACACAGAGTCGGTTACAATGATAGGAGATCTTGAATATCCGCATCGCCAAGCTTGCCTTCCACGCCAAGGAAAGTCCCATCCGGACACGGGACGAAGTCTTCAATCTTGTATCTTCATAGTCCTGGAGTCCGACTGAAGGTATAGTCCGGCTACCCGAACACCCCCTAATCCAAGACTCCCTCAGTCCTCATGATGAAATGAAGACGAGCACAGAATACAGAAAGCATAAACACAGGATAGCACATGATGAAGACAAACAGACTGAAGAAATTGAACTGAGGAAATACAAAAAGTCTTCAGTCAAAGTCTTCAAACACAGATATGAGGAAATGAGATAGTTGAGGAAATAGAACCAGTAAGCTTGGTGAAGACAATGATTTGGTAGACCAGTTCCAACTGCTGTCTCAGTTGTACATCTGGTTGGAGCGGCTAGGTATTTAAACCTAAGGACACACAGTCCTCACCGTATTCTCCGTGAGCTAAAGTCACACAGACCTCGCCCAATCACTCGTGGTAAGTCTTCACGTCACTTCCAAACCTTGACAGACTCGGTCACTCGGCGATCCACAATTCCTCTTGGATGCTCTAGACCATGACACCGAACTGTCTGGAAGAAGCACAGTCTTCAAAGGTAACAAGCGTTGGATCCACGCAGGATCAATCTCTTCAGTGATGCTCACTTGGGTTTGTAGGTGTTTGGGTTTGGGTTTTCCTCACTTGAGGATTTTCGCTCAAAGTCCTCGGAGGATGGGATGCTCTCAGATGACAAGTGTCAGTTTCTCTCGGAGCAGCCAACCAGCTAGTGGTTGTAGCGGGCGACTATTTATAGCCTAGGGAGCAGCCCGACATGATAAGACATAAATGCCCTTCAATGATATGACCGTTAGGTGGGTAAATATTTTTGGGACAGCTGGCTATAGCACAGCAACGGTCGGAAATTTGAGGTACAAATTCCTCAGGGCTATCATGTTCCTCACCGTGTAGGCAATCCGCACTGGCAAATTCCTAACTCCTCAGTCAGAACAAATTCCTCAGAGACCAGAAGAACTTCGTCTCTGTCACTGAAGAATATGACTGAACTGTATGAGATTTCCAATGGCTTCACTCGAAGGGATTGGTAGGTGTACGTTTTTGAGTTGAGCATCACATGGAAATTTTTCCGTAGTATTTCCTCGACCCCCTTTAATAGTACGGTGTTTCTTATGACTCAAGAAAGGTAAAATGAAACTACGAAAATAAAAGTCTTCACGCTTCATGTTCCTCGAATGAATACCAAGTCTTCAAGGGCACACCAATTTCTTCACTTTCAAAATCTTCAGAAAGTCTTCACAAAATCCAAAGTCTTCTGTCGAAGAACTTCATTTTTAGGGGTCGACTTTCTCTGTAAATATCAAACTCCTCATAGACTTATAGACATGTGTACACTCATAAACACATTAGTCCCTTAACCTATAAGTCTTCAATACACCAAAATCACTAAGGGGCGCTAGATGCACTTACAATCTCCCCCTTTTTGGTGATTGATGACAATATAGGTCAAGTTTTCAACGGGGATAAACTTATGAAGTGTAAATACTAAAATTGAGGAATTTGATTGCAAGATGTAGAAGAACTCCCCCTGAAGATGTGCATAGTGAGGAATTTGCTTTTGAAGCAATGCACACTTGAAGAGTAGAATCATGGAGATCTCCCCCTATATCTTGTAATTCATACACTCATTTGACATATAATATGAAGAGTTTGAAATGCATGATGAAATATGGTGACTGAAGTAATTCAGCATGCGTGCATTAACATTAACGAGGAATAAGCATGCAGAAAATCAGAGAAAAAGTATCAGGCCACCATAGAGTTTAAGTTTACAACTCAATCCAGCAAAATCATCAGAATAACGAGAGTTGTAACTTAGCAAAAAAATACCCATATAGATAGACCCGCTTGAAGACTAACTCAAATTTCTCCCCCTTTGTCATCGGATGACCAAAAGGATCGAAAATGAGGACTAACGCCCCTGAAGAATGTCAAGTTGATGAAGGAGTGCCAGCGTTGTTGGGGTCATTTGTTGATGTTGGGCCTGCCGCAGTGTCGTCCAAGTCTTCATGCTCGTCAGTGTCGCGCGATGAAGAATAGGAGCTTGCCACCAAGGAAGGGACCTTGAACTTCTTGTATTTCTTCGGTGGAGGAGCAGACCAGTCAAAATCTTCCTTGAGACCCATGTTCTTCAGATCTTCTTCGCTATAGATGTGAGACAGAACAACCCAGGTACGGATGAAGGTTTCATGGAGGTAGTAATGGTTTTTCTTCACTGCATTGTGGGTAGCAGTCATATTATGAAGAATTGAACCAAATTGCTGCTTGACCCATTTGTGATTGCGATCAACCTTCTGATGAAGACTAAGGAGAAGCTCACGATCAGTCATCACCCTGGATGTTGTGCCTTGAGGATTTTGCTTGGGTGTGTTGGCGGCAGAGTCATGAGTGGCAGAGTCATCATTGGTGGAGTAAGATGCTGCTTTGCGAAATTGACCATCCAATGGACGAATGCGTTCATCAATAACAGCAGAGGCCTTGCCCTTGTCATCAGCTGAGGAAAATTTCCGTTTGAGGACTTCAATCGCGGCAAGTAGCTGCAATGGTTCAGTGTATCAGCTTTGTAGTTAAGTGAAGACCTTGTTCTGATGAATCTCATAATCCACAGTGCGTAAGGCTTCAACTCAAATGGAGACATTGCGACATTGGCCAAAGTCCTCATGAATAAATCATGGAAGTTGACGGGAATGCCATGCATAATATTGAATAGCAGATTCTTCATGATGCCAACGACTTCTTCTTCACTCGAGTCGTGGCCCTTGATAGGACTCAATGTCTTCGTCAAGATGCGATAGACAGTGCGAGGCACATATAGCAATTCCTTCACGAGGAATTTGGTTCTTGGGGCCTGACCTGGCTTCAATGGCTTCATCAGCACTTGCATATAATGAGCAGAAAGCTCAGGCTCTTGGTACAAGCAACGAGCGGCTTCTTGGGGAGGACTGAGAGGCAAAACACGAAGCAATTCAGAAGCTGGTGCCTTATAGTGAGTGTTTTCAGCCATCCAGTCCAACACCCAAGAATTCACATCTTCAGAGTCTCCGGTGATGTGCAGCATTGCATAAAATTGAAGAATGAGTTCTTCATTCCAATCACAGATATCAATGCAGAAGTTTAACAGTCCAACGTCGTGAAGAACACTGAGGACTGGTACGAAGCACGGCAGAGATTCCATATCCACGTGAGGAATGTGCTCATGACCGAAGACTTTGTCTTTGTTGAACAACACTGAGGAATAGAAATTTGCCTGGCTGGCAGTCCAGAAATGCCTCTTTCTAATGCGAGCAGAGTCATAGGGGTTGTAGTCTGTGGAAAATACATGCTCGCCGAAGAAATCATCAGCCTTGAATTTTTGCTTCTTTGAGAATGGATCCTTTGGCTTCAGCTGAGGAGTGTCAGTCAGTTGCATCACAACCTCGGGAATCACAATCTCAGGTTCTTCAGGCTGAGGAATTTCTGGTTCCTCTTCAGTGGCAGTCTGTGTCTTCAATGATTCAGCAGTAGCAGTTTCTTCAGCACTAGTGGCTGGAAGTTCTTCATGAACAGAAGCAGTGGGGTGAGTTTCTTCAGAGCCCATTGGAACAGTATGTGCTGGGGACTGAGGGATTTGCTGCAATGGCGTGAACAGAGGAGAGTTGGGATGCTGACTGTCCCAAAAGTCATCATTCATCAATGGAGTACTACTCCCAATGTCCACGTCAGAGTTGTGTTTGTCCAATTCCTCAACACCGGCCTCTTCAGCAGTGAACTCAGGCATGGGCGAGGAGACAATTGGAGTTGAAGGGATTGCATCCACTTCAATTTATTCATCCACCTACTCTGAGGAAGCAGCAGAGGGCATGTCTTCATCTGATCCGCTGGGGATCACATATTCTTCATCAAACGGAACAAGGTCCTTTGATGGCATGGTTGAGATAGGAACATCATCAATTGGGTTTGCAAATGAGCTAGTCAGCGGCTTCATCTTCTTCGGAGCTAAAGAATCTGATGAAGTTGATGCTTTACTTTTCTTCACAGCTGCTCGCTCAGCAGCCTTGGTCTTCTTCACATCTGTTGCAGATGGAAGGATAGGAGTTGGGGTAGGCGCAGGAGGAGTAGAGGAATTTGGTTCAAGTTCTTCAGGCACAACTAATGCAGTTGCCCTGACTTCTTCATTTTATTCAGGCGCACCACTAGTGTATGCCCTGGCAATTTCTTCAGCAGCTGGAATGCAGTAATCAGCCCTCGAACTCACATTTTCTTCAGCAGCCTGATTTTCATCAGTGGTGCTGGCGTGCTCTTCTATCTGCTGAGAAGATGCTTCGGCTTGAGGAATATCTGGTTGCAATGGAGCTGCAACCTTGGTAGTGAATTTCTCAGTCAGGTTTACAAACCTGACCTTGGCTCCAAGCCAGTCAGCGTAGTAACGATCAAATTCATCACTCAGTTGCTTGATCGCTGCTTGCAAGGCAATGAGTTCTTTGGGGGAAAGCTTCAGAAAATTTTGCTTCAGAAAATGTTGTTTCTTGTACTGCGCTTTCTTCACTCTTCTTCCTTGTTCAAATTTACATTTCTTCTTCAATGAAGGCAGTCAAAACATGACTTTGACCAGGAGTGAGGTTCATCTCTGGCAAAGGCGTGTTGGGATCCTTGTGCCATAGATCAATGAAGTCTAGGATCAGCTTCGGATCCAGAAGAAGAGGCACCTTGCTGCCTTTGGCTCTAGCGGCCTTGACCTGCCTGTCCCTGGTGATTTCAGCTAGTTCTTCATCATCAGCCTCATCATCATCAGAGGGCACTTGAAAGGAGACCTGCTTCTTGTGAGGACTTGGTCGGGTGCCTCGTCCAGCAGTGGCCTTTTTCTTCAGTAAAGAGAGTCCGGCTGAGGAACTTGGGGCAGCTGATGAACTTGCAGAGGCTCCTGAGGCAATAGATATGTCTGTCGTCCTTTGGCACGTGGCGAGATGCACAGGTGTTGAGGATTTGGTCGGAGCAGCCGAAGACTTTGGCGGAGGAGCTGAGGACTTTGGAGGAGCAGGAGCAGTTTGAGGATTTTTCCTTGAGGGCTTTGAGGAATCTGGCCGTGAGGGCATTGCTGAGGAACTTGGCCGTGAGGGCATTGAAGATGAAGCACTTGACTTATGTGCAGGCTTCTTTGACATGGCCTTCTTTGGCTTGATAGCAGAGGCCTCAGCAGTGGCAGCAGCAGTAGCAGCAGCAAAGTCTTCGTTGAATTTCCTCACTGCTTCTCTTGCTTGTCTGGCCAACTTGGCCTGGCGCTTGGCCCATTCATCAGGATAATCCTCACCGTGCTTGAGGCTGGTGGGATCCGCTTCTTGGCCAGGTGCCAACGAAGGTCTTGGGCATGGAGGGTTTAGAGCGAATTTCTTCATGTATTTCGGAGTGACATACCTGTACTCCCTCCACTCTCTTGCCCATATCCTCTGGATGCGCACCTTGCGCTGATTTTTATCCTCTTTGTCAAACTTGGCTTCATCAGGAGTGCAGTAATCAGCATATATGTCATCAGGGATTTCAAAAGCAGTATTGACCTCAGGCCTCTTTCCTCCCTTTTGTGGCTTCTTTCCATCAGCCATTTTCTTCAGATGAGGAATTTGAACAATGGAATTCTCTGAAGATGTATGCAACTTTTTCTTCGAGGAACGCTACAAATGAGTTAAGTTGATGAGAACCTAGTGATTCAGCAGCGGACATGAGTACTTATGAACAGAGTATAGTTGCAAGGAATTTGGAGAGGTCATATGCATTCTCAGAGGGTTTTTCAAAAAGAACAAGTTTGAGGAATTTGACCAGATGAGTCTTGAAGAATTTCACTAAGCGTTCTTTGTCTTAGGTTCCAGAGTCGTGTAGATTGAGAATCCACACAATTGAGGAATCTTGAAGAAAAACGTAGCTTACAGAAATGAATCAAGAACAGATGATATGTGAGGTGTTTAGTGTGTGAGGATTTGAAGAAAAACACCTTTGAAGATTTTGCAGTAATCATTTGAATCAACAAGGGCAGTAAAAGTAACTTTTAATTACCCTGGAGGAAGAACACGACGAGCTGGGAAGTGTAGATGTGAAGTTTGTCGGTTCAGATCTTCCACGCCCTAACTTGGCTGAGGAAGACGGCTACGGCGGCGACGGAGTTAGGAAATCCGCAGCCGGCGTGAGTACGACGGTGATAAGGTCGAGGCAGTGAAGCTCTTCCTCACCGGCGATGATGAAGTAGCGGCGGCGCTAGGGTTTGAGAAGCTCGAGTTGGAGTGAGGTCGAGTGAAGTAAAAGAGAAGTGAGGAAGGGAGGGGGTATTTATAGCCATGGTGAAAACTGTTCGGCCGAAGAATTAGGACGAATGTGCCCCTGACCCTTCTCATTCGCTTGACATGTGTCACCCATGTACTGAGAAGTGGAGATCATGTGAGATCGTGGGTGAATAGACAAGTGTTTTCGTGGGATACGGAACGGTTTAGCGGCAAAGCCGAAAATTCAGATAAGATAAGCTAAAAGTTACGTTCGCAAATTTTTCAGCTGACAAGGACACAGTGAAGATTTTGAACGAGTTTCAAATAGAACGCACATGAAGAATTTGTGAATAGATTGGGTGAGTTTAGCATAGAGGGGGGAAGGGTCCGATCACATTCACTTAGCAGAAAAAACAACTTGAAGAAATAGCAATAAGTGAATGCTATATAGGAGTAGGATTTTCTACAATAGCTTGCCACAGAACTAGTTAAGGTTTTCGACGGGGTAAAAGTTCTTAAAAATCCTGAAAAAAATACTGAACCACCACACCTATAATATAACATGATCCAACAGAGCGATTGAAAAAATATGACTGCATGTGTCCTGGACAAAAATAACAAATTTCTCAATACATATTGATCCTGTAACGAAGAATATGAACAACTGAGGAATTTCAAAACTGAGGAAAAACTCAAATTGAAGATTTTTCAACTTTTGGTGGTGGCGTGACCCATCGTATAAGAATGATGATTTCAGACACCGCATACAATTGTCATAGGGCTCTGAGAATCAAATTCTTTGTTAATTTCTTCACACTTAGAGTATTATTCTTCATTGATTGAAGAAAAACGTTTCTTCATGTGTTGCACATCTAAGTCATCAATTCTGCATAAGTGTTAGGATGAGTGTCCTTTTCAAAGAACATTCGAAGATTCTAAGATATTTAGCTCACACCGCAACTTGCTAAATCTCTTCTAATCCAAGGGCTTTGTGAAGATATCGGCTAGCTGTTCTTCAGTCTTCGCATGCTCAATAGAAATGTCGCCCTTTAACACATGATCATGAAGAAAATGATGACGAATCTGAATGTGCTTTGTCTTCGAGTGCTGAACTGGGTTGTGAGCAATCTTGATGGCACTATCATTGTCACAGAAGAGAGGCACATTCTTCACGTTGACGCCGTAGTCCTTGAGAGTTTGCTTCATCCATAGCAATTGAGCACAGCAAGAACCAGCAGCAATGTACTCAGCTTCAGCAGTAGACAGTGATACGCAGTTCTGTTTCTTCGATGACCAACAGACCAAAGATCTTCCGAGGAAATGGCATGTGCCAGATGTTGACTTGTGGTCCACACGATCACCAGCATAGTCAGAATCAGAATATCTAATGAGATCAAAAGCCGAGCCCTTGGGGTACCATAATCCAAGTGTTGGTGTGTGAGCTAGATATCAAAGAATATGCTTCACAGCCTTATGTTGTGATTCTTTCGGTGTAACTTGAAATCGGGCACACATGCAAACACTAAGCATAATATCTGGCCTAGATGCACATAGGTACAATAAAGAACCAATCATGGAGCGATATACCTTTTGATCAAAGTCAATACCATTTTCATCAGTGCATAGATGGCCATTTGTGGGCATAGGGATTTTGACACCTTTGCAATCTTGCATGCCGAATTTCCTCAGTACATCCTTGAGGTATTTCTCCTGAGAAATGAATATGCCATTGCGCTGTTGATGAATTTGAAGACCTAAGAAGAATTTTAATTCTCCCATCATAGACATTTGATATTCTTCACTCATCATATAGGCAAATTCATCACTATAACGTTAGTTAGTACAGCCAAAGATAATATCATCAACATATATTTGGCACACAAACAATTCACCATCATAAGATTTAGTGAAAAGAGTAGGATCAAGTGAACCGGGTTTGAAGCCTTTCTTCCTGAGGAATTCCTTCAAAGTATCATACCACGCCCGAGGGGCCTGCTTGAGGCCATAGAGGGCCTTATTGAGTATGAAGACTTTGTTAGGATGCTTTGGATCTTCAAAACCTGGGGGTTGAGCAACATATACTTCTTCCTCAAGCTTACCATTGAGGAATGCACTTTTCACATCCATTTGATATAAGGTGATATCATGATGTTTAGCATAAGCAAGTAATATGCGAATAGCCTCAAGTCTAGTAACAGGTGCAAAAGTTTCATCAAAATCAATTCCTTCAACCTGTGTGTAGCCTTGAGCTACAAGTCGTGCCTTATTCCTCACAACAAGGCCATTTTCATCTTGCTTGTTGCGGTAGATCCACTTTGTGCCAATGATATTGTGCTTGCGAGGATCTGGACGATTGACCAGTTCCCAGACGTTGTTGAGCTTGAACTGATGTAATTCTTCTTGCATAGCATGAATCCACTCAGGCTCCAAAAATGCTTCATCTACCTTAATGAGACAAAAGCAAAGTGACCACAAAAGTTAGATAAATGTGAAGCTCTTGAGCGTGTGAGAGGACCTGGTGCTTCAATGCCATCGATGATTTTCTCAATGTGCACTTCTTTTGCCACGCGAGGATGAGCTGGTTGTCGTCGAGGAATTTGATCAGCATTTTCTTCAGCACCATTTTCTTCAGGTGCCTCAGCTCGACGTTCTTCACTTTCTGGAATGAATTCTTCAGCAGATTCTTCGGTAGGAATGACATCCTCAGTAGCCTTGAACTTGATAGTTTCCTCATGTGCTGGTTCATCTATCACAGAAGGTAGGTGCTCTCTTTGCGAGCCATTAGTTTCATCGAACCGCACATCTACAGTTTCAACAACCTTGTGAAGAACGTTGTTGAAGACTCTGTAGGTGTGCGAGTCCTCTCCATAACCAAGCATAAAACCTTAATTGTGATGAGGATCTCTAATCCAACATTTAGAACCGAAGACTTTGAAATAACTCACATTGGATTTCTTGTCAGTGAGGAGTTCATAGGCAGTCTTCTTGAAGAATTTGTGAAGATATACTCTATTGATGATGTGGCACGCAGTATCAATTGCATCAATCCAAAAACAACGAGGCGTCTCGTATTCATCAAGCATAGTGCGAGCCATCTCAACGACAGTCCTGTTCTTGCGCTCCACGACGCCATTCTGTTGAGGAGTATAAGGAGCAGATAACTCATGAGTAATACCAAGTTCATCAAGATAGTCATCGAGACCAGAATTCTTGAACTCAATTCCATTGTCACTTCTGATGTGCTTAATCTTCACACCAAAGTTGGTTGAAGCCCTCGAAGAAAATCGTTTGAAGACTTCCTGCACTTCATGTTTGTAAGTGACAACGTGTACCCATGTGTAACGAGAGTAATCATCACCAATAACAAAGCCATATAGAGATGCATCATTTGTAACTACCGAATAATGGTTAGGACCGAAGAGATCCATGTGAAGCAATTCAAATGGGTGAGTGGTAGTCATAATAGTCTTCGCTGGATGCTTGGCCTTGGTCATCTTTCCAGCTTCACAGGCACCGCATAAGTGATCCTTAAGGAATTTGACATTCTCGATGCCAATGACATGCTTCTTCTTCGCAAGCATGTTCAAATTCCTCATGCCTGCATGACCAAGTCGTCGATGCCATAGCCAGCCTTCTGAAGCTTTTGCAAGTAGGCACACGGCTGGTTGTGGTCCTGTAGAGAAATCAACAATATACAAAGTCTCGTCTCCTAAATCCTTCGAAGACTTTGGAATTTTCAGCTTCCATGATCACAACACAACGATACTTGCCAAAGACAACAACCATACTAAGATCGCAAAGCATTGAGACAGACATGAGGTTGTATCCGAAGAACTGGACAAGCATGACTTTGTCCATGTACGATCCTTTGAGATCGCAACCTTACCTAGAGCCAATACCTAACTTTTGCCTTTGTCGGCGAAGATGATATGATTCAGATGTGATGGAGATAAGGGAGCATCCATCAATAGATTCTTGTCACGAGTCATGTGATTTGTACATCCACTATCGAGGACCCACTCAGTGGCTTTGGGTTGATCATCCTGCAGATGAATTAGTGCAGCTTACGAACTCATATACTTCATTAGTGAAGAATATGACATCACAATTCATCAGATCAATTTCATCAAGCAATAGAACAGATAAAGCAGTAGAAGGACATGAGAAATGAAAGTTCATTTCTTCATTATTAGCCTGTGCCCTTTCAAGCATTCTCGGGTCTCTAGCAAAATCTTCAGACGTTTACGCACGTCTGGAGACCTGACCCTGCAGAAGAAATTAGTTCTTTTTCTTCACCACCCACATCTGAAGGGGTGGCAAAGAGTTCATCACTCTGTGAGCTTCATACGAGAAAGGTGGCATAAAAGCCAGTCCATTTCGTTTCACATAAGAGGAGTTAGGATAAGCATATGAATAAGCAGAGAAATTCTTCGAGGACTTATGAACATAATGGTTAGAAGAATAATGCTCATATTCATAGCCCTTAGCTCTTCCCTGCGAAACAGAGGGGTTAGCATGATAATGATTATATGAGGACTTTGATCCTCTTGAGGAATTTGATCCACGTGAGGAATTTGGTCGGTATGAGGACTTGGATCTATATGAAGAATTTGGTCCATATGAAGAATTTGATATGGGGTTCCTATTCTTCACAGGTGGTGTCATGAGGACATTCACCTGAAGACTTTCAAGACACCTTTTGGGAACCCAGATTTTCTTCATAGGGGAACCGTTCCTACAGTTAGTGCCAACATATCTAGCAAATACTTCACCATTCTGATTTTTGGACAGTTTATAGTTGGAGTCAAATGACTCATCAGAAGAATGAGGAGATTCGCATGTAAAGCCAGATAGATTAGATGGATCAACTGGAGGTCCCTTTGCAACAACCCATGACGTTTTGGGGTACTGCTCAGGCTTCCAATATGTACCATCAGCATTGAGTTTCCTCTCAAAGGCAATACCCTCTTTCCTAGGGTTCCTGTTGAGGATCTGCTTTTTAAGCACATCATAAAGAGTCTGATGCCCTTTGAGGCTTTTGTACATGCCTGTCATGTACAATTCCTTCAGCCCTGCATCATCAGTGATACGCAATGTCCTTAGATGAGGAATTAGTGATAGCAGAGACAGTTGAAGAATTTGTAGCATTATAAGCATTTGAGCATTCAGGTGAGGAATTAGCAGATTCATGTTCAATTGTGACGCCTCCGATTCAATCGTACACTAATCATGCACAAATGTGTACGATCAAGATCAGGGACTCACAGGAAGATATCACAACACAACTCTAAAACACAAATAAGTCATACAAGCATCATAATACAAGCCAGGGGCCTCGAGGGCTCGAATACAAGTGCTCGATCATAGACGAGTCAGCGGAAGCAACAAATATCTGAGTACAGACATAAGTTAAACAAGTTTGCCTTAAGAAGGCTAGCACAAACTGGGATACAGATCGAAAGAGGCGCAGGCCTCCTGCCTGGGATCCTCCTAACTACTCCTGGTCGTCGTTAGCGGGCTGCACGTAGTAGTAGGCACCTCCAGAGTAGTAGGAGTCGTCGTCGACGGTGGCGTCTGGCTCCTGGGCTCCATCGTCTGGTCGCAGCAATCGGGTAGAGAAATGGGGAAAAGGGGGAACAAGGCAACCGTGAGTACTCATCCAAAGTACTCGCAAGCAAGGAGCTACACTACATATGCATGGGTATATGTGTAAAGGGCCAAATCAGTGGACTGAACTACAGAATGTCATAATAAGAGGGGGATAGCTAATCTTGTCGAAGACTACACTTCAGGCAGCCTCCGTCTTGCAGCATATAGAAGAGAGTAGACTGAAGTCCTCCAAGTAGCATCGCATAGCGTAATCCTACCCGGCGATCCCCTCCTCGATGCCCTGTTAGAGAGCGATCACTGGGTTGTAGCTGGCACTTGGAAGGGTGTGTTTTATTAAGTATCCGGTTCTAGTTGTCATAAGGTTAAGGTACAACTCCAAGTCATCCTGTTACCGAAGATCACGGCTATTCGAATAGATTAACTTCCCTGCAGGGGTGCACCACATAACCCAACACGCTTGATCCCATTTGGCTGGACACACTTTTCTGGGTCATGCCCGGCCGCGGAAGATCAACACGTCGCAGCCCTACCTAGGCACAACAGAGAGGTCAGCACACCGGTCTAAACCTAAGCGCACAGGGGTCTGGGCCCATCGCCCTTAGCACACCTGCACGTTGCGTACGCGGCCGGAAGCATAACTAGCCCCCTTAATACAAGAGCAGGCTTACGTTCCAATCCGGCGCGCGCCACTCAGTCGCTGACGTCACGAAGTGCTTCGGCTGATACCATGACGCCGAGTGCCCATATCTTTCCCACGTAGTTAGTTAGTGCGTATAGGCCAGTAGCCAGACTCAGATCAAATACCAAGATCTCGTTAAGCGTGTTAAGTATCCGCGAACGTCGAACAGGGCCAGGCCCACCTCTCTCCTAGGTGGTCTCAACCTGCCCTGTCGCTTTGCCACAAAGTAACAGTCGGGGGCCGTCGGGAACCCAGGCCCACCACTACTTGGGTGGAACCACCTGCCCCTTCAGCCCCCATCTCCGAACAGTATCACAGGTAATGTAACAGTGCAAAGTATATAGTATATGCCCTTGATCACCTCCCAAAGTGATCACGGCCCAATAGTATAGCATGGCAGACGGACAAGAGTGTAGGGCCACTTATGGAACACTAGCATCCTATACTAAGCAGTAGGATAGCAGGTAAAGGTAACAACAGTAGTAGCAAGGACAGGCTATGCAGCAATATAGGATTAACTGAAAGCAGTAACATGCTACACTACTCTAATGCAAGAAGTATAGAGAAGAATAGGCGATATCTGTTGATAAAGGGGGGGCTTGCCTGGTTGCTCAGACAAGGAGGGGTCGTCGGTGACGTAGTCGGACGGGGCACCAGCAGCGGCGTCGGTCTCGTGGTCTACCGGAGAGAAGAGGGGGAAGAAACAATTAATACAATGCAAAGAGATGCATAACGATGCATGACAAAGCAAACAGCGGTGTTAGGTGTGCCCTAACGCGGTATGAGGTGATACCGGTGACGGGGAAAAACATCCAGGAAAATATCTCCGGTGTTTCGTGTTTTCGGGCAAAGGAGCCGGAGGGGAAAAGTTGCGAGTTGGATATGTTAGGGATGTGTGGCGGACGAACGGGTTGCGTATCCGGGTTCGTCTCGTTTTTCTGAGCAACTTTCATGTACAGAGTATTTTTATTCGAGATACGGTTTATTTTATATTGATTTTTGAAGTTTCAATAATATTTTGGAATTATTAATTAATTCGAAATAAATGGGGAAAATGCTATGGGTACAAGAAGTGTACCAGCACTATGTACATGCGGCTTACAGGTGGGTCTAGAGGGCTTAGTTAGCAGTGTGTGTCAACCATTGACCAGTCAGCAGTTGAACCGGTCAACTGGGTCAGGGGGCCTACATGTCATGGACTCAGGCATTTAACAAATTTTAATAACCAGTTTAACTAACTTGTGGGGCCAGACTGTTAGTGTCACAGGATTAGTTGACTTAAATAAAATGTTTGACCGGTGAATTAATCTAGTAGGGCCCATATGTCAAACAAACAGAGTTAGTAAATTTATTTATCCATGTTTTATTAATAGGAGGACCCACATGTAAGTGACTACTTAGGATGGGGGTTAATTAGATCTAATCAGGGATTTGCCGCATCGGCTGTGGCACAGCCAGCTTGTTACCGGAGAGAATAAGAGGAAATAAACCACACTTCAGCCATAGGCAGTGAGTATACGTATAGGTTGGAGCCGCTCCTGGCCTAGTGGAGATCATGGGGTTGCCCACTACTCTAAGACGTGTGCACGAATACAAACTATAGCGCTACCATCTAATGCACCGTAGAGCATCATCTATACAAGAGCTCGTACACTACACATAACGTACACACTAACACAGATGCCCACGGACCCTAAAAAAAACACAGACGCCCACGGTTGGGCACGCACGCACACATGTGTGCGGCGTCCATGGCCATGGCGACCAGGGGAGGCGCAGCGCCGGGGGAGCAGCAGCAGCCCTGGTGGGCGCAGCCAACCGTCGACGCGCGCTGGCCAGGAGCGCGCGCAGTGCAGGCAGGGGCCCGCGGCGAGGAGTTCGGGCAGCAGCGAGCGACTCGGCCGGCTGGTGCGCAGCTAGGAACTGCAGCAGCAGCACGCAGGCGCACGGGCGGCGCATTGGCGAGGCGGCAACAGGCGCGTGCGGGGGACGACCAAAGGAAACAGGCAACAGCGGCGGAACCGGCCGGGCGCGGATGCATGAGGCAGGGGAGTGCGGTGAGCGCGGGTAGGAGCGCGAGCTCCGGCGCTCGGCCACGATGGCCAACGGAAACAAGGGAAGGGGGAAGCAGGGGGAATCGGCTCTGCTCACCGGGGGAGGGCCGATGGTGAGCTCGTACAGGACCAAGGTGGACGGGTTGACGCGGATCGACGGCAGGGCCGCGACGGCCGTGGCAAAGACAAACGATTGAGGGCAGCGTCAGCGTTGCTCCCCGAGCTCGATCCAGTGCGGTAGGCGATGGAGACGACCTTGCTGTAGCTGCAGGACACCTGGGGGGGCTCGGGGTGGCTCCGATCCGCGACAACGATGGTTGCGCGGCGACACGTACGCTCTGGGGTCCAGAGGGGGACGCGAGGGGAGTGGGCGCAGGGGGAAACATCTAGGGTTCGGGCGAGGGGGGCCGCGGATGCGCGCCACGGCGCCATGGCATCCGTGGATGCGGTGCCACGATCCCCTATGAACAGGACGAGGACGAAAACGGGAGGGATTTGGGCTGGGCTGACTTACGGCCCAAATAGCATAGTAGGTTTCAGTTGTTTTTTTCTTTTCCTAAATTCTGTTATAATGCTACAACTCTGTTTTCTATTTCTTTTTGCTAGCAAAACGATTCTTTCTTAATATGAAACTTTGCACATAAATTCTACTCAACACTACTGGGTTTCACAAAAAGTCTGAGGTCAAATTGTAATTGTTCAAATTTACTTTCGAATTTAAATATGTTTATTTAATGTTGGCTGCACTGTTTTAAATAGGTTAAGGGCATTTAATTATTTGAAAATATGTTGGTTCCTACATGAAAATTACCTAGTGAATATTTCAAACTCACTGAACATTTTTGTTTTATTGTTTGAAAAATTAAAATTTTGACATGCAATTTAAATAGGGATAATTAGATTTATGCCCCTAGTTGTGTCCCACTCGTCTGTTTTACCCCTAATTCCCAAAAGTCATCGGTTCTGTCCAAGTCACTTTGCTCCTCTTATGCTTTTGCCCTTTGACCGTTTGACCGTCAGTTTGAAAACTTCATAACTAATTCATACTGAATCAGAAAAATGCAAATAAGATACCAAAATGTTCAGAAAAACATCACCTATATGTCAGTGTCATTTGCATTCATAAAAAAAGTGTTGGAAAGTGCACATCCGAGGTTTGGCTCTATTGATACCACCATGAATAGTGAATTCTAAAAAAATTCAAAAAATTTCTAAAAAAATATGTGGGCGAAGAACAATAAATGTTCTAAGTGCTTGCCAAGTTTCATTAGGGAACGACATTCATGGAAGTCATGGCAAAAAAATAATCTATTTTGGAGTGCTGATTGTTTTTTTTGTCGCGGCACCCACGAATGTCGTTCCCTAATGAAACTTGACAAGCACTTAGAACATTTGTTGTTCTTCGCCACCATATTTTTATTGAATTTTTTTAGAGTTCACTATTCATGGTGGTATCAAAAGAGCTAAAACTCGGACGTGCACTTTCCAACACTTTTTTCATGAATGCAAATGACACTGACAAATAGGTGATGTTTTTCTGGACATTTTGGTATCTTATTTGCATTTTTTGATTCAGTATGAATTAGTTATGAAGTTTTCAAACTGATGGTCTAATGGTCAAAGGGCAAAAGCATAAGAGGAGCAAAGTGACTTGGACAGAACCGATGACTTTTGGGAATTAGGGGTAAAACAGACGAGTGGGACACAACTAGGGGCATAAATCTAATTATCCCATTTAAATATGATTTCGAACTGGGTTTTGACCAAGTGAGGTTTAGCGAAATAATTGTGATGGCATAACATCATTAGGGTGAGGTTACTGTAGCATAACTATCGGGGTGTTACATCAATGCATTTCAAACATGGATAAACAAATTCTTCCTGAGCAGTGCTGATTTGTTGAGCTAGCAATGAATCGTGCTCCTTCTGAAGATCTTCATAACTCACTCTTATCTTCTCAAGATCTTGCTTTCTTTGAAGAAATTCATAAGAAAGCTTCTCATGATCAGATAAGAGAGTGTTATGATGACCTTGAAGAATATCAAACCTAGACTGAAGTCTCTGAAGATTTTCATTCAGGGTTTTAGTGCGATTCATTTCTTCACCCAACATATCATCACTTTTGTCTAGCATGTTTTGAACCTTTTCAAAAGCCTTTTGTTGTTTCACAGCAATCTTAGCAAGTTTAGAGTAGCTGGGCTTGAGGTTTTCATCAGATTCATTCTCACTTGATTGAGACGAGGTATATTTGAGTACCTTGGCACCCTTTGCCATGAAGCAATAGGTGGGAGCGTAGTCGTCATTGCCTTCATCAGTCTTGTTGGTGAGGTCATTTTCTTCAGAGTTGAAGATAGACTTGCTGACGAATGCAGTAGCGAGGGCTAGGCTCGCCACACCGGACTCGGACTCTCAGATGCCTCCTCTTCCTCTTGTTCCTCAGATTCAGCCTCTGAGTCCATTTCCTTGCCAATGAATGCCCGAGCCTTCTTGGAGCTGCTCTTCTTGTGAGATGAAGACTTTGAGGATTTTGAAGATGAAGATTTTGAAGATTTCTTCTTTTTCTTCGCATCATCAGAAATGTAATCCTTGTATTTTTTCTTCTTTGATTCCTTTTCCCACTGAGGACAATCTTGAATATAGTGACCAGGTTTCTTGCATTTGTGGCAAAGCCTCTTCTTGTAGTCACTGGATGAGGAATCATTGCTCCTTGAGGGTTTTCCAAAGCGACCACGTCTTGAGAACTTCTGGAATTTCTTCATGAGCAGTGCTAGCTCATGGCTTAGTTCTTCAAGATCACCAAGGCTGCTGCCCGAATTTTCATCTTCAGACTCAGAAACTGCCTTGGCCTTCAGTGCATGTGATCTGCCATAGCTCGAACCATAGAGATCTCTCTTTTCATCAAGCTGGAACTCATGAGTATTTAGCCTCTCGAGGATATCAGCGGGATCAAGTGACTTTTAGTCTGCACGCTCTTGTATCATCAGTGCGAGAGTATGAAATGAGGAATCAAGCGATCTCAGCAATTTCTTCACCACCTCATGGTCGGTGATGTCAGTGGCGCCAAGTGCTTGAAGCTCATTTGAGATGTCAGTGAGGCGATTGAAGGTTTGTTGAACATTTTCATTGTCGAGTCTTTTGAAGCGGTTGAAGAGATTGCGAAGAACATCAACTCGAGAGTCACGCTGTGTTGAGACTCCTTCATTGACTTTGGACAGCCTATCCCAGATAAGCTTGGCAGTTTCCAAAGCACTCACTCTTCCACACTGTCCTTTGCTCAGATGGCCACATATGATATTCTTCGCTTGAGAGTCGAGTTGCTTGAATCTCTTCACATCAGTAGCATTCAGAGAAGGTGTGACTCAGGGAACACCATTTTCCACAACATACCAGAGATCGTTATCAATTGCCTCAAGATGCATTCGCATCTTATTCTTCCAGTAGGGGTAGTCCATCCCATCGAAGGTAGGACACCCAGCAGAAACCTTGATCACACCTGCAGTCGACATAACTAAAACTCCAGGCAGTTAAACCAAAATCACACAGAACAAGGGAGTACCAAGCTCTGATACCAATTGAAAGTGCGTTATATCGACTAGAGGGGGGTGAATAGGCGATTTTTATGAATTCTTCACTAAGGAATTTGCGGGTGAGGAAATTCCTTAGCGAAGAACTACTTGCAGAGGAATAAGTACTCAAAAGTAAACATAACAGAGCACATGCATGGTCCTCATGATGAAATGAAGACGAGCACAGAGTACAGAAAGCATAAACACAGGATAACACAGGATGAAGACAAACAGACTAAATAAATTGAACTGAGGAAATACAGAAAGTCTTCAGTCAAAGTCTTCAAACACAGATATGAGGAAATGAAAGAGTTGAGGAAATAGAACCAGTAAGCTTGGTGAAGACAATGATTTGGTAGACCAGTTCCAACTGCTGTCTCAGTTGTACATCTGGTTGCAGCAGCTAGGTATTTAAAACCTGAGGACACATAGTCCTGGACACACAGTCCTCACCGTATTCTCCTTGAGCTAAAGTCACACAGACCTCGCCCAATCACTCATGGTAAGTATTCAGGTGACTTCCAAACCTTCACATACTCGGTCACTCGGCGATCCACAATTCCTCTTGGATGCTCTAGACCATGACGCCGAACCGTCTGGGAGAAGCACAGTCTTCAAAGGTAACAAGTGTTGGATCCATGCAGGATCAATCTCTTCAGTGATGTTCAATCACTTAGGTTTGTAGGTGTTTGGGTTTGGGTTTTCCTCACTTGATGATTTTCGCTCAAAGTCCTCGGAGGATGGGATGCTCTCAGATGACAAGTGTCAGTTTCTCTTGGAGCAGCCAACCGGCTAGTGGTTGTAGGGGGCGGCTATTTATAGCCTAGGGAGCAGCCTGACATGATAAGACATAAATGCCCTTCAATGATATGACTGTTAGGTGGGTAGATATTTTTGGGACAACTGGCGCACAGCACAGCAACGGTCGGAAATTTGAGGTACAAATTCCTCAGGGCTATCATGTTCCTCACTGTGTAGGCAATCCGCACTGGCGAATTCCTAACTCCTCAGTCAGAACAAAGTCCTCAGTGACCAGAAGAGTTGTGTCTCTGTTACTGAAGAAATTGACTGAACTGTATGAGATTTCCAATGGCTTCACTCGAAAGGATTGGTAGGTGTAGGATTTTGAGTTGAGCATCACATGGAAATTTTTCCCTAGTATTTCCTCGACCCTCGTGAACAGTACGGTGTTTACTATGACTCAATAAAGAGAAAATGAAACTACGAAAATAGAAGTCTTCACGCTTCACGTTCCTCGAATGAATACCAAGTCTTCAAGGTCACACCAATTTCTTCACTTTCAAAGTCTTCAGAAAGTCTTCAGAAATCCAAAGTCTTCAGTCGAAGAACTTCATTTTTAGGGGTCGACTTTCTCTGTAAATATCAAAGTCCTCATAGACTTATAGACCTGTGTACACTCATAAACACATTAGTCCCTTAATCTATAAGTCTTCAATACACCAAAATCACTAAGGGGCACTAGATGCACTTACAAGAAGGTCCTCAAATGCTCGTTCATCGAGATGTCTCTCTTGACGTGGAGGAGGGTCTTGAAGCACTTGTTCCACTTGGTGTCGTTCTTGTCGTGAAGGAGGACGAGGAATATGTGCTTGGTTGCGCCTTTGTTGTTGTTCTTCGCGATGCGCGGCTTATTCTTGGATCTCCTGACGAAGAGCTCCCTCTTGTTCTCACACTTGGCGGTTGCGCTCTTCAACGGCTCTAGTGGACTCGCGGAGTGCGTGTTGTGCTTCGAGTGCTTGTGCTTGACAAATGGCGTCATCATCATGAGGTTCTTGACGAGGCACTTGCGGAGGTATTTGCTCTCGCTCCTTTGGTTCTTGCGCTTGTTGTTGCGCCCTTTCACGTGCTCGAACTTGGTCTTGTAAGACATTGCCATGGAAAGGATTTTCTTGAGCTTGGCGATCTTGAGGATCAGCACGTCGAAGGACTCGAGCTCATGGAGGACTTTCTTCATAAGAGGAGTCACTACAAAAAAAGACACATCCATGACATTTTGGGCCGAACGAATTTTTTTTCTGTCATACATATGACACTTCTATGACGATAATTGTGACAAAACCCAGTATCATCATAGATGTGGTGGGCTCCTACTTCTATGACAAAAAAATCATGACAGAAAATGGGCTTTTCGTCCTGGGCGGGCCGGAGACGCAGCTGCATGACATTCTTTGGCCGTCCATGACGGAAAAAACCGTGGTAGAAGCGAGGGGGAGGAAAATTTTGGGGAGTTCCCGGTTACGGTGGGAGGTCGGGGGCCGAGCGATGCGCGTTTCTTCCGTACACGTACGTGTGCGTGTGCGAGGCGTTGGCTCTAACTGAACCCGAGCGAGGCGTTGGGCTCTAACTAAACCCGAGAGATTGCACTGCAGGCTACGCATTACTCAACCCGAGCGAACAATCGATGGCTGTTAACTGAACCCAATCGAGCGATTCCTTGGCTACTGCTGCTCACTGAAGCCGATCGATGCTGCCTCTGGATGAACAGTGAGCGTTGCGGGGGGTTTGGATGAACAGTTCCCGGTGGGGGTGGATGAACAGGACCCCGTGGTGTTGCCTCTGGATGAACAGGACCCCGATCGATCGAGCCGGTTGGGGCTGGATGAATGGGACCCCGTGGAGGGCTGGATGAACTGGACCACCCCATGGAGGGCAGGATGAATAGTAGACGGTGGAGGGGTGCCGGTGGAGGGGTGGTTGAACAGGACCCCATGGTGTGGAGGGCTGGATGAACAGTAGACGGTGGAGGGGTGGTTGTGTTGGAAATATGCCCTAGAGGCAATAATAAATAGGTTATTATTATATTTCCTTGTTCATGATAATCGTTTATTATCCATGCTAGAATTGTATTGATAGGAAACTCAGATACATGTGTGGATACATAGACAACACCATGTCCCTAGTAAGCCTCTAGTTGACTAGCTCGTTGATCAATAGATGGTTACGGTTTCCTGACCATGGACATTGGATGTCATTGATAACGGGATCACATCATTAGGAGAATGATGTGATGGACAAGATCCAATCCTAAGCCTAGCACAAGATCGTGTAGTTCGTATGCTAAAGCTTTTCTAATGTCAAGTATCATTTCCTTAGACCATGAGATTGTGCAACTCCTGGATACCGTAGGAATACTTTGGGTGTGCCAAACGTCACAACGTAACTGGGTGGCTATAAAGGTGCACTACGGGTATCTCCGAAAGTGTCTATTGGGTTGGCACGAATCGAGACTGGGATTCGTCACTCCGTGTGACGGAGAGGTATCTCTGGGCCCACTCGGTAGGACATCATCATAATGTGCACAATGTGATCAAGGAGTTGATCACGGGATGATGTGTTGTGGAACGAGTAAAAGAGACTTGCCGGTAACGAGATTGAACAAGGTATCATGATACCGACGATCGAATCTCGGCAAGTATCGTACCGATAGACAAAGGAAATTGTATACGGGATTGATTAAGTCCTTGACATCGTGGTTCATCCGATGAGATCATCATGGAACATGTGGGAGCCAACATGGGTATCCAGATCCCGCTGTTGGTTATTGACCGGAGAACGTCTCGGTTATGTATGCATGTCTCCCGAACCCGTAGGGTCTACACACTTAAGGTTCAATGACGCTAGGGTTATAAAGGAAGTTCGTATGTGGTTACCGAATGTTGTTCGGAGTCCCGGATGAGATCCCGGACGTCACGAGGAGTTCCGGAATGGTCCGGAGGTAAAGATTTATATATAGGAAGTATGGTTTTGGCCACCGGAAGTGTTATGGGCATCACCGGTAGTGTACCGGGACCACCGGAGGTGTCCGGGGGTCCACCAAGTGGGGCCACCGGCCCCGGAAGGTTGCATGGGCCAAGTGTGGAAGGGGACCAGCCCTAGGTGGGCTGGTGCGCCCCTCCACCAAGGCCCAAGGCGCATCCTAGTGGGGAAGGGGGCAAACCCTAGGGCAGATGGGCCCTAAGGCCCACCCCTGGTGCGCCTCCCCCTCCCCTCCACCTGGCCACCACCCAGATGGGATCTAGGGGCTGCCGCACCCCTTGGGTGGGAACCCTAGAGGGGGAGCAGCCTCCTCCCTCTCCCCTATATATAGTTGAGGTATTTGGGACTGCCAACACATGAGTTTTCACCAATGTGCTGGCGCAGCCCTCCCCCTCTCCCAAGTCCTTCTCCTATCCCGCGGTGCTTGGCGAAGCCCTGCAGGATTGCCATGCTCCTCCATCATCACCACGCCGTTGTGCTGCTACTGGATGGAGTCTTCCTCAACCTCTCCCTCTCCCCTTGCTGGATCAAGGCATGGGAGACGTCACCGGGCTGTACGTGTGTTGAACGCGGAGGTGCTGTCCGTTCGGCACTAGGATCATCGGTGATTTGGATCACGACGAGTACGACTCCATCAACCCCGTTCACTTGAACGCTTCCGCTTAGCGATCTACAAGGGTATGTAGATGCACTCTTCTTCCCCTCGTTGCTGGTTTCTCCACAGATAGATCTTGGTGACACGTAGGAAAATTTTGAATTTCTGCTACGTTCCCCAACAGTGGCATCATGAGCTAGGTCTATTGCGTAGATTCTTTGCACGAGTAGAACACAAAGTAGTTGTGGGTGTTGATTTTGTTCAATTTGCTTACCGTTACTAGTCAATCTTGATTCGGCGGCATTGTGGGATGAAGCGGCCCGGACCGACCTTACACGTACACTTACGTGAGACAGGTTCCACCGACTGACATGCACTAGTTGCATAAGGTGGCTAGCGGGTGCCAGTCTCTCCCACTTTAGTCGGATCGGATTCGATGAAAAGGGTCCTTATGAAGGGTAAATAGCAATTGACATATCACGTTGTGGTTTTGCGTAGGTAAGAAACGTTCTTGCTAGAAACCCATAGCAGCCACGTAAAACATGCAAACAACAATTAGAGGACGTCTAACTTGTTTTTGTAGGTATGCCATGTGATGTGATATGGCCAAAGGATGTGATGTATGATATATGTGATGTATGAGATGATCATGTTCTTGTAATAGGAATCACGACTTGCATGTCGATGAGTATGACAACCGGCAGGAGCCATAGGAGTTGTCTTAATTTATTTATGACCTGTGTGTCAACATAAACGTCATGTAATTACTTTACTTTATTGCTAACCGTTAGCCATAGTAGTAGAAGTAATAGTTGGCGAGACAACTTCATGAAGACACGATGATGGAGATCATGATGATGAAGATCATGGTGTCATGCCGGTGACGACGATGATCATGGAGCCCCGAAGATGGAGATCAAAAGGAGCAAAATGATGATGGCCATATCATGTCACTATTTGATTGCATGTGATGTTTATCATGTTTATACATCTTATTTTCTTAGAACGACGGTAGTAAATAAGATGATCCCTCATTAAAATTTCAAGAAAGTGTTCCCCCTAACTGTGCACCGTTGCGAAAGTTCGTCGTTTCGAAGCACCACGTGATGATCGGGTGTGATAGATTCTTACGTTCGAATACAACGGGTGTTGACGAGCCTAGCATGTACATACATGGCCTCGGAACACATGCAAACACTTAGGTTGACTTGACGAGCCTAGCATGTACAGACATGGCCTCGGAACACAGAAGACCGAAAGGTCGAGCATGAGTCGTATGGTAGATACGATCAACATGAAGATGTTCACCGATGATGACTAGTCCGTCTCACGTGATGATTGGACACGGCCTAGTTGACTCGGATCATGTAATCACTTAGATGACGAGAGGGATGTCTATCTGAGTGGGAGTTCATAAGATGAACTTAATTATCCTGAACATAGTCAAAAGATCTTTGCAAATTATGTCGTAAGCTCGCGCTTTAGTTCTACTATTTTAGATATGTTCCTAGAGAAAATATAGTTGAAAGTTGATAGTAGCAATTATGCGGAGAATAGAAGGCTTATGTCATTAATGCACCGCTCGGTGTGCTGGACCTCGAACGTGGTCTGTGGATGTTGCGAACATCTGACATACACGTTTTGATGACTACGTGATAGTTCGATAATGATGAATGGTTTAGAATTGAGGCACCGAAGACATTTTTTTGAAATGTCGCGGAACATATGAGATGTTACGAGGGCTGAAATTGGGATTTCAGGCTCGTGCCCACGTCAAGAGGTATAAGACCTCCGACGATTTTCTTGGCCTGAAAACTAAGGGAGAAAAGCTCAATCGTTGAGCTTGTGCTCAGATTGTCTGAGTACAACAATCACTTGAATTGAGTGGGAGTTGATCTTCCAAATAAGATAGTGATGTTTCACCAAAGTCATTGCCACCAAGCTGCTAGAGCTTCGTAATGAACTATAACATATCAGGGATAGATATGATGATCCTTGAAATATTTGCGATGTTTGACACCGCGAAAGTAGAAATCAAGAAGGAGCATCAAGTGTTGATGGTTAGTGAAACAACTAGTTTCAAGAAGGGCAAGGGCAAGAAGGGATCCTTCATGAAACGGCAAATCAGCTGCTGCTCTAGTGGAGAAACCCAAGGTTGAACCCAAACCCGAGACTGAGTGCTTCTGTAATAAGGGGAACAGCCACTGGAGCAGAATTACCCTAGATACTTGGTAGATGAGAAGGCTGTCGATAGAAGTATATTGGATATACATTATGTGAATGTGTACTTTAATAGTACTCCTAGTAGCATCAGGGTATTAGATACCGGTTCGGTTGCTAAGTGTTAGTAACTCGAAATAAAAGCTACGGAATAAGCGGAGACTAGCTAAAGGTGAGCTGACGAGATGTGTTGGAAGTGTTTCCAAGGTTGATATGATCAAGCATCGCACGCTCCCTCTACCATCGAGATTGGTGTTAAACCTAAATAATTGTTATTTGGTGTTTGCGTTGAGCATAGACATGATTGGATTATGTCTATCGCAATACGGTTATTCATTTAAGGAGAATAATGGTTACTCTATTTATTTGAATAATACCTTCAATGGTCTTGCACCTAAAATGAATGGTTTATTGAATCTCGATCATAGTGATACACATGTTCATGCCAAAAGACATAAGATAGTAATGATAGTACCACCTACTTGTGGCACTGCCATGTAAGTCATATTGGTATAAAACGCATGAAGAAGCTCCATGTGGATGGATCTTTGGACTCACTCATTTTTGAAAAGGATTGAGACATGTGAACCATGTCTATTGGTATATACGCATGAAGAAACTCCATGCAGATGGACCGTTTGGACTCACTTGATTTTGAATCACTTGAGTCATGCAGATCATACCACATGGGCAAGATGACTGAAAGCTTAGGTTTCAGTAAAATGGAACAAGAAAGCAACTTGTTGGAAGTAACACATTTTGATGTGTGCAGTCCAATGAGTGCTGAGGCACGCAGTGGATATCGTTATGCTCTTACTTCACAGATGATTTGAGTAGATACTGAGTATATTTGCTTGATGAAACACAAGTCTGAATTATTGAATGGTTCAAGTAATTTCAGAATGAAGTTGAAGATCTTCGTGACAAGAGGATAAAATGTCTATGATATGATCACAGAAATGAATATCTGAGTTACGAGTTTGGCACTGTGGAAATTGTTTCACGACTAGTACCGCCTGGAACACCATAGAGTGGTGGTGTGTCCGAACATCATAACTATTGGATATGATGACGTCTCTTATCGAATTACCACTATCGTTCATGGGTTAGGCATTAGAGACAACCGCACTCACTTTAAATAGGGCACCACGAAATTCCGAGGAGATGACACCGTATGAAATATGGTTTAGAGAAACCTAAGCTGTCATTTCTTAAAAGTTTGTGGCTGCGACGCTTATATGAAAAAGTTTCAGGCTGATAAGCTCGAACCCAGAGCGGATAACTGCATCTTCATAGGACACCCAAAACAGTTGGGTATACCTCCTGTCTCAGATCCGAAAGCAATAGGGATTGTTTCTCAAATCGGGTCCTTTCTCGAGGAAAAGTTTCTCTCGGAAGAATTGAGTGGGAGGATGGTGGAGACTTGATGAGGTTATGGAACCGTCACTTCAACTATTGTGTAGCAGGGCACAAGAGTTGTTCCTATGGCACCTACACCAATTGAAGTGGAAGCTTATGATAGTGATCATGAGACTTCGAATCAAGTCACTCCCAAACCTTGTAGGATGACAAGGATGCGTA
Source organism: Aegilops umbellulata (assembly GCA_032464435.1). NCBI lineage: Eukaryota > Viridiplantae > Streptophyta > Magnoliopsida > Poales > Poaceae > Aegilops > Aegilops umbellulata. The sequence goes on from CP136059.1 coordinate 216,676,890, forward strand.
CTACTTCAGAGTGGTACGTAATCCTGTCTTGGAAGTCATGTTGCTAGACAACAATGAACCTACGAGCTATGGAGAAGCGATGGTGGGCCCGGATTCCGATGAATGGCTCGAGGCCATAAAATCCGAGAGAGGATCCATGTATGAAAACAAAGTGTAGACTTTGGCAGAACGGCTCGATGGTCGTGAGGCTGTTGAGTACAGATGGATTTTAAAAGGAAGGCGGACAATGATGGTAAATGTCACCATTAAGAAAGCTCGACTTGTCGTTAAGATGTTTCCCGACAAGTTCAAAGAGTTGACTACGATGAGACTTTCTCACTCGTAGCGATGCTAAGAGTCTGTTGGAATTAGCAGGTACTGCATTATTTGTGAAATCTTGCAGATAGGATGTCAAAACATTGTTTCCTCGACGATTTTCTTGAGGAAAGGTTGTACGTGATACAACCAGAAGGGTTTGTCAATCCTGAAAGATGCTAACAATTATGCAAAGCTCCAGCAATCCTTTTAAGGACTGGAGTAAGCATCTCGGAGTTGGAATGTACACTTTGATGAGATGATCAAAGATTTTGGGTTTATACAAAGTTTATGAAAAACTTGTATTTCCACAGAAGTCAGTGGGAGCACTATAGAATTTCTGATGAGTATATGTTGTTGACATATTGTTGATCAGAAATGATGTAGAATTTCTGGAAAGCATATAGGGTTGTTTGAAAAATGTTTTTCAATGAAAACCTGGATTAAGCTACTTAAACATTGAGCATCAAGATCTATAAGGATAGATCAAAATCGCTTAATAGTACTTTCAAACAAACACATACCACGATCGAGCGATTCCTTGGCTACTGCTGCTAACTGAAGCCGATCGAGCGATTCCTTGGCTACTGCTGCTCACTGAAGCCGATCGATGCTGCCTCTGGATGAACAGTGAGCGTTGCGGGGGGTTTGGATGAACAGTTCCCGGTGGGGGTGGATGAACAGGACCCCGTGGTGTTGCCTCTGGATGAACAGGACCCCGATCGATCGAGCCGGTTCGGGCTGGATGAATGGGACCCCGTGGAGGGCTGGATGAACTGGACCACCCCGTGGAGGGCAGGATGAACAGTAGACGGTGGAGGGGTGCCCGTGGAGGGGTGGTTGAACAGGACCCCATGGTGTGGAGGGCTGGATGAACAGTAGACGGTGGAGGGGTGGTCATGTTGGAAATATGCCCTAGAGGCAATAATAAATAGGTTATTATTATATTTCCTTGTTCATGATAATCGTGTATTATCCATGCTAGAATTGTATTGATAGGAAACTCAGATACATGTGTGGATACATAGACAACACCACGTCCCTAGTAAGCCTCTAGTTGACTAGCTCGTTGATCAATAGATGGTTACGGTTTCCTGACCATGGACATTAGATGTCATTGATAACGGGATCACATCATTAGGAGAATGATGTGATGGACAAGACCAAATCCTAAGCCTAGCACAAGATCGTGTAGTTCGTATGCTAAAGCTTTTCTAATGTCAAGTATCATTTCCTTAGACCATGAGATTGTGCAACTCCCGGATACCGTAGGAATACTTTGGGTGTGCCAAACGTCACAACGTAACTGGGTGGCTATAAAGGTGCACTACGGGTATCTCCGAAAGTGTCTGTTGGGTTGGCACGAATCGAGACTGGGATTTGTCACTCCGTGTGACGGAGAGGTATCTCTGGGCCCACTCGGTAGGACATCATCATAATGTGCACAATGTGATCAAGGAGTTGATCACGGGATGATGTGTTGCGGAACAAGTAAAAGAGACTTGCCGGTAACGAGATTGAACAAGGTATCGTGATACCGACGATCGAATCTCGGCAAGTATCGTACCGATAGACAAAGGAAATTGTATACGGGATTGATTAAGTCCTTGACATCGTGGTTCATCCGATGAGATCATCGTGGAACATGTGGGAGCCAACATGGGTATCCAGATCCCGCTGTTGGTTATTGACCGGAGAACGTCTCGGTCATGTCTGCATGTCTCCCGAACCCATAGGGTCTACACACTTAAGGTTCAATGACGCTAGGGTTATAAAGGAAGTTCGTATGTGGTTACCGAATGTTGTTCGGAGCCCCGGATGAGATCCCGGACGTCACGAGGAGTTCCGGAATGGTCCGGAGGTAAAGATTTATATATAGGAAGTATGGTTTTGGCCACCGGAAGTGTTCTGGGCATCACCGGTAGTGTACCGGGACCACCGGAGGTGTCCGGGGGTCCACCAAGTGGGGCCACCGGCCCCGGAGGGTTGCATGGGCCAAGTGTGGAAGGGGACCAGCCCCAGGTGGGCTGGTGCGCCCCTCCACCATGGCCCAAGGCGCATCCTAGTGGGGAAGGGGGCAAACCCTAGGGCAGATGGGCCCTAAGGCCCACCCCTGGTGCGCCTCCCCCTCCCCTCCACCTGGCCACCATCCAGATGGGATCTAGGGGCTGCCGCACCCCTTGGGTGGGAACCCTAGAGGGGGAGCAGCCCCCTCCCTCTCCCCTATATATAGTTGAGGTATTTGGGACTGCCAACACATGAGTTTTCACCAATGTGCTGGCGCAGCCCTCCCCCTCTCCCAAGTCCTTCTCCTCTCCCGCGGTGCTTGGCGAAGCCCTGCAGGATTGCCATGCTCCTCCATCATCACCACGCCGTTGTGCTGCTACTGGATGGAGTCTTCCTCAACCTCTCCCTCTCCCCTTGCTGGATCAAGGCATGGGAGACGTCACCGGGCTGTACGTGTGTTGAACGCGGAGGTGCTGTCCGTTCGGCACTAGGATCATCGGTGATTTGGATCACGACGAGTACGACTCCATCAACCCCGTTCACTTGAACGCTTCCGCTTAGCGATCTACAAGGGTATGTAGATGCACTCTTCTTCCCCTCGTTGTTGGTTTCTCCATAGATAGATCTTGGTGACACGTAGGAAAATTTTGAATTTCTGCTACGTTCCCCAACAGGTTGAACAGTAGCCGGTAGAGTAGCGCGCGGTGGAGGCTGGAGGAGGTCGAGGTGGATGAACAGTAGCTCGTGGAGGCTGGAGGGGGTCGGACTCTCAGATGCCTCCTCTTCCTCTTGTTCCTCAGATTCAGCCTCTGAGTCCATTTCCTTGCTAATGAATGCCCGAGCCTTCTTGGAGCTGCTCTTCTTGTGAGATGAAGACTTTGAGGATTTTGAAGATGAAGATTTTGAAGATTTCTTCTTTTTCTTCACATCATCAGAAATGTAATCCTTGTATTTTTTTCTTCTTTGATTCCTTTTCCCATTGAGGACAATCTTGAATATAGTGACCAGGTTTCTTGCATTTGTGGCAAAGCCTCTTCTTGTAGTCACTGGATGAGGAATCATTGCTCCTTGAGGGTTTTCCAAAGCGACCACGTCTTGAGAACTTCTGGAATTTCTTCATGAGCAGTGCTAGCTCATGGCTTAGTTCTTCAGGATCACCAAGGCTGCTGCCCGAATTTTCATCTTCAGACTCAGAAACTGCCTCGGCCTTCAGTGCATGTGATCTGCCATAGCTCGAACCATAGAGATCTCTCTTTTCAGCAAGCTGGAACTCATGAGTATTTAGCCTCTCGAGGATATCAGCGGGATCAAGTGACTTTTAGTCTGCACGCTCTTGTATCATCAGTGCGAGAGTATGAAATGAGGAATCAAGCGATCTCAGCAATTTCTTCACCACCTCATGGTCAGTGATGTCAGTGGCGCCAAGTGCTTGAAGCTCATTTGAGATGTCAGTGAGGCGATTGAAGGTTTGTTGAACATTTTCATTGTCGAGTCTTTTGAAGCGGTTGAAGAGATTGCGAAGAACATCAACTCGAGAGTCACGCTGTGTTGAGACTCCTTCACTGACTTTGGACAGCCTATCCCAGATAAGCTTGGCAGTTTCCAAAGCACTCACTCTTCCACACTGTCCTTTGCTCAGATGGCCACATATGATATTCTTCGCTTGAGAGTCGAGTTGCTTGAATCTCTTCACATCAGTAGCATTCAGAGAAGGTGTGACTCAGGGAACACCATTTTCCACAACATACCAGAGATCGTTATCAATTGCCTCAAGATGCATTCGCATCTTATTCTTCCAGTAGGGGTAGTCCGTCCCATCGAAGGTAGTACACCCAGCAGAAACCTTGATCACACCTGCGGTCGACATAACTAAAACTCCAGGCAGTTAAACCAAAATCACACAGAACAAGGGAGTACCAAGCTCTGATACCAATTGAAAGTGCGTTATATCGACTAGAGGGGGGTGAATTGGCGATTTTTATGAATTCTTCACTAAGGAATTTGCGGGTGAGGAATTTCCTTAGCGAAGAACTACTTGCAGAGGAATAAGTACTCAAAAGTAAACATAACAGAGCACATGCATGGTCCTCATGATGAAATGAAGACGAGCACAGAGTACAGAAAGCATAAACACAGGATAGCACAGGATGAAGACAAACAGACTAAATAAATTGAACTGAGGAAATACAGAAAGTCTTCAGTCAAAGTCTTCAAACACAGATATGAGGAAATGAAAGAGTTGAGGAAATAGAACCAGTAAGCTTGGTGAAGACAATGATTTGGTAGACCAGTTCCAACTGCTGTCTCAGTTGTACATCTGGTTGCAGCAGCTAGGTATTTAAAACCTGAGGACACATAGTCCTGGACACACAGTCCTCACCGTATTCTCCTTGAGCTAAAGTCACACAGACCTCGCCCAATCACTCATGGTAAGTATTCAGGTGACTTCCAAACCTTCACATACTCGGTCACTCGGCGATCCACAATTCCTCTTGGATGCTCTAGACCATGACGCCGAACCGTTTGGGAGAAGCACAGTCTTCAAAGGTAACAAGTGTTGGATCCATGCAGGATCAATCTCTTCAGTGATGTTCAATCACTTAGGTTTGTAGGTGTTTGGGTTTGGGTTTTCCTCACTTGATGATTTTCGCTCAAAGTCCTCGGAGGATGGGATGCTCTCAGATGACAAGTGTCAGTTTCTCTTGGAGCAGCCAACCGGCTAGTGGTTGTAGGGGGCGGCTATTTATAGCCTAGGGAGCAGCCTGACATGATAAGACATAAATGCCCTTCAATGATATGACTGTTAGGTGGGTAGATATTTTTGGGACAACTGGCGCACAGCACAGCAACGGTCGGAAATTTGAGGTACAAATTCCTCAGGGCTATCATGTTCCTCATTGTGTAGGCAATCCGCACTGGCGAATTCCTAACTCCTCAGTCAGAACAAAGTCCTCAGTGACCAAAAGAGTTGTGTCTCTGTTACTGAAGAAATTGACTGAACTGTATGAGATTTCCAATGGCTTCACTCGAAAGGATTGGTAGGTGTAGGATTTTGAGTTGAGCATCACATGGAAATTTTTCCCTAGTATTTCCTCGACCCTCGTGAACAGTACGGTGTTTACTATGACTCAAGAAAGAGAAAATGAAACTACGAAAACAGAAGTCTTCACGCTTCACGTTCCTCGAATGAATACCAAGTCTTCAAGGTCACACCAATTTCTTCACTTTCAAAGTCTTCAGAAAGTCTTCAGAAATCCAAAGTCTTCAGTCGAAGAACTTCATTTTTAGGGGTCGACTTTCTCTGTAAATATCAAAGTCCTCATAGACTTATAGACCTGTGTACACTCATAAACACATTAGTCCTTTAATCTATAAGTCTTCAATACACCAAAATCACTAAGGGGCACTAGATGCACTTACAAGAAGGTCCTCAAATGCTCGTTCATCGAGATGTCTCTCTTGACGTGGAGGAGGGTCTTGAAGCACTTGTTCCACTTGGTGTCGTTCTTGTCGTGAAGGAGGACGAGGAATATGTGCTTGGTTGCGCCTTTGTTGTTGTTCTTCGCGATGCGCGGCTTATTCTTGGATCTCCTGACGAAGAGCTTCCTCTTGTTGTCACACTTGGCGGTTGCGCTCTTCAACGGCTCTAGTGGACTCGCGGAGTGCGTGTTGTGCTTCGAGTGCTTGTGCTTGACAAATGGCGTCATCATCATGAGGTTCTTGATGAGGCACTTGCGGAGGTATTTGCTCTCGCTCCTTTGGTTCTTGCGCTTGTTGTTGCGCCCTTTCACGTGCTCGAACTTGGTCTTGTAAGACATTGCCATGGAAAGGATTTTCTTGAGCTTGGCGATCTTGAGGATCAGCACATTGAGGGACTCGAGCTCGTGGAGGACTTTCTTCATAAGAGGAGTCACTACAAAAAAAGACACATCCATGACATTTTGGGCCGAACGAATTTTTTTTCTGTCATACATATGACACTTCTATGACGATAATTGTGACAAAACCCAGTATCATCATAGATGTGGTGGGCTCCTACTTCTATGACAAAAAAATCATGACAGAAAATAGGCTTTTTGTCCTGGGCGGGCCGGAGACGCAGCTGCATGACATTCTTTGGGCCGTCCATGACGGAAAAAACCGTGGTAGAAGCGAGGGGGAGGAAAATTTCGGGGAGTTCCCGGTTACGGTGGGAGGTCGGGGGCCGAGCGATGCGCGTTTCTCCCGTACACGTATGTGTGCGTGTGCGAGGCGTTGGGTCTAACTGAACCCGAGCGAGGCGTTGGGCTCTAACTGAACCCGAGAGATTGCACTGCAGGCTACGCATTACTGAACCCGAGCGATCGATCGATGGCTGTTAACTGAACCCGATCGAGCGATTCCTTGGCTACTGCTGCTCACTGAAGCCGATAGATGCTGCCTCTGGATGAACAGTGAGCGTTGCGGGGGGTTTGGATGAACAGTTCCCGGTGGGGGTGGATGAACAGGACCCCGTGGTGTTGCCTCTGGATGAACAGGACCCCGATCGATCGAGCCGGTTGGGGCTGGATGAATGGGACCCCGTGGAGGGCTGGATGAACTGGACCACCCCATGGAGGGCAGGATGAACAGTAGACGGTGGAGGGGTGCCCGTGGAGGGGTGGTTGAACAGGACCCCATGGTGTGGAGGGCTGGATGAACAGTAGACGGTGGAGGGGTGGTTGTGTTGGAAATATGCCCTAGAGGCAATAATAAATAGGTTATTATTATATTTCCTTGTTCATGATAATCGTTTATTATCCATGCTAGAATTGTATTGATAGGAAACTCAGATACATGTGTGGATACATAGACAACACCATGTCCCTAGTAAGCCTCTAGTTGACTAGCTCGTTGATCAATAGATGGTTACGGTTTCCTGACCATGGACATTGGATGTCATTGATAATGGGATCACATCATTAGGAGAATGATGTGATGGACAAGATCCAATCCTAAGCCTAGCACAAGATCGTGTAGTTCGTATGCTAAAGCTTTTCTAATGTCAAGTATCATTTCCTTAGACCATGAGATTGTGCAACTCCTGGATACCGTAGGAATACTTTGGGTGTGCCAAACGTCACAACGTAACTGGGTGGCTATAAAGGTGCACTACGGGTATCTCCGAAAGTGTCTGTTGGGTTGGCACGAATCGAGACTGGGATTCGTCACTCCGTGTGACGGAGAGGTATCTCTGGGCCCACTCGGTAGGACATCATCATAATGTGCACAATGTGATCAAGGAGTTGATCACGGGATGATGTGTTGCGGAACAAGTAAAAGAGACTTGCCGGTAACGAGATTGAACAAGGTATCGTGATACCGACGATCGAATCTCGGCAAGTATCGTACCGATAGACAAAGGAAATTGTATACGGGATTGATTAAGTCCTTGACATCGTGGTTCATCCGATGAGATCATCGTGGAACATGTGGGAGCCAACATGGGTATCCAGATCCCGCTGTTGGTTACTGACCGGAGAACGTCTCGGTTATGTATGCATGTCTCCCGAACCCGTAGGGTCTACACACTTAAGGTTCAATGACGCTAGGGTTATAAAGGAAGTTCGTATGTGGTTACCGAATGTTGTTCGGAGTCCCGGATGAGATCCCGGACGTCACGAGGAGTTCCGGAATGGTCCGGAGGTAAAGATTTATATATAGGGAGTATGGTTTTGGCCACCGGAAGTGTTCTGGGCATCACCGGTAGTGTACCGGGACCACCGGAGGTGTCCGGGGGTCCACCAAGTGGGGCCACCGGCCCCGGAAGGTTGCATGGGCCAAGTGTGGAAGGGGACCAGCCCCAGGTGGGCTGGTGCGCCCCTCCACCAAGGCCCAAGGCGCATCCTAGTGGGGAAGGGGGCAAACCCTAGGGCAGATGGGCCCTAAGGCCCACCCCTGGTGCGCCTCCCCCTCCCCTCCACCTGGCCACCACCCAGATGGGATCTAGGGGCTGCCGCACCCCTTGGGTGGGAACCCTAGAGGGGGAGCAGCCCCCTCCCTCTCCCCTATATATAGTTGAGGTATTTGGGACTGCCAACACATGAGTTTTCACCAATGTGCTGGCGCAGCCCTCCCCCTCTCCCAAGTCCTTCTCCTCTCCCGCGGTGCTTGGCGAAGCCCTGCAGGATTGCCATGCTCCTCCATCATCACCACGCCGTTGTGCTGCTACTGGATGGAGTCTTCCTCAACCTCTCCCTCTCCCCTTGCTAGATCAAGGCATGGGAGACGTCACCGGGCTGTACGTGTGTTGAACGCGGAGGTGCTGTCCGTTCGGCACTAGGATCATCGGTGATTTGGATCACGACGAGTACGACTCCATCAACCCCATTCACTTGAACGCTTCCGCTTAGCGATCTACAAGGGTATGTAGATGCACTATTCTTCCCCTCGTTGCTGGTTTCTCCATAGATAGATCTTGGTGACACGTATGAAAATTTTGAATTTCTGCTACGTTCCCCAACAGGTTGAACAGTAGCCGGTAGAGTAGCGCGCAGTGGAGGCTGGATGAACAGGAGCCCGTGGAGGCTGGAGGAGGTCGACGGTGGATGAACAGTAGCTCGTGGAGGCTGGAGGGGGTCGACGGTGGAGATGAACAGTATCCCGTGGAGTCCCGTTTTGTGGTACGCCACACCCCTCCCGATGAACAGGACCCCCGTTTCGACCGTAGGAGGTCCGTTTCCTCCGTTTTGCGGTACGCCACACCCCTCCCGATCAACAGGACCCCCGTTTCGACTGTAGGAGGTCCGTTTCCTCCGTTTTGTGGTATGCCACACCCCTCCCGATCAACAGGACCCCCGTTTCGACCGTAGGAGGTCCGTTTCCTCCGTTTTGCGGTACGCCACACCCCTCCCGATCAACAGGACCCCCGTTTCGACCGTAGGAGGTCCGTTTTCTCCATTGTGCGGTACGCCAGGCCTCGTTTCCCTCGCCTCTTCCGTCCAAGCCCTCCTGATGAACACGACCACGCATTCCGTTGCCTCCCCATGAACACGACGACGACGCTGTTTCTCCGTTCCGACCCAGCCATGAACACGAGCCCTCGCCGTACGTATGCACGAGTAGGCGTTCGAGACCCCGCCCGTATGTACACATACGTGGCCGTATTTTCTTTCTTGCACCCTGGCCGCCTCTACTACGACACATGCGCGCCTCTACATCCACCAGTATATATGTACGTACACGTTCGCGACCAGAATGACAACGCTAAGTACGCTTCGACCAGGTGGGTCCCGACTGTCAGGCACTTCCTTGCCTGCGAAGATGTAGCTGGTGGGTCCCAGCAGTCAGGGGGGCGAAATACAGTGGCCCGTCCGGTGGGTCCCCGCTGTCAGGTGGAGGAATAATTATTTTGCACGTAATAAGGAGGCACTTCCTTGCTGCGGCCGTGGACCCAGCTGTCAGCCTCTCCACGTACAGTCCACGTCCGATGAAAGTCGTTCCTTGACCACGTTGACCACGCCGCGCCGAGAGCACCAGGGCGGTGGACGACGGCGAGGCCTAGGAAGGGGACGACGGGGAGCCGGGGAAGATGCGGCTGTGGAAGCCCCCGCGTGCGCGGAGAGGAGTACGAGGGTTCACTGGTTCGCCTGCGGTGTGAGGCTGCCGTCGCCGCAGGGCCTGGCCAGCGGTGGGAATAGTAGGGGCCGGTAAGGCCTCCGCGGTAGCACAGCCGGCCACGGGAGGCAGGAGCATGCGGCATGACCGGCGCTGCTTTGGGCGGCTGGAGCAAGAAGACCAGAGGTTGAAGAAGCACTACGGTCGTTGGATGGACATCGTACGGTCAGTGGAGCTAGAATCATTCATATTGACTAAAGTTGACAAAGGCCCCCGTCCCAGTCAACTTAGTAGGCCCACAAGTCAGCCTCCCACCATGGTGGGTCCCGGATAGTAGGGGAAGTATTCATTTTTGTGCGTAATAAGAAGGCACTTCCGGTGGGTCCGAGCTGACAGCAGGGGGAACGTTTTTTTCGCGAAATACGCTGGCCCGTCCGCTAGGTCCGAGCAGTCAGGGGGGAAACGTTTTTTTTTAACGAAATAAGGTGTCCCGTCCGGTGGGTCTTTGCTGTAAGGTGGAGGAATAATTATTTTGCGCGTAATAAGGAGGCACTTCCTTGCGGCCGCCTGGACCCAGCTGTCAGCCTCTCCACATACAGTACTCTTCCAATGAAAGTCGATCGTTGATCACGTTGACCACGCCGCGCCGAGAGCACCAGGGCGGTGGTCTGGACGACGGTGAGGCCTAGGAAGGGGACGACGCGGAGCCGGGGAAGACGCAGCAGCGGAAGCCCGCACGGAGAGGAGTACGAGGGTTCACTGGTTCTGCTGTGGTGTGAGGTTGCCGTCGCCGCTGAATAACAGGGGGTGTGGGTGAGTAGAGGGATGGCCTGGCCAGCAGTGGGAGTAGTAGGGGGCGGTGAGGCCTCCGCCGCATCATAGCCGGCCACGGGAGGCAGGAGCACGAGGCACGACCGGCGCTGGTTTGGGCGGCTGGAGCAAGAAGACCAGAGGTTGAAGAAGCACTACGGCCGTTGGATGGACATCGTACGGTCACTGGAGCTAGAATCGTGCATATTGACTAAGTTGACAAAGCCCTCCATCCCCGTCAACTTAGTAGGCCCACAAGTCAGCCTGCCACTATACTGGGTCCCAGCTAACAGGGGGACTATTCATTTTTTTGTGCGTAATAAGGTGGCACTTCCTTGCGTGCGAAGATATAGCTGGTGGGTCCGAGCTGTCAGCGGCGGTAACGTTTTTTTCGCGAAATACAGAGGCCCTTTCGGTGGGTCCCAGATGTCCGGTGGAGGAATCATTATTTTGCGCGTAATAAGGAGGCATTTCCTTGCGTGCAGCCGTGGACCCAGCTGTCAGCCTCTCCACCTAAAGTCCACTTCAGATGCATGTCGGTCGTTGACCACGTTGACCAGGCCGCGCCGAGAGCACCAGGGTAGTGGACGACGGCGAGGCCTAGGAAGGGAACGACATGGAGGCAGGGAAGACTTGGCAGTTGTTTCCCACGCCGAGGGGAGTACGACTGTACGAGGGTTTACTGGTTCATCTGTCGTCGCCGCAGAATAACAGCAGGTGTGGGTGAGTAGAGGGATGGCTAGGCCAGCGATGGGAGTACAGTGGGGCAGTGAGGCCTACGCGGCAGGAGAGCCGGCCGCGGGGAGGAGGGAGCAGGCAGTCCCGCCGACGCCTGTTTGAGCGGCTGGAGCAGGAAGAGCAGAGATTGAAGAAGCACGACGGCCGTTGGATGGCCATCCAACAGTCACTGCTTGTGTGTCAACCTTTTTTAGGAAAGCCTCAAATCTGTGGGAAACAGCATACAACCCATCTGCCATTATTTCTAATAATTTACAGCCCATTTGCTAATTATTAAGGTTTTTTTTGGAGCCCATATTCTTTTTGTTAGCATTACAGACCATATTGTGGCCACGGTTAAAAAAATTATACGAATTTTTGCATATTTCGGTTCGGTCCGAACTGTTTTTAATCCCGAAATTTTGACTCGCATTCAAACTGATTTTAAAATAAATGTATACCAATATAAAATCCAACAAATTCTCCACACATAAAAATTAATGTAATTTCAAATCTCAAAATGAAAAAAAGATATTTGAAACTAATTGCCGGTTTGATGTGTTTTAAAAATGTACAACCCATTTCTCATTACTGATGGGCCATATTCTCCGCCAACCGAATGAAAGCTCTCCTCTTTGTCTTGAAAGATTTGCAGCCCAACAGGCCTGACAAAGCGACTTACTTGGCAAATCACAAAAAAAACTAGGTTGTGGTCGTGGACCCAGCTGTCAGCCTCTCCACGTACAGTACTCTTCCGATGGAATGTCGTTGACCACGTTGACCACGCCGCGCCGAGAGCACCAAGGCGATGGACGACGGCGAGGACTAGGAAGGGGACGATGCGGAGCCGGGGAAGACGCGGTAGTGGATGCCCACGCGGAGAGGAGTATGAGGGTTCACTGGTTCGGCTGCGGTGTGAGGCTGCCGTCGCCGCAGAATAAAAGGGGGAGTGGGTGAGTGGAGGGATGGCCTGGCCAGCGGTGGGAGTAGTATGAGGACGGTGAGGCCTCCGCGGCAGCACAGCCGGCCACGGGAGGCAGGAGCATGCGGCACGACCAGCGCTGCTTTGGGCGGCTGGGGCAAGAAGACCAGAGGTTGAAGAAGCACTACGACCGTTGGATGGACATCGTTGACCACGCCACGCCAAGAGCACCAGGGTGGTGGACGACGGCGAGGCCTACGAAGGGAACGACACGGAGCCGGGGAAGACACGGCAGTGGCTGCCCACGCGGTGGAGAGTACGAGGGTTGACTGGTTCGGCTGCCGTCGCCGGAAAATAATAGGAGGTGTGGGTGAGTAGAGGGATAGACAGGCCAAGGATGCGAGTATGATGGGGCTGTGAGGCCTTCCCGGAAGCACTGCCGGCCACGGGAGGCGGGAGCAGGCGGTTCTAACGACGCTGGTTTGGGCGGCTGGGACAGGAGGATCAGAGAGTGAAGAAGCACGATTGCCGTTAGATTAACATCTAACGGTCTGACGCTGGTAGAGTCGATTGTTGACTAAGTTTCTTTTTTGAGAAACCTTGTGTATGCATGAACTTAGTAGGCCCACAAGTCAGTCTCCAAATCTGTGGCAGACAACATAAAGCCCATTTGCTATTTTTTATAATTTGCAGCCCATTTGCTAATTCTTAAGTAATTTATTACAACCCATTTTCTCCCTAGGACCACGGTCAAAAAGTACAACCTTATTTTTCATATTTCGGTGGAGTCCGAACTGTTGTAATCCCGAAATGATAAACATTTTCTTAAGAACTTATTGATTTGCCAAAAAATCGTATTGTTTTTGTAAGCAAATAAGATGTGGGACAAATTTAGTTGGTTTAAGGGAAAACTAGTGGTAAAAAAATCAGCGCTGGGTGGGAAAAAACAACAAAAATAAGGATGTAAATATGAAAAGAGAATTTTATGTGTTTTCAATATAATGATACATGTATACGAACTAGTAAAACTATAGGTAGAGCTTAGAAAACGGATGCAGGACATGCGTTTCAAGAGGAAAATAGAACTGGGATGTGTGTTTGATTCAGTAAAAAAAACTGCCTGCGGATGTTGTAAGACAAAATATAACTAACGCTGGCGGGCCAGAGGCCAGTAGATACCTGCTGGATCTTTGTGCCCTGTTGTCGTCATGGGCTGGGCCTGTTAAAAACAAAACAACCCTGGCAATCTACAGCCCAGTTGAAACTTGCTCGACCTGAAAAAACAATATACGTGCTCAATAAACGAGAGAATTCTGCAAGTACAGACTGATAACTGGGATGCAACACGGATATTGTTTTTTATCGTGATAATAAGTGCATGCACTTGTTTCGAAAAAATTGGAGAACTAGGAATTCGAACGACGGGTGCTTATGCTACCCATCAAATAAAAATCAGGTGCCTGAAAATTCATTTTGAAAAAAATGATTCAGCTTTATATCCACGTCAACCCTCTGCATGATGGTTGGAAGCAAATGCAAGTTCATACCAAAAGATCGTTAACAACAATACCAACTTGCGGACGACAAGGTAGTACAACTACCAATACCAAACTAACTTATAATCTTTTTACTCCTGGCCCTACTGTTCGTTTGGTAGAAAATCTTGCAGAGGACCAGCTCTCGCTCCTTCTCTTGCTCCAGGTCCCCGAGGTGGTACTGGTGCATCACCCAGTTGGTCCTCTGCTGGTCGAAGTTCTTGTTGGTGTGCAGCACAAGAACCTTTTATGATGCCCGTCTGCCGGCCGTTGACCATCACCGACAAGGTATTGCCAGTCTTGTGCCACATCGCGTGCATGCCGCACTCCGACTGTATCTTGCGACGCGTCCACGCGCCCCTTTTGAACGCCCTGGAATTGCACTGGAAGAAATGCTTCCGGCCACTCAGTGTGATACCTGCAGTATTGTGGAATACAGGTTTTAGTGTACCTAGTTGGCATTTTCATAACATCTTTGGCCTGTTGTAGTCACTTGTTTCACTTTTTATTAACTGTCAAATTGTAATTGCTTCACCAGGTCTGCGTGTAAAAAGAAAAATAGAGCTATAAACAAAGGAATATGTTTGTGCAAGTAGACGGCCGATCGGTGTCTTACCTGGAAGTTTCTCAGGTTGGGTGTAATATATGCCGTGCTCGCTGTCGATGGTTGGTATGAACAAATCGATGAGAGACTGAAATCTCGCGCTGTCAGCACTCACTTTGGCCTCAAGTTTCTCAGGTTGGGCCAATCCTTCTTCGACTTGCATCGGTAATTCCAGAATACCCGAACACGCCGCCAGGATTCTTGTGTCACCTCACGCGCAGCGTGTTGTCACGTCAATTCAATGTGTGGACATGATGAATAATTTGACCGACATATACTAGTACTGCTACTGTACTACTTACTAGTCATATTTAGTGTCACAATTTATACATAGGTTTAACTAACAAGTATGCACTTGAAGCCTAACTGATATATATATATATATATATATATATATATATATATATATATATATATATATATATATATATATATATATATGGCTTCTGCACAGCATGTCCATCATCATTATCAGTACATCCTAAGTAGGTGAGTTAGGATGCACTTGATCCCAGGAAGGTATCTATCCTTCAAACCAGAGGAGTGCTTCAAACTAACAATAATACATAATATCCAACAAAAGAGGGTCGTGCTACAGCAGCAGAATACATGGCTCAGTCTAGATATCAGCACGAATCAAGTTGTGCATATTTGCTGTTGGCATGAACCACATCGCCGCATGTCGGGTTTGCAAAAGCCATCCATCGCATGGAAGCTTGATGCCTTTCACACACTAAATATTATCTGCCAACAAGCTGTGTTGACGAATCTCTGGATATGGTGATTCATGAAACCCATGGTATGATGTGTAAACACAGCCCCCCCTCGCGAATGGAAGTTGCATAGCACAGTAATCATCGTCGGTGATATGATTGATGATTGGTTGGATGATCGGATAATTGAGCCCGAGGAACAAGGAGTGGTTGCCGAGGCTGTAAACCCGCCTCCAGTTGAATACGCCTGGCCCAACGTGTTGGAAATATGCCCTAGAGGCAATAATAAAAGCATTATTATTATATTTCCTTGTTCATGATAATTGTCTTTATTCATGCTATAATTGTGTTATCCGGAAATCGTAATACATGTGTGAATAACAGACAACAACATGTCCCTAGTGAGCCTCTAGTTGACTAGCTCGTTGATCGACAGATAGTCATGGTTTCCTGACTATGGACATTGGATGTCATCGATAACGGGATCACATCATTAGGAGAATGATGTGATGGACAAGACCCAATCCTAAACATAGCATAAGATCGCATAGTTCGTTTGCTAGAGTTTTCCAATGTCAAGTATCCTTTCCTTAGACCATGAGACCGTGTAACTCTCGGATACCGTAGGAGTGCTTTGGGTATGCCAAACGTCACAACGTAACTGGGTGACCATAAAGGTATGCTATGGGTATCTCTGAAAGTGTCTGTTGGGTTGACATGGATCGAGACTGGGATTTGTCACTCCGCTTGACGGAGAGGTATCACCGGGCCCTCTCGGTAATGCATCATCATAATGAGCTCAGTGTGAACAAAGTGTTTGATCACGGGATCATGCATTACGGAACGAGAAAAGTGACTTGCCGGTAACGAGATTGAACGAGGTATTGGTATACCGATGATCGAATCTCGGGCAAGTAAAATACCGATTGACAAAGGGAATCGTATACGGGATTAATTGAATCCTTGACATCGTGGTTTATCCGATGAGATCATCGTGGAGCATGTGGGAGCCAACATGGGTATCCAGATCCCGCTGTTGGTTATTGCCCGAGAGCCGTCTCGGTCATGTCTGCATGTCTCCCGAACCGGTAGGGTCTACACACTTAAGGTTCGGTGACGCTAGGGTTGTGAAGATATGTATGTGCAGTAACCCGAATGTTGTTCGGAGTCCCGGATGAGATCCCGGA
This sequence comes from Aegilops umbellulata, assembly GCA_032464435.1. Taxonomy (NCBI): domain Eukaryota; kingdom Viridiplantae; phylum Streptophyta; class Magnoliopsida; order Poales; family Poaceae; genus Aegilops; species Aegilops umbellulata. Next base: position 216,693,254 of record CP136059.1, read on the forward strand.
CGTCACGAGGAGTTCCGGAATGGTCCGGAGGTAAAGAATTATATATAGGAAGTGCTATTTTGGCCATCGGGACAAGTTTCGGTGTTATCGGTATTGCACCGGGACCACCGGAGGGGTCCCGGGGGTCCACCAGGTGGGGCCACCTGCCCTGGTGGGCCACATGGGCCTTAGGGGGTGCGCCTTGGCCTGCTTGGGCCAAGGGGAACCAGCCCCAAAGAGCCCATGCGCCTAGGGTTCCATCTAGGAGGAGTCCTAGTGGTGGAAGGCACCTCCTAGATGGCTTGGGGGGGAGGGAAACCTCCCTGGCCGCCGCCCCCTTGGGATATTGGATCTCCCAGGGCCGGCGCCCCCCCCCCAAGAGGCCTATATAAAAGGGGGCAGGGGAGGGGGGCTGCGCAGCCAATGCTCTGGCTCCTCCCTCCTCCATGCAACACCTCCTCCTCCTCCCGTAGTTGCTTAGCGAAGCCCTGCCGGAGTTCTGCTGCATCCACCACCACACCGTCGTGCTGGATCTTCCTCAACCTCTCCTTCCCCCTTGCTGGATCAAGAAGGAGGAGACGTCTCCCGTCCCGTACGTGTGTTGAACGCGGAGGTGCCGTCCGTTCGGTACTAGATCATCGGTGAATTGGATCACGACGAGTACGACTACCTCATCCACGTTCACTCGAACGCTTCCGTTGCGATCTACAAAGTGGTATGTAGATGCTATCTAATCTGAATACTCGTTGCTAGATGAACTCATAGATGGATCTTGGTGAAACCGTAGGACAATTTTTAATTTTCTGCAACGTTCCCCAACACAACGAAGCTGGGATCTTTCTCGAACACGAAGCAGCCATAGCCATCAATGTCACGAACGCCCCACGCATTGTACTGCATGTGGTTTGATGTAATGGTTTGGTCAATTTGGTACGTGCGAATGAGCATCAAATGACCGCTGTCAGCTGAACGAGCGATAAACCACCACCCATCGGCTGGTATGATTCCAGGTCCTGGAATCATGAAGGCCAGCGCATTTGCGTCTGCTGCAACAATTCAAATTGGAGACCAAAAGGACAAAAATAAACAATCATGTTCAGAGTATGTGTGGAATTAAGATTATTATAACAGTGACACATATCATATACAGAGAATTGCAATGTCGTGGTCATAATCATACCCCAAGTTAAAAAAATAAGCCAATGGCTTTCATATTCTAGCAATATCTCATGGTTCAAACATCATGTAACAATGAGAGGAAAATAGCTATGACACCGCCTACTCATATTCTACCATAGCACTTACTACTACTGTTCTCATATCAACTCTAAGCAATAACATGTGTTGTTATAAAAATCTTGTAAATGAGAGTAACATATAGCAATCATGATGTTATGCTCATAATATGTATTCTAACAATCATTAGATGCCAATTGTTCTCATATCAACTCTAACAATGACATGTGTGGTCATAAAAATCTAGGAAATGAGAGGAACATATAGCAATGATGTGGTTATAGACATGCTATGCATTCTAAATTTGTAACAAATGAATAGGCAGTCATATTCATATGGTAAAGATGAGATGAGATAGAACAATTACACGACGGTAGATTCCACCAGTATAGGTAGCCAATCTGTGCGTCGACCACGTAAACGATGCCATCATGCACTATAGCATCAGACATAAATGTTTCCTCAACAGGATTGATGATGAGCCATAACCATGTATGGCGACCGGATTCCAGATAGACTAATCCCTTGTTGAACAAGGCAATGAGCTTGTAATCCATGTAGTCTTCTGATGGTGTAGGCACTTCGCAGATTACAACTTTCTGCAAACAGAGGTCGAGCCAAAAGCTTGACGTGTCTCGTGCGTAATAGGCAGGAGTGTCCGGCGGGCCGCGAGGCTCGATGGCGGCGGTATCCAAAGATGGAAGGGTGATCTCTCGCTGGGTGTAGATATCCACGAGACGCCATGGACTACTGGATTGGTGGATGAGGACGACCCAGTTGGCCTTCATGCCCGCCCAGTAGTGGCCGCCCATGAAGGGCAGGTGGACGGGTAGTGGTAGCATGTCGAGGGGCACCATGGCAACCTCCGTAGGATCGTCAAGTCGGTGTATGGGCCACCTGCGAGGATCGAGCATCAGCAAGTAGGGTGGCTTGAAAAGAGTCGGCCGGTTGCAGACGAGTAGACGGTACAAAGACACTGAGCATGCGGCTAGACGGACGGTGCTGAGTAGGTCCATACGACTACAGATCTGCTCCAAGAGAACATCGAGGAGGGAATTCCAATCGCGGCTCTGCGTGTCAGTCGGTTCTGCCATTGGGGTTTTCGGTGCCTGCGAGCCAGCGGGGAAGTGGATTCGGGCGGGCGAGCGAAGAAGCATCTCCTCGTGTGGCCGAGCAGTGAGCGGGGGGATATGGTACATGCGAGCTACCAAGGAAGATGGCGCGGGCGGGCGAGCAGTGAGTGGGGGTAAATGGTGTGCGGCCGACGATGGGGAAGAGAGGAGGAAGAAGAAGAGAGGAGGAAGAAGAGTGGAAGACGGGGAAGAAAGTGCATTCAATCTCAATTCTACTAGTACTACTACCAGGATATACCGTCCTTCGGAGTGTAAATAGTTACACCGATGACATGTGGGTCTATCACAACAGGGCCCATATGTCAGTTAATGGAGGACAGAGGTGCGTAGGTGTATTTGCGGAAGCGTGCTCTACTGGCAAACATTATGGCAGTACTGGGTAAGGCTGATTTAGTAACACCAACAGGCTAGTTCAGCTTATTAATTACGTGTCCCATCTGCTGCAGCGTGTATTGTCACTTCACTGCGAAGACTAGTTGAATAGTTCTCTCTGACCGAGATGGGGAATAAATGGATCGCGAGGACTTCCTTTCTACAGTATCCCTATGCCTCTACGCTCACTTCACTCATTTTGCTCTGTACCTAGTCACTTGTTGAAATCTGTAGAAAGACAAATACTCCGTATTTGAGAACAGAGGGAGGCTTTTACTCCGTACTACTCCCTCCATTCCAAAATAGATGACTCAACTTTGTACTATATTTGGGAACAGAGGGAGTATCACCATATGGAGGGAACAGAGGAAGCTTGATATATGAACATGTCAATGGGAGGGAGTAAGCCCCATGCATGGATGCATGCATGCAACATGCAACACTCACACGTACACATGGACGCACGCAACACTCACGCACCCATGCCGCACACAGCACACGACACAACACACACGCTCACGCTCAAGTGCTCAACCTACTCCCTACGTCCGTGAAAGACTGTACATTTAGAGATTTACACATTGACCAGGGCATAATTAACGCCCAAAAGTAGCAGACTTATGTGTGCATGCGACCATTGAGATAAGAAGATTAAATGAAGGCCGTCGCATGCTGCAATTAAGGATAGACATGTAGCCTATACCTACAGCACAAGTTGGTGCATTAGTCAATCAATATCGATTTAGTAGATTAAAGGCTAAATGCATTGGAAGTGTAGATGTACATCATGTAGTACACTCTTTGTTGGAAGACCGAGGGAGGACACGTGCATGCACTCACATACACAGCGAGGGCGGTTCGCGCGCAAGGGTTGGACTCGTGTCGCGCCTGCGTAAAGTTTTATTTAACTGATTTCTTTGCTCTGCCAACTGACAGGTGGGACCCAGAAACCAGGTGACAATTTAACCAGTCAACAAAGTGCCACGTCGACTATGTGGCCGGTCAGTAGGGTGCAATACGGTGCTCTACGATGAGCTAGTGATCGCATAATCACCGCAAAACTATATATAGTGACCGTAAAGAGCGTACTGTTACATACTTTGACCGCCAGTGTATTTTTCTCATTCAAATTAAGCCATATTAATCGGAAAGGACGCAATATGGACTGCTACTACTAGTACTAGTACTGCTTTGATGTGTCCCGTCAACTCGCCGAACGAGGAGAAGCTTGCTTACTATGCCTCTCCCTCGCCCACGCGCGCGGTGGTTCGCAGGACGAGGAGAGGGTTTTGACTACAGCGCCCTCTCCCTCTCCCTTGCCCTCGCCCTCGCGGTGGACGTGCAGTAGTTCAATCGGTGTCAGATTGCCAGAAGCATATTGTACTGTAGTATCATCATTGTTGGACCTTCCAAAGAGGCGAAGAGCCAAGTGCAAGGTTCACACGAGTATGAACTGTTGAACCTCCCGAAGAGGCAAAGAGCCAAGCGCAAGGTTTTATAGGAGTTGTCGTCCTAGTAGGAGTGTACTAGTACAACTATAGCGAACGATGCTACTGTATGATGCCGCCACGTCACGTATATCCAAAGCCGTGCCACCTTTTTTCTCAAAGAGCATGTTGGAGCCCGTGCAACAACCACACAAGTTGCACGTAGACATAACACATTTACTAGTAATAAATTCTAAAGGACAAATGCAAGTATGCCACACAAGTTCATCTCCAACTCATGTGATAAATTTGTGCACGACTAGTCTACATATATTCACAGCGCTACCGTTCACAATTACCGTACTCCACTTACACGTTATAGATGGGCTACATGTCCTCCTCCAGTTTCCAGTCCCAGGTGTTCTTCATGGATGGCACGATCCATAGCGATGGGCAACGGGAATCATTGTCGCAGCTTTCTAGTCCGGTTCCACACGATGGAGACTCATCCAAGCTGAAGCGGTATAAATCCGGGATAGTGTGTCCCAGCATGTCATTCATCCTGCGGTGCGCACTAAAGACACAACCACGCTTCATGAACAGCAGGCCTTCCGTGTCGTGCACGGAAGGTGGCATCCGCTTCACAATGGGGTAGCTGTCCCCGATGAAAAGCGAGTACTCTCCAAGAGTGTTCCTCAGCACCCACGTAGCATCACGGGGGTCGAACTCGGCGCCGTTCATCTAGTACACGCGGCATCCCAGATCTGGACACATGGTGACGTACATAGTCAAGGTCCATGCATAATAATGTTGTGCTCAAATGTGGCGGTCAGTAATACTGTGCAGCAAATAGTACTACTCCAGTATAGAGGAAGTAAAATAACCGGCTTATTATATATGGCCACTCTTGGCTACATGGATGAGATAGTAAGACATGGAAAAACAAAAATGGTGGCAACTAGTGGGTTCAAGTCTTCAAGGGCCTAGCTAGCTATACGCGTCCTCCAAGGTAAAAAGTACTCCTACTAGTACTACAAAGTATACTACCAGTACAACAATGAAAGAGAAGGCGAGAGGGTTAAAAAATGGAATACCTGGGTAGATGGTGACGATCCGATCGTGGTAGATTATGTGACCATGTTGCACATCAGTGGTACCACGGGTAATGACTGCTAAGATAGTTGATCCCAATATGCCAAAGTCAGCTACAAGGTTCCAGGTTAGACCGAATCGCGGATGCAAATGCACATCCAGGATCGGCGATCTTATTTTGATCGGTGGATGACTGGTCCCTGCAAAATAATGGAGTACCGTTAGCGATGCAAATGATGGTTTGTGCATTCCGTTTGTAATCTCCCGTACCGTAGGATGTCAACCAGATGAAACAAGTCCCCTGGCTTGTCACTGCGAAGATGCAGCCTAGATGGCGCACGGCATCTTCGAACGTGTAGGGGTACAAATCTGCCGCCGCCAACATGCCCCAGCCTATGCCGTTACTGCCTCCTGCATTGATGGCAATCCTTATGTCGAACACCGTGATGAGATAGTAATCGTCATAGCCGCGTCGCTTTGTCGGCGGGTCCGCAATTGCTATCTTCTTCAATCTCATGTAGGCATCATCATACGTATTCTTGCCCAGCCAGTCCGGAAGGCCGATCCCAATGGTGGAGAAGGGGTCTACCGGAACGGCCGCACTGCTGTGGATGTTGTGCAAAATCATGGTGGTATCCGGCTGGAGGTATGCAAGCCAATCTTCGTTGGCACCGACCCAGACCTATATATAAGACGGTGGGCTGCGGAGAAATTACGGGATGGAAATGGAATAACTAAGTACTACATGATCAAACTCCATTACTGACCTGCTCATCGGACAAAATCCGACTACCTCTCAACGTCGTCAACTCTAGCGGAGTCAACGTGCAACCATGGCCAGGGAGCGGTGGACTGTTAGAAGAATTGTCCCATAGAAGAACCTTCTCCTCGAGGATGCATGGAAGACCAACAAGCATGGCCTTTTCCCAAGCCTGTTTAAGTAGCGTCTTGAAAAAGTTGGTGCAGGAAGCACCGAGTCTTGCGGCGGTGAGGACGTCGGAGCGGCGTGCGATTTCTCCCGGAGAATCGTCGTCCAAGGTCTCCCAGCCCCGACGAGCAGGAGAACCGCCTGGCGAATCCATGGGAGCAGCAACGAACTGCCTTCTCTTCGGGGGGAGGGGAACTGGCGAGGAGGAGATACGAGCGTAGTAACCGCAGGGCCTGTCCCTTCCAATTGTAGATTGTTCCTCAGCGAAGGGGTGAGGCTATTATTTACTACTCTAAATAATAGCACTAGTAAGAAATTTTTGGCACTAGGTAGTAGTTTTTGGTACCATGGAGTACTAGTACTAGCATTATGGAACGTTATGGGATTGCATTATACTGTAAATAATAGCACTAGTAAGAAATTTTTGGCACTAGGTAGTAGTTTTTAGCGTGGATTAAGAAATTTTGGGTATGTTTTTGCCATTTTTTGTACACGCCAACTAGTGTCAAAAAATGTCGTACATTATGTGACGGAGGAGTACGTACTCATACTGTAGCAGTACTAGTACTACTTTTCTCAACTACTCCTAAAAAAAGCACCCAATTAATGCTCTTGTTTTCCTCAAAAAAGTATGTTTACCAATGCATTAATTGCAATGCATGCATGCATAAATTACATTCATTGGTCAATTTTCTCTTAATACTTGCATGCAATGATTTAATGCACCTTGGAATATGAACATGTGATGGGAAACAACCAAATTGAGCCTTATAAAATGGAAAAAATAAAATTTTGAGATGAGCCCTATAAACCGGAAAGGAGGGAGTACTGTACTTCTAGTCTAGTCTTGTATAGTGCACCAGTTTTGAACTCTTGAATCTCAGGGCCAAGGAGCTACAGTTGGAAGTGGAGGGTACTACTATTCTCTAGAACCATCGCTGTACTACCAATGCAGGGGAAGTACACCTGCGTAGTGGCCTAGTGGGTACTCTCGGTGCTCTATTCAGCCGCTCCTCTCACGTAGCTGGCCTACTCACCCGCTCCTCTCACGCACACACTAGCAGCCTATTTATCAGCGACGGTTACTGCAGGGGCAGAACATTTGAGTTATTTGATACAGCGAGACTAGGCTTTTCGCTTCCATTTGTGGAGGTGTAATGGATCTCGTCAAACTTTGTTAGTAGTTCCTTCTTTATGAATGAGATGAAGCAAAGCTTTTGCCTCCGTTTCAAAAAAACGTCAAGAGGAATTTATTTTATAGTAGAACCGATAATGGAGTGAAGTCCATGCATGCAACGCCACAAGCTACAGAGTAGCAGTAGAGCACTTTACGTACAGAGCCATATTGCACAGTTCCCAATGCCCCGCCAGGCTTTTCCGGCTCCTCGGGTGTAATGCCCTCGATGCGGCTATATCTCCCACGTGTCGAAGCACGACTTAGAGGCATAACCGCATTGAAAGCAATGTCGCAAGTGAGCTAATCTTCACACAACCCATATAATACTAAGGGAAAGAGATACATAGTTGGCTTACAGTCGCCACTTCACACAATACATAAATAAACATTCATCATTCAGATTACACTCAAGGTCCGACTACGGAACCAAAATGAAAGAAGACTACCCCAAATGCTACACAGATCCCCGATCGTCCCAACTGGGCTCCACTACTGATCATCAGGAAAAGACACATAGTAACGACCACGTTCCTCGTCGAACTCCCACGTGAGCTCGGTTGCGTCATCTGCACTGGCATCGTTGGCACCTGCAACTGTATTGGTAGAATCTGTGAGTCACGGGGACTCAGCAATCTCACACCCGCGAGATCAAGACTATTTAAGCTTAAAGGTAGGATAGGGTTGTGAGGTGGAGCTGCAGCAAGCGACTAGCATATATGGTGGCTAACAACACAAAAGAGAGCGAGAAGAGAAGCAAAGCATGGACGTGACGCTAGAAGTGATCCTAGAACAACCTACGCCAAACATAACTCCAACACCGTGTTCACTTCCCGGACTCCGCCGAGAAGAGACCATCATGGTTACACACGCAGTTGATGCGTTTTAATTGAGATCAACTTCGGATTTTCTACAACCGGACATCAACAAATTCCCATCTGCCTCATAACCGTGGGCACGGCTTTCGAAAGATAATACCCTGCAGGGGTGTCCCAACTTAGCCCATTATAAGCTCTCACGGTCAACGAAGGATATTCCTTCTACCGGGAAGACCCGATCAGTCTCAGAGTCCCGGACTACAAGACATTCCGACAGTAATAAAACAAACCTAGCAAAGCCGCCCGATTGTGCCGACAAATCCTGATAGGAGCTGCACATATCTTGGTCTCAGGGCACATCCGGATGAGCTGTCCGTACAACTAAAACCAGACCTCAAGTTTCCTTGAGGTGGCGCTGCAAAGCGCTCTAGTTTGGACCAGCACTCGAAGGAGAACTGGCCCGGGGGGGTTAAAATAAAGATGACCCTCGGGCTCGCGAAAACCCGGGGGAAAAAAGGCTTAGGTGGCAAATGGTAAAACCAAAGTTGGGCCTTGCTAGAGGATTCTTATCCAAAGCGAACTGTCAAGGGGGTCCCATAAATCACCCAACCGTGTAAGGAACGCAAAAATCAAGGAACATAACACCGGTATGACGGAAACTAGGGTGGCAAGAGTGGAACAAATCACCAGGCATAAGGCCGAGACTTCCACCCTTTACCAAGTATATAGATGCATTAATTAAATAAGAGATATTGTGATATCCCAACATAATCATGTTCCAACAAGGAACAAACTTCATCTTCACCTGCAACTAGCAACGCTATAAGAGGGGCTGAGCAAAGCGGTAACATAGCCAATCAAAGGTTTGCTAGGACAAGGATGGTTAGAGGTTTGACATGGCAATATGGGTGGCATGATATAGCAAGTGGTAGGTATCGCAGCAAAGGCAGAGCAAAAGAGCGAGCACCTAGCAAGCAAAGATAGAAGTGATTTCGTGGGTATGGTCATCTTGCCTGCAAGGTTCTCAGAGTTGTCGAAAGCTTGATCCTCGTAAGCGTTCTCAACAGGTTCCTCGTTCACGTACTCGTCTCCCGGCTCTACCCAAAACAAGAACACAAGCAAAGGAACAACTATCAACCACGATGCAATGCGCAATCAACATGATGCAAAACATGGCATGATATGCGAGATGTGATATGCAAAGCATATGCGTGGTCCGGAAGGACAAGGATTAACAAGGCATAATCTTGGCAAACCAAGTATACCACTGGAAAGGTGAGGTGATTTCGGTTGAAGTCGATATAAAGATCACCGGAATCGGATGCACGGTTTGCAACTGGCAAGCAAAACAAGAATGACATATATCTGCAATTAACAGCATGATGCCACTTAGCATGCCACAAGAAATTAAGCTACTGCACCCAAACATATCAGAAAAGCATATGACAGTGATCTACTCAAGATGCTTGACAAAAGATGAACACTGAGATACGGCTAAATCACACCACAACAGGTACAAACAAGCATGGCAAAAGTGTAAAAGATAACAGGTTCACAGACTTGGTGAAAATACTATCATGCCAGAAATTAACATGAGGATGACATGTTTAGAGCAAGGAAACGCCGTTCAGAGGTCTCTAATTTGCTTGTCAATATTTGTCCTAAAGCGGGCTGTTTTCATCAACCGCTTAATCCGTCTGACTCTGATTATCAGGTCACCTCGCACTCATCTTCCGGTGAGTCAACTGGTACTCAGCTGCCTCCACTCAAAACCGTGCTTGGGTAAGCTTTTGCCTTTATCATCAAGTTGTTGATTTTTGTAGCCTTCAATATATACTGTCTTTAATTTTGCTGCTTCTTTCAGGGCCAAACCGAGGCCAAGTAAGAAAGCTCGCCAGGATAAGGCAGCTGAAGAAGATGCTGCTCCTGAACCGGATGCTACCCCAAATGTTGAAGCGATCATCCATGAAGATGTAGTTGATGACCCACCAGTAAGGGATGAAGTTGTTCTTCCTGAAGAAAGTTCTGTGAACCCCTCCGGTCCTGCTGACCAACCAGCCAGTCCAATCCGGATTGAGAAAACTATCAGTCCCTCCAAACCTGCTGATAAACCGACTATGCCAGTTCAGACCGGCGAGCTTAAGGATGACGAAGTCGTAATTACTGGCATAGGTCGTACTGAACCGGGAAATCCCATCGCTTTAGCCAAGCATACTGCTAAAGAAGAATTTTCCGCCCTGAGCAAAGGAAAATGGGATGTTGATCTGGCAACATACTCTGCTCTCAGTGCTCAAGACATTCACTCTGGTTACTTAAACCGGCAATATACTAGCCGTGATTATGAAGCCAATCTGGTAAAGATGATGAAGGAAAAACTTGAGGTAATTTCCATGCATTTGTTCCGCTTCTTGCCGCTGTAGCCCCCAAGGGTCGGTTCAACTTGTAGTATAATTGAATTGAGACTTTTAATAACATCCATAATACCACCAGATCAAATGGCCATTAGCCCCCAAGTGCCAAGTTGGAATACTTGTATTCAGCTTGGGACTTTGATAACTAACTGGTAGCTGCAGATCAATTAGGCATTAGCCCCCAAGTACAAAGTGCTTAACTTGTTATGTGGTTGGTACTTCCTTTGTTAAACCGTATAAATGTCGGTCTGCAGGCTGAACTGAAAGCTAAAGAGAACCAAGTCGCCGACCTTCAAGAGAATTTAAAATCCCAACAAGCAGAAACTTCCAAGGCCAAGGAGGAATTAACCAGCGCTTTAGGCAGTATGGAGCAACTAAAGGAAGGTTATAAGAAGGAACGGGCTGACTGGGCCACAGAAAAGGCCGCTTTAACCAAAAAGATTGAAGATGCAGAAGCTGCCCTCAAACCGGCAACTGATGAATTAACCAGCGTGAAATGACAAGTGCACGCAATGACTGCCGCCATCTTTGGTGAGCTTCCTGTGACTTTTGTAATAATCTTGATTCTCCTATAAACAGCTCGGTTTGTAAACTGCTGATTGTATTATAGGCACCCGCATTAATCACTTGGGGTCAGATGTGCGGATGAAACTGAAAGCCGTCTATACTTTAGTCGAGCAGCTGTATACTGGTGCGCAGCGGATTATCACCACTGCGTCCCATAACAATCCAGCACCCACGTTGATCCAGGATACACTGAGGAGATTGTCCATGCTCCCTGCTCGGATTGAGGAGTTAAAAAAGTCTGCTGCTCGAACCGGAGCCATTAATGCCTTAATCCGGGCCAAAGCATGGGTGCCCGATTTTGATCCCGTTGAAGCGGCTCAAGGCTATCCTAGCTTGAAGGAGGATGGCTCCGAATTCGACGAAGAAGAGTTAAGAAAGATAAACCGGGCAGTGCGCCCTCTGGCCTGCCGGTTGGTAGAAGAAGCAAACTTGTCACATTATCAATCCCAATATGATGACCAGAACAAACGAGTGGCTGCACCAATCCCTGAAGCGGAAAACTTAATTCCTCCAATCCGTAAGCACACTTACGCCCCTGATCTTGAACCGTCTTCACTGATACATGAAGAGGCTGTCTTTCAAGCATTAACGGGGATCGACTGGACCACTGTTGACTTCCAGCCGCTGGGTAGGGAGGAGGAAGCTGACGCGGCGCGGGATGATCCAGAACCATCAAACCGGGATGGCACGCAGGCGTGAACCGAGGGCAGCCTTAATTAGCTTCCGTGCTATATCTTGTCAGGAAAAACAATTGTCTTATTGAGGCACCATGTTGCCTTGTAATAGGATAGACCGTACTTGTGTTTTGTGAGATGCCTTCGTGCATCAGTACTGAAACCTTCATTTGGAAAATCTTCCTTGCCAACTTATATCTCCTGCAATCACAAAAATTTAAAACTGCCAGGGCGGTTGTACCGCCATCCGGTTTGTGAACCTTTATATAGATACACAAGGAGACTTGCCAGTACGATCAAATTTTGTGATATGAAATACCTGCCATGTAATGGGCATGAAGTAGGCGTTTTTAGCCAATCTTGAGACGGGGGCTTGACAGCCCTAAACCGTCGGAGGAGAAAACAGCTCCTTTTTGATCATGATATCCTTGTTGCTCCAAAAAGGATGTTTCAGAAGAAAAATCAAACCGAGCAAATAAACTCCGGCTTAAAAAAGAGACCGTGTTCTGCCAAATTGGTTGTATGAACCGTCGGTTTAAAAAATGCAACAAAGATAAAATAGCAATTCCTTAAGAAAGGCTATTAAAGCAAAAGCAATGTCAAGAACTCTTTATAAAAGAAAGGCTCTAATGAGCTGGTCAGATGGTATTACCATGGTGAGACGCAACCAGGCTCCCCGAAGGCGTAGCAATGGTGCCAGTCAGCCAGGTCCCCAAAAGACTCGTGGCATTACGCCGGCCAAGTGGCATGACATTGGTTCGGGTTCGACCAAGCCCCCAAGTGACTCTAAGGCCTGTAGGCCGACCAAGAGGCGTGACCGGTTCAGACTTGACCGTGTCCCCAAGTGATCTGGTGGCTTTCGCCGATCAAGAGGCATTGCATCAGTTCGGACACGACCGAGCCCCCAAATGATCTGGTGGCTTTCGCCTATCAAAAGGCATTGCATCGGTTCAAACATGACCGAGCCCCCAAGTGATATTGATAAACTTTGCAAGGGGTAAACCGGAGGTCGTTTTACAACAAACAACTCCATGTAACCACACATGATATAAAAGAACAGATACCCCGCTTTAGCTGAGGATCCGGTTTATTATAATATATACATTGTCATAATATGTACATAAGCAGAGCCCATGGCTTAAGTATAGTAAGGCCGAAGATGAGCTATATTCCATGGCCTGTTGGTCTCCTGCTCTGATTTACGTGAGTCTTTGTGCTCTCGGACATCGATCAGGTAGTATGACCCGTTGTGCAGATTCTTGCTGACCACGAAAGGCCCTTCCCAAGGCGGAGACAACTTATGCATCTCAGTTTGATCTTGAATAAGTCGAAGCACCAAATCTCCTTCTTGAAAGGTTCTGGTCCTGACCCGACGACTGTGATAGCGACGAAGATCCTGTTGGTAGATCGCCGAGCGGGCAGCTGCTATGTCTCGCTCTTCATCCAGCCGGTCCAAAGCGTCCTGTCAAGCCGTCTCATTATCCGCTTCAACGTAAGCCGCAACACGAGGTGAATCGTGACGAATGTCACTAGGGAGAACTGCCTCTGCCCCATAAACCATGAAGAACGGCGTGTACCCAGTGGACCTGTTAGGCGTGGTGTTGATGCTCCATAACACAGAGGGCAATTCTTCGACCCAACAACCCAGCGTCCTCTGCAAAGGAACCATAAGCCGGGGTTTGATGCCTCTCAAGATCTCCTGATTAGCTCTTTCTGCTTGACCGTTGGACTGTGGGTGTGCCACTGATGAAACATCAAGGCGGATGTGCTCTCGTTCGCAGAACTCCTTCATGGCACCTTTAGATAAATTGGTACCATTATCTATGATGATACTGTGTGGAAAACCAAACCGGAAAATCACCCTTTTGATGAACTGAACCGCGGTGGCCGCATCACACTTGCTAACGGGCTCTGCCTCTATCCACTTTGTAAATTTGTCAACCGCCACCAGAAGGTGGGTCTTTTTGTCCTTGGATCTTTTGAAAGGCCCGACCATATCCAGCCCCCAGGTTGCAAACGGCCAAGTAATTGGAATCATCCTCAATTCTTGAGCAGGAACATGAGCGCGTCTTGAGAATTTTTGGCAACCATCACATCGCCTGACCAAATCCTCCACATCAGCATGGGCAGTCAACCAATAGAAACCGTGACGAAATGCTTTCGCCACTAAAGACTTTGAACCGGCGTGGTGACCACAATCTCCTTCGTGGATCTCACGCAAAATTTCGCGGCCCTCCTCAGGAGATACACACCGTTGAAACGCCCCTGTCACACTGCGATGATGTAGCTCGCCGTTTTCAATTACCATGGATTTGGACCGCCGTACTATTTGTCTGGCCAGAGTCTCGTCCTCTGGCAACTCGCCTCGGTTCATGTACGCCAGGTAAGGAAGCGTCCAATCCAGGATGACGTGTAGCGCCGCCACCAACTGAGCCTCTGGGTCAGGAATCGCCAAATCCGCTTCCCCAGGTAGTTGAACCGATGGGTTGTAAAGCACATCAAGGAACACATTAGGTGGTACCGGTTTATGCTGTGAACCCAGCCGGCTTAAAGCGTCGGCCGCCTCGTTCTTTCGTCGGTCCACGTGGTCCACCTGATACCCCTTGAAGTGACCTGCGACCACATCAACCTCACGACGATATGCAGCCATGAGTGGATCTTTAGAATCCCATGTACCAGACACCTGTTGGGCCACCAGATCCGAGTCGCCGAAGCACTTAACTCGGCTTAAATTCATCTCCTTAGCCATCCGGAGACCGTGGAGCAAGGCTTCGTACTCTGCTGCATTGTTAGTACAAGGGAACATTAAACGGAGAACATAACAAAACTTGTCACCTCGTGGGGAAGTTAATATGACTCCAGCCCCCGAGCCCTCCAATTGACGTGATCCATCAAAATGAATGGTCCAATATGTGTGATTCGGCTTCTCTTCGGGGACTTGTAACTCTGTCCAATCATTGATGAAGTCAACAAGTGCCTGAGACTTTATCGCAGTGCGAGGCACGTATTTTAAACCGTGCGGCCCAAGCTCGATAGCCCATTTGGCAATCCAACCAGTTGCTTCTCGGTTTTGGATGATATCACCCAAAGGAGCAGAGCTGACCACTGTGATGGGATGCCCTTGGAAATATTGCTTCAACTTCCGGCTCGCCATAAAAACTCCGTATACCAGCTTCTGCCAATGCGGATATCTCTGTTTAGATTCAATAAGCACCTCGTTGTTATAGTAAACCGGACGCCGAACCGGGTACTCTTTGCCTGCCTCCTTCCGCTCCACCACAATAGCCACACTAACTGCACAAGCATTAGCAGCTACATATAGCAGCAATGGTTCCCTATCAATGGGAGCGGCGAGCACGGGCGGATTGGCCAACTGCCGCTTTAAGTCCTCCAATGCCTGATCAGCAGCAGAACTCCAGACGAACCGATCCGTCTTCTTCAACATTTGATACAAAGGAATCGCTTTTTCCCCGAGGCGGCTGATAAACCGACTTAGCGCAGCGATCCGACCCGCCAGGCATTGAACATCGTTAATACACTTCGGTTTAGCCAGAGAGGTGATAGCCGTGATCTTCTCCGGATTAGCCTCAATTCCCCTATGGGACACCAGAAAACCCAATAACTTGCCAGCTGGCACACCAAAGACACATTTGGCCGGATTGAGCATCATCTTGTACGTCCTGAGGTTATCAAAAGTCTCCTTCAAATCATCGACCAAAGTCTCCTTCTTCCTTGACTTAACCACAATATCATCCACATAAGCATGCACATTACGGCCAATCTGTTTGTGGAGACAATTCTGCACACACCGCTGATAAGTTGCCTGGGCACTTTTGAGCCCAAAAGGCATAGACACATAGCAGAAGGCTCCAAATGGAGTTATGAACACCGTCTTCTCCTGGTCCTTAACTGCCATTTTAATCTGATGATAGCCGGAGTATGCATCCAAGAAACATAAGCGCTCGCAACCCGCCGTAGCATCAATGATTTGATCAATACGGGGGAGGGCAAAAGGATCCGCAGGGCAGGCCTTATTAAGATCTGTATAATCCACACACATGCGCCAGGTGCCATTTTTCTTAAGGACCAGCACCGGATTAGCAAGCCACTCAGGGTGAAAAACTTCAATGATGAAGCCAGCTGCCAATAGCCTGGCCACCTCTTCTCCAATAGCTTTTCTCCTCTCCTCGGAACCAGCGGAGGAACTATTTCGCTGGTATGTATTTAGGATCCACATTAAGGGTGTGCTCAGCGAGTTGCCTCGGTACACCTGCATGTCAGAAGGCTTCCATGCAAAGATGTCCCGATTCTCACGGATGAACTCGATGAGCGCGTCTTCGTATTTCGGATCTAGATTGGCACTGATGCTGAACTGCTTGGACGAATCGCCAGGTACGAAGTCAACAAGCTTGGTCTCAGCCGCCGATGTGAATTTCAGGGTCGGATCATGCTCTGTAGTAGGCTTCTTTAAAGGAGTCATATCCGTCGGATCAACGTTGTCTTTATAGTACTTGAGCTCCTCGGTAGCACAAACCGACTCCGCATACGCGGCGTCTCCTTCCTTGCACTCCAAAGCGATCTTACGGCTTCCGTGAACCGTGATGGTCCCCTTATGACCCGGCATCTTGAGCTGTAGATACACATAGCAGGGTCGTGCCATGAACTTGGCATAGGCTGGCCGGCCAAACAGGGCATGGTACCGACTTTGGATTTTCACCACCTCAAACGTCAGTGTCTCTGATCGGGAATCGTGATCATCTCCGAAGGCTACTTCCAAGGCTATCTTGCCCATGGGGTATGCTGACTTGCCAGGCGCCACACCATGGAAAACCGTGTTTGAAGGACGGAGGTCTTTATCCTTTAGCCCCATGCGTCGAAAGGTCTCATAGTATAGGATATTAATACTGCTACCCCCGTCTATGAGTACCTTGGTGAACTTATAGCCTCCCACCTGAGGCGCCACCACCAAAGCCAGCTGACCCGGATTGTCAACCCCGGGAGGGTGATCCTCTCTACTCCATATAATTGGCTGCTCTGACCAGCGCAGATACCGTGGCACAGCCGGTTCAACAGAGTTAACCGCCCGCTTCTGGACCTTTCGGTCCCGCTTGTCCAAGCTGGTGGTAAACACATGATATTGTCCACTGTTTAACTGCTTTGGATTACTCTGGTAACCCGACTGCTGCTGTTGCTGACTGTTTTGATTATGTTGATTGCCATGTCCGCTCAGATTACCGTTAAACCCTGAACCGAGATTTCCTCCACCATGACTCGGCCCGGATCCTGAACCGCCACCGGAGCTGGGGTCATACCGAAAAGCATTGGAGCTCTTAAACTCTTGCATGATATAACAATCCTTCCAAAGGTGGTTTGCTGGCTCCTCTCTGGTCCCATGCTTTGGACAAGGCTGATTCAACAGATAATTTAAGCGCTCCGGATTGGGTCCAGGTCCGCCACTGCGGTTTTTGCCCCTACGTCGTCGGCCTCTATCCTGCACATTAGTGTTAGCCACATAATCCGTGTTGCCATCCGCCTTACGCATGCCACCACCAACGTTTCCTGTCGAGCTATGCTGCTGACCTCTGGGGTTGTCGTTCTTCCTTCCCTTCCCTGTCTTTTCATCATCAGACTCGGGATCTTGGTACTATCAGAATCAGCATATTTCACCAGAGCAGTCATGAGCGTTCCCATGTCAGTACAATGGCGCTTCATCCATCCTAATTTTAACTTTAAAGGCCCAAACCGGCAATTGCCTTCCAGGGTTACAACCGCGATGTCCGCATTGATACGGTCTGATGAATGCAGGATCTTTGAGACCCGACGCACCCAATGAGTTGTTGACTCTCCTTCCTCCTGGACACAAGCCGCTAAATCCACCACCGACATGGGTTGCTTGCACGTGTCTTTAAAATTGCTTATGAACCCGGCTCGCAACTGTGCCCATGAACCGATAGAATTGGGTGGCAAGCTTTTTAACCAAGTACGGGCTGTCCCTTCAAGCATCATGGTGAAATATTTTGCGCACGCCGCATCATCCACGTCCAGCATCTCCATGGCCATCTCATAACTCTCCACCCACGACTCTGGGGGTTGATCCGCCGTATAGTTCGGCACCTTGCGCGGGCCTTTGAAATCCTTGGGCAGGTGCACATTGCGTAGGGCTGGGATGAGGCAAGGCACTCCCAAAGCACTAGAAGTGAGTCCCGGTTCAACTGAAGTGGTGGGACGAACCGGTGTAATCTGATAAGCCTGATGCGGTGCTGCTAACTCAGCTTCCCTACGCGCCCGGGCCCGGCCTACCACCTCCTGGGCGTCGGGGGCCGGATTGTTTCCGTGGGGAGCCCTACGCCGTGCATTACTTGACTCGGCTGGTTCTTCCATATCTCTACTGTAACTCCGGCCTGGACGCGGGGTGGAGTGAATCCGTTCGCGGCTATATGAGTACGCTTCCTGCTGAACCAACGCTGTTCTGAGGAGCTCCTTAACCCGGCGTGTCTCTATCGCTTGCAGTGAATCTCCCTCGACCGGAATAGCTTCCAACCGTGCCGCCGCTGCAACAAGGTTGTCCAGCAGATTAGAATAGTGATCCGGAGGGGTATGCACAACCCGTGGCTCTCCCGGGTTATGACGGGGCAGATCTATTACACGGGGCTGAACCGGCGCGCCCGTCCCGGGCGCCTCCGCCCGGTTTACCACCGGTTGGTTACTGGTCCCTGCCCCAGGGGTATTGAAAAGATCCCTTCCTTCAAAGACCGAGGGCAAGCGAGATCGGAACTTCCTCCTCATGACTTCCTGCGAAGCGTTCTGATCCAGCATGAGTTTATAGGCTTGCGCGTCCAAAGCGGCCCGCTCCGCGGTCATCCTGACCTCCTCAGCTGCCAGATCCGCCTTGGCCTGGTTAATCTGTTCTCTCACCTTTGCAATCTCTGCATTATGAGCATCCTGATCCGTCAGATTAGCTTCTGCCATGAGCGCAGCCAATGCGTCGAACAGATCGGATAACACTTGAGCTGGTGGGCGCACAGAGCCTCCTGCTCCGGCAGCCGTTGCCGCCGCTGAACCGGAAACTATTGCTGCGGCCGTTGATGACTGAGGCGCTGCCTGGGTACCGGCCATGAATATACCGACCCGGCTAGGCAGATCAGAGGGGTCCGGAATACTGTCGCCATCGGAACAGCCCCCAATCCGACCATCTTGTACTTGATACAAGGACTCAGTTTCCCCGGTTGACGACTCGTCGCCGGAATAAACGACGGTTTCGCCACCAGATCCTGATCCGTCCTCATAGTTCCCTCCATGGATGAGTCCCACAAAGGCACGCTTCACGGCTGGCTTAACCCGGGCAGGTCGCGCACGCTGAGCTGTTTCGATGAGGTCGGTGCAGGTGTCCAGCTCAGGGCTCGGTTCACCGATTTCGTCGATGAAGACGTGTATACCGCCAAAGGGGACCCGGTACCCGTACTCAATTGAGCCGGCCTCGGGGCCCCAGCCTGCGTCGTCGATGTAGATCTTGCCGCGACGACTCTTGGTCATCCGGCCCACGACGTATCCCTCGAGTCCTTCAAAGCGGCCCTCCAAGAATTTGAAACCATCGTGCGATAGCCCCACGGTGGGCGCCAACTGTCGTGGGTTTGTCACGGCAGATGTCCTAGCCAAAGGACTTAGCTGTGGAGCCATCGCAACGGGTTAACTCGAAGGGGTTAAAGCGGACACAGGGACGCAGAGAGTTTATACTAGTTCGGCCCCTTCGATGAAGGTAAAAGCCTACGTCTAGTTTGTGGTGGAATTGATGAAGTCTCGATGACTAGGGAGCAAACAAGCTTCGCCTAGGCCTCGAGTTGTGGTTGTCTGTCCTTTGAACCGCTGTCGGGTCGTCCCCTTATATACGCGGGTGACGCCCGTCGGTTCACAGAGTCCCAATCTCCGGTTTATACTCGTACCCGGGTTGGTCTCTTTCTTTCCCTATCTTATAGTACAAGTTTATACAAGCCGATTTATGGCTACAGATGCTAAACCGACTACGGCCTTGGGCCTTTACAAGTTTATCGGGCTTTAACATCCTTGAATTACTGTTGAAGTTAACCCGGCCCAAGCAGGCCGGTTTACGCCCAGTAGTGATATCTCCAACAAGTACATATCAAGATATGGCATGGCATGAATCTACTCAAAGCATTGAACAAAAGTCCCTTACTGACCAAGAGCCAAAAAGGACCAGAAAATATAATAACACCCATGTCAAATAAGCAAGTTTCGTTACAGTTTTCAGACTTAGCAGAAAACTGGACATGTCAAAAACAGATAACAAGTAGGCATGTTTACGAGCTCGATGCACTCACTACAGAGCATTTCATGATAAACTAAGCATACATTCATCAGGAAGACATGGCATAGAAGCTAGACATGTCAAGAATAACATCATATCATGCAAGGATCAACTACAACAAGCTTGGCAAAATCGAATAACATGTAAACAATCTACCAGTAACATTTTATAGCAAAAGTAGAGCTCGATTGACTCAAGCTATGGCACTCCATAATTACAAACAAAAGCATGGATGGATAGAGAAAATCCATATGATCAAAACACCCTTACTGATCATGCTCACAAAAGGCATAGATCTCTCTGTAACAACATGAACACATGGCATAAAAATAACAGCAGCACATGACTTAGTAAAATTACTAAGTCTCTGGAATCAGCAACATTATGTACCCTAGTTTGCATGCTTGTGCTAGTCACCACAAAGATCACAAAAATACATGGCATACACCCCTGTAAAGATGGCATGGCATTTTTCAAAACACATGTAGGACTCAACTTCATAGGATGCACACATCAATCATGGCAAAAATGACAAAAGTGCATGTACTGAGACAGATCTGAAACTAACATCACATAGCCCTCTTCCAACAGCATTTCGGGCATCAAGATGAACTCAAATGAACATGGCACAATGGAACAAAATGTAGAGCACAATCATATGAACATTTGGATATATCATACGCATGGATCGGAGCTATATGCATGGAGATATGGTATGTTGAACAAAGGACCAGAATGCAAAAGTATCCGGGACTTAACCAAATTTCACCTCGCGGGAAACGGGACGGGGAGGACCCGGGACAGAGGGATCCGGGGCTCGGGACGGTGTTTGGTTCGCCGTGCGGGTGGATCTGATCCACCCCGCGGTTGGATCCGGCCGGTGCGGGCTCCGGCGAGGAGGGCGGCGACCGGCGAACTCCGGGCGGCGGCGGCACGCGGTGTGGCGGCGGCGGGCGGAGGCGGCGCGTCGGCGAGCGAGGCGGCGGGGCAGCGCGGCCGGTGCGGGCGCGGGGTGGCGGCGCGCCAAGGCGGAGGCGAGCGGGCGGCGGAGCAGCGCGCGGTGGCGCCGGCGGCGCGCTCCGGCGCGGCGGGCGGCGGACGAGGGGCGGCAGGGGCGCGGGGAGGCGCGGGCTCGGGGGGGCCCGCCCCGGGCCTGGCGGGGATGGTGGCGCGGACGTGTCCGGCGCCGGCGGATGCGTCCGGTGGCGGCGGGGAGGAATCTGCTAGGGTTTGATCCGGGATTTGGACGGGGAGGGGTATATTTATAGGTAGGAGGGGCTAGGAGGCTCCAAATTGAGCATGGTTTTCGGCCACGCGATCGTGATCGAGCGGCGATGGACATGGGAGTGACTTAGATGGGTTATTGGGCTGGTTTTGGAGGGGTTTTGGGCTGCAACAAACACGAGGCCTTCACGGTTACCCGGTTAACCGTTGGAGTATCAAACGACCTCCGAATGACCCGAAACTTGACAGGCGGTCTACCGGTGCTATACCAAGGCCGCTTGACAAACCTCGGTCCATTCTGAGAAGGTTTAATACCCGCTCACGGACAAAGGTAAAAGGGGACGCCGAGGAACAAAGGAGCGCCGGATTGCAAAACGGACAACGGGGAAAATGCTCGGATTCATGAGACGAACACGTATGCAAATGCGATGCACATGATGACATGAAATGCATGACAACGACAAAATGCAAAATGACGGGAAACCCAACCACGGAGGGAATATCATATCACATTGCCGAAAATGGCAAGAGTTGGAGTTACAAATATGGCAAGTTACATCCGGGATGTTACAACACTCCACCACTACGAGAGGATCTCGTCCCGAGATCTAGGACTGAAAGAACTCCGGATATTCAGAACGGAGGTGGTCCTCGCGCTCCCAGGTGGCTTCTCGGTCTGAATGGTGTGACCACTTCACTTTCAGGAATTTGATATACTTGTTGCGAGTCTTGCGCTCAGTTTCTTCAAGAATAGCAACGGGATGCTCATGATAGGACAAATCTTCTTGAAGATCAATCTCTTCGAAGTTGACGGTGCGCTCAGGCGTCTTGAAGCACTTGCGAAGCTGTGACACGTGGAACACATCGTGCACATTTGCAAAGTTGGGGGGAAGCTCAAGTTGATAGGCGAGATCGCCTCGTTTGCCGATGATCTTGAAAGGACCGACGTATCTAGGGGCAAGTTTCCCTTTGATACCGAAGCGACGAGTGCCTTTCATTGGAGACACGCGGAGGTAGACGTGGTCTCCGATCTCGAATGCCACATCATGATGTTTGCTATCGTAATAGCTCTTCTGGCGCGATTGCACGGCTTTGAGATTCTCGCGAATGACCTTGCACATTGCCTCAGCCTCTGAGATCAAATTGTTGCCAAGAAGTTGACGTTCGCCCGTCTCAGACCAATTGAGAGGAGTACGGCACTTTCTGCCATAGAGAATCTCGAATGGGGCTTTGCCCGAGCTGGCTTGAAAGTTGTTGTTGTACGAGAACTCAGCATAAGGAAGACAATCCTCCCACTTCATGCCGAAAGAGATAACACAAGCCCTGAGCATATCTTCAAGAATTTGGTTGACACGCTCGACTTGTCCACTAGTTTGAGGGTGGAAAGCTGTGCTGAAGCGAATGTTTGTGCCCATGGCCTTCTGAAAAGAATCCCAAAACTTGGAGGTAAAGATGCTGCCACGGTCTGAAGAGATCAATTGTGGAATGGCGTGCAAGGAGACAATTCTGGAGGTGTAGAGCTCTGCCAGCTGCGCTGCTGTGATAGACTCTTTGATAGGTAGAAAATGAGCCACTTTAGTGAGCTTGTCGATGACGACGAAGATAGCATCATTTCCACGCTTGGACTTTGGAAAACCAGTCACGAAGTCCATTTCGATATGATCAAAATTCCATTCTGGAATAGCAAGAGATTGGAGTAGACCCGCTGGTCGTTGATGTTCTGCTTTCACCCTTCGATAGACATCACATTCATTCACGAATTGCGCAATTTCTCGCTTCATTCTAGTCCACCAATACGACTGCTTGAGGTCATGGTACATCTTTGTACTTCCAGGATGAATTGATAGAAGAGAATTGTGCGCCTCGTTCATAATGACTTTACGAAGATCACCCTTTGGAACCACAATCCGGTCCTCGAAGAAAAGAGTATCTCTGTCATCAACACGATAGCACTTGTATTTGGAAATGCCCTTGTCAATACCACGTTTCACCTTCTTCACCATGGTATCCAACAGTTGTGCCTCACGAATCTGATATTCCAAAGTAGGAGAGACTAAGAGGTTGGCAAGAAAACCTTGAGGAACAACTTGGAGATTCAACTTGCGGAAAGCTTCACAAAGATCCGGTTGAAAGGGCTTGAGGATTAAGCTGTTGCAATAAGCCTTCCTGCTCAAAGCGTCTGCAATTACATTAGCCTTGCCTGGAGTATATTCAATACTCGGATTATACTCTTGAATCATTTCGACCCATCGAGTCTGCCTGAGGTTGAGGTTGGGCTGAGTGAAGATGTACTTGAGACTCTTGTGATCGGTGAAAATGTCCACTTTCCTTCCCAACAAGAGATGTCTCCATGTTATCAATGCATGGACAACTGCCGCCAACTCAAGATCATGAGTGGGGTAGTTCTTTTTGTTGGGCTTCAACTGACGAGAGGTATAGGCCACAACCTTCTTCTCTTGCATTAACACAGCACCGAGACCTTGAAGAGAAGCATCACAGAAAACTTCATAAGGCTTGGATTCGTCAGGAGGAGTCAAAACTGGAGCAGTGACGAGTTTCTCTTTGATAGTGTTGAAAGCAACGTCACACTCAGGAGACTAGACATACTTCACATGCTTCTGGAGGAGGTTGGAAAGAGGCTTTGCAATCTTTGAGAAATTCTCAACGAATCTTCGGCAATAGCTTGCAAGTCCAAGAAAACTGCGAAGCTGCTTGACATTCTGAGGAGGTTCCCAATTCAAAACTGCAGACACCCTCTCTGGATTAATAGCAATGCCCTTGGCAGAGATGATATGCCCAAGGTAAAGAACTTCATCAAGCCAGAATTCATATTTGGAGAACTTCGCATATAATTTATACTCTCTGAGCTTGTCGAGCACCAATCGCAAATGCTTGGCATGATCCTTCTTATTCTTGGAGAAGACCAATATATCATCGAGATAGACCAAGACGAATTCATTGGTGTAGGGGTTGAAGATGAAGTTCATCATTCGAGAGAAAGTTGGAGGAGCATTGACAAGGCCAAAAGACATGACAGTATATTCATAAGAACCAAAGCTTGTTCTGAATGCTGTCTTGGGAATATCTTCTTCACGAATGCGAATTTGATGATAACCCATACGAAGGTCAAGCTTGGAGAACACTTTAGCACCTTTAAGTTGCTCGAATAGCTCATTGATGTTGGGAAGTGGGTACTTGTTCTTGATTGTCTTCTTGTTCAATGGACGGTAATCGACGCAAAGTCGGTCCGTGCCATCCTTCTTATGGACAAAAAGAACACCACAACCCCAAGGAGAAGAACTCGGTCTGATCAGACCCAGACGCTCTTGTTCATCGAGTTGTTTCTTCAATTCTTCAACTCTTTTGGCCCAAGTTTGTATGGACGCTTGCAAACGGGTTCCGTGCCAGGCTCAAGATCAATAACGAATTCAACTGGCCGGTGAGGAGGCATACCCGGAAGCTCTTCTGGAAAGACATCTTGGTACTCACAAACGACTGGAATCTTAGAGATAGCATCCAATTCGCCCTTCTCATTGAGAGAAAACAACCGAATAGTTTCATCACGAGCGGCATAGATGATCACATCGTCAGAAGAGTGAGTCAATTGAATTTCCCTGGCAGCGCAATCAAGCTGAGCCTTGTGCTTAGAAAGCCAGTCCATCCCGAGAATAAGATCAATATCAGAGTCACCAAGAACAATTGGTTTAGCCAGAAATCTATAGTCGCCCATCTTGATGGAAACATCCGGGACGCAAATATTAGATGTCATTTGCTTACCCGGGGACACCACTGATAAAGAACTAGGCAAAACTTGATAACCCAACTCATGCTTAGATGCAAAAGGTCTTGAGATGAAACAATGCGAAGCACCAGTATCAAATAAGACTTTTGCAGGAATATCATTAACAGGAAGGTTACCCATGATCACTTCTGAAGAATCCTCTGCTTGAGCTGCATTCATCATGTTCACCTTTGCAGACTTAGGATTATGCTTGACCACTGCATTGCTGGAAGATTTCACAGGAGGAGGAGGCGGAAGGCGCCTTTGGTTGAAGCACTTGTTCGCATAGTGACCCTTTTGCTGACATTTGTTGCAAGTCACCTCTGAGAGCGGACGATGATAAGGAGCATTTGGTCTTGGAGCTTGGTTCTGAGACTTGTTCTGATAGCCAGGGTTGGGCGGGTGGGAAGATCCACGACCACCTGAGTTCTTCTGCTGATAAGGCTGACGGAACGGAGGAGGAGGAGGCAACCAGAACTTCTGTTGCTTGGCCGCCACTAGTGAGGAAGAAGAGGACTGAACTGCGTCCCTGACTCTCTTCTTAGATGCCTCACACTTGAGCTGAGCAGCTTCTTGTTTCAGTGCCATGTTGTAGAATTCATCATACTTTAACGGCTCAAAAAGCACGAGAGCTAGTTGCAAATCTTCTCTGAGGCCACGCCTGAATTGGTAAATCATGCTCTTCTCATCAGGGATGTCTTGCTTCGCAAAACGAGAGAGTTTCTGGAACTGAGTGTTGTATTGTTACACAGACATGTTGCCTTGCTTGAGATTGCGGAATTCCTCACGCTTACTCTCAACAACACTTTCTGGAATGTGATGAGCTTTGAAGTCACGGCGGAAATCATCCTAGGTAATCACACGACCTCCTCTGGAATCTTTGTATTGTTGGAACCACTCAGCAGCTTGATCCTTGAGTCGAAAAGAGGCAAACTTGACAAAATCCTCAGGTCTGACATTGCTACATTCGAAGTGCTTGTTGATGTCCACGATCCAATCATCGGCGTCTGTGGCCTCGACACAGTAGCTGAAAGTCTTTGGCTGATTTGCAAGGAACTGATTGAGGGTAGCAAAATGCGGCTGATTGTTGCCTTGGCCTTGATTTCCTTGAATACCTTGCCCTTGGTTGCGATCTTGCAAGAGCTGAATCAGAATCTGAGCGTTGGCATTGGTGGCTGTCATCAAGGCTTGCCAAGCCTCCGGAGGCGGAGGTGGTGGCGGAGGGTTAGCCTGACTTCCTTCATTGCGTTCCGGATTCTGACGCGTTGGCGGAGCCATCCTGAAGAGGGTGACATCCATTAGCATCTTGAGAAACATATATACAAGCTGAATCAAAGGATCGAAATTGCAACATATAGTCTTCACAATAAACATTCGAACAAGAATGAACGAATGAATTCCAAAGTAAAGCATCACACTTTCATAAGCTGAGAAGCCATTTATATAAAGGAATGGAATCACCATCTGCCTCGAAACAAGTCGAATATCATGACTGAAAACAAAACAAAGGATTGGCTTGTAGAATAAGCCGGAACAAACATATGATAGATCCCATATCGTATCATGTGTCTGTTGAAAAGATATTCTAGGAGCTACTTGAATTCCCACTTATAAACTCCCGAAACTTTCTGGTTATGCAATCAGGTGTTGGGGATACAGGGGACACAAAATATATCACCCAAACTAACAATACCTAGATCCAGCTGTATCCATCCTTCAACACATAACCAAGAAACCTTCGGAAATCGTCTACCTCAACCTTCGAAAAGCATCTGTTATACGAGTTATGGCAATACTCCCGCACTCGCCTCAGTACTGGGCTATCAGGGTTATCTCACCAACAACTGTACAAAAGAGATTTTCGATGTCGGCGTACTAAACTCAGGTATTCCAGAACTGCAACGATAAAATTATGACGACAACACCTCGGAGCTCAACTCCCCGGGACACCTCCACTAAACCCCTGCTGACAGGAGGCACCAAGACAATGTTGTCATCATAAAACCATCGGAACGATTCTAACATACCCGCGTGATCCTAAAATTTTTTTTAGTGAAATTTGAGAAGAGAAGAGTCAAAACTCTACGTCAGGATGCCTTACCAGAGCGATGAGGAGACTGGGAAGTAAAAAGAATTCCTAAACTCTCCGATATATAATTCCTAAATGACTCAAAACATTTTTCTAGACACAACTCGACCGCTAAAAACGATCAATTAGTGGGGGCTCCTAAGGTCGGGGAAGGCTCTGATTACCAACTTGTAACGCCCTCGATGCGGCTATATCTCCCACTCGTCGAAGCACGACTTAGAGGCATAACCGCATTGAAAGCAATGTCGCAAGTGAGGCAATCTTCACACAACCCATATAATACATAAGGGAAAGAGATACATAGTTGGCTTACAGTGAGAAGAGAAGCAAAGCACGGACGTCACGCTAGAAGCGATCAAGAAGTGATCCTAGAACAACCTACGCCAAACATAACTCCAACACCGTGTTCACTTCCCGGACTCCGCCGAGAAGAGACCATCACGGTTACACACGCGGTTGATGCGTTTTAATTGAGATCAACTTCGGATTTTCTACAACCGGACATCAACAAATTCCCATCTGCCTCATAACCGTGGGCACGGCTTTCGAAAGATAATACCCTGTAGGGGTGTCCCAACTTAGCCCATTATAAGCTCTCACAGTCAACGAAGGATATTCCTTCTACCGGGAAGACCCGATCAGTCTCGGAGTCCCGGACTACAAGACATTCCGACAGTAATAAAACAAACCCAGCAAAGCTGCCCGATTGTGCCGACAAATCCTGATAGGAGCTGCACATATCTCGGTCTCAGGGCACATCCGGATGAGCTGTCCGTACAACTAAAACCAGACCTCAAGTTTCCTTGAGGTGGCGCTGCAAAGCGCTCTAGTTTGGACCAGCAATCGAAGGAGAACTGGCCCGGGGGGGTTAAAATAAAGATGACCCTCGGGCTTGCGAAAACCCGGGGGAAAAAAGGCTTAGGTGGCAAATGGTAAAACCAAAGTTGGGCCTTGCTGGAGGAGTCTTATCCAAAGCGAACTGTCAAGGGGGTCCCATAAATCACCCAACCGTGTAAGGAACGCAAAAATCAAGGAACATAACACCGGTATGACGGAAACTAGGGTGGCAAGAGTGGAACAAATCACCAGGCATAAGGCCGAGCCTTCCACCCTTTACCAAGTATATAGATGCATTAATTAAAAAAGAGATAATGTGATATCCCAACATAATCATGTTCCAACAAGGAACAAACTTCATCTTCACCTGCAACTAGCAACGCTATAAGAGGGGCTGAGCAAAGCGGTAACATAGCCAATCAACAGTTTGCTAGGACAAGGATGGTTAGAGGTTTGACATGGCAATATGGGTGGCATGATATAGCAAGTGGTAGGTATCGCAGCAAAGGCATAGCAAAAGAGCGAGCAACTAGCAAGCAAAGATAGAAGTGATTTCGAGGGTATGGTCATCTTGCCTGCAAGGTTCTCAGAGTTGTCGAAAGCTTGATCCTCGTAAGCGTTCTCAACAGGTTCCTCGTTCACGTACTCGTCTCCCGGCTCTACCCAAAACAAGAACACAAGCAAAGGAACAACTATCAACCACGATGCAATGCGCAATCAACATGATGCAAAACATGGCATGATATGCGAGATGTGATATGCAATGCATATGCGTGCTCCGGAAGGACAAGGATTAACAAGGCATAATATTGGCAAACCAAGTATACCACTGGAAAGGTGAGGTGATTTCGGTTGAAGTCGATATAAAGATCACCGGAATCGGATGCACGGTTTGCAACTGGCAAGCAAAACAAGAATGACATATATCTGCAATTAACAGCATGATGCCACTTAGCATGCCACAAGAAATTATGCTACTGCACCCAAACATATCAGAAAAGCATATGACAGTGATCTACTCAAGATGATTGACAAAAGATGAACACTGAGATACGGCTAAATCACACCACAACAGGTACAAACAAGCATGGCAAAAGTGCAAAAGATAACAGGTTCACAGACTTGGTGAAAATACTATCATGCCAGAAATTAACATCAGGATGACATGTTTAGAGCAAGGAAACAACATGCTACAAGACCAGTACATATCAAGATATGGCATGGCATGAATCTACTCAAAGCATTGAACAAAACTCCCTTACTGACCAAGAGCCAAAAAGGACCAGAAAATATAATAACACCCATGTCAAATAAGCAAGTTTCGTTACAGTTTTCAGACTTAGCAGAAAACTGGACATGTCAAAAACAGATAACAAGTAGGCATGTTTACGAGCTCGACGCACTCACTACAGAGCATTTCATGATAAACTAAGCATACATTCATCAAGAATACATGGCATAGAAGCTAGATATGTCAATAATAACATCATATCATGCAAGGATCAACTACAACAAGCTTGGCAAAATTGAATAACATGTAAACAATCTGCTAGTAACATTTTATAGCAAAAGTAGAGCTCGATTGACTCAAGCTATGGCACTCCATAATTACAAAAAAAGGCATGGATGGATAGAGCAAATCCATATGATCAAAACACCCTTAATGATCATGCTCACAAAAGGCATAGATCTCTCTGTAACAACATGAACACATGGCATAAAAATAACAGCAGGACATGACTTAGTAAAATTACTAAGTCTCTGGAATCAGCAACATTATGTACCCTAGTTTGCATGCTTGTGCTAGTCACCACAAAGATCACAAAAATACATGTCATAAACCCCTGTAAAGATGGCATGGCATATTTCAAAACACAAGTAGGACTCAACTTCATAGGATGCACACATCAATCATGGCAAAAATGACAAAAGTGCATGTACTGAAACAGATCTGAAACTAACATCACATAGCCCTCTTCCAACAGCATTTCGGGCATCAAGATGAACTCAAATGAACATAGCACAATGTAACAAAATGTAGAGCACAACCAGATGAACATTTGGATATATCATACGCATGAATCGGAGCTATATGCATGGAGATATAGCATGTTGAATAGAGGACCAGAATGCAAAAGTATCCGGGACTTGGCCAAATTTCACCTCGCGGGAAACGGGACGGGGAGGACCCGGGACAGAGGGATCCGGGGCTCGGGACGGTGTTTGGTTCGCCGTGCGGGTGGATCTGATCCACCCCGCGGTTGGATCCAGCCGGTGCGGGCTCCGGCAAGGAGGGCGGCGACCGGCGAACTCCAGGCAGCGGCGGCACGCGGTGTGGCGGCGGCGGGCGGAGGCGGCGCGCCGGCGAGCGAGGCGGCGGGGCAGCGCGGCCGGTGCGGGCGCGGGGTGGCGGCGCGCCAAGGCAGAGGCGAGCGGGCGGCGGAGCAGTGCGCGGTGGCGCCGGCGGCGCGCCCAGGCGCGGCGGGCGGCGGACAAGGGGCGGCAGGGGCGCGGGGAGGCGCGGGCTCGGGGGGGCCCGCCCCGGGCCTGGCGGGCCGGCGCGGTTGGGTGCGGGCGGTGGCGCGGACGTGTCCGGAGCCGGCGGATGCGTCCGGTGGCGGCGGGGAGGAATCTGCTAGGGTTTGATGCGGGATTTGGACGAGAAGGGGTATATTTATAGGTAGGAGGGGCTAGGAGGCTCCAAATTGAGCACGGTTTTCGGCCACGCGATCGTGATCGAACGGCGATGGACATGGGAGTGACTTAGATGGGTTATTGGGCTGGTTTTGGAGGGGTTTTGGGCTGCAACAAACACGAGGCCTTCACAGTTACCCGGTTAACCGTTGGAGTATCAAACGACCTCCGAATGACCCGAAACTTGACAGGCGGTCTACCGGTGCTATACCAAGGCCGCTTGACAAACCTCGGTCCATTCCGAGAAGGTTTAATACCCGCTCACGGACAAAGGTAAAAGGGGACGCCGGGGAACAAAGGAGCGCCGGATTGCAAAACGGACAACGGGGAAAATGCTCGGATTCATGAGACGAACACGTATGCAAATGCGATGCACATGATGACATGAAATGCATGGCAACGACAAAATGCAAAATGACGGGAAACCCAACCACGGAGGGAATATCATATCACATTGCCGAAAATGGCAAGAGTTGGAGTTACAAATATGGCAAGTTACATCCGGGGTGTTACAACACTCCACCACTACGTTTGGGGTGACGTTTTGTGTGTATGGGAAATATACACTCTACATAGTGTGTGTGCTTGGGTAAGAGAGATAGCGGGAGACCTAGAGAGTGAGGAAAGAGATGTGTGCATGCCCGAGAGACAAAGTGATAGAGACCTATGTTGGGGTCCGGACTTTACAAGAGAAAGGGGTGTTAATGTGCTCATGTGTTGGTGTTTGGGGGACAAAACGACTTCTGTGTGTGTGTGTGTGTGTGGTGGCGGGGTTGACTTCAGATAAAGAGTGAGGTGTCTATATTTGAGGGACTTTAGCGTAATTGAGATATTGTGCACTCATGGTTGGTCAATTTGTTTCACAGTTTGTACTATGAGATAACGATACTTTTGAACATGTGTGATATACCTTGATGTACCAGAATTACAAACCTAAGATTGGAATTTTGGAATTCGACTCCATCATTAGCTTTTGTAATTCATTTAAATGGAGGTACATTTTTTAAGCCGGGATTTCGTGATTTCAAATTCATATATCAAACCTAGAGATATACACATACGGGCATGTTCAAACTTTATAATCATCCACTTTATTCATACACATACACATTTTTGCTTTTGTCATCATATTTAGGATAAACACATTTGGAATTTCATTTGAATTGGACCGTATGATGGTATTTGCTTGTAGTAGCTCAATGATCCATATTTGAATTGAATGGACAATCTCAGTTTCGAGTTGGAGACATTGATTTTCAAAACTTGCACATTTTTTTGCGTGCAAAACAAACAAATTGTCGGCCATGATATCATAGCCGGCCATACGAGAGCAGAATACTTATAATTTTAGGCGCCAAAAGCTTTCAAACTTCCCGCTCACATCGAAATATCACGCGCCTGAAAGTTTAGCCCTGCGATATTCTTGTTTTACCCCTGCCACATGAACGGAAAAGGGCTGCTTTGGTAACTCCATTGTTTTCCCCTCTTTGCCCCCAACATTCTTCCCCAGAGCCCCTCCCCTTCTCCTCCCCGACCCCCCCCCCCAACCACGACAAGCTGCCAAATCTAGTCCTCCACCGCAGCGATGGACCTCACACCCCGCCGGATCTACCTTCCGCACCTTGGAACCCCCAACTGCCAACTCACCACTTCACCGGAGCCGCTTCAGCGACTGGCTTGTCCACCGCTCCAGATCTCCTTGACCGCCATCATGGTCCACCGCACCGGATCTGCTTAATCGGCACCCTCGTCCACCATAGCGTAGGCCCTTCTCCCTCGTCCGCCCTTCGCTGGCCCTTCATACAAGCCCTCATCCGCCGCAACAGATCCGCCTCACCGAAAGCACTGTACAGCGCGCCCGCCGAAGCCTTCGTCCACTGCACCGGACCCGCTCCACGGACGCCATATTCAACTCCACCGGCCCTGCTTTACCGACGCGGCAACCTCATCAGGTTATTTCGATTTGTACTCCTTTCGGTTTTTGTCTTTATCATGCAACTGTTCACTTACCACAGATGAGCTTTCTTGTATGTCGACAGGCGCCGCAACCGTAGCACCGGAGCCGCTTCAGCGACGGCGACAGCCGGCCCAAACTCAACCGCAACACGAGCACCATCGACGATCCTTAGCTATCAAGTATGACAACGATACCCATACGCCGCCGAGAATCAGGTACTATTATCCAACGGCCGGCGCCTACGTTCACTTTTCTAGCATAGGCAGCGCACCTTCGAATTTCTTCAGGGCATCATTCAGTTTTTCATGAGATGCGTTATTCTGCTTGCACCTGTAGGGCCATACTTCTAGCAGTGAACATGTTACATGTGCTAAATTACATACCAGTGCACATATAGTTAATATGCTTTAGTTTTGTTCTGATGCCACCTATTGGTTCCATCAGACTGCTTAATGTTCTCTATGCTTAAGTACACATCAGCAAACTAGCATGTGGTTCCACTGCTTTTTGTTCGTTTTACCCTGCATTTTCTGATGCTAGCTATTACATCACTGCTCCGAGCCTCTGTTCATTACTTGTTTGTGTGGTCTTGATCTTCCCAAGTTGCCTGACTAATTTGATGCTTCTATTAATTATGGAGCTGCCAACCCCATCAAGCAAAATATTTGTTCTTTTGGGGCTGGCACCTCGAACAAGCATAAAAATATAGGGAAGCAGATATACTCCCTCCGATTCTATTTACTCTGCGCATAACTCTTGACCCGCATACCAAGGAGGGCACTGGTTTAATTTTTCTAGACTAATTTGCCAATTAATTAGGGCAGAGGCGGATGGGGCGGGGCACAAAAGGAAACCAACGCTAGGAATCGGCAACGCGCAGACTAATACGAGAAAACTGAGAAAAAGTTATACGCAAAGTAAAAAGAATCGGAGGGAGTATTGTCGTGTATGCACACACCCTTATTTCATTAGTTTAGATGAACCATTGATGATCAATTCGGACCAGTGCATGAGTTCAAAATTAATTTTACCTAAATAGATGGTGCAGAATAAACTAGAACAACTAGATTTGCAACCACGGGATGCTGACAATATCTTCAAAGAACATTACAACAATAGCTAGGCTTCACGGCAACATATGGTAAGCCAGTGTGTTTGAGTACATGTGAAATGTAATGTGAGTGGGATGCTTTCTTGGCTTGTGCCCTCAACGTGTAATCCTACCGAATTACCAATAGTTCAGTTGTCTGCTTTGCTGTATTGCTTGATTCGAATGCTTATTTGTTGTTACGCTATACCTGAGTTGGCCAATATGTCAGCAGTGCATGCTGTACTATCGTAAAGAAATGCATGCCTATTTCATTTGAGTCCTTAACTTTTCCTCTCAACTTCATCACAAGACTGTCTTCGTAGTTTATATGAGGCCACACTGTTAAGTGCTTTCTCAGATTATTTCAACTGCTTAGATACCTTGGCAACTTAAATATAGTGGTTGTACACTCCCTTTCAACTAGGGATGTCAACTGGGTCCGGTTTAATCCCGATTAAAGTCCACTAGTGGTATGATAGTTCAAAAGAGTTTTTTTTTGAGGAAAATGAACTAGGGAGGTAGAAAAAACTAACTAGATGGGACTGGCGGATTTTGTTTATTTGCCACTTACATCCCTAGTTTCATCTTACCATTTTAATTTCTTTTCGGCAGATGCTGCTTCGAACCATTTAAATATAGTTTGCCATGCTCGGCAATAATTCGTCCGTCATTTACCATGTAAGCTTACTACCTGGATCATACGATAACTATCTCTTACTGATGTCCAGCGGAAACCTTTCAGGATGCATTCACACTAGGACACAATGTACAACCCCAGAATCCATGTTACCAGATGGTAGCAGTTCAGAGGCAACACCGCCGGAGAGCAGTCTGAGCACAGATATTATAGTGCTTGAGGCTCTACTAGAGGCAGAAAGAGATGGTGTGGCTGCCATGAATGAGGTAATCTTTATCTTGAGGCTGGAAATTACGGAATTAGCGGCACGCATTATGCAAGCAACCCAAGAATTGGAGGAAGTAAGAATGTTGCATTTGAAGACGGAGGAGGTCCTGTTGTTTCTGCTATCTGAAGCCCAAGATAATCCCGATTCTTCTTTAGATACCAGTTGAAATTTTCATTAGATTATTGTACTTGCATGTTGTGTCATGTCTCTAAATGGATTATGTTGCAAGACCCCCTATGTTGTCCATGTGTTGTAATGATCCAAATTTTTTACGCGAGGTAATCCTCAGTACTTGTATGATTGACATAAGGTGAACTGTTTTTCATGTGACATATTGTATTGGATGAAATAACGGTTTGACTCAGAGTGTATCCAACCTACTGAATTCGAAGATCACGGCATTTCTAAATCATAATCATATATAAAGGTGGAATAAATCTTTGTTGTGGTTTTGAAGAAATAAATAACAAAACGTATAATTATCTGTGGATATTCATAATCGAATACAAATTGGATTTGAATTTAGTTTGCCAGGTCCCAGGGCAAATGTGAATGCTAATTCTCCCAAGTTTTGAACGAAGCGGCTAAACACCCACTACAATTTGTGGGCTGCCCGAAGCAAGTGTTTGCGAGATGGAAATTACTGTCTACCCCTGACACTTGACATCCTTATCGACAGGATTTACACTGCTGTCGATAGGGGTAGACTAGTAACTTCAATCAGACATGACACGATGGCCTCTAAGCCCATTCAGACATGGTGGGAGCCAAACGTGGGCGGCAAAACACATTTGATTCAAGCTCGTCCGAAAGACATGTGTCTCTTCCTCCATTTCCCCATTCATACATGGTGGGCGGCAAAACAAACTCTCCTCGTCCGAAAATGATGTAGGCTTATATTTTAAATAGGGGCACATGTGTAACTTTCATCAGACGTGACACAACCACCCTACCTGTCAACCATGTTCATACACCATAGGCGCCAACTGTGGGCGGCGAAACACCCTCTCCTCGCCCGAAATAGTTACCGGCAAATATTTGGGAGATGCGAGATTACCGTCCTATCCCCAACCGACGCGATGTCCGAAATTTTAAACGAGGGATAAGTTCGTAACTTTCCCCATTTCAGAGAAGCGCGTCCCAAAGTTTGAGATCCCCCCTCCCCTCCATTTCCCCATTCATACACCGTCGGCGGCACAACAACCTCCGCACTACGGCCAGCCTCCTCCGTCTGCCACCCCATCCTCCACCTTGCCGGAGCCGCTACCCCTACCCCGTCGTCCACTGCAAGAGATGGACGTCTCTCATCCACGACGCTGGACCAGGATCCTTTCATCTCCCCCTCTCGCTTCATTGGCGCCATCGTCCACCTTGCCGTTGCCACTCCTACGACTGCCTCGTCCACGGCAACAGGATATATCCCCCGACCCGGCCGTCTGTCATCTAAAGTCTTCTTCCCCGCCGCCGACAGCTATCGCACCCGCAGCACCCTCAACGTATCAGCATAGGCCTACACAGCGTCGCAAGAGAGCTGGTACTCTTCCATATGTGCTTAAGTTATTGATCTCACCCGGAAAATAGATCGTAATTTGTTTACTGTACTTTTCTTGTCCGTACCAAATCGTAGTGGCTAGTTGAAAGCAAACATTGGTTGTGAAGTAGCTTTGTCCGGTTTGCACCTTCAGATCCACCATGGCACGGGCACTATACTCGTAAAGCTTATGGTTTCCCCCCTTCATATTCACTACCATCATCGTAGGTGCTTTGTGTCGTGCTAGCACTGCTCCTCAAGACCTCAACCCAAAGCTTACGTGTTGAAATACGAATCTGATATGATGCTCATATCACTAAAACAGAGAACGTTTAATTGGTCACCTAATGTTCCTATATTCGTTTCGAAAAGCATGTGTGCCACCCACTGGTCCAGCTAGTTCCACTTTCCTGATTTTTCTCTTGATGCTTAGGGTTTTCCCCTTTTATATACTCTACTATGATCTGCGTAGGTGCTTTCTGTCGTACTAGCATTACTCCACCCTTGAAGCTAAACAACACAACACTCAGAATTCGAAATCTTAGTTGTTCAAATATGATTGTGATATGATATTGATATTAGTTAACCGACACATTTAATTGGTTAGCTAAAGGTCACACTTGACTTTCCAAATGCATGTCGCGACATATAGAGAGACATCATAATTGCATTTCTTTGTCACTTGTTGACCGTACTTTCTTGTCCATACCAAATCTTAGTTGTTATTTCAAAGCAAACATCGGTTGCTAACTACCCTTTGCGCGGTTTGCAGCTTCAGATCTGCCATCCCACTGCCACGGTCAACACTGTACTCATCATGCTTATGTTTTCCCCATTTTATGATGACCACAATCAGCCAACGTGGTTCATGTCATAATAGCACTGCTCCACCCATCGAGCTAAACAAGCTTAGTTGTACAAATTCATATCCAATATTATTGCTAATATTAGTAAAACTGAGAGATGTTTAATTGGTTAGCTAAATGTTCCTACTTTAGTTTCGAAATGCATGTGAGCCACATATGGAGAGACTGGAAAGAATAGTATTTCTCTGTACGCTCTAGTTCATCATGGGTGGCCAACCGACATTGTATTAAAAGACTTGTAATATCTTCAATCTGCTTGCTCTTCTGCTCTTCTTTAAGATGATACTCTTCTCTTGCGGTCGACTGGTCAGGTCGAGTTGTTCTCCCTTAGTATATTTTGAATCTGTCAGGTCAGGTTGACTTGTTCTTCTTTACTATATGTTGAAGCTATCATCTGTGAAGTGCCATCACTTCTGGAGCTCTCATATTTTGAGTAGTAGGCCACATTATATTAATGCACACAACAAATTACAGCATGCATGGCATCTTTTAAAAGAATTGCAGAGGTAGCACAATTTACAGGGAGGCAGTATTGGATTATAATCACTTCTGCATTACAAAGAAAATCTTACTTGTTTTTATGTTTTCATGCATGTCAGATATTGAACATTATCAAGATGAATATGAGAATGGGCGCACGAGAGGAATATTGTGGAACGATCCACTGGCTATCAAACTTGGCATGGTGGAGGATGGCCTATCTTATTCACCCATCAAGGTGCTTGCTCTAACTTTGCAAAGTTGTATTGGTCGCACATATTTTGCATCTGACCTCTTGCATTAATTCTACTTTGTTACACCATCTGCTTAGTTTAAGCATCATATATGAGTATATGCCATACCTATCCATTTTCTGTACCTATTCCATGTGTCGTCACACTATGTTTTTCCACTCAGATGTTGTTCTTTCGTAATAGGTGTCCAAAAGTAAGAGGGTGAGTGCAGGTCGTCAAGGAGTACAAACTAGGTATTTGGAAAAGGTAGTGATACCTGTTAAATCAGATAGATCAGCAGCCACAGAAAACACAGGCCCAACTGTACCACACTTTACCCCTACTCCAGTGGCCAAACCCCTATTAGAACTGCTGGGAGCCCAGCGTCAGGTACTGTCTATGATATCAATTCAAAATTTGAACTCCTAAATTTCTGCTTGTGCCTTACCTTCTCTCTTGTATGAAAACTAATTTCAAATGAATCTCCTTGCTCAAAGGATCATACGATCTCAAAACAATAATGGGCTCTGCATTGCTCTTGTCAGTACCTCTCTCCCTTTTGCCTAGTGACGCTGTACTTAATTAATTGCTATTTGATTATGTATCATCAGTATGCACCAGAGCTTCATTATCCTCTGTTTCTTCCAATATTATTTGATCTATATTTACTCTTTGCAAAATGTAGAATAATGGCAACGCTTATAAAGAATTTTCTTTGGGGAATTTATTGAATTATCCTTCCATCAACATGGAGAAGGGTTTTGTCCAGCCCGTGTTAACATGTAATGTAAGTTCATCCTTCTCAAGACTTCAAACTTTGTTCTAGTATAGATTAGGATAGGCATCATTTCCTCCACTGCTGTTTGCTTTGCTGTTTACATCTGATTGGATGTTTGCAACAACTACCAGTTTCAAATTGTAGTTGTAAAAACATGTTCCTTATGCAGAACAGATCCATTTATTTGCTTATATAATTGTGAAACTTGTTACGTGTCTCCTTGTTTCTCTTTCAGACTCGTATCTCTTACGCCAGGCAGAACTTTAGGGAAGATAGTGAGCCAAACCATTTTGAGGACAGCGAGATGACCCCAAGGTCCTGTCTTGATGAAGACAGTGAGTTGAAGCTACTCACCAGCAGGTGTGAGACAACCTCTGTGCAGTCGCTGCCTCAATCAGTTCGACTTCTTCAGTCTCAACTTAAAGCGGGAAGGCTTGCTTCAGCTCAGCTCCAACTTGAAGTAAGAGATGCAATGAAGATGTCAGAGGACTGCCGTGCGCACCATCATGCCTTAAATCTAGTGTTGATGCATCTAACATTGACACAACTGAGGTCTATTCAGCTTCTTCAGCTGTTTGGGGGGGCCCGACCTGGCCAGGCCTAGTGCCTTCTGAAGTGCTCTCAGTTTTGTATATTCTTTTGTCAGCGCGTTTATTTGCACTGGTGGCGAACTTTGATGCCCAGTGGATGTAATATGTGTGATAGCCGTGATAGCCTAGCGTAAGTTGCTTGCTTATTTATTTCCTTGTTGTCTTGTTTATTTGTTTGCTTCTAGACATTGCAGTTCTTTTTCCGCGGTTTGCTAGTGGCTGCATTAACCTATTTTTTAAAACTAGGCCACAATAACCATGGGCTAATATTTACTGTAGTGACACTGGGCCTCCTACGGGCCGTAGAAACAGTGGGCCTTCTACGGGCCGTAGAAACAATGGGCCTTCTACGGGCCGTATCATCAATGGGCCTTATACGGGCAGTATGATCGATGGACAAACATGGGCCAATAACAGGCCGCATTATGGTCGTAAACGTGCTAGAGTTGGAATCGCCCGTTCATGGGCTGACCATAACGGGCCATCGTTAATAGGCCGTATTTAATGACGCTATGAAAACGGCCCAACGTATTAACGGACCACAAACGGGTCGACTGTAACCACGGGCTGAATTTGGCCCACAAGCAGAAAATGACAGTAACGGGCCGTAAGTAAACGAATGCTGGAAATGAGCCCAAGAATAAATGGGCTCTGAGAAGGCCGAAAGATAACATGGCTGGAAACGGCCCAACGGAATAACGGGTCATTAATGGGTATAAAGTGATACACTGTTCATCACGGGCCAGTTTCACCACGGGCCGTTAATGGGTGTAAAGTGATACACTGTTCATTACGGGCCAGTTTCACCACGGGCCGTTAGTAGGCCAAGAGTTACATGGGGCCTCATATGGGCCGAAAGACGTCATGGGCCAGAAGTGAAAACGGGCTGGAATCATATTGGATGGCCCAGATGACGCTACTGGGCCTAATTCGGATAGGGCATAACGGGCCTTGGGTTAGCGGGCTATAAATGGGCTATATTCGAACAGGCCGTTAACAGGATTTCCATGGGCCGGCCCGCCAGCTTTTGACCAAGTCAAACAGGCCGACCTTTACATGGGAATGGGCCTCTGTTGGGCTGTGCCACGTGTCGACTTATCATAGGCGCCTATCTGACCCACTAACAAGCTGACACGTGTTTCGTCCGGCCAATAAGAATTTTACATGTGGAAATTTCCCATTGGTCGGGGTTGTTAACGGGTTATCGGGTCCAAAACCCGACCCGATAGCTTAACGGCGTTCCATTACGGTGGATGCCACGTGTCGGTCACCCTTGACGAAAGCACTTCTGTGATGCGCGATTTATCGTCATGGAAGTGGACACTTCCGTGATGATAATTTTGGTAATGTCATGGAACACTTCTACCACAGCACAGGTATGACTATCTTGATTCTGTCATAAATTTGTCATGGATGTACATGCATGACAAAACAAGCGACCTACTGTGACAAATACGTATCATCACGGAAGTGTTTTTTTAGTGAGTATTCCGAAGATTGCCGACTTGAGCGGCGGCTTGAGTGGCGTCGTCTTGATGACGAGGATGAGGGAGACGAGTAATGATCCCACTATTTTGGAGGATGTTGAATCTTATAATATTTATGAAAGTGGATTTGGAGAGGTCATGACTTTATTTAGTGATGTATCCACTATTTCGATAGAGGTTTCAATTGATTATGATGAGAACAAAGTTGCTACATATGATGATTATTGTGATAAAACTTATGCTATAAAGAGTAGTGATGATTATATTTATAAAAATTATCACTATTATGAGTACCCTTTCTCTCAACCTTACTCTTTTAATGTGGAAACAATTTATAGTATTCAAGTCTCTTATGATACTCCCACTATTCCGAATGAGAAGAATTTTGCTTATGTGGAGAGTAGTAAAATTTCTATGCAAGTATATCATGAAAAGAATTCTTTAGGTGCTGTTTATATTGTTGAATTTATTCATGATGCTACTGAAAATTATTATGAGGGAGGAATATATGCTTGTAGGAATTGCAATAATATCAAGTTTCCCTCTATGTGCTTAAAATCTTGAAGTTATGCTTGTTTTGCCTTCCTATGCTAGTTGATTGTTGTTCATATAAGTTGTTTGCTCACAAAATCCCTATGAATAGGAAGTGGGTTAGACTTAAATGTTCTAGTCATATTCTTCATGATGCTCTCTTTATGTTTCAATTCTTATCTTTTATGTGAGCATCATTGAAATCATCATGCCTAGCTAGGGGCGTTAAACGATAGCGCTTGTTGGAAGGCAACCCAATTTTATTTTAGTTCTTTGCTTTTTGGTTCTGTTTAGTAATAAATAACCCATATAGCTTCTGTTAATATGTGGTTTTATGTTTTAATTAGTGTTTGTGCCAAGTAGAACCTTTGGGAAGACTTGGGTGAAGTCTTTATGATCATGCTGTAAAAACAGAAACTTTAGCGCTCACGAGATTAGCTTCAACTTTTTACTGGAGAGTGATATTTAGTTGATTCGTTTTGCAGATGATTACTAGAAAAATTCCTCAGGTCCACAAATTTATTTTAGAATTTTTGGAGTTCCATAAGTATACGTTTGATACAGATTACTACAGACTGTTCTGTTTTTGACAGATTCTGTTTTTGTGTGTTGTTTGCTTATTTTGATGACTCTATGGCTAGTAAAATAGTTTATAAACCATAGAGAAGTTGGAATACAGTAGGTTTAACACCAATATAAATAAAGAATGAGTT
Source organism: Aegilops umbellulata (assembly GCA_032464435.1). Taxonomy (NCBI): domain Eukaryota; kingdom Viridiplantae; phylum Streptophyta; class Magnoliopsida; order Poales; family Poaceae; genus Aegilops; species Aegilops umbellulata. The sequence continues at coordinate 216,735,174 of CP136059.1, forward strand.
CATTACAGTACCTTGAAGTGGTGTTTTGTTTTCTTTCGCTAACGGAGCTTACGAGTTTTCTGTTGAGTTTTGTGTTGTGAAGTTTTCAAGTTTTGGGTAAAGATTCGTGGACTATGGAATAAGGAGTGGCAAGAGCCTAAGCTTGGGGATGCCCAGGGCACCCCAAGGTAATATTAAAGGATAAACAAGAGCCTAAGCTTGGGGATGCCCCGGAAGGCATCCCCTCTTTCGTCTTCGTTCATTGGTAACTTTACTTGGAGCTATATTTTTATTCACCACATGATATGTGTTTTGCTTGGGGTGTCATGTCATTTTCTTTGTCTTTGCTTGCTGTTTGAATAAAGTACCAAGATCTGAAATTCTTAAATGTTAGAGAGTCTTCACATAGTTACATAATTATACAACTACTCATTGATCTTCACTTATATCTTTCGGAGTAGTTTGTTGTTTGCTCTAGGGCTTCACTTGTATCTTTTAGAGCATGGCGGTGGTTTTATTTTGTAGAAATAGATGAACTCTCATGCTTCACTTATATTATTTTGAGAGTCTTAAATAGCATGGTAATTTGCTCAAATAATCCTAATATGCTAAGCATACAAGATTTGTAAGAATTCTTATGAGTGTGTTGAATACTAAGAAAAGTTTGATGCTTGATAATTGTTTTGAGATATGAAGATGGTGATATTAGAGTCATGCTAGTTGAGTAGTTGTGAATTTGAGAAATAATTGTGCTAAAGTTTGTGATTCCCGTAGCATGCACGTATGGCGAACCGTTAGGTGATGAAGTCGGAGCATGATTTATTTATTGATTGTCTTCCTTATGAGTGGCGGTCGGGGACGAGCGATGGTCTTTTCCTACCAATCTATCCCCCTAGGAGCATGCGCGTAATACTTTGCTTTGATAACTTGTAGATTTTTGCAATAAGTATATGAGTTCTTCATGACTAATGTTGATTCCATGGATTATACGCACTTTTCTTCCTTCCACCATTGCTATCCTCTCTAATACCGCGCACTTCTGAGATAATTGTTTTTGTTCTCTCTCATCATTCCCACGTTCCAGCATCCCCGTGATCAAATCACGATGTGTCTGCCAGACGATGATGGATATTGTAACACCAAGAGGGCCAAAAGAATATCTCACCATCATTGAAGGAGAAAAATTCAATCTTGAGCTATTGATACGTCTCCAACGTATCTATAATTTTTTATTACTCCATGCTATATTATCTACTGTTTTAGATGATATTGGGCTTTATTATCCACTTTTATATTATTTTTGGGACTAACCTATTAATCGGAGGCCCAGCCCAGAATTGTTGTTTTTTGCCTATTTCAGTGTTTCGAAGAAAAAGGAATATCAAACGGAGTCAAAACGGAATGAAATCAACTGGAGAAGTTATTTTTGGAAGGGAAGCTACCGGAAAAACTTGGAGTGGACGCCAGGGGAGTCCCGGGCTGCCCACGAGGGTGGGGGCGCGCCCCCTTGCCTCGTGGACAGCCCGGAGGTCCACCGACGTACTTCTTCCGCCTATATATACCCATATACCCTAAAACTTCCGTAGAACAGAATAGACCGGGAGTTCCGCCGCCGCAAGTCTCTGTAGCCACCAAAAACCAATTGGGACCCTGTTCCAGCACCTTGCCGGAGGGGGAAACCCTCACCGGTGGCCATCTTCATCATCCCGGCGCTCTCCATGACGAGGAGGGAGTGGTTCACCCTTGGGGCTGAGGGTATGTACCAGTAGCTATGTGTTTGATCTCTCTCTCTCTCGTGTTCTTGATTTGGTACGATCTTGATGTATCATGAGCTTTGCTATTATAGTTGGATCTTATGTTTCTTCTCCCCCTCTACTCTCTTGTAATGGATTGAGTTTTCCCTTTGAAGTAATCTTATCGGATTGAGTCTTTAATGATTTGAGAACACTTCATGTATGTCTTGCCATGCATATCTATGGTGACAATGGGATATCACGTGATTCACTTGATGTATGTTTTGGTGATCAACTTGCAGGTTCCGCCCATGAACCTATGCATAGGGGTTGGCACACGTTTTCATCTTGACTCTCCGGTAGAAACTTTGGGGCACTCTTTGAGGTTCTATGTGTTGGTTGAATAGATGAATCTGAGATTGTGTGATGCATATCGTATAATCATACCCACGGATACTTGAGGTGACATTGGAGTATCTAGGTGACATTAGGGTTTTGGTTGATTTGTGTCTTAAGGTGTTATTCTACTACGAACTCTAGGGCTGTTTGTGACACTTATAGGAATAGCCCAATGGATTGATTGGAAAGAATAACTTTGAGGTGGTTTCGTACCCTACCATAGTCCCTTCGTTTGTTCTCCGCTATTAGTGTCTTTGGAGTGACTCTTTGTTGCATGTTGAGGGATAGTTATATGATCCAATTATGTTATTATTGTTGAGAGAACTTGCACTAGTGAAAGTATGAACCCTAGGCCTTGTTTCCTATCATTGCAATACCATTTATGCTCACTTTTATCAATAGTTACCTTGCTGTTTTTATATTTTTCAGATTACAAAAACCTATATTTACCATCCATATTGCACTTGTATCACCATCTCTTCGTCGAACTAGTGCACCTATACAATTTACCTTGTATTGGGTGTGTTGGGGACACAAGAGACTCTTTGTTATTTGGTTGCAGGGTTGTTTGAGAGAGACCATCTTCATCCTACACCTCCCACAGATTGATAAACCTTAGGTCATCCACTTGAGGAAAACTTGCTACTGTCCTACAAACCTCTGCACTTGGAGGCCCAACAACGTCTACAAGGAGAAGGTTGTGTAGTAGACATCAGCTATCTAGTCCCTTGTCATACTTTTCCATGAACCGAAATAGCCACCTTGCTATGGATCATGTTTAACTAACCCCAAAGTTCATGAAGCAAGCATGAAGGAACTCGATACTATCATGGTCTAAGGAATTATGCAAATGCAAACTTACTCTATGTTATAAAACCATTAACTCGTAACGAAAGTATTTCATAGCATAACATCAATATGGGTCAATTCAACACAAGTATTATTCTAATGTTGTGTCCTCGAAGTCGCCAGCATAGTCATGCCTATGGTTAGGAAAACGTGAACATCATGCAACGTTTTAGCTAGACTTAGAGGCACGACTAGAAATGTTTTTTACCGTTTATTATTTCACACATGCACATGGGTTATCCCCTGATCCTTTACGGATATACGGGCTCAAGGACCATTATAGTTATAGCATAGAACATACACATTAATGACAAACTTGAAGATAAATAACAACAATTATTATTGCCTCTAGGGCATATCCCCTACAATGCGAACTACATCATGAGTGGCTTTTTTTGAGGAACTGGATGTGATGCTGTTCTTTAACACACACACGATGCCAAAATTCGAACCATGTGTTAAGCATATATAACACACGATAGACCTAATCGAAATGTGTGTGATGGTTTAAGTCATCGCGGCCATTTCGTAGTAATGTACCGTTGTACTATGCCGCACATGGTTATTTGCGCGAAAATGTGTGTGATGGTTCATTTCATCGCATGATTTTGTCAGTTGAACTGTGTGCACGACATCACACATATTTTCCCATCAGTCTTGCGTGATGGGTCACTCTCCATAAGATTATTATATAATCTTTTATTTCCTTTATTCTTTTTCATCTCTAAGATCAAAGCAAGAAAGCAAAACACTCAACTCAAAACTAATCTTTATTATATAACTCTCATCCTCGATTACATAGATAAATCACGAAGCAAAAAACCTAAAGACTAGATCATACTAAAACTTTTATTCTACAAGATCACCAATTAACCAAAAGGATCGAACTAAGATAGATGATAAAGATGAAGATGTCATGGTGATATGATACCGGGGCACCTCCCCCAAGCTTGGCACAAGCCAAGGGGTGTGCCCCATACCCGTGTACTCAAGTCTCCTTTTTCGGAGGTGGTGGTGCAATATTTTTGGCAATGATGCCCCGAGGAATGCGATTCTCCCCTTCAAGCTTATTAATTTGTTGCTTGAGATCCATGATTTCCTTCCGGAGCTTTCCTAGGACAGTTAAAGCACCGTCCACCCATGGATGCATCCTGGCTGCAGAGGAAGAAGCAACACTCTTTTTCACGTTATTGTAAGAGATAAATTTGCCATTGGGAGGTTTGACCAAATCCGGCAGGATTGATTTATTGAATTCCACATGCATGTCACCAGGTTGGGGCACAGATGTGACTTCTTGATCCTCCTCCATGGAGCCCACTCTTTTCAGGTCGGCTTCCATTTCTTCATCCGTTGACCACCCATAGGGATCGACATCACTGTACGCTCTTGGATACACCGTGAAGTGGGAGAGACTGCTCTCCCCGTCTGATTCTTGCGAAGACATATTGCCCTAAATCTGCCACAGAAATAGATCGAAACAAGAACTGAGGATATTCTCGCGATACAGTGGTCAAAACCTCCAGAATATTATGTAATGAGTTTTTACCGTGCAAAACAAGTAATCTGGAAGAAAACGGAGTCCGGACGATGCACGAGGGCTCCACAAGCCCAGGAGGTATGCCGAGGGGGGTAGGGCGTGCCCCCCAGGCTTGTCGCCTGCTCGTGGGCTTTCTGTACTACTTATTATTTTCCTAATTTTTTAATATTCCAAAACAGAGTAAAATTGCTTCTGTGGGACTTTTGGAGTCGGTTTACTTACTGTATCGCATACCTATTCCCTTTCATGGTTCCGAGTGTTCCGAAAAAGATCTCCCTTGAAGATAAAAAGAGAAGGGACGAGAAGACCGTGAAGGACGAGTTCATGATGATGAATTCGGAAGGCATGGATTCGATGACAAGAGAATTTTTGGAGATGAAAAGAATGGAGATCATGTGCCGGAGGAGGATGGAGCATTGGAGCTTCAACAACTTATGGCCATCGGTGGTGGTTTCAGCCTTGGTGGTAGTTGTGAGGGGGGAAGTGGTTTTGCTTTCGGCCATGGTGGTGGTGGTGGTGGAGGTTTTGGAGGTGGTGGATGTTTCTGCAATGGTGGTGATGGTGGTTTTGAAGGTGGAGGTGCTGGTGGCGTTGGAGGTGGTTGTGGTGAAACTTTAGGCAATGGAGGTGGTGCTTCGACCAATGGAGTTGATGTTGATGCTCTGGCCAACAAAGACGGTGGGGCTTCCGGGAAGCAAGGTGATGTTATGTGATACGTCTCCAACGTATCTATAATTTTTTATTGTTCCATGCTATTATATTATCTGTTTTGGATGTTTAATGGGCTTTATTATGCACTTTTATATTATTTCTGGGACTAACCTACTAACCGGAGGCCCAGTGCAAATTGTTGTTTTTTTGCCTATTTCAGTGTTCCGCGGAAAAGGAATATCAAACGGAATGAAACCTTCGGGGGAGTTATTTTTGGAACAAACGCAATCTAGGAGACTTGGAGTGGACATCAAGGAAGCAACGAGGAATCCACGAGGCAGGGAGGCGCGCCCAGGGGGTAGGCGCGCCCCCACCCTCGTGGCTCCACCGACCTACTTCTTTCGCCTATATATACTCATATACCCCTAAAACATCCGAGAGCACCACGAAACCCTATTTCCACCGCCGCAACCTTCTGTACCCGTGAGGTCCCATCTTGGGGCCTTTTCCGGTGCTCCGCCAGAGGGGGAATCGATCACGGAGGGCTTCTACACCAACACCATAGCCTCTCTGATGAAGTGTGGGTAGTTTACCACAGACCTTCGGGTCCATAGTTATTAGCTAGATGGCTTCTTCTCTCTCTTTGGATCTCAATACAAAGTTCTCCTCGATCTTCTTGGAGATCTATTCGATGTAATTCTTTTTGTGGTGTGTTTGTCGAGATTCGATGAATTGTGGGTTTATGATCAAGATTATCTATGAACAATATTTGGTTCTTCTCTGAATTCTTATATGTATGATTTAAATATCTTTGCAAGTCTCTTTGAATTATCAGTTTGGTTTGGCCTACTAGATTGATCTTTCTTGCAATGGGAGAAGTGCTTAGCTTTGGGCTCAATCTTGCGGTGTCCTTTCCCAGTGATAGCAGGGGCAGCAAGGCACGTATTGTATTGTTGCCATCGAGGATAAAAATATGGGGTTTATATCATATTGCTTGAGTTTATCCCTCTACATCATGTCATCTTGCCTAATGTGTTACTCTGTTCTTATGAACTTAATACTCTAGATGCATGCTGGATAGCGGTCGATGTGTGGAGTAATAGTAGTAGGTGCAGAATCGTTTCGGTCTACTTGTCGCGGACGTGATGCTTATATACATGATCATGCCTAGTGTCGGTGTCAAAACCGGCGGATCTCGGGTAGGGGGTCCCGAACTGTGCGTCTAGGCCGGATGGTAACAGGAGACAAGGACACGAAGTTTACCCAGGTTCGGGCCCTCTCGATGGAGGTAAAACCCTACTCCTGCTTGATTAATATTGATGATATGGGTAGTACAAGAGTAGATCTACCACGAGATCAAGGAGGCTAAACCCTAGAAGCTAGCCTATGGTATGATTGTTGTATGATGTAGTTGTCCTACGGACTAAAACCCTCCGGTTTATATAGACACCGGATAGGGTTAGGGTTACACAAAGTCGGTTACAATGGTAGGAGATCTTGAATATCCGCATCGCCAAGCTTGCCTTCCACGCCAAGGAAAGTCCCTTCCGGACACGGGACGAAGTCTTCAATCTTGTATCTTCATAGTCCTGGAGTCCGGCTGAAGGTATTGTCCGGCTATCCGAACACCCCCTAATCCAGGACTCCCTCAGTAGCCCCTGAACCAGGCTTCAATGACGTCGAGTCTGGCACGCAGATTGTCTTCGGCATTGCAAGGCGGGTTCCTCCTCCAAGTTCTTCATAAAAGATTTGTAAACACCAAGAGTAGTGTCCGGCTCTGCAAAATAACTTTCCACATATTGCCATAGAGAGAATAATATTAACACAAATCAAATCTGCTGACGTATTCCGCGGTGTGTCATCACACTACGACCAAGTCTCCTACTCGAATCGTTTTCGCTTCTCCACCTCAGCACGTTCTGCGAGGCGGTTTCCTTGGCACGTCTTGTCAAAGCAGAGATCATGTCCCCTTTATTTACGGGATTCTCATCAATACGGTCGTGGGTAACCCAATCGTGCCCGTTAGCATGTTTCCTCGATTAAAGGCGAGTCCAAAATGGTTACGGGGAGGGCTCTTGGCATTCAACCTCTTATAAAGAGACCAAGGCCTTAATCCTTTATCCAATCTCAAACGAGTTCGCCCCGTCGCCTCAAGTTCCAACACCCTAGGCTCCAGATTCCAGGCGCTTCGGACCTTCGACAATGTCCGGCTCCGACCTTCAAGGCTGATGGACGCCCTCCTTCGTCATGGAGGAGGACGTGCTAAAGTTGAGAGAAGCTAGGTTCTTGACCGGCGAAATTTCACATAGGTTGCCTGCTCAAGGGCAGGCCGTTCCCAGTCCTTAGCCTGGTGAGAGCGTGGTGTTCATATCTCACTTCCTTCGGGGGTTAGGCTTCCCAATGGATCCCTTTGTGAGGGGGCTGCTATTTTATTACGGGCTGGAATTTCATGACTTAGCTCCGGAGTCCATCCTCCATATTTCCTCTTTCATCATCGTGTGTGAAGCGCTCCTCCGTGTTACCCGTCACTTCGGATTATGGTTCAAGACCTTTAAAGTGGAGCCGAAGATGGTCGAGGGACGGCACGCAGAGTGCGGAGGCGCTGTTATAAGTAAGAATGCAGATGCTCCCTGGCCCGAGGGCTCTTTTCAAGAGGATCTCGGCTTATGGCAACGAGAGTGGTTCTATATCACCGCTCCCAGGGGCACCAAATGGGTAGCGCCGCCTGCCTTTCGCTCGGGTCCCCCACAACAGCTAGGGTCATGGGTCAATAAAGGCCTAGACTGGGGGCCATCTCAGGACGTGCCTTTGTTGCAGGGCCGAATCAGGGATCTCTTGGAAAGAGACCTCAACTTGGTCAAAGTGATGCAAGTTATGCTGATTCGCCAAACATTGCCCGGCAAACGTCGCTCCCTCCGCTTGTGGGAGTTTAATCCAAAGGGACCACGAGTTCTCCAACATTTTATGGGCGCAACGCCCGTGGAGATGTACAAATTGTTCTTCGGATCACAAGCAATGTGGCCGGATTGAACCGAGGATGCAGGTTTAAGCTGCAGTCGCCCGGATACTCAAGTAAGTAACCTTGTGCCCGGACTCGCTATCCATATAATTGTCATAAACCTGCCCCTAAAAGAGTTGCCCTTTTAAACAGGAGTGGATAGCGAAGGCAAAGCTGATCAGGTGTCCGGCTCCCCTTCCCGAAACCAGGCCGGATCCCGTGCTTGTCAGGATGTTGAAGATAATGCCTTTGGAGGGAAATAAGGGGGAGGACAAGGAAACTATAGCCTCCTCGAAGGAGGCTGCTCCGAAGGGAGGAACCGACAATTCCTCTCCTAAGGGGAAGAAGAGGGCCGCCTCTGACGACCCGGAGACCATGGCCTCGAAACGGGGGGAAAAATCTTCGTCAGAGGGCCCGACGCCGGGGAGTTCCTCGGCCGAACTACGCCCTCAAAGGGATCAGCCCTCCAGCGAGCCGTAAGTAGAGAAAGATTTTCTTTTTGAGGGATGAGAGGAATCCTTGATTTATATCTGAGAAGATTAATCGAAATTTTACCTTGTAGCTCGGGCCTCGGCCCTTCTCAGAAGAGCTCGTCTTCGGGGGATCTTCTTTCGGAGATGATGGAGAGCGGGACGCCTCCCCCTGCCGTACCGCCTAGCGAGGCGGGCGACCCTGAAGTGCCGTCGCGAAGGGTTTCTCCGAATCCGGCAGGGGCGGAAGATAGCTATGTGGCCCCCCAAGATTCTCCGCGTCCGGCCTTCGAAAGAGGCCATAGGACAAGTCCGGCACCGTCTGGTGCTCGGCAGGAGGAGCTAAAGATTCTGCTGGGGCGAGCTTCCATCTCAGAGGAGCACCGTGTATTGATGGGCACGGTGATTGAAAGGATTTCATCCGCAGAAAGCGGATTGCATGAGGCCGTCAAGAGTTTACTGACGGGTTTTGAGGTACGTTAGATAATGTACACTTTTGTCAGTTGCGCATAAGTAAGATGCGCCCTGTGTAGATAGTAGCCCCTGAGACTCTGCGCGTTGTCAAGGAATGACGGCATGCAGAGGATCATAATCCCAGGTCTAAGATGTCGCCTTTGAATGTAGGTGGCGAGGTGTCCGGAATCGAGCCGAACTGATGATTTTGCCGAACTAAAGCGGCAACTGGACGTGGCACATGCCGACATCGCGCTTGTCAACAAGCGACTTGACGAGGCTCAAGGTATGTAATTCCTCTGGCGGTATCGAGTAAGAGGAGCTTCATGCCAGTGTCTTACAATGTGTGTGCTTGACGCAGATGGTGCGGCCGCCGTGGAGAGTCTTAGGGCAGAACTTGCCCGAGCTAAAGAACAAGCCAGAAAAAGCGATGCGGCTGCCGAGAAAGCCCTTGAAGAGCTGAGAGCCGAACAGGCTGCTCACTGCCGAAGCAAGGATGAGATGGCCGAGATGGTCGTGAAGTTAAAGGGCACTGCTGACCGTTGCAAACTTCTTGAGGAAGAAGACCGGGCGAGACAAACGAACTTAGAGAAGGCCGTTGCCGATGCCAAGGACGCTCGCTCTGCGATGAGAGCTGTGAAGGAGGAGCTGCGTTAGGCCGAACAGATTGTAGCTGGAAAGCCCTTTATGCTGCGAAGGAAGTTTTGCGATCCGAAGTTTGCTCCGTTAGACCGGATGTGGAGTGTGGAGGACACCTATCTGGATTTGGCAGCAAGTGCTGCTGATGCGGCCGAACACTTTCGAGATCTAAAAGATCGCGAAGTGGAAAAGCTTTTCTGGTCGCAGTTCCACAATCCAGAGCGTCCACTTGCAGTGGACGATCGCCTGGCTCAATGGGCTGAACTGAATAGGTTGCCCGGACTCGCCATGAAGTACGTCATGGGTCATCTGTGGCCGGGGAGATCGGAGCCGAAGAGTTATTTCAGCTTGGTGCAGCAATTCCTTGACGCCGTGCCGCGTATTAATGCGATGAAGAGGTCAGCATGCATAGAGGGCGCACGGATGGCTCTTGCCCGTGTCAAGACATACTGGGCAGAGATGGAGACCACCGTTGTTGTGTCCCGAGATTCGGACACAAGCCGAGTACCCTCCGAGCACTATTTTCAGGAAGTCCTTGAGGGCGCTCGTGTAATAGAGACGCAGTGCTCGAAGGATGCTATGTTATGATAGCATATGTAATTATAAAGCAATATTTTGATAAATTGTAGTGGCCTTTTATACTTCTGCCTTCAAGTATTGGGAACACCTCCTGTGCGGCCGTTTTAAGATATATATACAAAATCTGAAAGATGGCAGTCGTTGGCTTCAGCCCCCACGCACATAGTGCGGGGGTGCTCGCAGAAGACGCATTTTCACACTTAATCCAACGTCTTGGTCCTACAAAGGAGGTGATAGCGCAGCGGGCCAGGCAACCGGACTATAATGCTTTAACACTTTCACTTAGCCATAGGAGCTTGATAGGGGGACTATTTAGGTAGCCCCTTGGTGGCGACTGCGCTCGCCCGAGTTCGGGGCGCGTATGTGCCTCGCCGGGAAACGGCCCTTCGTTAAAGCGGAGGAATCCTATAGATTCCGGTAGGTCATCGAGTGGCTGACCAGTCTCACGCTACATCATGACAGTCAGTTTTCAGCTTTCTCTACTGAGGTGCTCGCCCGGCCTAACCGGGGCACAATCGCAGTAGTTCTCCTGGTGCTACCTTAGCTGATAGAACGGAACGTAAGGTAGCCGAACTCAGGAGCCGGGCAACCCAACATTTGACCAAAGACATGATTCGGAGTTGATGCATATAATGCCAAAACTCGCGACGCCGAACACTCCCTAAGGCGTTCGGTCTTTATAGGTGCGGGCAAAACAACACTTTTTATTAAAAAGCCCCTAGTGTCCAGGTACGCGCACAAATTATGACGTGGCCACATGCCAAGACGCCAGCCTCCTCCTTGGTTATAGCAGAGAAAACCAGGGGATATGTAGCAACAAGAGACAGTAAAAAGGTTTACGCAGGGTCTTAATCTAAAAAGAATCCTTATGACGGGTCCCTACTGCACGTCTGCGCCTGTGTCTCCGTTGTGCCGTATCCTGGATGGGCGCCGCACGACGTTCATCTGTAAAAGAGAGGAACTGAGTTGAAAATGGGTCGTGCCAAACAAGATTTTAAAATAAACAAAGTATAAAGTAAAATATATAAAATTGACCTTTATTGTGTCTTATTGTATATGTACGGAGCCCCTAGTGCGGAGGTATATGGCCACTAAGCCTGCATCAATGATAATTTTGTACTGAACTCGTCTATCCGCGTTCGTGGTCTTTAATGACCTATTCCGAAGTTTTTGGCCGGTGAAGCCATTTTACTGTGGGGCTGTCAAAGCAGCCGCACAGTCCTCCGCTTGGGGGAGGCGCACTTCAATGCTTCCCCTTCAAAGAATGGAACGATGCATAATGCGGTATGGAACGATGCATAATGCGGTATTGCGTTAAAGCGGGCGAAAGCTTCGCGTCCTAGTAGTGCTTGATAGCGACTTGAGAATGGAACGATGTGGAAAGTTAGCTTTTCGCGACGGAAGTTATCGGCGTAGCCGAATATAACTTCAAGCCGGAGAAAACCCATGCACCGGGTGTCCGGACCTGGCGTTACTCCTTGAAAGGAGGTTTTGTTGTGACAGATTCTTGTTGGGTCTATCCCCATGCGACGGATTGTGTCCTAATATATCAGGTTTAGTCCACTGCCGCCGTCCATAAGGACATTTGAAAACTTGAGTCCGCCAATTATTGGATCGAGTATCAAGGAAGTCCAGCCTACGTTCCTGATACTTCTAGAATGGTCCAGCTAATCGAAGGTGACTGGTTTTGACAACCAGTGGCGGGACCCCTTTGGGATAGGTCGTGTGGTGCGTACCTTTATGGGTGTCGCACGTTTTGTTATGTGGAGTAAGTTTACTGTTTTTACTTCTTGTGGGAAGTTCTTTTGTTTCCTGGTGCTCTGCTTTTGGGGTTCGTCTTCGTCTTTACTTGGTGTTTCGGGCCCCTTGTGTTCGGCGTTGAGTCTGCCGGATTGTTTGAAAACCCAACAATCTTTGTGGGTATGGTTAGCAGGCTTCCCGGGAGTACTGTGTATTTGACATATCCTGTCCAGGATTTTGTTTAAGTTGGATGGATCATCCATGTTATCCTGGAGGTGCGTCTTTGTCTGATTCTGTCGTGAGCTTTTGAATCCGGTGTTGACTGCCGTACTCTTCGAACTTTTTTCCTTAGTCCAGCGACAGTCCTGATTGCGTCGCGGTTTTCCATTTCCATCCCTAGTTTCGGATGTATTTGGGTCGCTGGTGCTGCATCTTGCCAACCAGCTGTCCTCTCCCGCACAAAAGCGGGTCATGAGGCTTGTCAGTGCTGCCATTGTTCTTGGCTTTTCTTGGCCGAGGTGTCTGGTGAGCCATTCGTCTCGGACGTTATGCCTGAAAGCTGCTAAGGCTTCGGCGTCCGGACAGTTGACTATCTAATTCTTTTTAGTGAGGAATCTATTCCAGAATTGCCGAGCTGATTCTCCGGGCTGTTGTGTTATGTGACTGAGGTCGTCAGCATCCAGAGGACGGACATAAGTCCCTTGAAAATTTGCTCGGAAAGCGTCCTCGAGCTCTTCCCAGCTTCCAATTGTGTTTTCAGGAAGGCTTTTGAGCCAATGCCGGGCTGGTCCTTTAAGCTTTAGTGGTAAATATTTGATGGCGTGGAGATCATCTCCTCTAGCCATCTGTATGTGGAGGATGTAATCCTCTATCCAGACTCCAGGGTCTGTTGTTCCATCATATGCCTCTATGTTTACGGGTTTGAATCCCGCTGGAAATTCATAATCCATGACCTCATCGGTGAAACATAGGGGATGTGCGGCGCCCCTGTATTTGGGTGTGCTGGATTCTGATGATGGTTTTATTGCATTGCTTACGAGAGCTTGTTTTCTTGGCCCATAAATGGACATGGCTGGGCCATCTTTTTGATGTGAATCCGTAAGTGGGTCACGTGCCGGCTTAAGTGTGGTGCCATTTGCCGTTTTATGCTGGCTATGGGGTCGTCTATCCGACCTTGTGGCTTTCTTACTTTTTGAGTGCGAGGGCTCTAAGGCCTCTTCGTCGAATTCAGGAAGTAGCTTTCGCTTCGGATAGCTTTTAGTGCGGCGACTATCGCCGTATTTGTCTGCGCTGTTGATTACTTTACTCCATCTGATCATGAGTGCATCTTCTGCAGTCTTGAGCTTCTGCTTTTGTTTTTTCAGGCTGCGTGCGGTTGCAACGAGCCTCTTGTGGAGGTTCTTCTTCTCCGCGGGTTTATCCGGCGTAAGGTTGTCCGGAATGCCATTTTCGCCAGGGGAGGGATGCTCGGTTTCTTCATCCCGGCTGCCCTGTTCGGACGGTTGCTCTAGGGCATGCTCGTCGCCTGCTGGCTCATCCTACTCTATGGCTGGGTCTGTATCGAGGCGGGGCTTGGGCCGGCGTTTACGCCGACGCTTTGATTGTTTTTCGAGGGATTGATCCTTCGTTCTATCCCCGTTTTCCTCGTGGTTGCTACCTTTAGGGGTATCCACCATGTACACATCATGAGGTGAGGTGGCCGTCCAATGCCCTATAGGCGTTGGTTCATATGTGTCTCCTGCATCGTCGTCCATACCGTCGATGTCTTCAGAGTCGAAGTTGAGCACGTCGTTTAAATTGTCGACAGTGGCTACCAAGTGGGTGGTGGGTGGGCTTTGAATTTCTTCATCGTCCGTATCCCACCCACACTGACCGTAGTCTGGCCAGGGCTCTCCTGATAAAGAGAGAGACTTTAGAGAATTCAGGATGTCGCCGAAGGGCGAGTGCTGAAATATGTCCGCGGCGGTGAACTCCATTATCGGCGCCCAATCGGATCCGATTGGCAGGGGCGCGGGGGGTTCGGAGTCGGGAGTGGAATCCGGATCCTCGGAGTCACGGGTCATGCCGAGTGCGGGGCTGGCGTTCGGCTTGATCGCCTTTGGGATCGCAGCCCCCGAGGTGACGTCCAACCGCTTATCCTCGATTGGCGCAATAGGCTCCGAATTAAGGGTCAGAACCGGTGAGTGTGCGGCCTCCAGGGCACTGTTCAGCGGCAGAGCTAGATCATGCCCCTCGAGACAGTGCGGCGCGCCTGGCTGTGGCTCGAATCCGTCAAAGATCAAATCCCCGCGGATATCTGCCGTGTAGTTCAAACTTCCAAACCTTACCTAATGGCCAGGGGCGTAGCTTTCGATCTGCTCCAGGCGGCCAAACGAATTGGCCCGCGGTGCGAAGCCGCCGAAGACGAAGATCTGTCCGGGGAGAAAAGTCTCACCCTGGACCGCATCGTCGTTGATGATCAAAGGAGCCATCGGGCCCAAAAGTGATGACACAGAGGAACTCTCAATGAAAGCACCAATGTCGGTGTCAAAACCGGCGGATCTCGGGTAGGGGGTCCCGAACTGTGCGTCTAGGCCGGATGGTAACAGGAGACAAGGGACACAAAGTTTACCCAGGTTCGGGCCCTCTCGATGGAGGTAAAACCCTACTCCTGCTTGATTAATATTGATGATATGGGTAGTACAAGAGTAGATCTACCACGAGATCAAGGAGGCTAAACCCTAGAAGCTAGCCTATGGTATGATTGTTGTATGATGAAGTTGTCCTACGGACTAAAACCCTCCGGTTTATATAGACACCGCATAGGGTTAGGGTTACACAAAGTCGGTTACAATGGTAGGAGATCTTGAATATCCGCATCGCCAAGCTTGCCTTCCAGGCCAAGGAAAGTCCCTTCCGGACACGGGACAAAGTCTTCAATCTTGTATCTTCATAGTCCTGGAGTCCGGCTGAAGGTATTGTCCGGCTATCCGAACACCCCCTAATCCAGGACTCCCTCACCTAGATATTCTCATAACTATGCACTTTTCTATCAATTGCTCGACAGTAATTTGTTCACCCACCATAGATCATGCTATCTTGAGAGAAGCCACTAGTGAAACCTATGGCCCCCGGGTCTATCTTCCATCATATTATTTTCCTATCAATTTACTATTTCTTCCGTCTTTTATTTTGCAATCTTTACTTTCCAATCTATATTGTAAAAATACCAAAAATATTTATCTTATTATCTCTATCAGATCTCACTTTTGCAAGTGGCCATCAAGGGATTGACAACCCCTTTATCGCGTTGGTTGCAAGGTTCTTATTTGTTTGTGTATGTATGAGGCGACTTGCGTGTAACCTCCTACTGGATTGATACCTTGGTTCTCAAAAACTGAGGGAAATACTTGCGCTACTTTGCTGCATCACCCTTTCCTCTTCAAGGGAAAACCAACGCATGCTCAAGAGGTAGCAAGAAGGATTTCTGGCGCCGTTGCCGGGGAGGCTTACGCCAAGTCAAGTCAAGTCAAGACATACCAAGTACCCATCACAAACTCTTATCCCTCGCATTATATTATTTGCCATTTGCCTCTCGTTTTCCTCTTCCCCGCTTCACCCTTGTCGTTTTATTCGCCTTCCTTTTCCGTTCGTCTCTTTTCGCTTGCTTCTTGTGTGCTTGTGTGTTGGATTGTTTGTCACGATGGCTCAAGACAATACTAAATTGTGTGATTTTGCCAATACCAACAACAATGATTTTCTTAGCACTCCGACTCTTAACGATGCTGAATCTTGTGAAATTAATGCTGCTTTGTTGAATCTTGTCATGAAAGATCAATTCTCTGGCCTTCCTAGTGAAGATGCCGCTACACATCTAAACAACTTTGTTGATTTGTGTGACATGCAAAAGAAGAAAGACGTGGATAATGATATTGCTAAATTGAAGCTATTTCCATTTTCGCTTAGAGATCATGCTAAAACTTGGTTTTCGTCTTTGCCCAAAAATAGTATTGATTCATGGAATAAGTGCAAAGATGCTTTTATCTCTAAGTATTTTCCTCCCGCTAAGATCATCTTTCTTAGAAACGATATTATGAATTTTAAACAACTTGATCATGAGCATGTTGCACAAGTTTGGGAGAGGATGAAATTAATGATACGTAATTGCCCTACTCATGGTTTGAATTTATGGATGATCATACAAATTTTTTATGCTGGATTGAATTTTGCTTCTAGAAATCTTTTAGATTCGGCTGCGGGAGGCACTTTTATGGAAATCACTTTAGGAGAAGCTACTAAACTCCTAGATAATATTATGGTTAATTATTCTCAATGGCACACCGAAAGATCTACTAGTAAAAAGGTTCATGCGATAGAAGAGATTAATGTTTTGAGTGGAAAGATGGATGAACTTATGAAATTGTTTGCTAACAAGAGTGCTCCTATTGATCCTAATGATATGCCTTTGTCTACTTTGATTGATAATAGTAATGAATCTATGGATGTTAATTTTGTTGGTAGGAACAATTTTGGTAACAACGCGTATAGAGGTAATTTTAATCCTAGGCCGTTTCCTAGTAATTCCTCTAATAATTATGGTAATTCCTACAACAAATCTTATGGAAATTATAATAAGATGCCCTCTGATTTTGAGACTAGTGTTAAAGAATTTATTAGTTCGCAAAAGAATTTCAATGCTTTGCTTGAAGAAAATTGCCTAAGATTGATGAGTTGGCTAGGAACGTGGATAGAATTTATCTTGATGTTGATTCTTTGAAACTTAGATCTATTCCACCTAAGCATGATATCAATTAGTGTCTCAAAGCTATGAGAATTTCCATTGATGAGTGCAAAGAAAGAACCGCTAGGATGCGTGCTAAAAAAATTGCTTTATGAAAGCGTGTTCTTCTAGTTTTCATGATAATAATGATGAAGATCTAAAAGTTATTGATGTGTCTCCTATTAAATCTTTGTTTTGCAATATGAATCTTGATAAAGATGGGACTGGAGATGAGTCAACTTTAGTTAAGAGGCGTCCCAATGATTCAGAGTTTTTAGATCTCGATGAAAAAATTGGTAAAAGTGGGATTGAAGAGGTCAAAACTTTAGGTAGCAATGAACCCACTAATTTGGATTTCAAGGAATTTAATTGTGATAATTGTTCTTTAATAGATTGTATTTCCTTGTTGCAAACCGTGTTAAATTCTCCTCATGCTTATAGTCAAAATAAAGCTTTTACCAAACATATCGTTGATGCTCTAATGCAATCCTATGAAGAAAAGCTTGAATTGGAAGTTTCTATACCTATAAAACTTTATGATGAGTGATAACCTACTATTAAAATTAAGATTAAAGATTCTGAATGCTATGCTTTGTGTGATTTGGGTGCTAGTGTTTCCATGATTCCAAAAAAACTTTGTGTGATGTGTTAGGTTTCCGTGAATTTGATGATTGTTCTTTAAATTTGCACCTTGCGGATTCCACCATTAAGAAACCTATGGAAAGGATTAATGATGTTCTTATAGTTTCAAATAGGAATTATGTGCCCGTAAATTTCATCGTTCTTGATATAGATTGCAATCCTACATGTCCTATTATTTTTGGTAGACCTTTCCTTAGAACGATTGGTTCAACTATTGATATGAGAGAAGGAAATATTAGATTCCAATTTCCGTTAAGGAAAGGCATGGAACACTTGCTTAGAAAGAAAATTAAATTAACTTATCAATCTAGTATGAGAGCCACTTATGGATTGAATACCAAAGATGATAATACCTATATCTATTCTTGCCTTTATGTCTAGCTAGGGGCGTTAAACGATAGCGCTTGTTGGGAGGCAACCCAATTGTATTTTTGTTTCTTGCTTTTTGTTTCTGTTTAGTAATAAATAATTCATCTAGCCTTTGTTTAGATGTGTTTTTATGTTTTAATTAGTGTTTCTTCCAAGTAGAACCAATAGGATCTTCTTGGGTGATAGTTGTTTGATCTTGCTGAAAAAGACAGAAACTTTGCGCTCACGAAAATAATTGTTAAAATTCACCAGAACGTGATAAAATACCAATTATTTTTGCAGTAGGTCAACATACAAATTTTCCAGGTTGTCCTAGGTTTTCAGAATTTTGGAGTTCCAGAAATATTCAAACGAATATGATTGCTACAGACTGTTCCGTTTTTGACAGATTCTATTTTTCGTGTGTTGTTTGCTTATTTTGATGAATCTATGGCTAGTATCGGGGGTTATAAACCATAGAGAAGTTGGAATACAGTAAATAAAGAATGAGTTCATTACAGTACCTTAAAGTGGTGATTTGTTTTCTTATACTAACGAAGCTCATGAGATTTTCTGTTGAGTTTTGTGTTGTGAAGTTTTCAAGTTTTGGGTAAAGATTTGATGGATTATGGAATAAGGAGTGCCAAGAGCCTAAGCTTGGGGATGCCCAAGGCACCCCATGGTAAAATTCAAGGACAACCAAAAGCCTAAGCTTGGGGATGCCCCGTAAGGCATCCCCTCTTTCTTCTTCGTTCATCGGTAGCATTACTTGAGGCTATATTTTTATTCACCACATGATATGTGTTTTGCTTGGAGCGTCTTGTATGATTTTAGTCTTTGCTTTTTAGTTTACCACAATTATCTTTGCTGTACACACCTTTTGTAGAGACACACATGAATCAGAATTTATTAGAATACTCTATGTGCTTCACTTATATCTTTTGAACTAGATAATTTTGCTCTAGTGCTTCACTTATATCTTTTAGAGCACCGTGGTGGTTTTATTTTATAGAAATTATTGATCTCTCATGCTTCACTTATATTATTTTGAGAGTCTTATAGAACAACATGGTAGTTTGCTTTGGCTATAAAATTAGTCCTAATATGATGAGCATCCAAGATGGATATAATAAAAACTTTCATAAAAAATGCATTAAATACTATGAGAAGTTTGATACTTGATGATTGTTTTGAGATATGAAGATGATAATATTAGAGTAGTGCTAGTTGAGTAGTTGTGAATTTGAGAAATACTTGTGTTGAAGTTTGCAAGTCCCGTAGCATGCACGTATGGTAAACGTTGTGTGACAAATTTGAAACATGAGGTGTTCTTTGATTGTCATCCTTATGAGTGACGGTCGGGGACGAGCGATCGTCTTTTCCTACCAATCTATTCTCCTAGGAGCATGCGCGTAGTGCTTGGTTTTTGATGACTTGTAGATTTTTGCAATAAGTATGTGAGTTCTTTATGACTAATGTTGAGTCCATGGATTATACGCACTCTCATCTTTCCATCATTGCTAGCCTCTTCGGTACCGTGCATTGCCCTTTCTCACCTTGAGAGTTGGTGCAAACTTCGCCGGTGCATCCAAACCCCGTGATACGATACGCGCTATCACACATAAAACTCCTTATATCTTCCTCAAAACAGCCACCATACCTACCTATTATGGCATTTCCATAGCCATTCCGGGATATATTGCCATGCAACTTTCCACCGTTTCATTTACTATGACACGCTTCATCATTGTCATATTGCCTTGCATGATCATGTAGTTGACATTGTATTTGTGGCAAAGCCACCATGCATAATTTATCATACATGTCACTCTTGATTCGTTGCCCATCCCGGCACACCGTCGGAGGCACTCATATAAAGTCATATTTTGTTATAGTACCAAGTTGTAATCATTGAGTTGTAAATAAATAGAAGTGTGATGATCATCATTAATAGAGCATTGTCCCAAATAAAAAAAGGAGAAAAAAGAGTAAGGCCAAATAAAAAAAGGCCCAAAAAAGAGAAAAGAAATAAAAGGGACAATGCTACTATCCTTTTTTTCCACACTTGTGCTTCAAAGTAGCACCATGATATTTATGACAGAGAGTCCCTTATTTTGTCACATTCATATACTAGTGGGAATTTTTCATTATAGAACTTGGCTTGTATATTCCAACAATGGGCTTCCTCAAATGCCCTAGGTCTTTGTAAGCAAGCAAGTTGGATGCACACCCACTTAGTTTCTTTTGTTGAGCTTTCATACATTTATAATTTTAGTGAATCTGTTGCATGGCAATCCCTACTCCTTGCATGGACATAAATTGATGGGCATCTCCCTAGCCCGTTGATTAGCCGCGTCAATGTGAGACTTTCTTCCTTTTTGTCCTCTCCACACAAGCCCCGTCATTATACTCTATTCCACCCATAGTGCTATGTCCATGGCTCACGCTCATGTATTGCGTGAAAGTTGAAAAAAGTTTGAGATTACTAAAGTATGAAACAATTGCTTGGCTTGTCATCAGGGTTGTGCATGATGAGAGCATTTTTGTGTGACGAAAATGAAGCATAGCCAAACTATATGATTTTGTAGGGATAAGCTTTCTTTGGCCATGTTATTTTGAGAAGACATAATTGCTTAGTTAGTATGCTTGAAGTATTATTATTTTTATGTCAATATTAAACTTTTGTCTTGAATCTTTTGGATCTGAACATTCATGCCAAAATAAATAGAATTACTTAGAAAATTATGTTAGGTAGCATTCCACATCAAAAGTTCTGTTTTTATCATTTACCTACTCGAGGACGAGCAGGAATTAAGCTTGGGGGTGCTTGATACGTCTCCAATGTATCTATAATTTTTTGTTGTTCCATTCTATTATATTATCTATTTTGGATGTTTAATGGGCTTTATTATGCACTTTTATATTATTTTTGGGACTAACCTACTAACCGGAGGCCTAGTGTAAATTGATTTTCTTTTTGCCTATTTTAGTGTTTCGCAGAAAAGGAATATCAAACGGAATCCAAACGGAGAGTAACCTTTGGGAGAGTTATTTTTAGAGCAAACGCAATCCAGGAGACTTGCAGTGGACGTCAAGGAAGCAACGAGGAAGCCACAAGGCAGGGAGGCGCGCCCAGGGGGTAGGCGCGCCCCCACCCTCGTGGGCCCCCCGAGGCTCCACCGACCTACTTCTTTCGCCCATATATACTCATATACCCTGAAAACATCCAAGAGCACCACGAAACCCTATTTCTGTAACGCCCACGATGCGGCTATATCTCTCGCGTGTCGAAGCACGACTTAGAGGCATAACCGCATTGTAGGTTTTGATGCAAGAAGGGTCATCTTCACACAATCCCATGTAATGAACAAGAATGGGATAAAGAGTTGGCTTACAATCGCAACTTCACACAATACATGAATTAAACATACATCATCAGAGTACACACATAGACCGACTACGGTCAAAGCCAAAAGAAAAGAAGATAACCCAACTGCTAGATCCCCGATCGTCCCAACTGGGCTCCACTACTGATCATCTGTAAACGAAACATAGTAACGACCAAGTTCCTCGTCAAACTCCTACTCGAGCTCGGTGGCGTCACCTGCACTGGTTTCATCGGCACCTGCAACTGTTTTGGTAGAATCTGTGAGCCACAAGGACTCAGCAATCTCACACCCGCGAGATCAAGACTATTTAAGCTTATGGGTAGGAAAGGGGTAATGAGGTGGAGCTGCAGCAAGCACTAATCATATATGGTGGCTAACATACGCAAATAAGAGCGAGAAGAGAAGCAACGCAACGGTCGTGAAGCTAGAAGTGATCAAGAAGTGATCCTGAAACTACTTACGTTCAAACATAACACAAGAACCGTGTTCACTTTCCGGACTCCGCCGAAAAGAGACCATCACGTCTACATACGCGGTTGATGTATTATAATTAAGTCAAGTGTCAAGTTCTCTACAACCGGACATTAACAAATTCCCATATGCCTCATAACCGCGGGCATGGCTTTCAAAAGATAATACCCTGCAGGGATGTCCCAACTTAGCCCATTATAAGCTCTCACGGTCAACGAACGATATTCCTTCTACCGGGAAGACCCGATCAGTCTCGGAATCCCGGCTACAAGACAATTCGACAATGGTAAAACAAGACCAGCAAAGCCGCCTGAATGTGCTGACAAATCCCGATAGGAGCTGCAAATATCTCGTTCTCAGGGCACACCGGATGAGCAGTCCGTACAACTAAAACCAGGCCTCAAGTTTCCCCGAGGTGGTGCTGTAAAGGGCTCTAGTTTGGACCAACACTCAGAGGAGCATTGGCCCGGGGGGGTTAAAATAAAGATGACCCTTGAGTCTGCAGAACCCAAGGGAAAAAGGCTTAGGTGGCAAATGGTAAAACCAAGGTTGGGCCTTGCTGGAGGAGTTTTATTCAAAGCGAACTGTCAAGGGGGTCCCATAAATCACCCAACCGTGTAAGGAACGCAAAATCCGGGAACATAATACCGATATGACGGAAACTAGGGCGGCCAGAGTGGAACAAACCACCAGGCATAAGGCCGAGCCTTCCACCCTTTACCAAGTATATAGATGCATTAATTAAATAAGAGATATTGTGATATCCCAACATATCCATGTTCCAACATGGAACAAACTTCATCTTCACCTGCAACTAACAACGCTATAGGAGGGGCTGAGCAAAGCGGTAACATAGCCAAACAATGGTTTGCTAGGAAAGGATGGTTAGAGGCTAGACATGGCAACATAGGAGGCATGCTATAGCAAGTGGTAGGTATCGCAGCATAGCAAAAGAGCGAGCAACTAGCAAGCAAAGATAGAAGTGATTTCGAGGGTATGGTCATCTTGCCTGAAATCCCGCAAGGAAGAATAACGAGTCCATGAAGAAGACAAATGGAAGTAGTCGAACGAATCCTCACGAACGCGACATTATCGGAACTACCCGTAGAAGCAACACCGGAAAGAAGCAAACAACATGGTAAACAACCATCACATAAACATGGCATGATGCACAAACGAGTATGATGCATGTCCGGTTTAATGATGCATGGCATGGCAAAGTGCAACAAACAATACTACAAATTAAGTGGAGCTCAATATGCAACGAGTTGCATATTGACGAGACACCACATCAATTATTTAGTTTTCTCTCGGTTATATACCCAACAATATTAAATGTAATTAAACATGGCAAGGGGTGAAACATAAGTAAACTAACTATTTAGCCAAGTTTGAATGAGGCCGGAACAACAAACAACAATTCCGGAAGATCCCCATATGCATACTTTGAATTTGCTACTGTTCTGCCCTAAACACAATTTTAATACTTTTAAACAGCAAAATAAAGTGCACCATGTTAAACTAGGCATTTTTCCACCCCGTTTACATATAAAGTTTATTAAATTCGGAGCTACGGTTAATTAGTTATGAAATAAATCATTTTAACATGGCATTTATGCAAATTTAAACAAACAGCATTTTAAACATTTTAAACATAGATGAAACTGGCATGTTATGAAACTAGATGAAATTCTAAGCACTTTACATGTATATCTTATATAATTCTGATGCATGGTTTGTGAATTATTGATGCATGAACATTAAGGGGTTTTCTGAAAAACTGCAGTCTCTTGATAATTAGATAAATTCATAGCAAGGGAAAAAACATGCACGGGCCGAAACTGATGGATCTGGGCTGCACACCACGGGCTGAGGCCCGACTGGAAGCAGGGGAGGCTTGGCGCTGGCGGCGAGCCATGCAGGCAGATCGGGGCGAGGAAGGGCGTAGTCAACGCGGGCAGGACCCGGTCGAGCGAGGCGCTCGCTGCTGCTGCTCGATGCAGGGAAGCAGAGGACGCAGCGACAGCGGGCTTGGCGAAGGGCGGCGCGATGAGGGACTTGGCGGGGCGAAGGACGACGCCCTCAGGTCAGGGGAGCTCGGACGCAGGCCGAGGTGAACGGCAGCAGGAGGTGGCTCCCGTTCATGGCGGCGCCATGGTGCTCCTGGAAGAGAGAGTTTGAGAGAGAGAGATACAGGAGACGGGAAGGAAGACTGAAGAGAAAGGAGCAGGGGCTGGGCGCTGGACCTGTGGTGCTACCATCGGAGAGGTGGTTCGGGCGGCGCTGGGGTTCCTGGACAGCGGCGCGCGGCGAATCCGGGCAGTCCGAGGTTCAGGGAGGCAGTTCCTGGCGACGAGGAAGTCCGGCGGTGGCACTGCTCGATGGAGCGAAGCAGGCAGCAGCGGGATCGTGCGGGCGAAACAGAGAACGGGGTCGAGCTCGTTCCTGAGCAGAGTACGACGGCGGACTTGGCGCGAGCTCCTGGCGACGGGGTGTGATGCCGGGGAGGCAGACGAGGCGGCGGGGAAGGCCGGGACTGCAAGGGCGCGACGACGACGACAGCAACGCGGTCGGCGAGCAGGGAAGGCCATGGCGTGGTGCTTGCCTCCTGCAGTTTCCTGGAGAGGACAGAGAGCAGGTGAGAGAGGGAACGGGGGAAGAAGAAGGGAAGGAGAAACAAACGGGCATGGCCGGTCCTAGCGACGGTCGCCTGCAGGGTCGCCGGAGGGCGATGGGGCGAGGCAGGTGAGGCGCTGGTGCTAACGATCCACTCGGGATCGAGCAGAAGAGGGAAGAGGAGGCATGGGGATTGGACAGGAGGGATCAGGTGGAGTCACGAGCATCCGCGGAAAACAAGGAAGGTGGTCGGGGAGGATTTGGATCGAGGAGAAGGGGTTGGCTGGTGGATTTTTGGATCGGACAGATCCCGAGGAAGGGGAGACCAGGTGGAGAAATCAATGGGCGGCGGCGCCGAGGAGGATTGGAGGGATTGGACGGGCTAGGGCTAGGGTTAGGAGTGATCTATTTATAGCCCGTGGATTTGATTAGGTGCCATTTGGTCTCTCCTATAGAAATCAAATGGTCGAGAATAAAATGTTTAGGGGAGTCCAACAAATAACCGAAGATATTTTAGGGATGTTCCGAGATGATCCGAATGCAACGGTGATGACTGAGCAGATCGGTTTCGGGACACTTTCGGACGCGTGCGAGGGGTCTGAGCAAAGTGTAGAGAGGGTCAAACGGTCAGACAAGAGGGAATCAAAAACCCGGTAGGACTCGGATCAGACAACGAAGGCAGGGGGACGCGACAACTACGAACGGACCACGAGTTTAAGAAAACATGCGGATGTAGTGCGTATGATGACATGATGAAATGCAACAAACAAATAAAACACACGGCAACAACGAAATAACTGGAAGGCTTCTGGAGCGTCGGTCTCGGGGCGTTACAACACTCCACCACTACAAGAGGATCTCGTCCCGAGATCTAGGATGGCACTGGGGAAAACCAAAGAGGAAGGGGAAGAGGTAAAACAAAGTTGCTTCTTTGGCAAACGAGTGAAACCACGAACCTTGAGAGGTTAAACAAATTGAACGAAAGAATACAGCGAAGATGAACAAAGTTGAAAACACTCTGTTAGAAAAGAGGAACAAGGAACATTACTAGAACCTTGTAGGTTGAAAGACATAAGAAAAAGGGTTGCAATGGACAAGAGTACATGCAAGCACTCCGGTAGAAACGAGAAGTACAAGGAACGATAAGGATCAATTACGACAACATTCCGGTTGGAAATGGAAGATAAAGAATATGAGCTTGGCAAAATGAAGCACTTGGATGAGACTCCGGTTAGAAGAGGAATGGTAGACACCACACTCCGGTTAAAACAAGATAAAGACGGAATCAGAATGATATAATTTGGACAGCACTCCGACTGAAAATGGAAGGAATCGAACATGATCTTGACCAGATGAGATGATACTTGATGAAATCAACAACACACTGCCTCTGGAACTATTGAAAGAATGGCACAAGGGGTAAGAAAGATTTCAGACATCACTCTGGTTGAGAAGGGAGGCAAAACTTGATAAGATGAGAGAACTTAAATGGAAGACACGACACTCCATTTGAATGGATAGTAAAGGAAAGAACATGATCTTGGAAAAACGAGAAGATAGTTCGAAGATAGCAATATCACAATGCCTCCGGTAGAAATGAAAGAATGCAATGAAAAGAACGGAGAAGAAAACAACATGTTCTACAAGTGAATTTGAGAGAGCATCCTTAAAAGAAGGATAGAACGGAGTTGTTGGTAAATCAACAATGAAAAGCACAAGCTTGTTGTGAGCTTATGAAAAACATCTCAAAATTCGAGGTGAAAATCTGCCATTAACGGAATCAATTAATTTGATTGAGAACACCAAAGAGATGAAAAACTTCTTCCACCAAGATGATAAAGAGATAACTTGGATCATTGATAAGTACCATAATAGCAACATTCCTTAGGGAAGGCTTTAGGTGAAATATGACACAAGATAGCTCCAAAGAAGAGATTGGTGGATTTAAAATATCTCATTCTTGACAACATGTGAATCATGAAACATGAAAAGAAATTGTCAAGAATGACATATCACCATCTCAAAATAAGGTAGAAAGAATTGCACTTCGGAATGCAAGATGAAGAATGCTTGAACTCCTCAAAATAAAACATGTGTTGAACACCATTTTTATTTTAGAGTATAGCTTGGCGGATCTTAACTTCGAGAAAAATCTTGAAGAATAAAACAAGGATGAAAGGAATCCTTGATGAGCTATCATGTAAACCTTCCATGAAGAACTCCGGTAAAACAAGGATGATAGAAAGAAAGAGAAGTGAAAAACACAAGGTGAATCCTTGCAATGATTTAGATGGAGCTTCAGGATGATGTAACCGAGAAAACTTTGAACTCCAGAAAGAAAAGATGAAGCATCTCGAACCGAGAATGTGATATGATGAACAAACTCCAGAAAGAAGATATGAACAACTTAGAACTGAGAAATTGATACCATTACGAACTCCGGAAGAAGGAATTAATCACTTGGATGAAACAAGAACAAGAATTATGTTATGCGTATCCTTCACCAATTTATATTGATGACAAGCAACGGATTTGGCATACTACTTATTCTCATAGAGAGGATTAAGAGAGAGAGATAGCGCAAACTTGAGAAAAGTCTTCAACGATCCGCCGGTAGGATTTGGAAAGAACGAATGAACCGATATGAGAACATAGGCATAGGAGTCTTGAACAGACCACCGTAAGAATTGAAAATGATTGAGGAAAAGGGAACAAATCGCCTAGAAGAATTACAAATGAACGGAGATACTTGATGGAATTTAGATACATGAGAACGAAGAGATCATGAACTGATTAGAGGATATTTGAACGATGCACCGGTAAAATTTGAAGAACGAGAGCTGAAAGCTGGAATGAATAATTCTGATATGATGGGCTCCAGAGAATCAAACTGAAAAGACTCCTGAATTGCTCCGGATGGGTGAAAAGAATTCTCACAATCGAAAACAATTATGAGAGGATGGCGACAAGCTAGAACCATGAATCTTGAAGAGAATGGAGCAAGATTTAAGAGAAACTCTTCTCCGGTCTTCAAATGTTGAGAATGACGATGAGAAACACCAGCATGAATTGTTGAGGCGCTCCGGGATGTAAATTGGAAAAGGTGAACCAGCGATGAAAAGAATTTGAAAGATCTAGGAGAAAGACATATGACTGATGATAACCCATTCTTACGTCAAACTTGGAAGAATTTGGGAATAGCTCCGGGAAAAATAGAAGAGTCAGGTAAGATCCTGGGAAAAGACCTGTGGGTTAAGGCCCACTCAAAAGAAACACCATTGGAATGGCTTAAAGGAGAGATTGCGCCGGTTGGTTTAAATGGCTTGAGTGAGATAACAATCTCCAAATAGCTTGAACGGATTAAGAATGGAAACACAAATCTTCTGAGATATCTTCAGCACTCCAGATAACATGAATATCAAGAGGTGGATGATTAAGAGATGCACCGACATGAGAAAGCATTTGAAACGAGGAAAAGAATACGATCAACACTGAAAGCTTGACTTGAGTCCATCGGAGAAGAAAAGAACAAAGAATAGTATACTTGAAGCTTCCTTAGCATCTTCATGAGAATCACCAGGTAAGAACATGGAGGAAAAGAATGAAGAGACTTCGCATCAATAAAAAGGATACTTGGTTAAGAAATCTGAGTCCTTCAAGAAAAAGGGTGGGAGGGTGGGAAAAACAAAGACGACTTGGGACGGATGAAACAAACACCATTGAGAAAACTTAGAATAGATCTTGCGGATGGGGAGAATGATGGGATCATCTCGAAGAGAAACGCACCGGTTGAAAATAGAATTAAGATGGCAACCTCGATGATCAAGAAGGATTAGTATCCACATAGGAATATGAGAACACCACTTAGAAAAGGTATGGAATCAACACTTGACTTCGAAGCAACTCGAATACCACAAACCAAAACAAAAACAAAGGATTGGCTTGCAGAATAAACCGGAAACAAACATATGATAGATCCCATATCGTATCATGTGTCTGTTGGAAAGATATTCTAGGAGCTACTTGAATTCCCACTTATAAACTCCTGAAACTTTCTGGTTATGCAATCAGGTGTTGGGGATACAGGGGAAGAAATATATATCTCACCCAAACTAACAAATGCTACATCCAGTCGTATCCATCCTTCAACACATAACCAAGAAACCTTCGGAAATCGTTTACCTCAACCTTCGAAAAGCATCCGTTATATGAGTTATGGCAATACTCCCGAACTCCCGCCCCAGTACTGGGTGGCATCGAGGTGATCTCACCAACAACTGCATAAAAGAGATTTCGATGTCGGCAAAACTCAGGTATTTCAAAACTGCAACAATAAAATTGTGACGACAACACCTCGGGGCTCAACTCCCCGGGACACTGCCACAACCCCTAAATGTCAGGAGGCACCAAGAACAATGTTCTCATCACAAAACCATCGGAACGATTCCAAGATACCCGCGTGATCCTAAAAAAATTCGTGAAATTTGAGGAGAGGGAAGTCAAAACTTCTACGTCAAGAGACCTCACCAGAGCGACGAAGGGGCTGAGGAGTAAAAAGAATCCTACTCTCCGATATATATAATCCTAAGACTCAAAACATTTTGTTCTAGACTCAACAAAGGCAGCAATTCAAACAAGCAGGGGGCTCCTAAGTCGGGGATGGCTCTGATTACCAACTTGTAACGCCCACGATGCGGCTATATCTCTCACGTGTCGAAGCACGACTTAGAGGCATAACCGCATTGTAGGTTTTGTCGCAAGAAGGGTCATCTTCACACAATCCCATGTAATGAACAAGAATGGGATAAAGAGTTGGCTTACAATCGCCACTTCACACAATACATGAATTAAACATACATCATCAGAGTACACACATAGATCGACTACGGTCAAAGCCAAAAGAAAAGAAGATAACCCAACTGCTAGATCCCCGATCGTCCCAACTGGGCTCCACTACTGATCATCTGTAAACGAAACATAGTAACGACCAAGTTCCTCGTCAAACTCCTACTCGAGCTCGGTGGCGTCACCTGCACTGGTTTCATCGGCACCTGCAACTGTTTTGGTAGAATCTGTGAGCCACGAGGACTCAGCAATCTCACACCCGCGAGATCAAGACTACTTAAGCTTATGGGTAGGAAAGGGGTAATGAGGTGGAGCTGCAGCAAGCACTAATCATATATGGTGGCTAACATACGCAAAGAAGAGCGAGAAGAGAAGCAACGCAACGGTCGTGAAGCTAGAAGTGATCAAGAAGTGATCCTGAAACTACTTACGTTCAAACAAAACACAAGAACCGTGTTCACTTTCCGGACTCCGCCGAAAAGAGACCATCACATCTACATACGCGGTTGATGTATTTTAATTAAGTCAAGTGACAAGTTCTCTACAACCGGACATTAACAAATTCCCATCTGCCTCATAACCGCGGGCACGGCTTTCGAAAGATAATACCCTGCAGGGATGTCCCAACTTAGCCCATTATAAGCTCTCATGGTCAATGAAGGATATTCCTTCTACCGGGAAGACCCGATCAGTCTCGGAATCCCGGCTACAAGACATTTCGACAATGGTAAAACAAGACCAGCAAAGCCGCCCGAATGTGCTGACAAATCCTGATAGGAGCTGCACATATCTTGTTCTCAGGGCACACCGGATGAGCAGTCCGTACAACTAAAACCAGGCCTCAAGTTTCCCCGAGGTGGTGCTGCAAAGGGCTCTAGTTTGGACCTACACTTAGAGGAGCATTGGCCCGGGGGGTTAAAATAAAGATGACCCTTGAGTCTGCAGAACCCAAGGGAAAAAGGCTTAGGTGGCAAATGGTAAAACCAAGGTTGGGCCTTGCTGGAGGAGTTTTATTTAAAGCGAACTGTCAAGGGGGTCCCATAAATCACCCAACCGTGTAAGGAACGCAAAATCCGGGAACATAATACCGATATGCCGGAAACTAGGGCGGCCAGAGTGGAACAAAACACCAGGCATAAGGCTGAGCCTTCCACCCTTTACCAAGTATATAGATGCATTAATTAAATAAGAGATATTGTGATATCCCAACATATCCATGTTCCAACATGGAACAAACTTCATCTTCACCTGCAACTAACAACGCTATAGGAGGGGCTGAGCAAAGCGGTAACATAGACAAACAATGGTTTGCTAGGAAAGGATGGTTAGAGGCTTGACATGGCAACATAGGAGGCATGATATAGCAAGTGGTAGGTATCGCAGCATAGCAAAAGAGCGAGCAACTAGCAAGCAAAGATAGAAGTGATTTCGAGGGTATGGTCATCTTGCATGAAATCCCGCAAGGAAGAAGAACGAGTCCATGAAGAAGACAAACGGAAGTAGTCGAACGAATCCTCACGAACGCGACGTTATCGGAACTACCCGAAGAAGCAACACCGGAAAGAAGCAAACAACATGGTAAACAACCATCACATAAACATGGCATGATGCACAAACGAGTATGATGCATGTCCGGTTTAATGATGCATGGCATGGCAAAGTGCAACAAACAACACTACAAATTAAGTGGAGCTCAATATGCAACGAGTTGCAGATTGACGAGACACCACATCAATTAATTAGTTTTCTCTCGGTTATATACCCAACAATATTAAATGTAATTAAACATGGCAAGGGGTGAAACATAAGTAAACTAATTATTTAGCCAAGTTTAAATGAGGCCGGAACAACAAACAACAATTCTGGAAGATCCCCATATGCATACTTTGAATTTGCTACTGTTCTGCCCTAAACACAATTTTAATATTGTTAAACAGCAAAATAAAGTGCACCATGTTAAACTAGGCATTTTTTCACCCCATTTACATATAAAGTTTATTAAATTCAGAGCTACGGTTAATTAGTTATGAAATAAATCATTTTAACATGGCATTTATGCAAATTTAAACAAACATCATTTTAAACATTTTAAGCATAGATGAAAGTGGCATATTATGAAACTAGATGAAATTCTAAGCACTTTACATGTATAGCTTATATAATTCTGATGCATGGTTTGTGAATTATTGATGCATGAACATTAAGGGGTTTTCTGAAAAACCGCAGTCTCTGGATAATTAGATAAATTTGTAGCAAGGGAAAAAAACATGCACGGGCCGAAACTAATGGATCTGGGCTGCTCACCACGGGCTGAGGCCCGACTGGAAGCAGGGGAGGCCTGGCGCTGGCTGCGGGCCACGCTGGCAGATCGGGGCGAGGCAGGGCGTAGTCAACGCGGGCAGGACCCGGTCGAGCGAGGCGCTCGCTGCTGCTGCTCGATGCAGGGAAGCAGAGGACGCAGCGATAACGGGCTTGGCGAAGGGCGGCGCGACGAGGGACTTGACGGGGCGAAGGACGACGGCCTCAGGTCAGGGGAGCTCGGACGCAGGCCGAGGTGAACGGCGGCAGGAGGTGGCTCCCGTTCATGGCGGCGCCATGGTGCTCCAGGAAGAGAGAGTTTGAGAGAGAGAGATACAGGAGACGGGAAGGAAGACTGAAGAGAAAGGAGCAGGGGCTGGGCGCTGGACCTGCGGTGCTACCATCGGAGAGGTGGTTCGGGCGGCGTTGGGGTTCCTGGAAGGCGGCGCGCGGCGGATCCGGGCAGTCCGAGGTTCGGGGAGGCAGTTCCCGGCGACGATGAACTCTGGCGGTGGCACTGCTCGATGGAGCGAAGCAGGCAGCAGCGGGATCGTGCGGGAAAAACAGAGAACGGGGTCGAGCTCGTTCCCGAGCAGAGGACGACGGCGGACTTGGCGCGAGCTCCTGGCGACAGGGTGTGATGCAGGGGAGGCAGACGAGGCGGCGGGGAAGGCCGGGACTGCAAGGGCGCGACGACGACGACAGCGACGTGGTCGGCGAGCAGGGAAGGCCATGGCGTGGTGCTTGCCTCCTGAAGTTTCCTGGAGAGGACAGAGAGCAGGTGAGAGAGGGAACCAGAGGGAATGAGGGAAGAAGAAGGGAAGGAGAAACAGCAGGGCATGGCTGATCCTGGCGACGGTCGCCTGCAGGGTCGCCGGAGGGCGATGGGGCGAGGCAGGTGAGGCGCTGGTGCTAACAATCCACTCGGGATCGAGCAGAAGAGGGAAGAGGAGGCACGGGGATTGGACAGGAGGGATCAGGTGGAGGCGCGAGCATCCGCGAAAAACAAGGAAGGTGGTCGGGGAGGATTTGGATCGAGGAGAAGTGGTTGGCTGGTGGATTTTTGGATCGGACAGATCCCGAGGAAGGGGAGATCAGGTGGAGAAATCAGTGGGCGGCGGCGCCGAGGAGGATTGGAGGGATTGGACGGGCTAGGGCTAGGGTTAGGAGTGATCTATTTATAGCCCGTGGATTTGATTAGGTGCCATTTGGTCTCTCCGATCGAAATCAAACGGTAGAGAATAAAATGTTTAGGGGAGTCCAACAAATAACCGAAGATATTTTAGGGATGTTCGGAGATGATCCGAATGCAACGGTGATGACTGAGCAGATCGGTTTTGGGACACTTTCGGACGCGCGCGAGGGGTCTGAGCAAAGTGTAGAGAGGGTCAAACGGTCAGACAAGAGGGAATCGAAAACCCGGTAGGACTCGGATGAGACAACGAAGGCAGGGGACGCGACAACTATGAACGGACCACGAGTTTAAGAAAACATGCGGATGTAGTGCGTATGATGACATGATGAAATGCAACAAACAAATAAAACACACGGCAACAACCAAATAACTGGAAGGCTTCTGGAGCGTCGGGTCTCGGGGCGTTACAATTTCCACCGCCTCAACCTTATGTGCCCGTGAGATCCCATCTTGGGGCCTTTTCCGGTGCTCCGCCGGAGGGGAATCAATCACGGAGGGTTTCTACACCAACACCATAGCCTCTCCGGTGATGTGTGAGTAGTTTACCACAGACCTTCGGGTCCATGGTTATTAGCTAGATGGCTTCTTCTCTCTCTTTGGATCTCAATACAAAGTTCTCCTCGATCTTCTTGGAGATCTATTCGATGTAATTCTTTTTGAGGTGTGTTTTGGGTTCAATCTTGCGGTGTCCTTTCCCAGTGATAGCAGGGGCAGCAAGGCACATATTGTATTGTTGCCATCGAGGATAAAAAGATGGGGTTTATATCATATTGCTTGAGTTTATCCCTCTACATCATGTCATCTTGCCTAATGCGTTACTCTGTTCTTATGAACCTAATACTCTAGATGCATGCTGGATAGCGGTTGATGTGTGGAGTAATAGTAGTAGATGCAGAATCGTTTCGGTCTACTTGTCGCGAACGTGATGCCTATATACATGATCATGCCTAGATATTCTCATAACTATGCGCTTTTCTATCAATTGCTCGACAGTAATTTGTTCACCCACCATAGATCATGCTATCTTGAGAGAAGCCACTAGTGAAACCTATGGCCCCCGGGTCTATCTTCCATCATATTATTTTCCTATCAATTTACTATTTCTTTCATCTTTTATTTTGCAATCTTTACTTTCCAATCTATATCGTAAAAATACCCAAAATATTTATCTTATTATCTCTATCAGATCTCACTTTTGCAAGTGGTCGTGAAGGGATTGACAACCCCTTTATCGCGTTGGTTGCAAGGTTCTTATTTGTTTGTGTAGGTACGAGGCGACTTGCGTGTAACCTCCTACTTGATTGGTACCTTGGTTCTCAAAAACTGAGGGAAATACTTACGCTACTTTGCTGCATCACCCTTTCCTCTTCAAGGGAAAACTAACGCATGCTCAAGAGGTAGCACTATGCCCGGTTCTGTTGGCAACGATGATGTTACTTGAGCCGGTTGTGGTTTGATCATGTTTTATTTTTTATTGTGCATTCATAGGGACAAACTTGCTACCTATTTTATATGATTTTGTGCATCTATATGAATTCTAGTTCATTCTAATATTTTCCCGCAAAATATTTGTGGTACCGTGAGGGCTCCGGTGAAACTGATCCTATAAACTCGTACCGCAGAAGGATATATTTCGGTACCATAAATATTTTTGTGGGCTGCCTGTAAAACGATTTTGACAAGGATAATATAACAGATCTGCTAGAGTTGCTCTCGTGCTCTCCCTTTTCAAAAAAACAAGTGTCAGATGCCCTCTTCGAAATTGGGCCGCTCAAAGCACCAGGGCAGGATGGCCTTCCAGCCAGGTTTTTTTAGCGCATTTGAAATTATAGTTGCGGTGTTGGAATTCTTTCGGTCCGGAGTGATGCCCGATAATGTGAATGAAACAACTGTCGTCTTGATCCCCAAAGTTCCAATCCCATAGGAATTGAAGGATTTTAGAACCATCAATTTCTGTAACATGATTTATAAGACCGTTTCTAAGTGCTTGGTTAACTGATTGCGCCCCATACTTACAAAGCTTATCTCAAAACAAAAGTGTGTTCATCCCTGGACGGATTTTTTTTGATAATTCCATTATTGCCTTCTAATATATTCATTACATTCAATCTTTAAAGCATAATTCTCATGCATGTTGTGCATATAAATTGGATCTCTAGAAGGCATATGATCGCGTGGATTGGGATTTCTTGGAGAAGGCTTTAATCAAATGGGGCTTCTCCCCGCAGTGGATTTCTTGGATTATGCTATGTGTATCCTCGGTGAAATATTATGTCAAGTTCAATGGTAAACTTTTAAGTACCTTTACCTCATCCAAGGGCCTCCGACAAGGTGATCCATTGTCTCCTTTCTTATTTTCTTTTGTTGCTGACGCGCTTTCTGCTCTCATTGAGAAGTCAATTGCGGAGGAAGGATTGGAAGGGCTTCCGATTTGTCGTGGAGCTCCGGTTATATCTCATCTCCTGTTTGCGAATGACATCATGCTATTTTTTCGAGCGACGAACCAACAATTATCCATTGTAAAAGGTTTGTTGAACACATATGCATCAGCGACGGGTCAACTTATTAACCCGGCAAAGTGTTCCATCTTGTTCTCTAATAATTGTCTGGCTAATGTTGGGGAAGAGGTAAAGAGCATCCTATATATAAATTAATAGGTTTTTGATCCTAAATACTTGGGGCTGTCGGTACCCGAAGGAAGAATCCATAAAGGAAGGTTTGAAACCCTCCAGCATAGTATGAGTAAAAGGTTGGTGGACTGGAGTGAACAATATTTATCGTGTGGTGATAAAGAGGTTTTGATCAAATCGGTTGCTCAAGCTATACCCGCCTATGTGATGACCGTTTTTTGCATGTGGACTCTGTTTGTGATGATTTGACCAAGTTGATGCGCCGGTACTTGTGAGGAGTTGAAAAGGGTAAGGTGAAGATGTCTTGGCTGAGTTGGGATAGAATGAGGCTTCCGAAGTCAAAGGGTGGCATGGGATTTAGAGATATGAGGGCCTTTAACTAGGCCTTGCTCGCCAAACAAGCTTGGAGATTAATTAATAGCCCAGACAGCCTATGTGCTCGCCTTGTGCGAGCCAAGTACTATCCCCGAGGTAACCTACTTGACACAGTTTTCTCAGTTTTCTCTAGTAATGCGTCAGCAGTGTGGAAGGGGATCGAGCATGGCCTTGTTCTTGTTAAAAAAGATTAATATGGCGTGTCGGTGATGGTTCTTTGATCCGGACATGGAGGGACCCCTCGAGGCAAGGATTTTCGTCCTATTTCCCCTAAACAAATTGTCGGTTGAATTGGGTTGCGGACTTCCTAGATGTTCTAAACAAAATTAGAACATCTCCGCGAAACAGACATGACTTCTTGGCGTGGTTCCCTGAGAGGAATGGTCGCTTTACTGTGAAAAGCGCGTACAAACTAGCGACAGTTGAGCATGACAAAATATTTGCGGGACTTCCGTCCAGCTACTCTTCCGAGGGCGACCGCTCTAATTGGCGACATATGTTGAATCCGGGGCGTTGGCAACGGACCAGTGTAAAATCTACATGCATCTACCAACGCACAACAGTTGTCCGATGTGTGGCGTGGACGTGGAGAGCTCGTTCCATGCTCTTGTTACATGCAATCACGCTGCAACCATTTGGGATCTTATGCACACAGTCTGGCCGTGATCTAATGATTGATACATATCGGGAATGGTTACTTAACTTACTTGCTAGTAGATGCAATGACACAGTGCAGGACATGACAATCATGTTAATTTGGCGGATCTGGAGCATACTTACATTTTTTGTTCATAGCAAGGAAGCTCCTCCACCAGAAATTTTTGTTGATTTCCTGCAAAGTTACTTCCGTTGCGGCTCTCAAGGATATACAATACTGAGAAAATTATCAAAGGGGAAATGTCTTGCGAAGATTTGATTCCCTCGCCGGTGAGCAAGGTGTCAACACCTTCCCCTACACGGCCACCACCTCCCGTGCATCGGGTGGTTCTTTCGGTGGATGAAGCTTTTTCAGTGGGTGATGGTTCAACGGCCGCATGTATGATCCTACGGAGACATGATGGGAGTGTTATCTTCGCGGCATACTAAGTTTTATTCAACTGTAGTAATGCTCTGGAGGTTGAGATTCACGTGTTGATGCAAGGCATGGTATTGGCAAAGCAACACTCGGAGTGCCCAATCAAGGTGGCATCGACATCACTGGCATCTCTCATAGGTGATTGTTTGGATCGCTTAGTATATAGTCATTCAGTTGCTGAGATTAAATTCTTGTTGCTTGACAAGGAGTTTATTTCCCCAAAAAATTAGAGTGTAATATTGTGGTATACTTACACCGTGGACCTCTATGTACGGAGAATTTTTTGCTAGTCGACTGTAACCCAAAAAAGGGACAGCCGACAAGTACACATTTTCCGTGATAAATAATGAAGAAAATGTAGTACTCTGTTTCCTGGACGTGATGCGATGCATCCAAATCCCAAACGCATGCATATTTGATTTTGCCGCCGGCTTTCCTGTCCAACGCCGCCGGTCTCCTCTCGCCGGCTTCCGGCTAGGCGCTAGCATATGTGGACAGGCTTCCCGTACTCCTTCGCCGTCCTCGAACGCCTCCTCCAGGATCACTTCTCCGCCCCTCGCTGCCTCCTACAGGTCCATGCCCTCCTCCTCACCTCCGGCGCGCTCCCCACCTCCCACGCCGCCGCCACCTTCCCCTACAACTGCCTCATCCATGCCCACCTCCGCCTCCCCGCTTCCACCGTTGCCCCGCTATGCGCCCCCCTCCGCCTCTTCTCGTCCATGCTCGCCGCCGGCGCGCGCCCCAACGGCCACACGTTCCCTTCTCTCCTCAGGTCCGCCTCCGCCTCCGGACCAGCCACCAGGGCCCTCCACGCGCAGTGCCTCCGCCGCGGGCTTACGGCCGATCGCTTCGTTGCATGCTCGCTCGTCAGCTCCTATGGCCGAGCTGGCCGTCTCGCGCGTGACGCTTCTAAGGTGTTTGACGAAATGGCCAGCCCGGATCTGGCCTCCTCTAACGCCATGCTTGATGTGCTGTGTCTCGCCGGCGACGTGGCTGCGGCTAGAGAGTTCTTTGAGCGGATGGTGGTGAGGGATGTGGTGTCATGGACGACACTCATCTCTGGGTTATCCAGGAATGGGTGCCATTGGGATGCTGTCGAGATCTTCAGGGGATTTTTGGTAGACAACAGGGGACTGCTCGGGGAGGCCATGTTGGTCAGCGTTCTCTCGGCTTGTGCTAACTTGGATGGCGCCGAGGGGCTTGCGGTCGGGACGGCTGTTCACGCCTATGTTCTTCGGCATGAGGTTGCCTTCACAGCGTTCTTGGGCACGGCGTTGGTCGACATGTATGGGAAGTATGGGAAGCTTGACTGTTGCAGGAGAGCCTTTCAGATTGTATGTGAGAAGGAGGTCTGTACGTGGAATGCACTACTCTCTGCACTGGCTAATCACGGGGAAGAGACTGAAGCACTGGTCAAGTTCAACATGATGATAGTTGGAGGGTTCTTGCCGAATCAGATCACATTTCTTGCTCTACTGACAGGCTGTGCTCGAGCAGGACTGGTGGAGATTGGGTTATACTGGCTCGAGACGATGGTGACTGAATACAAGGTGACTCCGATGATGGCCCATTATGGATGTGTTGTGGACCTGTTAGGCCGTGCTGGCCGTTTTATGGAGGCAATTGAGAGGATAGAGCGGATGCCCTTTTTGCCTGATGCTTCTGTGTGGGGCGCGCTTCTTGGTGCTTGCAAGCTCCATGGAAACGTGGAGCTTGTTGCTGAGATTGGGCGAAAACTAGTGGCTCTTGGTCCTCAGCAATCTGACCGGTATGTGACTATCAGGAATATTTATCTAGAAAATGGGAATTGGTGTGCTGCGACGAGAATGGGTGAGGTGATGCATGAGGCCGGGATCAAGAAGACAGCAGGGCAAAGTAATGTTGTGTTTCACAGCTCTGCCATTACTTGACTAGAGTTTGTTTGTTGCAAATATTGCTCTTCTGGGAGTGCCGTTTGTTTCTGATGACTTGTACCTTTAGGAAAATACTAAACCACATCTTGTTGTTCAAGCTTATAACAAATATTTGACGTAATGAAGAATCAGATTTTTATTCACTGAATCGGGCGGGTTACCTTTGATTTGCAAGATTGCAAAAAGGCAGTATTAGGAAAAACACAGAATTGTAGTGGCATGTCCACTCAAAACCTATAGAATTTTGTTTGCGCCAAATTAGTGTATTTGATTATACCACTGGTAAAACAAAAAGATTCTTTGCAAGAGGTTTGAGTGAATGGAAGATCCCTAAAAACTCTAAGCTCCCGGGAATTGGAGGCCTAGGAGCGCTCCGTGTATTTTTTCGCTGGTGGGTCCTGGTTGTAAGGGGGAGATGCGTGTGTGGGACACAGGTGTCAGGGAGGGCGCGGGGTATCTCCCGGTTGAACCGACATTCAGCGACACGTGTTCGTTTCATGGTGGTTTGGCTTGTGGCCGTGTCTTCTTTCCGCCGGCCCTTGTGGATCTGGTCAAAGGGGATTCTTCATTCAGAGAGGGGGTGAAGTGGTTGGCTGTAGTTTCGGCAGGGTTGTATGAGCGGCTGGAAGATGAGGGTGGGGTCACTGGGTGATTGGCGGCGGAGGTTCTCGCCGCTCCCTGCGGACGGCTGCTACGATAAGGTGGACGGCGCGGTCGTCGTCGCTCTTTGATTCAGCCGCGTTGGGGTTTGTTTTGTTTCGGCTGCTGCGGGTGTTTCCCCATGGATTGATGTGTGTATTTGCTCCCTTCTTCGCTATTATTTCTTTCTTTCTTTGTGCCTTTGTGGTGTTGTTTCCTTGCCGGTGCCGATTGATATTTGACAGGCTTGTTTCGGCTGCGGAGGGTGTCCTCCCCGTTTTTTTCTTTCTCCCCATGGATTACATGGTAGGGGCCGTAGTGGTGGATGCTTCCTGTGTATCATCACGTGTTGCTGTTGGTGCGGTCCATTGGGGGTTTGGATTAAGTGCTTTGTGGCTGCCTGGATGTGGTGCTGTCAATGGGTTTGTTTTTTTTAGAAGAAAAGGGCTCCCGCCCCGGCTCCATTTGATTGAATAAAATGAAGCCAAATTTCTGTCGATGGGTTTGTTTGGTGTGGGTTAGTGTCTCAGTGTGGTGTTCATTGCTTTCGTGGGTGTTTTTTTATAGGATGTACCATCGTTTGATTTTTGCTGTAGGTTTGGTTGGGGTGTTTACTAATCTGGTACATTGCTGTCTGCTGGCTGCTTATGTATAGGATCTGTACCTATAATCTTCACAACCGGCCAGACAGCTTCTTTGCTAATTAAGAAGCCTGTCAAATATCCGCGAACCTCTGACTTGTTTAAGCTCTCTTTGACATGGATCAATCAATAAATACATGTATGTCTAGCATCTTCACAGGACCAAATCAACTTCTTATCTAGGCACACTATTGTAAATTCCATTCGCTGTCGTAGATTTGATAAAATCATTCTGAATTGGTTTTTTAAGTACAAAACAGCAAAAGATGTCGTTTTAAATTTCCAAGAAACTGTTGTCAGTTTGTCTTCTGAATACAAAGTGGGCATAGGGGAAGGCAAAATTAAGAATCGCTGATCACATAGGTTGTACACTGGCACAATAAAGGGATTTGCCTTGATTTCTATCTATTCTCGGTTCTTAATTTGTCTAAAAGATGTGCTAAGAAATGGAGATGTAGGCACATGAGAAGAAGGAACATGGAGCCTTAGCTAATGTAATTATTTATTGTAGGGATGCTTCTGTTATAACATAATTATGTATCCCGAGATGCTCATGTTATAGAATTTTTAATTACTTCATGTTCCATTGATTTGACTGGCAACCTCTATATGTCATCTCTGATGCATCGAGTGGGCTCCGTGGATTTGGATACTGAGTTCTAATTTGATGACTTGTTTTGACAATTTCAGGTTACTGTTGCTCCCACGCTCCGTGGTATTATTTGATTTGATGTACAAATTTAATCGGGCAATACTCACATGAAAAATTAGGATATTCCTTGAACTCATTCCATTTTTACTCTGAAACTGAACATCAGTTTCATTATATTTTGGCCGATGTAGGCTAGATGATGGTAAGTTAGTATTTATCTGCTGTCTGCCTTGCTGGAAGAATTAATATCTACTATTTTATTTCATCTATGTAAGAGCATCCGAATTTACTATACATTCCGAAGAACTTAGTAACTGGTTTGCCTGCAAAGTCCGTCAGGAGGACACGATTGTAAACATAGGTCCTAGGCTCAGATATATGGATTCAGAATTTACTTGCCGAGTTGAATGCCAAGGATTTGAAGTTGTGATGCATTAGGGCAAGGATCCTTATTTTTCATTTGCCAACCATTCCTGTGCTATTTCCATATTTTTGTTCTTGCAATTTTCTCATCTAGATAATTTGCTCAGATCTCATGAGTTTTGGAAATTAGCATCTTTCCATAGCTTAGTACAGAAGCAGTTTTTATGGCTGAATAAATCTTGGTACTTCTAGGTTTGCCGGGTGGTTTGAGGCGTCCTCTTTGAGGCCAATGCTGGTAGTGCCGTTCTTGTTTAGGTGTGCAGTTGTGTCAAATTTGGTCTTTCGATTTGCTATTGTCACTGTCTTTGTGTCACCTAGGCAGAGTTCGTCCTATGGCCCCGCTGATTTTTCAGTTGGTCTTGCTGTTGTTTGGTCATGTTGTGTTTGGTTGAGCTCTAGGCTAGATGGAGAGCAGTGCGGCTGGTCATGTCTGGCACTGTCAGAAGCGCGCTGGTATACTTGATTGTGGCCATAAGGCCTTCTATGTTTCATCCCTTTTGTATTCCTGTCAATAAAAAAAGTGGAGCCACACCTTAAATTGTCATGGTGATGTTGGATGGCAGTTCGCCAGCCAGTCAGGTTGATTATTTGAGAAATCAATGTGTGTATGTCTGACAAAGTGATAATCACAGTAAACTAAAAGGCTTAGAAGTTGAATTTAAAAGAAAGTTCAGAAGGACTGGAGGCTCATGCTTCTACGGTCATATTTAAAGCTCCAGTTCTGAGTGGTGTTTCTAAAAAAGAGATTATAGACATCTGCATATATATCGTGTGTTCATAATAGATTCATGTCTCATTCTTTGTTTGTCATATTATTTTTCTCTCTATATATTGTAGAGCTCCGGTTCAAATTGCTGATATTTTCATATAAATTTTATAACTTACTCCCTCCGTCTCATAATATAAGAGCGTTTATGACACTAGTGTAGTGTCAGAAATGCTCTTATATTATGGGACTGAGGGAGTAGCAAAAAAGGTCCTAATAAAGTAGAGCCACAAGTTTCAGAAGTAAGATGTTTATAACTACGCAGACAAGTTCTGAACTTCTGATAAATAAGATCCAAAAGTTTCAGAAATAAAGGTAGGGAAATCAAAGGTAAAACATGCAGGCAAATGACTTTGCATATCAAAGAACAAGAACTATGAATATGAGTAACTTATACATGCACAATGGTATGAATGTCGCAATTAGACTTTCCTTCTGCTATTACCCCGTGTGTTGCTTCAGTAAATGAAGTTTATAGGCTTAGCTTGGTCTACATAATTCAAGGTTACTATTTTTAGCCCCCTGAGCAAATTTGCAGGTCAACAATAGGTATGTATAACAGAATCCAATGTTATTCAGATTCACTCCATGAACAAGCTGAACGTAGCTCCGTGGCACAAAATGCAGCCGTGAAAAACACAATGTATATGCATACACGTGGTTTAATGGTGCATTGGTGAACTTCTTATGCTACATCTGCTGTTTTGAATTGAGATAGTTTAGTGGCCTCACCATGTTGGACGATCTCTAACTCATGAAGGGAAGTCATGCTTACAATAGTGTTGATTGTAAGGTCGATAAAAATCTGTCATGTATGCTGGACTATGTTACATGTTATTCGTCATTTTGGCATCAACATACTATAAAAGTTTCTCTTGCCAATTGTGATGATTAATTTCATGACTAAGTTGCCAGAGGTCCTATTGATTAACTTTACTATATAGAGTTGCTCTTCTAAGTTCTGGCAGAGAAATGTCGACATCCGGTGCAGACGTGCTCATCAGTGAAGCTATGAATACATATGTCTCCTTTCTGACTGCTTAAATACTAAGGTTAATTTATTGACCTCCAAATATCTGCAATGTTGGGATGGTAGCAGCAAGCAAGTCCTGTATTTCTGCGATTTAGGCATATATAGTTCATATAGTTGGTCGTACAGAAAAGCTGGTGAGCAACTCAAAAAATCACTTAGGAAACTTCCCTATATACGTACATTCATTGTAAGTGTTTCACCATATTTGACTGTTTTTAGCAAAAATAGAATAATTAGATAGGTTTACTGCTAATGTGCTATGAACATTTTGGCATTGTTAATTATTGCCTGTTACCATGAATCTATAAACTGGTTCTTATGTAGCCTTATGAAACAGAATGGTGCGGGAAACAGATCTATATTATACGATACATGAGATGATGAGAACCCAGTGACAACACATTCAAAAAAATTGAGGTAGCTACGCTACAAAACAAGCAGCGCAGCAAACCGCGCCTTACCTTCTAGTTTCCTATTAAATGTACTGCAATTGATTTCTTT
This sequence comes from Aegilops umbellulata, assembly GCA_032464435.1. NCBI lineage: Eukaryota > Viridiplantae > Streptophyta > Magnoliopsida > Poales > Poaceae > Aegilops > Aegilops umbellulata. The sequence goes on from CP136059.1 coordinate 216,778,412, forward strand.
GAAAAAATATTCACAGGATTCATCATGTTAGAATAAATCCGAGGCATACCATCGGTCATCCGAGGACCAAGCAATCACGCGAGCACGACACCGAGATTTGTTAACAAGGTTCACCGATATGGCTACATCCCCGGGGCAATGACTATGGACGCTCCTCCCCGTGACATCGCTACAATACCGCACCCGGTTGCCCTGGACACCGACACATGCCGCCGGCTTCCCTTGCGTTCCGGTGCTATTAGGTTGGCATATGTTACATCGTGTGTCTACCCCACTATATATGAGAGGCCTAGGAAACAAGTGTCCTATTAGGACACAACTCCACATCCTATGTAAACACAATACAACTCCTAGTCCAACTGTAACCTACTTTGTACACAATATTCGACACAACTCCAACAAATTCCATCTTGGCGAATTTCTCCACCACCTTGAATTTGTCCATGCGTCAAACTTCCATGTACATTGGACTTGAACTTATCCCATGAGTACCGCTGCTACTCCAAAGACTCCATATGACTTCACCTGTAACTTGTAGTCCCTTCTTTTCTTGACCACAGTCAACACTCGAGCAAAATTAAGCTCCTCATTACTCTACTTTGTGTCCCCAACTTCCGGAGTATCCATCAATGCCATCACACACCGATCACTGACCTGCGTGAAAGTGAACAACTCATATATTGGGTGTCACACATAAGAGTTACCTGAACTCAACATCAGCGCTCTTCCTTGACCGCCTATCTGAAACTTGAAAGAATTTCACCATTGCTTGTAGTCACCCCGAGTCAAATTCGCAGTTGTCTCATCACATGTATGACCGCCAGAGCCCTGGCCCGTCTCCATGTCCCGTGCGTACCTCACGCCTCGCTGCTATTACCGCGTCGAGCCTCCGCGGTCCCGGTCGAGTCTCAAGGGTCGCGAACCCACACCACTCAACCCCACTTCAGAGTACCACCGATCATCACAGACCGATGACGAGTTTCACGCTTCCATCAGACCACTGGGCTCCAGTCCAAACTGCGTGCCACTCGCTTTTCCTGCTGAAATAGGCTTCGACTCTCTGACGTCTTACGCCGTAGCCCCTCAATCAGCAACGAGTGAAGTCCTCCAGACTCCAGCTCCACCTTCAACATGACTCCATGGTAGATGATCAGTCCACCCCTGCGCCTCATCGACTTCAAGCTACTTGTATACACCATCTTGAATCAATCCCGCGCCATAGTCTTGTCGAAGCCACACAACCCTCGGGGCCTGCGCCATGTGTTTCCACGCCCCAGAAGTCGGTCACCATCAGCATCACGCTCCTAGGTCGTCGTCGCCGATCCCACCACCGTCTTCGTCTTATGTATCAACCGACTTGCGTCGATCCAGTCAGACTGTCCAGTTCGACCCAGCCGAACTTGTTCGACTGTACGACACACTCAAGGCTCCCAAACCGTCTTCCGCGAATTTCCGTCCATCACATGATAATTCCATCTCAGCGGACCTGCCTTCCTGCAACGCCTTCAAGCATCACTGTTGCACCAACAAATTTTCCATCCTTGTCTGCCATAACTCAAGGTTTTCAGTTCCATGAACTTCTCCACCTCATACCTGACACCCATTGACGTCATGGTTCTTTGTACGGCTGACCTTGTGAAACATATGAGCAATCCCCCATGTGTTGTAGCTATAGCCCAACCTCCAATGCTGGCTGTTGCTTTGTCCATGTCCTTGCTAGCAATGGATACTGACCGGTTGATGGATTTTTCGCTCAAAACGATCTGCTGCCTTGCATCGTATACATGAGGACTCGGTCCTTTTTTTTCTCAAAACAGAATCTCGTACGCAACCTTGTTGTCACGATCAAAACGCCCAAGCTGGCCCATGTAGGTTGGGTTATCCAGCAGGCCCAATTACGACGCATGTGATGATGGCAGCGCTCAGGAGGCCAGCTCCCGGTCGCCCTGGACACCGGCACATGCCGCCGGCTTTTCCTGCGTTCTGGTGCTATTATGTTGGCATAGGTTACATCATGTGTCAACCCCCACTATATATGAGAGGCCTAGGATACAAGTGTCCTATTAGGACACAACTCCACATCCTATGTAAACACAATACAACTTCTAGTCCAACTGTAACCTACCATGTATACAATATTCGACACAACTCCAACACATCATACAAATCAAAAAACCAATATAGGAAGAAATTTCTAAAATCTTTTAAATCAAAGGGTCCCTAAAACTGATAATAAAAAGATTGTCCAGCTTAACCAAAAAGAAAAAGAAATCCAAGCAGCCAAAGTGATATGCGTGCAGTTCTCCATTGTTTAGCTCCAATATCTAAGGGCATGACCAACGTTGTCCATCAAGATGCCGCTAACCATTCGGGTGCGTGGTCCGGACACTTTGTGTCATCCACCATCGTATGTCAAATGTCCACAAATCAGCCTGCATGTCTGAACAACCGCCACATAGGTGTCTGACACTTCGGATCCAGACAAAAACCCACCCATAGCCCTGCTCTTCTCACTCCGTCCCTTCCCCCTTCCTCTCTATATGGATAGTCTGAGATCGATGTCGCCGCTGCACCAACCACTTTGCCGTCCAGGCCTTGCCAAACCTCCGCCACTCCCTGAATGTAGACCAACCACATGTCTCTAAGTCATCGTCAAGTTTGCTACTGGGGTGGTCAAGGTGTTTGGACCAGAGTACTTGAGAGAACCAACCGTCGAAGACACCGCACGACTCACTGTCGGAAGTCAGACGATAGCTAGGTAAGCTCGGATCTTTGGATTACATGCATTGCATGGCAATGAAAGAATTTCCCATATGCTCTAAAGGGCAATATCAGGAGCACTGCAAGAAGCCCATCATGATTCTTGAAGCAATTGCATCACAAGACCACTGGATTTGACACTCTTTCTTTGGGATTTCCGGGTCTCACAATGACATCAACGTGCCACATCGTCTCCATTGTTTGCAAGGTTATGTGCGGGAGAAGCTCCTTCGTGTAACTATAATACTCTATATATACCATCAATAGTCATGACTACAACATGAACTATTATCTTTGTGATGGTATCAATCCTTCATGGGAACTTCGTCGGGACCATCTATGATTCAAGGAGTAGGAAAAGATATTATTTTTCCCAAAGAAAAGAAGAAGCCAGAAATGATCACGAGAGGGCATTTGGAGTGCTCCAAACTTATTTTGCAGTAGTTCGAGGACCTGCAAAAATATGAGATGCAGAAACATTGCGGGAGGTGATGATAGTTTGTGTGATACACAACATTATTGTGTAGGATGAGGGTGATGAAGTTCGCCACGGTTTGGAATTTGAACGCATGGTTGATCTTATCCAACTTTCATATCAAAATCCGACGAAGTTTGATGATTTTATCTAAATGTATCAGCGGCTTCACTAGCAGATTCGGAATGGTCTGGTTCACGTATTCGTGGGTGCTTCGAGGGAAGAATTAAAAAATGTGTCTGAATAAGTTGAACTATTTTATTACTACTGTAGTAAGTATTTATTAAGTGATTAGATAGGCGGTCTGGAGAAAGTAAGCATGGGTCGAAACAGTGTTGGAGATGACGTAACCCTAAGAAATCCCCTTTCTCCGAACCCTCAAACCGCCCGGGGTTCTCCACTTCCTCTTCCTCCCTCGCTCACTCACCAAGCATTCCAGGTCCCAGAAGCATCTAGACCTAAGAATTTACGCAGCCCGGTCCACCGTCGAGGGTATTCTGGCCAGCCGGCGATGGCCGGATGCTGACGGTTCTCCTGGGAGGAAACTCGGCTTCAAAATCTGTCGACGGCAGCTCGCTAGGGTGCCACGCAATTCCACCCCTACCCCAACCCCACAAGATCTACAGGTAAACGATCAACAAGCTCACAATTTTCACTCCGAGGCAGCAGTTGATGCACCGAAGGGTCCATGCCTGATCTTTGTTGGGTTTTGCTTTTCAGCGGCCAGAGCCGGCGCACCCCAGCTGTTCGGCGTAATGCCTAAGGAGCAAGCGACGGCCTCCCGCAGGCGGAAGGCGGCGCCCGAGGCGCGTGGCGGCGAGGGCATCGACGCTCTGCCGAGCGAGGTCCTGCAGCATGTACTGTCCTTCTTGCCGGTGGCGGAGGCCGTGCAGACCTGCGTGCTGGCTCGGCGCTGGCGCGACCTCTGGAAGTCCATGCCGGTCCTGCGCATCACCTGCGAGGGGAGGATTCTGAACCGGCGGGGCGTCAGGAGGCTCAACAAGTTTGTGAACCACCTGCTGCTCCTCCGCGACCGCAGCGCGCCCCTGCATGCGTGTGAGATAGAGCTCAGCACTTTCCATAGCCAGGATGAACCGCAGGTCAATTTATGGACCCGACATGCTCTCTTGTGCCAAGCTCGAGTCCTCAGTGTTCATTTAAGCCGTGATAACAATAGCTTCGAGCTGCTGGAGGACCTGCCTCTCGTCTCCCCGCACTTGACGAGGTTGGAGCTTTGCAACGTAGTGTTAAATGATAGCATTCTGAATTTTTCGAGCTGCCCAGCGCTGGAAGAACTATGGATAAGGGGTTGCTACATCCAAGCTGACATGATCATGTCCCAGTCCCTAAAACGCCTCACCATCCTTGACTGCATATTTTATCCAAATGAACGGACTCGGATTTCTGTCCCAAGTCTAGTTGCACTGGAATTAATTGAATGTTGGGGGAGGACTCCTTTGCTCGAAAGCATGCCATCGTTAGTAACAGGATCTGTTAAGCTTGCCGACTGTGATGATTGTTGTGGTAAAGAGGCTGGTGGTTCGTGTGTCGATGATACCTGTGAAAATTGTAGTTCCATTGATGATGACACTGGAGATTGTGTGCTTCTCAATGGTTTGTCAGAGGCTAAAAGCTTGGAGTTGATAGCTGAACCTTGTGTGGTATGTTTGCATCTACTTTTTTTCTCAGCTTTATTGTTATTTGTGAACTGTGATACATTATGTCTCTTACATTATATAATCATTTGACATTTGTGAAGTAGCAGCTATGCAAGTGGTTTGCTTGCACCTTTACATTATATGGATTTAATTTCCCGTGACTGTATTCATATTGTGTATTGTATTACTTCTGAAACTGCAAGCACAGGTTTAATGTTTGTATTGGAATAAATCTGTGAAATCTATTTTTATATGGCCAATTATATATATTCACATTCGAGAAATATTATGTACATCTTTATATGTTATGCAAGGGGGTAAAAGTGAACTTATAAAATCTGATATGGGTTACAAGCCTCTTTTTTCGCTTTGGCCAAATCAGATTTTGCTTTTCAATACTTGTGGGAGCTTCATTTACTTCAGTAGCATCACACCTTGTACTAAAAAAAAATCTTGAGATATTCTTACCCATTTGCATTTTCTGTAGTTTATCCTCAAAAGAGATTTGATGTGGTGCCCAACCTTTAGCAAGTTAAAAACCTTGTTACTCAACGATTGGTGTATGAAGGCCAATCTTGGTGCACTCATGTGCTTTCTCCAACACACACCTGTTCTCGAGAAGCTTACCATCCAGCTTTGTCAGGTATATGCTTCGTAAATCTGATAGATGTTCCCGTTTAAGTTATCATGAATGAAAAAATTAGTAATTTTGCTCCATACACATACAGGCACCCAGCAGTCGGATGGGGACTGAAGGAAGCTACAATCTGACGGGGCAACCGTTTGCATCTAACAAGCTTAAGGTACTTGAAATCAAGTGTGAGAAGATTGATGAGAGGGTTCACAGAATTTTAACGTTCTTGAGTACCTGTGACATGCATGTTGAGCAAATCAATATCCAGCAGAGTATTGGATCTTCTGAAGGTTAGTAGGTTCTTGACGCTCGTACCATCTAGGCCCCAATTGCACTTCTGTTGATTAGTAACTAGAATGATCATGTTGAGGTTACAGAGCCCAAGGATTTTCCTCAGGAGCCCAGAGCTGGACCTTCTCAAGCGCGAGCTCCGCGTGTGTTGCCCTCGCAGAATGCTCAGTTGAGGAGCATGGCTGAGCAGATTGTAGTCAGGCAGGAGCAGATCGAAGTTGAGCAACAGCAGATCCTAGCGCATCTGGGGCAGATCCAAGTTGAACAGCAGCAGGTCATAGCGCATCAGGAGGAGATCCAAGTTGAGCAGCAGCAGATCATAGCTGGGCAGCAGCAGCAGAGGCACCTCTTGACTCAGATCTTAGACTGGCTCCAGGAACATTCAGCTCGGAAGACTCCACCAGCTGCTCCTTGTGCTGCTGGCTCAGCTCACACAGAGGGTCTTGAGTGACATGGTGCATTTGCAGAGACTTTGCTCATCCATTGTCACTACATGTCAGCTATATGCATGTCAGTTTATCTTGTTAGGCACTTAACTGTTGGAAGGTGGAGAAAACGTTGCATGTTGGATGACCTTTGGTGAATGGGATTATGCTATGTTTGTTGGGACATACTGTGTCATACATAGCATATGTTTTCTTACATTGTTTTTGAAGCTCTTCTTACATATTTGTGTGATGATGCACTTTTATCTATACATAGTTTTTTTTATGTGATGATATTAACTGTTGCACACTGTATTTTCAAGCTGAAGCTCTGTCCTTGATAGAAAACACAACCGCCGGGGGGCCAAAACTTAATGTTTCATGTCAGATTCTCCTAGGGTATAAAGGTTGATGCTGGAGCATCAGACCAGATTATATTGGAAATAGTCTCTTGCCATAGCACATAGGTGGTCTCTAGGAGTATTACACAATCTACACTTGTCTTCCTGGAAGCATAATGTTAAAACTTTCAAGAATCACCAGTGCAGGAATCTGAAAACAGGGCGCATAATCAACATTTCTTTCCGCCAAACACAAAAAATCTAGAATGCACATGATAGATAATCAAGGTACAAACAGAGTAGACGGAGAACTACTACCATATATGCATACAAAATGTTGAGCAAACTGCAAGAACCCATATATACAAATTAATCTCCAAAATCAACCAAAAAATCGTTTGTTTCTAGCAGATCAATCAATCGGTCCCTCTAGCGTACGCTACGGTGCCGCTGTCCTGCAATCAACTATCCTTGTTTCAGGTAGGCGAACTCGATCGTCATGATCAAACTATATCCTCCAAAGATTCCCACTCCGGTTCCCCCATGACCGTCTTCGCCGGCTGCTGCTGGCACTGACCAAGAACGGCCGCCGGCACTCCGGCAGCCGTGAAGCAGCGCCCATGCCGCCGCCGCTGCTGGTACTGACCAAGAAGGTCCGCCGGCGATGCGGCCCCCGTGGAGTTCTGCCCCTGCTGGCCGTCGTGATGAAGAAGACACGCCGGCTGCGGCGCCTGCGGCACCTCAACAACGCGCTCTTGCCCGAGACCACGGACGCTCCCCGGCGGCAGCAGCGCCACGACGGCGTCGAAACAGCCTGCCGGGACGGCGGCCCGGACAGGCTTCTTGTCCCCGTCGGGCCCCACCGTGACGCCGTCCTCCCCGTAGATCCCCCTCAGCTCGTCGTCGGTGGCGCGCGGGGAGACGTAGAGCATGTAGAGCGCGGGCACGCCATTCTTGCCGGCGCCGTCGTCGTTGGCGCTGGTGAATTCCTGCACCAGCCACGGCGTCTTCTCCTTCCTGGACGGGCCGAGGAAGAAGACGAAGTGGCTCTCGACCCCGCCCCCCTCGGCCTCGCTCCGCTCCGCCCGCCAGTGCCCGCCGGTGTCGACTTTGCGGCCGGCGCGCTTGGCCGCCGAGCCGGGGCACTGGAACCTGGTCTCGCAGAGGAACCACCAGGTGTGCTGGCCCGCGCGGGCGCTCGCCGGCGGGTGCCGCCGCCGCAGCGCGTCGGGGCTCTCTCCGTAGATGTCGGCGTGGCAGACGAACCCCCGCGCGTCGGCGGGCACCTCCTTGCCGCCGGCGATCCAGCGGTCGAGGAGCGCCACGCTCTCCTCCCGCGTCGGGCTGAAGTAGACGCCGGGGGCCAGCCCCGGCGGGTCGAGGTTGTGCCCGACCGGACCGGGCATCTCCGCCGCGCCCGTGGAGCCGCTGCCTCCGGCGTCGGCGGCGGATGTTGGGTTCTTGGATGCTGCTACCACTTTTCTTGCTTTCTTGAGGGCCATGGGATGGGAGTCGGCGGCGTTTGTTGTGTGCGGGGAGGGATGGGGCGGGCGTGCCGTTTTTATTGCTTATTGGGGGACGCGCTTTTCTTCTGTCTCCTTGTCCCGAGACCGTCGGGAAAATCTTTTTTTAGTAGAGAGGTCAACCCACTAGAAGGTTCTTCTATTCCCCTCAAAAAAAAAAAAAAGAAGGTTCTTCTATCCAATCACGGTAACAGAAAATCTAGTCATCCTAGTGCTTGCATAAATTCACATCCTAAGTGGTACAATCATCAAAGATTGCATATGCCGCGCATGGGCGATCGACCTCCTTCTTTCATCGTTGAGATCACCTCAGCATTATCGGGACTATGCTAAAGAGAGGACAAATAGAAGACCAATGGCTTGAGCCGATATAGCGTCTGGGCACCATTCTTCGGTATAACCTCCAAAGTGCACGCGCACTAAACGGAGAGAACGAGCGGCCGGCTCGTGACCACACGATCGCATCGCGCGAGCGCCAGGTGCTAGCTGGTCCGTTTCCTCCAACCGCGCGGTCGTGGGCGATTTGTCCTTATCCGACCCAACATGAGACCCACATGTAAGCGGCTAGAGGGAGATCGTGGGCGGCCCTTTTGAAACGCGAGCCGTTCTCTCCCCCATTTCCTCCGCTGGCCGTGGCATTCCCGTTCCTCTCCTCCCTTTTCGCTCTCGCCCCGCAACTGCGGCGGAATCGTGCTGCGGCTCTCAAATCGCTGGCGGATTCGTTGCTGGACCCGGGGGGGGGGGGGGATTCGCTGCTGGTCCTAGTCGGCGTTGCAGGTACCTACTACTGTCCTCCCTTTCTTTGTCTCGTCGCGGGGGGGGGGGGGGGGGGGGGGGTCTAGGACGAGTCGAGGTCGTCGGTGGCGGAAATGGCGGGCTGGGATTCCTAGGGTTCCTATGGCTTCAACTGCCTCGTATGGTCGATTTGGTGTAGACGTGTCGTGTGTGCTTTCGTTCGACTCTCCTGTCCTTGGATTTGTGCGGCAGCAAGGGACAGTGGTGGTGGGGATTCATGGCGGGAGGGTGCGTTGGTGTTGGTGGAGTGGTTGTTTGGATTTGTGGTCGACGCAGACGTCTGCGGGGGCCTTCTGTTGTCCTTCCCCTCTCTGTCTCGTCACCGGGGATGAGGCCGTGTCCAGGATGACGGTGGCGGATCTGGCAGGCTGCATAGGGTCCCTTTATGTGCTTGCTTCGATTTTGTGCGGTTGCAAGGGGTAGTGATGGTGGGGATTCATTACTGAGTGTTTTGCGGGTCATGGCCGAGTGATGCTCGGGATTTTTGCGGTTTGAGGTACGGGTGCGCCCAATGTACCATGTTCTGGTCCTCGCTGCGGTTTCGTTGTTGGTAGATGATGTCCTAGATGTGTGCAATGCAATGGCTGATTGAACTACTTTTTGGTTTAGTTGCACAAAATAATACCCAATTGGTTGCATCCCTTTTTAGTTGGCTGTTCACATGTTCTGCACTTTGCATTAGTTGTCATGCTTAGTTGGCTTCCTGTTTGTACTAGGTTGGTTGTCTATATGTTGTTCAGTTGCACAAGTTGAAGGAAATATGCCCTAGAGGCAATAATAAAGTTATTATTTATTTCCTTATATCATGATAAATGTTTATTATTCATGCTAGAATTGTATTAACCGGAAACATAATACATGTGTGAATACATAGACAAACATAGTGTCATTATTATGCCTCTACTTGACTAGCTCGTTAATTAAAGATGGTTATGTTTCCTAACCATAGACATGAGTTGTCATTTGATTAAAGGGATCCCATCATTAGGAGAATGATGTGATTGACTTGACCCATTCCGTTAGCTTAGCACTCGATCGTTTAGTATGCTGCTATTGCTTTCTTCATGACTTATACATGTTCCTATGACTACGAGATTATGCAATTCCCGTTTACCGGAGGAACACTTTGTGTGCTATCAAACGTCACAACGTAACTGGGTGATTATAAAGGTGCTCTACAGGTGTCTCCGATGGTACTTATCGGGTTGGCGTATTTCGAGATTAGGATTTGTCACTCCGATTGTCGGAGAGGTATCTCTAGGCCCACTCGGTAATGCACATCACTATAAGCCTTGCAAGCATTGCAACTAATGAGTTAGTTGTGGGATGATGTATTACAGAACGAGTAAAGAGACTTGCCGGTAACGAGACTGAAATAGGTATTGAGATACCGACGATCGAATCTTGGGCAAGTAACATACCGATGACAAAGGGAACAACGTATGTTGTTATGCGGTCTGACCGATAAAGATCTTCATAGAATATGTGGGAGCCAATATGAGCATTCAGGTTCCGCTATTGGTTATTGGCCAGAGACGTGTCTCGGTCATGTCTACATAGTTCTCGAACCCATAGGGTCCGCACGCTTAAAGTTTCGGTGACGATTGCATTATGAGTTTATGTGATTTGATGTACCAAAGGTGGTTCGGAGTCCCGGATGAGGTCGGGGACATGACGAGGAGTCTCGAAATGGCCGAGACGTAAATATCGATATATTGGACGACTATATTCGGACATCGGGAAGGTTGCGAGTGATTCGGGTATTTTCGGGGGTACCGGGGAGTAACGGGAATACGGGGAAGAAGTAATGGGCCTCATGGGCCAAGTGGTGGAAGAGAGGAGGTAGGGCGTGTGGCCCCCCTAGCCCAAACCGAATTGGACTAGGGGGGCCGGCCCCCTTTCCTCCTTTTCCTCCCTCTCCTTCCTTCTCCTTCTCCTCCTTCCTTTCCTCCTCCTAGTAGGAGTAGGAAAGGGGAGTCCTACTCCTACTAGGAGGAGGACTCCTCCTCCTGGCGCGCCCATAGAGGGTCGGCCGGCCTCCCCCTTGCTCCTTTATATACGGGGGCAGTGGGGCACCTCTAGACACACAAGTTGATCAGTTGATCTCTCCCAACCGTGTGCGGTGCCCCCCTCCACCATAATCCACCTCGGTCATATCGTAGCGGTGCTTAGGCGAAGCCCTGCGTCGGTAGCATCATCATCATCGTCATCACGCCATCGTGCTAACGGAACTCTCCCTCGAAGCTCTGCTGGATCGGAGTTCGTGGGACGTCATCGAGCTGAACGTGTGCTGAACTCGGAGGTGCCGTGCGTTCGGTACTTGGATCGGTCGGATCGTGAAGACGTACGACTACATCAACCGCGTTGTCATAATGCTTCTGCTTTCGGTCTACGAGGGTACGTGGACATACTCTCCCCTCTCGTTGCTATGCATCACTATGATTCTGTGTGTGCGTAGGAAATTTTTGAAATTACTACGTTACCCAACAGTGGCATCCGAGCCAGGTTTTATGCGTAGATGTCATATGCACGAGTAGAACACAAGTGAGTTATGGGCGATATAAGTCATATTGCTTACCAGCATGTCATACTTTGGTTCGGCGGTATTGTTGGATGAAGCGGCCCGGACCAACATTACGCGTACGCTTACGCGAGACTGGTTCTACCGACGTGCTTTGCACACAGGTGGCTGGCGGGTGTCAGTTTCTCCAAGTTTAGTTGAACCGAGTGTGGCTACGCCCGGTCCTTGCGAAGGTTAAAACATCACCAACTTGACAAACTATCGTTGTGGTTTTGATGCGTAGGTAAGAACGGTTCTTGGTCAGCCCGTAGCAGCCACGTAAAACTTGCAACAACAAAGTAGAGGACGTTTAACTTGTTTTTGCAGGGCATGTTGTGATGTGATATGGTCAAGATGTGATGAGATATAAGTTGTTGTATGAGATGATCATGTTTTGTTGAAGTTATCGGCAACTGGCAAAAGCCTTATGGTTGTCTCTCTATTGCATAAGATGCAAGCGCCAAATAATTGCTTTACTTTATTGCTATGCGATAGCAATAGTTGCAATAGCAATTGTTGGCGAAACGACCATGTGATGACACATTGATATAGATCAAGATGATGGAGATTATGGTGTCATGCCGGTGACGATGGAGATCATGATGATGCTTCGGAGATGGAGATCACAAGCACAAGATGATGATGGCCATATCATATCACTTATATTGATTGCATGTGATGTTTATCTTTTATGCATCTTATTTTGCTTTGATTGACGGTAGCATTATAAGATGATCTCTCACTAAATTTCGAGATAAAAGTGTTCTCCCTGAGTATGCACCGTTGCCAAAGTTCGTCGTGCCCAGACACCACGTGATGATCGGGTGTGATAAGCTCTACGTCCATCTACAACGGGTGCAAGCCAGTTTTGCACACGCAGAATACTCAGGTTAAACTTGACGAGCTTAGCATATGCAGATATGGCTTCGGAACACTGAGACCGAAAGGTCGAGCGTGAATCATATAGTAGATATGATCAACATACTGATGTTCACCATTGAAAACTACTCCATTTCACGTGATGATCGGTTATGGTTTAGTTGATTTGTATCACGTGATCACTTAGATGATTAGAGGGATGTCTATCTAAGTGGGAGTTCTTAAGTAATATGATTAATTGAACTTTAATTTATCATGAACTTAGTCATGGTAGTATTAGCATATCTATGTTGTAGATCAATAGCTCGCGTTTAGCTCCCCTGTTTTATTTTTGATATGTTCCTAGAGACAACTAAGTTGAAAGATGTTAGTAGCAATGATGCGGATTGGATCCGTGATCTGAGGACTATCCTCATTGCTGCACAGAAGAATTATGTCCTTGATGCACCGCTAGGTGATATACGTATTGCAGGAGCAGATGCAGACGTTATGAACGTTTGGCTAGCTCAATATGATGACTACTTGATAGTTTAGTGCACCATGCTTAACGGCTTAGAATCGGGACTTCAAAGACGTTTTGAACGTCATGGACCATATGAGATATACCAGGAGTTGAAGTTAATATTTCAAGCAAATACCCAAGTTGAGAGATATGAAGTCTCCAACAAGTTCTATTGCTAAAATATGGAAGAGAATAGCTCAAGCAGTGAGCATGTGCTCAGATTGTCTGGGTACTACAATCGCTTGAATCAAGTGGGAGTTAATCTTCCAAATAAAATAGTGATTGACAGAATTCTCTAGTCACCATCACCAAGTTAGTAGAACTTCGTGATGAACTATAATATGCAAGGGATAACGGAAACGATTCCCAAGCCCTTCGTGATGCTAAAGTCGACGAAGGTAGAAATCAAGAAAAACATCAAGTGTTGATGGTTGACAAGACTACTAGTTTCAAGAAAAGGGCAAAGGGAAGAAGGGGAACTTCAAGAAGAACGGCAAGCAAGTTGCTGCTCAAGTGAAGAAGCCAAAGTCTGGTCCTAAGCCTGAGACTAAGTGCTTCTACTGCAAAGGGACTGGTCACTGGAAGCGGAACCGCCCCAAGAATTTGGCGGATAAGAAGGATGGCAAAATGAACAAAGGTATATTGGATATACATGTTATTGATGTGTACTTTACTAGTGTTTATAGCAACCCCTCGGTATTTGATACTGGTTCAGTTGCTAAGAGTAGTAACTCGAAACGGGAGTTGCATAATGAACAAAAACTAGTTAAGGATGAAGTGACGATGGGTATTGGAAGTGGTTCCAAGATTGATATGATCATCATCGCACACTCCCTATACTTTCGGGATTAGTGTTGAACCTAAATAAGTGTTATTTGGTGTTTGCGTTGAGCATGAATATGATTTGATCATGTTTATTGCAATACGGTTATTCATTTAAGTTAGAGAATAATTGTTATTCTGTTTAAATGAATAAAACCTTATATGGTTACACACCCAATGCGAATGGTTCATTGGATCTCGATCATAGTGATACACATATTCATAATATTGAAGCCAAAAGATGCAAAGTTAATAATGACAGTGCAACTTATTTGTGGCACAGCCGTTTAGGTCATATTGGTGTAAAGCGCATGAAGAAACTCCATGCTGATGGGCTTTTGGAATCACTTGATTACGAATCACTTGATGCTTGCGAACCATGCCTCTTGGGCAAGATGACTAAAACTCCGTTCTCCGGAACAATGGAGCGAGCAACAGATTTGTTGGAAATCATACATACTGATGTATGTGGTCCGATGAATATTGAGGCTCGCGGCAGGTATCGTTATTTTCTGACCTTCACAGATGATTTGAGCAGATATGAGTATATCTAATTGATGAAACATAAATTCTGAAACATTTGAAAAGTTCATATAATTTCAGAGTGAAGTGGAAAATCATCGTAATAAGAAAATAAAGTTTCTACGATCTGATCGTGGAGGAGAATATTTGATTTATGAGTTTGGTCTTCATTTGAAACAAATGTGGAATAGTTTCGCAACTCACGCCACCTCGAACACCACAGCGTAATGGTGTGTCCGAACGTCATAACTATACTTTATTGGATATAGTGCAATCTATGATGTTTCTTACCGATTTACCACTATCGTTTTGGGGTTATGCATTAAGAGACAGCTGCATTCACGTTAAAAAGGGCACCATCTAAATCTGTTGAGACGACACCGTATGAACTGTGGTTTGGCAAGAAACCAAAGTTGTCGTTTCTTAAAGTTTGGGGTTGCGATGCTTATGTGAAAAAGTTTCATCCTGATAAGCTCAAACCCAAATCAGAGAAGTGTGTCTTCATAGGACACCCAAATGAGACAGTTGGGTACACCTTCTATCACAGATCCGAAGGCAAGACATTATTTGCTAAGAATGGATCCTTTCTAGAGAAGGAGATTCTCTCGAAAGAAGTGAGTGGGAGGAAAGTAGAACTTGATGAGGTAACTGTACCTGCTCCCTTATTGGAAAGTAGTTCATCACAGAAATCTGTTCCTGTGACTCCTACACCAATTAGTGAGCAAGCTAATGATGATGATCATGTAACTTCAGATCAAATTACTACCGAACCTCGTAGGTCAACCAGAGTGAGATCCGCACCAGAGTGGTACGGTAATCCTGTTCTGGAGGTCATGTTACTTGACCATGACGAACCTACGAACTACGAGGAAGCGATGATGAGCCCAGATTCCGCGAAGTGGTTTCAGGCCATGAAATCTGAGATGGGATCCATATATGAGAACAAAGTATGGAATTTGGTTGACTTGCCCGATGATCAGCAAGCCATAGAAAATAAATGGATCTTCAAGAGGAAGACGTATGCTGATAGTAGTGTTACTATCTAGAAAGCTAGAATTATCGCAAAAGGTTTTCGACAAGTTTAAGGTGTTGACTACGATGTGAGTTTCTCACTCATATCTATGCTTAAGTCTATCCGAATCATGTTAGCAATTGCCGCATTTTATGAAATATGGCAAATGGATAAACAAAACTGCATTCCTTAATGGATTTATTAAAGAAGAGTTGTATATGATGCAACTAGAAGGTTTTGTCAATCCTAAAGGTGTTAACAAAATATGCAAGCTCCAGCGATCCATCTATGGACTGGTGCAAGCATCTTGGAGTTGGAATATACGCTTTGATAAGTTGATCAAAGCATATAGTTTTATACAGACTTGCGATGAAGCCTATATTTACAAGAAAGTGAGTGGGAGCACTACAACATTTCTGATAAGTATATGTGAATGACATATTGTTGATCGAAGATAATGTAGAATTATTCTGCAAAGCATAAAGGAGTGTTTGAAAGGAGTTTTTCAAAGAAAGATCTCGGTGAAGCTGCTTACATATTTAGCATCAAGATCTATAGAGATAGATCAAGACACTTGATAAGTTTTTCAATGAGTACATACCTTGACAAGATTTTGAAGTAGTTCAAAATGGAACAGTCAAAGAAAGAGTTCTTGCTTGTGTTACAAGGTGTGAAATTGAGTAAGACTCAAAGCCCGACCACGGCAGAAGATAGAAAGAGAATGAAAGTCATTCCCTATGCCTTGGCCATAGGTTCCATAAAGTATGCCATGCTGTGTACCAGATCTATTGTACACCCTACACTGATTTTGACAAGGGAGTACAATAGTGATCTAGGAGTAGATCACTGGACAGCGGTCAAAATTATCCTTAGTGGAATAAGGATATGTTTCTCGACTATGGAGGTGACAAAAAGGTTCGTCGTAAAGGGTTACGTCGATGCAAATTTCGACACTGATCCAGATGACTCTAAGTCGCAATCTGGATACATATTGAAAGTGGGAGCAATTAGCTAGAGTAGCTCCGTGCAAAGCATTGTTGACATAGAAATTTGCAAAATACATACGGATCTGAATGTGGCAGACCCGTTGACTAAACTTCTCTCACAAGCAAAACATGATCACACCTTAGTACCCTTTGGGTGTTGGTCACATGATGATGTGAACTATGGGTGTTAATCACATGGTGATGTGAACTATTGGTATTAAATCACATGGTGATGTGAACTAGATTATTGTCTCTAGTGCAAGTGGGAGACTGAAGGAAATATGCCCTAGAGGCAATAATAAAGTTATTATTCATTTCCTTATATCATGATAAATGTTTATTATTCATGCTAGAATTGTATTAACCGGAAACATAATACATGTGTGAATACATAGACAAACAGAGTGTCACTAGTATGCCTCTACTTGACTAGCTCGTTAATTAAAGATGGTTATGTTTCCTAACCATAGACATGAGTTGTCATTTGATTAACGAGATCACATCATTAGGAGAATGATGTGATTAACTTGACCCATTCCATTAGCTTAGCACTCGATCATTTAGTATGCTGCTATTGCTTTCTTCATGACTTATACATGTTCCTATGACAATGAGATTATGCAACTCCCGTTTCCGGAGGAACACTTTGTGTGCTACCAAACGTCACAACGTAACTGAGTGATTATAAAGGTACTCTACAGGTGTCTCTGATGGTACTTGTTGGGTTGGCGTATTTCGAGATTAGGATTTGTCACTCCGATTGTCGGAGAGGTATCTCTAGGCCCACTCGGTAATGCACATCACTATAATCCTTGCAAGCATTGCAACTAATGAGTTAGTTGCGGGATGATGTATTACAGAACGAGTAAAGAGACTTGCCGATAACGAGATTGAACTAGGTATTGAGATACCGACGATCGAATCTCGGGCAAGTAACATACAGATGACAAAGGGAACAACATATGTTGTTATGCGGTCTGACCGATAAAGATCTTCATAGAATATGTGGGAGCCAATATGAGCATCCAGGTTCCGCCTATTGGTTATTGGCCAAAGACGTGTCTCGGTCATGTCTACATAGTTCTCGAACCCGTAGGGTCCGCACGCTTAAAGTTTCGGTGACGATTGCATTATGAGTTTATGTGATTTGATGTACCGAAGGTAGTTCGGAGTCCCGGATGAGATCGGGGACATGACGAGGAGTCTCAAAATGGTCGAGACGTAAAGATCGATATATTGGACGACTATATTCGGACATCGGAAAGGTTCCGAGTGATTCGGGTATTTTCGGGGGTACCGAGGAGTTACGGGAATACGAGGAAGAAGTAATGGGCCTCATGGGCCAAGTGGTGGAAGAGAGGAGGCAGGGCGCGTGGCCCCCCTAGCCCAAATAGAATTGGACTAGGGGGCCGGGCCCCCTTTCCTCCTTTTCCTCCCTCTCCTTCCTTCTCCTTCTCCTCCTTCCTTTCCTCCTCCTAGTAGGAGTAGAAAAGGGGAGTCCTACTCTTACGAGGAGGAGGACTCCTCCTCCTGGCGCGCCCATAGAGGGCCGGCCGGCCTTCCCCCTTGCTTCTTTATATACGGGGGCAGGGGGCACCTCTAGACACAAGTTGATCAGTTGATCTCTCCCAACCGTGTGCGGTGCCCCCCTCCACCATAATCCACCTCGGTCATGTCGTAGCGGTGCATAGGCGAAGCCCTGCGTCGGTAGCATCATCATCATTGTCATCACGCCGTCGTGCTGACGAAACTCTCTCTCGAAGCTCTGCTGGATCGGAGTTCGTGGGACGTCATCGAGCTGAACGTGTGCTGAACTCGGAGGTGCCGTGCGTTCGGTACTTGGATCGGACGGGTCGTGAAGACACATCAACCGTGTTGTCATAACGCTTCCGCTTTCGGTCTACGAGGGTACGTGGACACACTCTCCCCTCTCGTTGCTATGCATCACCATGATCCTGTGTGTGCGTAGGAAATTTTTAAAATTACTACGTTCCCCAATAGTGGCATCCGAGCCAGGTTTTATGCGTAGATGTCATATGCACGAGTAGAACACAAGTGAGTTGTGGGCGATATAAGTCATACTGCTTACCAGCATGTCATACTTTGGTTCGGCGGTATTGTTGGATGAAGCAGCCCGGACCGACATTACGCGTACGCTTACGCGAGACTGGTTCTACCGACGTGCTTTGCACACAGGTGGCTGGCGGGTGTCAGTTTCTCCAAGTTTAGTTGAACCGAGTGTGGCTACGCCCGACCCTTGTGAAGGTTAAAACAACACTATCGTTGTGGTTTTGATGCGTAGGTAAGAACGGTTCTTGCTCAGCCCGTAGCAGCCACGTAAAACTTGCAACAACAAAGTAGAGGATGTCTAACTTGTTTTTGCAGGGCATTTTGTGATGTGATATGGTCAAGACGTGATGAGATATAAGTTGTTGTATGAGATGATCATGTTTTGTTGAAGTTATCGGCAACTGGCAAAAGCCTTATGGTTGTCTCTCAATTGCATAAGATGCAAGTTCCAAATAATTGCTTTACTTTATCGCTATGCGATAGCAATAGTTGCAAGAGCAATTGTTGGCGAGACGACCATGTGATGACACATTGATATAGATCAAGATGATGGAGATCATGGTGTCATGCCGGTGATGATGGAGATCATGATGATGCTTCGGAGATGGAGATCACAAGCACAAGATGATGATGGCCATATCATATCACTTATATTGATTGCATGTGATGTTTATCTTTTATGCATCTTATTTTGCTTTGATTGACGGTAGCATTATAAGATGATCTCTCACTAAATTTCAAGATAAAAGTGCTCTCCCTGAGTATGCACTGTTGCCAAAGTTTGTCGTGCCCAGACACCACGTGATGATCGGGTGTGATAAGCTCTACGTCCATCTACAACGGGTGCAAGCCAACTTTGCACACACAGAATACTCAGGTTAAACTTGACGAGCCTAGCATATGCAGATATGGCCTCGGAACACTGAGGCCGAAAGCCCTCTAGGGCGCGCCCCCTACCTCGTGGGCCCCCTGGACACCCTCCGATGCCAACTCCAACTCTATATATTAGCTTTTGGGGAGAAAAAATCAGAGAGAAGAAATCATCACGTTTTACGATACAGAGCCGCCGCCAAGCCCTAATCTCTCTCGGGAGGGCTGATCTGGAGTCCGTTCGGGGCTCCGGAGAGGGGGATTTGTCGCCTTCGTCATCATCAACCATCCTCCATCACCAATTTCATGATGCTCACCGCCGTGCGTGAGTAATTCCATCGCAGGCTTGCTGGACGGTGATGGGTTGGATGAGATTTATCATGTAATTGAGTTAGTTTTGTTAGGGTTTGATCCCTAGTATCCACTATGTTGTGAGATTGATGTTGCTATGACTTTGCTATGCTTAATGCTTGTCACTAGGGCCCGAGTGCCATGATTTCAGATCTGAACCTATTATGTTTTCATGAATATATGTGAGATCTTGATTCTATCTTGCAAGTCTATAGTCACCTACTATGTGTTATGATCCGGCAACCCCGAAGTGACAATAATCGGGACCACTCCCGGTGATGACCGTAGTTTGAGGAGTTCATGTATTCACTATGTGCTAATGCTTTGTTCCGGTTCTCTATTAAAAGGAGGCCTTAATATCCCTTAGTTTCCAATAGGACCCCGCTGCCACGGGAGGGTAGGACAAAAGATGTGATGCAAGTTCTTTTCCATAAGCACGTATGACTATTTACGAAATACATGCCTACATTATATTGATCAATTGGAGCTAGTTCTGTGTCACCCTATGTTATGACTGATACATGATGAACCACATCCGACATAATTATCCATCACTGATCCGGTGCCTACGAGTTTTCCATATACTGGTTTACACTTATTTACTTTCCCGCTGCTATTGTTACAATCACTACAAAATACCAAAAACATTACTTTTACTGTCTTTACTTTCGTTGCCGTTACCACCACTATCATATTACTTTGCTACTAAACACTTTACTGCAGATACTAAGTTTCCACGTGTGGTTGAATTGACAACTCAGCTGCTAATACTTGAGAATATTCTTTGGCTCCCCTTGTGTCGAATCAATAAATTTGGGTTAAAATATTCTACCCTCGAAAACTGTTGCGATCCCCTATACTTGTGGGTTATCAAGACCTTTTTCTGGCGCCGTTGCCGGGGAGCATAGCTCTATTCTTTGAGTTACTTGGGATTTATATCTGCTGGACACTATGAAGAACTTGAAAGACGCTAAGACAACAATTTATCCCTCAACTACGAGGGGAGGTAAGGAACTGCCATCTAGCTCTGCACTTGATTCACCTTTTGTTATGAGTAAGCTAGCGACACCTAAACCTGCTTCTGCTATTCGTTCCGATATGTCGCATGTTATTGATGATGCACTTCTGCTATGCATGATACTTATGATGAAACTGCTTCTATGCCTGATACTATTGTGCCCCTTAGTGAATTTCTTGAAGAACAAATTTCTAGGGCTAGTGAAAGAGAAATTGATGAATCTGAATACGATGATGAAAGTGATGATGAAAATATGCCCGTTATTCCTCAGGGTTATCTTTTTGATAAAGATGCTTCTTTAGCTATTTTAGCCTGCAGAGATAGATACGAGCTTAAAAGGTTATTGATTAAATGGAACAAAGAATCACTTAGAGATAAAATGAAACCTGATCCTGCTTTTGCAACTTCACCTATCTGTGTTCCTGATAAGGATTATGAATTCTCTATTGATCCAGATATAATTACTTTGGTTGAATCTGATCCTTTCTATGGTTATGAATCTGAAACTGTTGTGGCACATCTTACTAAGTTAAATGATATAGCTGCCCTGTTCACTAATGATGAGAGATCACGTTACTTCTATATACTCAAAATATTTCCGTTCTCATTAAAGGGTGATGCTAAGATATGGTTTAATTATCTTGATCCTGGTTGTGTGCGTAGTCCCCAGGATATGATTTATTACTTCTCTGCTAAATATTTCCCTGTTCATAAGAAAGAAGCCGCTTTAAGGGAAATATACAACTTTGTGCAAATTAAAGAAGAGAGTCTCCCACAAGTTTGGGGGAGGCTTCTCAAGTTACTTAATGCTTTGCCTGATCATCCTCTTAAGAAACCTGAAATACTTGATATATTTTATAATGGACTAATCGATGCTTCCAGAGATTACCTGGCTAGTTGTGCTGATTCTCTTTTCACGAAAAGAACACCGGATGAAGCCGAAATTCTATTGAATAATATGTTGACAAATGAAAATAATTGGGCACCTCTTGAGCCAGTTCCTGGGCCAGTTCCCGCTCCAACTACTGAGCCCATTCCTAAACCAACTCCAAAGAAGAGAGGTGTTCTATTTCTCAGTCCCGAAGATATGCAAGAGGCAAAGAAATCTATGAAAGAAAAAGGTATTAAAGCCGAAGATGTTAAGAATTTACCTCCTATTGAAGAAATACATGGTCTTAATCTACCACCTGTCGAAGAAACATATGAACTTGATCACTTATTTACTGAAGAACCTCCTGATCCCGATATCCCGACACAGGTAGTAAAGGTAAATTCTCTCTAGAGCTTTGATGAAGGTGATATCCCTCACTATAAGTCTGTTAGGCAATGCTTTGATGAGTTTGATAATTTTATTGTCAAACAAGAAAATTTCAATGCTTATTTTGGTAGACAATTGAAATATGATTCCGATATGATTAAATACTTGGGTGATTATATGGCTAATATTAGACGTGAACTTAAACTTGTTAGCAAACATGCTTCTATGGTTACCACTCAAGTAGAACAAGTACTTAAAGCTCAAAAAGAAGTGCTTGATGAAATGAATAGTAAGAAAAATGATTATGCTATTAGAGTGGCTACTAGAACTGGTAGAATGACTCAGGAACCTTTGTATCCTGAAGGCCACCCTAAGAGAATCGAGCAAGAGTCTCAGAGAAATAATATTGATGCACCTAGTTCTTCTAAGAAGAAGAAAAAGAAAAATGATAGAACTGTGCAAACTTCTAGTGAACCTATTGCTGAACCACCTGATAATCCAAATGATATCTCTATGTCTGATGCTGAAACACAATCCGGTAATGAACATGAACCTAGTGAAAATGCTAATGATGATGTTCATGATGATGCTCAACCTAGTAATGATAATGATGTAGAAATTGAACCTGCTGTTGATCTTGATAACCCACAATCAAAGAATCAACGTTATGATAAAAGAGACTTTGTTGCTAGGAAACATGGTAAAGAAAGAGAACCTTGGGTTCAGAAACCCATGCCTTTTCCTCTGAAACCATCCAAGAAGAAGGATGATGAGGATTTTGAGCGCTTTGCTGAAATGATTAGGCCTATCTTTTTACGTATGCGATTGACTGATGTGCTCAAAACAAATCCTTATGCTAAATATATGAAAGATATCATTACTAATAAAAGAAAGATACCGGAAGCTGAAATTTCCACCATGCTTGCTAATTATACTTTTAAGGGTGGAATACCAAAGAAACTTGGAGACCCCGGAGTACCTACTATACCTTGCTCCATTAAAAGAAGTTATATTAAAACTGCTTTATGTGATCTTGGAGCCGGTGTTAGTGTTATGCCTCTCTCTTTATATCGTAGACTTGACTTGAATAAGTTGACACCTACTGAAATATGTTTGCAAATGGCTGACAAATCAACTGCTATACCTGTCGGTATTTGTGAGGACGTGCCTGTTGTGGTTGCAAATGTTACTATTCTAACGGACTTTGTTATTCTTGATATTCCCGAGGATGATAGTATGTCTATTATTCTTGGAAGACCTTTTCTTAATACTGCAGGGGCTGTTATTGATTGCAATAAAGGCAATGTCACTTTTCATGTTAATGGTAATGAGCATACGGTACACTTTCCGAGGAAACAACCTCAAGTCCATAGTATCAACTCCATTGGAAAAATCCCATCGATAATAATTGGAGGTTTTGAATTTCCTCTACCTACGGTCAAAAAGAAATATGATATACTTATTATTGGGGATGTGCATATCCCCGTTGAGGTAACTTAGTGTCATTCGAAATTTCTCCGGTTTCATGATTATCGGAATGGGTTTGTTAACAAGACTTGATCAACCTTGTTAGTGGATTCTTTTTGATGAGCATGAGATGGATGAAACTAGAAGCACAAACTTCTGTACCCTCTTTATATTTTCTGTTCTTTAGTAGAAATAAAGTAAAAATAGTATTTCTCTGTCTGTTTCCTGTCTTATCCGTGCAATATAAAAATATCCCGAAAGTAAAAGTCCTCAGAATGACATGCCAATTTAATATATATTTTTCGGGAATATTTGAGGATTTACTACGCAAAAATTACCACGGGAGGAGCTGCCACCTGGCCATGAGGGTGGTGGGCGCCCCCTATAGGGCGCGCCCCCTGCCTCGTGGGCCCACGGTGGCCCTCCTCCACTTATCCCAGCACCCATCTTCTTCCTTTGTCTCACACAAACCCAAAAAACCAACTCAAGCACGAGTTCCAGCCACTTTTGCTGCGATTTTCGATCTCCTTGCTCAAAGCACCTCTCGCAAAACTGCTTGGGGAGATTGTTCCTTGGTATGTGACTCCTCCATTGGTCCAATTAGTTTTTGTTCTAGTGCTTTATTCTTTGCAAATTTGTGCTGCATAGGTGACCATGTTCTTGAGCTTGCATGTCAAATCTATATGGTTCCAAGTAGTTCTAATGCTTGATATAGGCTCTAGGCACTTGTAGGAGTAGTTGCTATCAGTTTTATTGAAGTTGGTTCACTTTTGTTTGAAGTTACTAAAATTTCAGAATTTTTCAGAGAAAAACAATATGCTTAGGAAGATGTTCCAAGGTTGTTCTTCTAAGAAGCAAGGACCTAGGATTGCTATGCGCGATGCTGACGAGGATCCACCAAGAGACGCCCCCGTACGGCCTTGCGAATGGCCGTCGGAAAATTTTATGGACCGTGCAGGAATTAAAGAAGAATTCAAAGCATATTTGTGCAATGCCGGTCTTGAGGATTTTGAGGGTGACAAATGCCCCCAATATCATGATCTCACAAGTTCACTTGTGAGGAGGTTTGAGTATTCATCTTCGCGTAATTCTCCTTCAGTCATGTTTGATCTTTATGATAAATCTTATAGAATGGACTTAGAGGATTTCACTCTTGCTTGCAAACTTCCATCATGGGGCAGTATTAGGGATCCCCCTAAATCTGAATTTAGAAACTTTCTTGCTAGTATAACTGTAGGGGAATCCAGAGATATAACGCAGGCTACCATAGGGAGCATTCACTTTCCTGCTATACATTATTTTGCTCTCTTCATCGGTAGATGCATAAATGCTAAGGATGAAGCATGTCACATGTCTGTCCCTGACCTCAGCATTCTTAGGAGTGCTGTGTTAGGAGACCAATCTTATCATATGGGAGCCATTGTAGCTCGTAGGTTGCATCATAATAGACATAATGAAGATTTCTTCGGAGGAATTTATGCAACCCGCTTAGGTAAATTTCTTGAGATAGACGTTCGTGAAGGAGACATGGAGTTGCCTCTTGCTTATTTAGATTTTAATTCTATGGTTTCTCACCATTTTATTGAGAGGACTGAGTCACCTCTCCGATATCGTTTAATTTTTGACAAACGGCATGTTGTCCGTATTACTCTCCCTGCTCCTGCCTTCTTTGCTTATCAGGCAAACGAAAGATACACAATTACTAGAGAAGAGGCAGATGAGTACGAGAGGAGAGCAGAGGCAGCCCGACTCCATGCTGCAACTCAGGATGCGATAGCAGCTGCATCACAACATGATCCAAACTACCCTTCATCGCAGTACGACCCCAGCCACACCTACGGGTATCCGCCAGGCTATCCCTGGCAATAGACCAACTTAGGCCAAAAGCCTAAGCTTGGGGGAGTACGTATTTCTCACCGACATTACATTTATGTTCAGACACACTCATTGCTAGATGTCGGTGCTCATACTCTTTCACTGTAATATCCATGCTAGTTTATTTTCTTTTTCCTGCTTTCTTCTTGTGTGTTTGATAAACCTTAAGAAGACCAAAAAAATTTAGTAGTAGTTTACTTTTCTGCTGTAATAGTAATTAAAAAGAAAACCCAAAAATATTTCCCGTTCTTCTTTTGCTTGTTGGGAGCTTTCCTGTGTAAATAGTTTTTATTTCTTTTTCTTTTCTTTGGGGGTCAGTAGGAGAAGACCATGATTAAATTGTTGAAGTGGCTCTTATATGCATCATTGTTGATTTAACCCAGAGCCCATACTGCCTTGTCTTCTCCTGTTTATTGAATGCTCGCAGATTCCAGCTTAGTCCAATGCACGTGCACTCTTATTATTATTCACACCATTCGGTCGTGCAAGTGAAAGGCAATTATGATGATATATGATGGACTGACTGAGATGACAAAAGCTGGTATGAACTCGACCTCTTTTGTTTTTGTAAATATGATGAGTCTGTCGTTCTTGATTCAGCTTATTATGAATAAACATGTTTGCAATGACAATTAGAGATCATAGTTTCTTGTGCCATGCTTGATTAGCTATGAGTTATAATGGTTTACCTTGCGTGCCAACATGCTATTGAGATGATTATGATGTGGTATCCTCCCTTGAATGATTTGAGTGACTTGACTTGGCACATGTTCACGCATGTAGTTGAAACAAAATCAACATAGCCTTCATGATATTTATGTTCATGGTGGATTATATCGTACTCATGCTTGCATCCAATGTTTATTAATTTTAATGCACGTACATGGCTGTTGTCGCTCTCTAGTTGGTCGCTTCCTAGTCTTTTGCTAGCCTTCACTTGTACTAAGCGGGAATACTGTTGTGCATCCAATCCCTTAAACCCCAAAGTTATTCCAGATGAGTCCACTATACCTTCCTATATGCGGTATCTACCTGCCGTTCCAAGTAAATTTGTATGTGCCAAACTCTAAACCTTCAAATAACATTCTGTTTTGTATGCTCAAATAGCTCATGTATCAACCAAGGCTGTCCTTATCTTCCGTGTTAGGCGGGTTATTCTCAAGAGGAGTGGACTCCACTCCTCACTCACGAGAACATGGCTGGTCACCGGGATGCCCAGTCCCATGCTTTATGCAAACTAAATCAAAATTAATTGCAAACAAAACTCCCCCTGGGACCTGATGTATGTTGGAGACACTCGTTGTTTCGAGCAAGTCATGGATTGATGCTTGTTGGTGGAGGG
Source organism: Aegilops umbellulata (assembly GCA_032464435.1). Classification (NCBI taxonomy): domain Eukaryota; kingdom Viridiplantae; phylum Streptophyta; class Magnoliopsida; order Poales; family Poaceae; genus Aegilops; species Aegilops umbellulata. Next base: position 216,804,848 of record CP136059.1, read on the forward strand.
GGAGTATAAACTTTACCATTCTGTTTGGGAACCGCCTATAATTTGTTTAGCATGGAAGATATCACCCTCTTAGTTGCTACGTTGACAATGAAAGTATACCGCTCAAAATGCAATTTATCTCTATTTCAAAACCGAGATCTGGCACCTCTACAAATCCCTGCTTCCCTCTGCGAAGAGCCTATCCATTTACTTTTATGTTGAGTCATCACCCTCTTATTTAAAAAGCACTAGCTGGAGATCACAGCTGCCATTTGCATTCATCACTATTAATCTATGTTGGATGTGACTATGATTGGATCTCTTTTACCATGAATTACAATGTCTAGTCAGTCCTTGATCTTTAAAGGTGCTCTGCATTTATGTTTTGTGGTCTCAGAAAGGGCTAGCGAGATACCATCTTGTTATATCATATTATGATTGTTCTGAGAAAGTGTTGTCATCCGAGGTTTATTATTATGGCTTGCTAGTTGATTATGCTATTGATATGAGTAATTGTGAGACCTGAGAATTATTGCAAACAAGGTTAGTTATGATATATGCTGAAAAATTGAATGCTGGCTTGACATAGTTACAACAACAAGAGCAAACAGAGTTTGTAAAAGTTTTTCTTTCTTTCTTTTAGTTTGTCAACTGAATTGCTTGAGGACAAGCAAGGGTTTAAGCTTGGGGGAGTTGATACGTCTCCGTTGTATCTACTTTTCCAAACACTTTTGTCCTTATTTTGGACTCTAACTTGTATGATTTGAATGGAACTAACCCGGACTGACGCTGTTTTCAGCAGAATTACCATGGTATTGTTTTATGTGCAGAAAGAAAATATTCTCGGAAAGTCCTGAAACTCCACGGAACACCTTAGAAAAAATAATAAAAAATCCTCGCCAAAGATGAAGACCAGGGGGCCCACACCATGTCCACGAGGGTGGGAGGCGCCCCCCTCTAGGGCGCGCCCCCTACCTCATGGGCCCCTTGGACACCCTCCGACGCCAACTCCAACTCTATATATTGGCTTTCGGGGAGAAAAAAATCGGAGAGAAGAAATCATCACGTTTTACGATATGGAGCCGCCGCCAAGCCCTAATCTCTCTCGGGAGGGCTAATCTGGAGTCCGTTCGGGGCTCCTGAGAGGGGGATTTGTCGCCGTCGTCATCATCAACCATCCTTACCAATTTCATGATGCTCACCGTCGTGCGTGAGTAATTCCACCGTAGGCTTGCTGGACGTTGATGGGTTGGATGAGATTTATCATGTAATCGAGTTGGTTTTGTTAGGGTTTGATCCCTAGTATCCACTATGTTCTGAGATTGATGTTGCTATGACTTTGCTATGCTTAATGCTTGTCACTAGGGCCCGAGTGCCATGATTTCAGATCTAAACCTATTATGTTTTCATGAATATATGTGAGTTCTTGATTCTATCTTGCAAGTCTATAGTCACCTACTATGTGTTATGATCCGGCAACCCCGAAGTGACAATAATCGGGACCACTCCCGGTGATGACCGTAGTTTGAGGAGTTCATGTATTCACTATGTGCTAATGCTTTGTTCCGGTTCTCTATTAAAAGGAGGCCTTAATATCCCTTAGTTTCCAATAGGACCCCGCTGCCACGGGAGGGTAGGACAAAAGATGTGATGCAAGTTCTTTTCCATAAGCACGTATGACTATTTACGAAATACATGCCTACATTATATTGATCATTTGGAGCTAGTTCTGTGTCACCCTATGTTATGACTGATACATGATGAACCACATCCGGCATAATTATCCATCACTGATCCGGTGCCTACGAGTTTTCCATATACTGGTTTACGCTTATTTACTTTCCCGCTGCTACTGTTACAATCACTACAAAATACCAAAAACATTACTTTTAGTGTCTTTACTTTCGTTGCCGTTACCACCACTATCATATTACTTTGCTACTAAACACTTTACTGCAGATACTAAGTTTCCACATGCGGTTGAATTGACAACTCAGCTGCTAATACTTGAGAATATTCTTTGGCTCCCCTTGTGTCGAATCAATAAATTTGGGTTAAATACTCTACCCTCGAAAACTGTTGCGATCCCCTATACTTGTGGGTTATCAATACCTTGACAAGATTTTGAAGTAGTTCAAAATGGAACAGTCAAAGAAAGAGTTCTTGCTTGTGTTACAAGGTGTAAAATTGAGTAAGACTCAAAGCCCGACCACGGCAGAAGATAGAAAGAGAATGAAAGTCATTCCCTATGCCTTGGCCATAGGTTCTGTAAAGTATGCCATGCTGTGTACCAGATCTATTGTACACCCTACACTGATTTTGGCAAGGGAGTACAATAGTGATCTAGGAGTAGATCACTGGACAGTGGTCAAAATTATCCTTAGTGGAATAAGGATATGTTTATCGATTATGGAGGTGACAAAAAGGTTCGTCGTAAAGGGTTACGTCGATGCAAATTTTGACACTGATCCAGATGACTCTAAGTCACAATCTGGATACATATTGAAAGTGGGAGAAATTAGCTAGAGTAGCTCCGTGTAGAGCATTGTTGACATAGAAATTTGCAAAATACATACGGATCTGAATGTGGCAGACCCGTTGACTAAACTTCTCTCACAAGCAAAACATGATCACACCTTAGTACCCTTTGGGTATTGGTCACATGACGATGTGAACTATGGGTGTTAATCACATGGTGATGTGAACTATTGGTATTAAATCACATGGTGATGTGAACTAGATTATTGACTCTAGTGCAAGTGGGAGACTGAAGGAAATATGCCCTAGAGGCAATAATAAAGTTATTATTTATTTCCATATATCATGATAAATGTTTATTATTCATGCTAGAATTGTATTAACCGGAAACATAATACATGTGTGAATACATAGACAAACAGAGTGTCACTAGTATGCCTCTACTTGACTAGCTCATTAATTAAACATGGTTATGTTTCCTAACCATAGACATGAGTTGTCATTTGATTAACGAGATCACATCATTAGGAGAATGATGTGATTGACTTGACCCATTCCGTTAGCTTAGCACTCGATCGTTTAGTATGCTGCTATTGCTTTCTTCATGACTTATACATGTTCCTATGACTATGAGATTATGCAACTCCCATTTACCGAAGGAACACTTTGTGTGCTACCAAACGTCACAACGTAACTGAGTGATTATAAAGGTGCTCTACAGGTGTCTCCGATGGTACTTGTTGGGTTGGCGTATTTCGAGATTAGGATTTGTCACTCCGATTGTCGGAGAGGTATCTCTAGGCCCACTCGGTAATGCACATCACTATAAGCTTTGCAAGCATTGCAACTAATGAGTTAGTTGCGAGATGATGTATTACAGAACGAGTAAAGAGACTTGCCGGTAACGAGATTGAACTAGGTATTGAGATACCGACGACCGAATCTCGGGCAAGTAACATACCGATGTCAAAGGGAACAACGTATGTTGTTATGCGGTCTGACCGATAAAGATCTTCGTAGAATATGTGGGAGCCAATATGAGCATTCAGGTTCCGCTATTGGTTATTGGCCAGAGACGTGTCTCGGTCATGTCTACATAGTTCTCGAACCCGTAGGGTCCGCACACTTAAAGTTTCGGTGGCCATTGCATTATGAGTTTATGTGATTTGATGTACCGAAGGTAGTTCGGAGTGCCGGATGAGATCGGGGACATGACGAGGAGTCCCGAAATGGTCGAGACGTAAAGATTGATATATTGGACGACTATATTCGTACATCAGAAAGGTTCTAAGTGATTCGGGTATTTTCGGGGGTACTGGGAGTTACGGGAATACGAGGAAGAAGTAATGGGCCTCATGGGCCAAGTGGTGGAAGAGAGGAGGCAGGGCGCGCGGCCCCCTAGCCCAAACCGAATTGGACTAGGGGGCCGGGCCCCCTTTCCTCCTTTTCCTCCCTCTCCTTACTTCTCCTTCTCCTCCTTCCTTTCCGCCTCCTAGTAGGAGTAGGAAAGGGGAGTCCCACTCCTACTAGGAGGAGCACTCCTCCTCCTGGCGCGCCCATAGAGGGGCGGCCGGCCTCCCCCTTGCTCCTTTATATACGGGGGCAGGGGGCACCTCTAGACACACAATTTGATCAGCTGATCTCTCCCAACCGTGTGCGGTGCCCCCTCCACCATAATCCATCTCGGTCATATCGTAGCGGTGCTTAGGCGAAGCCCTGCGTCGGTAGCATCATCATCACCGTCATCACGCCATCGTGCTGGTGGAACTCTCCCTCGAAGCTCTGGTGGATCGGAGTTCGTGGGACGTCATCGAGCTGAACGTGTGCTGAACTCAGAGGTGCCGTGCGTTCGGTACTTGGATCGGTCGGATCGTGAAGACGTACGACTACATCAACCGCGTTGACATAACGCTTCCGCTTTCGGTCTACGAGGGTACGTGGACACACTTGATACGTCTCCAACGTATCTATAATTATTGATTGCTCCATGCTATATTATCTATTGTTTTGGACCTTATTGGGCTTTATTTTTCACTTTTATATTACTTTTGGTCTAACCTATTAACCGGAGGCCCAGCCCAGAATTGCTGTTTTTTTGCCTATTTTAGTGTTTCGAAGAAACGGGATATCAAAATCAAACGGAGTCCAAACGGGATGAAACCTTCGGGAACGTGATTTTCTCACCGAACATGATCCAGGAGACTTGGACCGCACGTCAAGAAAGAAGGGAGGTGGACACGAGGGTGGGGGGCGTGCCCACCCTCCTAGGGCGCGCCCCCTGCCTCGTAGGCCCCCCTTTGCTACACCGACGTACTCCTTCCTCCTATATATACCTACGTACCCCCAAACGATCAGATATGGAGCCAAAAACCTAATTCGACCGCCGCAACCTTCTGTACCCACGAGATCCCATCTTGTGGCCTGTTCCGGAGCTCCGCCGGAGAGGGCATCCACCACGGAGGGCTTCTACATCATCATAGCCCCTCCGATGAAGTGTGAGTAGTTTGCCTCAGACCTTCGGGTCCATAGTTAGTAGCTAGATGGCTTCTTCTCTCTTTTTGGATCTCAATACAATGTTCTCCCCCTGTCTCGTGGAGATCTATACGATGTAATCTTCTTTTTGCGGTGTGTTTGTTGAGACCAATGAATTGTGGGTTTATGATCAAGTCTATCTTTGAACAATATTTGAATCTTCTCTGAATTCTTTTTTGTGTGATTGGTTATCTTTGCAAGTCTCTTTGAATTATCAGTTTGGTTTGGCCAACTAGATTGGTTTTTCTTGCAATGGGAGAAGTGCTTAGCTTTGGGTTCAATCTTGCGGTGTCCTTTCCCAGTGACAGCAGGGGCAGCAAGGCACGTATTATATTGTTGCCATCAAGGATAACAAGATGGGGTTTTTATCATATTGCATGAAACTACCCCTCTACATCATGTCATCTTGCTTAAGGTGTTACTCTGTTTTTCACTTAATACTCTAGATGCATGCTGGATAGCGGTCGATGAGTGGAGTAATAGTAGTAGATGCAGGCAGGAGTCGGTCTACTTGTCTCAGACGTGATGCCTATATACATGACCATACCTAGATATTCTCATAACTATGCGCAATTATGTCAATTGCTCAACAGTAATTTATTCACCCACCGTAGAATACTTATGCTCTTGAGAGAAGCCACTAGTGAAATCTATGGCCCCCGGGTCTATCTTTATCATATTAATCTTCCATCACTTTATTATTGCTTTGCTTTTTTACTTTGCCTTTTATTTTACTTTGCATCTCTATACCAAAAATACCAAAAATATTATCTATCATCTCTATGAGATCTCACTCTCGTAAGTGACCGTGAAGGGATTGACAACCCCTATTCGAGTTGGTTGCGAGGAGTTATTTTCTTTGTGCAGGTACGAGGGACTCGCGCGTAGCCTCCTACTGGATTGATACCTTGGTTCTCAAAAACTGAGGGAAATACTTATGCTACTTTGCTGCATCATCCTTTCCTCTTTGGGGAAATCCAACGAAGTGCTCAAGAGGTAGCAAGAAGAATTTCTCGCGCCGTTGCCGGGGAGTATACGCAAAAGTCAACATACCAAGTACCCATCACAGTCCCTTATCTCTCGCATTACATTATTTGTCATTTGCCTCTCGTTTTCCTCTCCCCCACTTCACCCTTGCCGTTTTATTCGCCATCTCTTTTCCGTTTGCCTTTTTCTCGCTTGCTTGTCGTTATGTCTGAATTTGGGGAAACTATTGCCGATTTGGACAATAACAATATCATGGAAAATTCTGATGCTCCTGCTGAAGAACCCCCTACCTTGCATACAAAAAAATTTCGAGTTGGTAGTGGTAATATTATTGGAAAAGGCGTTATTCAAGATTTCTTTACTTGTGTCGGTGCTTTGCCTTCTATGGGCGGTTCTATTCTTCATAGAACTAGTAGTCTTGCGGACGCTATTGCCATGCTTATAGTTGAACTTGAAAGGCAATTTATGCACATGCATCCTTGCATACAAAGAATTTTCTTAGACTTTTCTAATATTGAGCATTCTTCTGTTAAGCGTGCCGCCACTATCTTTTTGGCTCATGAGTTTATATTTATAATAGAAGAGGCCAAAGAAATCTTTGCGCATTATAGGGTAGATGCTAGTCATCCTCCCATCGAAGCTATCCTTTTTAATCAAGAAGACATGATGCGTTTACAATCTTTAGATCATATTGCTTATAATGAAAATCTTAGGAAAAAGGTTCCTGCCGATGTTCTAGTTGATAAAATTTCCGAGCTTAATGATGATTTTTCTATTCCAAATAATGGACTAGGTTTTCCTCTTGAACGAAGGCCTGTAGCTTTTTGCCAAAAGAATGCTCTTAATGATGAATGGTTGTGCAATACAAAGGACCTAGGGAGGATCCCATACCTCCCGAGATTGATCTTGGGGACTTTTGTCCCATTAAATTTAGCCCTTTTGATTATTTTTTCTTGCCTCAAAGAAAATTTGCTGCTGAACGTAGAGAATATGAGATAAGTTTTCATGACTTGCCATACCACTATTATGGCAATATCTATATCTATCCTTGCTATTATGCCTAGCTAGGGGCATTAAACTATAGCGCTTGTTGGGAGGCAACGCAATTTTATTTTTAGTTTTTTTTGCTTTTGCTTCTATTTAGGAATAAATCTTTGATCTAGCCTCTGGTTAGATGTGTTTTTATGTTTTAATTAGTGTTTGTGCCAAGTTAGACCTATATGATCTTCTTGGATGATAGTTATTTGATCTTACTGTAATTTCCAAAATCTTTCCATTCACGAAAACAATTATTAAAAATCACCAGAACGTGATAAAATACTTATTCCAATTGCTGCTAATCAATAAACAAATTGTATAGGTCGTCCTATTTTGGTAGATTTTTTGGAGTTCCAGAAGTTTCCGTTAGTTACAGATTACTACAGACTGTTCTGTTTTTGACAGATTCTGTTTTTCGTGTGTTGTTTGCTTATTTTGATGAATCTATGGCTAGTAAAATAGTTTGTAAACCATAGAGAAGTTGTAATACAGTAGGTTTAACACCAATATAAATAAAGAATGAGTTCATTACAGTACCTTGAAGTGGTCTTTTGTTTTCTTTGCTAACGGACCTCACGAGATTTCTATTGAGTTTTGTGTTGTGAAGTTTTCAAGTTTTGGGTGAAATCTTTTGATGGATTATGGAACAAGGAGTGGCAAGAGCCTAAGCTTGGGGATGCCCATGGCACCCCCAAGATAATCCAAGGACACCAAAAATTCAAAGCTTGGGGATGCTCCGGAAGGCATCCCCTCTTTCGTCTACTTCCATCGGTAATTTTACTTGGAGCTATATTTTTATTCACCACATGATATGTGTTTTGCTTGGAACGTCTTGTATTATTTGAGTATTTGTTTTTTAGTTTACCACAATCATCCTTGCTGTACACACCTTTTTATAGAGCCATACATGAATTGGAATTTGATATAATACTCTATGTGCTTCACTTATATGTTTTGTGCTATATAGTTTTGCTCTAGTGCTTCACTTATATCTTTTAGAGCACGGTGGTGGATTTGTTTTATAGAAACTATTGATCTCTCATGCTTCACTTAGATTATTTTTAGAGTCTTAAATAGCATGGTAATTTGCTTAAAATTTTAATATGCTTGGTATTCAAGATTTGTAAAACTTTCTTTTGAGTGCGTTGAATACTAAGAAAAGTTTGATACTTGATAATTGTTTTGAGATATCAAGATGGTGATATTAGAGTCATGCTAGTTGAGTAGTTGTGAATTTGAGAAATACTTGTGTTAAAGTTTGTGATTCTCGTAGCATGCACGTATGGTCAACCGTTATGTGATGAAGTCAGAGCATGATTTATTGATTGATTGTCTTCCTTATGAGTGGCGGTTGGGGACGAGCGATGGTCTTTCCCTACCAATCTATCCCACTAGGAGCATGCACGTAATACTTTGCTTTGATAACTTGTAGATTTTTGCAATAAGTATATGAGTTCTTTATGACTAATGTTGAGTCCATGGATTATACGCACTTTTCTTCCTTCCACCATTGCTAGCCTCTCTAATGCCGCGCACCTTTCGCCGGTATCATACACCCACCATATACCTTCCTCAAAACTGCCACCATACCTACCTATCATGGCATTTCCATAGCCATTCCGAGATATATTTCCATGCAACTTTCCACCGTTCCGTTTATTATGACACGCTCCATCATTGTCATATTGCTAGCATGATCATGTAGTTGACATCGTATTTGTGGCAAAGCCACCGTTCATAATTCTTTCATACATGTCACTCTTGATTCATTGCATATCTCGGTACACCGCCGAAGGCATTCATATAGAGTCATATTTTGTTCTAAGTATTGAGTTGTAATTGTTGAGTTGTAAGAAAAATAAAAGTGTGATGATCATCATTTTTAGAGCATTGTCCCAAGTGAGGAAAGGATGATGGAGACTATGATTCCCCCACAAGTCGGGATGAGACTCTGGGTGAAAAATAAAAAAAGGGGAAAAGAGGCCATAAAAAGAAGAGAAAAGGCCCAAATAAATAAAAAATGAGAGAAAAAGAGAGAAGGGAAAATGTTACTATCCTTTTACCACACTTGTGCTTCAGAGTAGCACCATGATCTTCATGATAGAGAGTCTCTCATTTTGTCACTTTCATATACTAGTGGGAATTTTTAATTATAGAACTTGGCTTGTATATTCCAATGATGGGCTTCCTCAAAATGCCCTAGGTCTTCGTGAGCAAGCGAGTTGGATGCACACCCACATAGTTTTTTTTGTTGAGCTTTCATATACTTATAGCTCTAGTGCATCCGTTGCATGGCAATCGCTACTCACTCACATTGATATCTATTGATGGGCATCTCCATAGCCCGTTGATACGCCTAGTTGATGTGAGACTATCTTCCCCTCTTTTTGTCTTCTCCACAACCACCCTTCTATTCCACATAGTGTTATATCCATGGCTCAGCTCATGTATTGCATGAAGATCGAAAAAGTTTTGAGAATGTCAAAAGTATGAAACAATTGCTTGGCTTGTCATCGGGGTTGTGCATGATTTAAATACTTTGTGTGGTGAAGATAGAGCATAGCCAGACTATATGATTTTGTAGGGATGAACTTTCTTTGGCCATGTTATTTTGAGAAGACATGATTGCTTTCTTAGTATGCTTGAAGTATTATTATTTTTATGTCAATATGAACTTTTGTCTTGAATCTTTCGGATCTGAATATTCATACCACAATTAAGAAGAGTTACATTGAAATTATGCCAAGCAGCACTCCGCATCAAAAATTCTTTTTTTATCATTTACCTACTCGAGGACGAGCAGGAATTAAGCTTGGGGATGCCTGATACGTCTCCAACGTATCTATAATTTTTTATTGCTCCATGCTATATTATCTATTGTTTTGGACCATATTGGGCTTTATTTTCCACTTTTATATTACTTTTGGGACTAACCTATTAATGGGAGGCCTAGCCCAGAATTGCTGTTTTTTGCCTATTTCGGTGTTTCGAAGAAACGGAATATCAAACGGAGTCCAAACGGAATGAAACCTTCGGGAACGTGATTTTCTCACCGAACATGGTCAGGAGACTTGGACCCCACGTCAAGAAAGAAGGGAGGTGGCCACGAGGGTGGGGGGCGCGCCCACCCCCCTAGGGCACGCCCCCCTGCCGTGTGGGCCCCCCTTTGCTCCACCGACATACTCCTTCCTCCTATATATACCTACGTACCCCCAAACGATCAGATACGGAGCCAAAAACCTAATTCCACCGTCGCAACCTTCTGTACCCATGAGATCTCATCTTGGGGCCTGTTCCGGAGCTCCGCCGGAGAGGGCATCCACCATGGAGGGCTTCTACATCATCATAGCCCCTCCGATGAAGTGTGAGTAGTTTACCTCAGACCTTCGGGTCCATAGTTAGTAGCTAGATGACTTCTTCTCTCCTTTGGATCTCAATACAATGTTCTCCCCCTCTCTCGTGGAGATCTATTCGATGTAATCTTCTTTTTGCGGTGTGTTTGTTGAGACCGATGAATTGTGGGTTTATGATCAAGTCTATCTATGAACAATATTTGAATCTTCTCTGAATTCTTTTATGTATGATTGGTTATCTTTGCAAGTCTCTTCAAATTACCAGTTTGGTTTGGCCTACTAGATTGGTTTTTCTTGCAATGGGAGAAGTGCTTAGCTTTGGGTTCAATCTTGCGGTGTCCTTTCCCAGTGACAGCAGGGGCAGCAAGGCATGTATTGTATTGTTGCCATCGAGGATAACAAGATGGGGTTTTATCATATTGCATGAAACTATCCCTCTACATCATGTCATCTTGCTTAAGGCGTTACTCTGTTTTAACTTAATACTCTAGATGCATGCTGGATAGCGGTCGATGAGTCGAGTAATAGTAGTAGATGCAGGCAGGAGTCGGTCTACTTGTCTCGGACGTGATGCCTATATATGATCATACCTAGATATTCTCATAACTATGCGCAATTCTGTCAATTGCTCAACAGTAATTTGTTCACCCACCGTAGAATACTTATGCTCTTGAGAGAAGCCACTAGTGAAATCTATGGCCCCCGGGTCTATCTTTATCATATTAATCTTCCATCACTTTATTATTGCTTTGCTTTTTTACTTTGCCTTTTATTTTACTTTGCATCTCTATACCAAAAATACCAAAAATATTATCTATCATCTCTATCAGATCTCACTCTCGTAAGTGACCGTGAAGGGATTGACAACCCCTATTCGCGTTGGTTGCGGGGAGTTATTTGCTTTGTGCAGGTACGAGGGACTCGCGCGTAGCTTCCTACTGGATTGATACCTTGGTTCTCAAAAACTGAGGGAAATACTTACGCTACTTTACTGCATCATCCTTTCCTCTTCGGGGAAATCCAACGCAGTGCTCAAGAGGTAGCAACACTCTCCCCTCTCGTTGCTATGCGTCACCATGATCCTGTGTGTGTAGGAATTTTTTTGAAATTACTACGTTCCCCAACACAAGTTGCCTGCTCAGTTGCCTGCATCCTTATACTGGTTGGCTTCCTATTTCTACTAGGTTGGCTGTCTATGTGTTGTTCAGTTGCACAAGTTGCCTGCTCAGTTGATTGCATCCCTATACTAGTTGGCTTCCAGTTTGTACTAGGTTGGTTGTCTATATGTTTTTCAGTTGCACAACTTGCCTACTCAGTTGACTGCATCCCTATACTAGTTGTCATGCTTAGTTTGCTTCATGTTTGTACTAGGTTGGATGTCTATATTCTGTTGAGTTGCACAAGTAGCCTTGCTTCCATGTTCAAGTTGCTCCTATAGGTGCCCTGCTGGTGCACCTACTTGTCCATATATTCTAATTGCCGAGGAGATTAATCACAGTTGGTGGATGTCCTGTCCATTTTTTGTTGCATACTTGTCCATATTTTTCTAGTTGGCTATGCATTTTTTTTGTTTGTCCAAGTTGCACAAGTTATGATACTCAGCTGCCTGCCTTTAGTTAACTATTTTTCTGTGCCTTTTCTTGTATTTCCCCTATGGGCTAAAAATGGTTATAATAGGAGGAGATGCGGATGGCAATGAAGAAGATGTTTTTTTTTTCATTTTTTCTGTGTCTTTGAGTTGTTTTCAACTTATCCATGTATGCTTATGTCCTTTTTTCATGTTTCTTTGGTTGCTTAATCAGGGTTCTGGAAGTCAGTCCCTTCGCCGGAACTCGAAGCGTTCTGCTAATCGCCAGCCACGCTCTGCGTGTAGTATTCAACAGGGAGAGGAAGTTGAGGTAAGTGGCATGCTGATGACACAAGCACCTTAATTTGGTTTTGTTTGGGTCATATAATAATTTTTTGTTTTTTCCCATGCCCATGTTTTTTATTATCTTAGGACGTTGATCAATTTTGGGTTGTAGAGTGGACTCGATGTGCAGCAGTTGCAGGGGGAGTTGAATCATCTACTAGGGTAAGTAAATCCTTGAGTATCAATATTTCTCGCTTTTTAGACGTTGATGAAATTATGCAGCCGTTGGCACCACTATTTTGTTGTAGTTGGTCAAGAACCATCTTGTAGTTGACGTCACTGGTCATCTTGATCTAAATATAGTTTTCCCAGAAGTTGACATGAGTTGGCATCTTGTAGTTGACATCACTGGTCACCATTTGTGCAGGCAGCAGTTGCTGGAGGAGCTGCCTCATCTTCCGCATCAAATGTTGAGGTATGTGTGTTTTTGTGTGTGTTTATGAGCTATTGAACAATTTCTTGCAAACCTTTTTTCTTATTTGTTGTTATCTTCTTGCAATATCATGCTTATCGTTGCACATCCTGTAGAACTTTTTGTAGTTGTCAGGTCTACTATATTTTCTTAGTCTTTCTGCAGGTTGCACACTGGTAGTCTTCAGTTGTCATCATGAGCTTTCATGGTTGCACAAAAAGATCATACTAGTTGGCATGATCCATTTTATGTTTATATAGTTTTTGCAATACTAATCCAAATGAGCATTGCTAGTTTTTTCTAAGCCCATTTTTTGTCTTGTGTTTAAGGTTTTTATTTTCTCATCAACAGGCCAGCGGTGAAGGAGTTGAGGTGGGTGCAGGGGAAGATGTGGAGCGACCATCACAAGCAGGCAGGATAAGGGCATCACCAGGGTGGTTTGCAAAGTTATACAACTCGCTATCCCCACCACATAAGTGTGAGCTAGTTTCAAGGTTGTTTGGGGGCCTCTTGAACTTATCAGAGACACTTCCAGCGGACCTCACTAAATTCCTGGTGCAGTCCTACCAGCTAGAGAGCTCTGGAATGGTGTTCCCAGGCAAGGGAAGGATCCATGTCAATGCTGACAGTATTCACAGGGTATTTGATCTCCCAAACAGGGGTCAAAAAGTCAGATATGTAGTAGAGAAGGATGCAACTAGAAGATTCAAAGAGGATTTCAACATAACTGGAAATTCTCATCCCCAGATCAGTACATGGTGCAAGATGATTAAGGATATGGTAGGAAGAACGGATGGCACATTCTTTATGGCCTGGCTTGCGGTTGCATTCAACACTTTTCTAGCACCAACCATAGCCCTGAAACTGAGCGCAAAGTGCTACGGACTTGTGCTAGACCATGAAGTGCTCAAGAACACAAACATCTGCCTCTTTGTAGCAGAACACATAAATGAAGGTTTCCAGAACATGGACCAGAACAAGCAAACCATTTGCTGCTGCTTGTATCACTTGATGGTGAGTGAAAACTAGCACTTCCATGTATTTTTCTTCTTTGTGCAGTTATAACTTCTGAAATACTCCTCATAATAACTGAAGTTTGGGTTTGCTTTTTTGCTTGTGTGGCAGATCATATACCTTGATGCGCTCGTTCATGATATCCCAGTAAGCAACTGCGCGATACGAGCGAATGCATGGGATAGTAGCCTAATTGCCAAGGTGATCAAGAAGGACTCGATCTCTCCTGGTGTGTTCGGCAAATTACAATGATTTCTCTTTTGTTTTTTTTCAATAGTGGCTCTTTTTATGTTTCTTAGTTTTAATTCCTTGGTAGTTGCACATACGCTTTTGAGATCAGCCTTTTGACACTTTTTGGTAGTTGCACAAGAACTGTGATCAGTTGGCACAATAATGCTTGTAGTTGAACAGCTTGTAGCTTTAGTTTGGCATCTGGACACATGTTCATTTTTAAATGGCACATCATCAGTTTCAAGTTGCACAGTTTTACTTATCCTGTTGCACAGATGTGTGACATCAGTTGGCAGAAACATTAATTTGTGTCCTGTGGGTTGCACAACTTTTTTGGTTTGTGCAGTTGCATATATGTAGAATCAGGTCTGCCCAGCATTTTGTTGTAGTTGCACAGGTTATAACAATTGGTTTTCGCTCAACACAAAATCTGTTTGATAACCTTGTTCTTTTCTTTTTCTCCTTTTCACATCATCTTAAAGAGGAGTATAGGGGCATGGAGTAGACACCATTGTTCGGTGGTCTTTTGCAAGCTGAAGCATTTGTGGCATCCAAGTTGCCACTAATTAACCTACAATCCGTGGGTAAGTCTTTGCATAATGGAGTTTGGATCAGATCCCAACATTTTCTTCTTAAAAATGTTTTCTAATTGAATTAGTACTGAATCTTTTTTTGTGCTGATGCAGAAAAAGGCAAAGATTTCCAAAGTGGTTAATGACTTGTGCAAGGCAGTAACTGAACAGGTTGGCACCTTCATTGAAGCAGTTGCCAAGATCGATGATGAGGAACCGGATATTGATCCATATGTACATCAGACATCAATGGGAACCGGCACGTCACGCCGTGCTCCAAAAAGGAAGAGATGGTTTTCACCTATAGAAGAAGAAGAAGAGTTTGTTGAGGAGGAGTCAGAAGAAGATGATGAAATGGAAGTAGCACAAGATGTTGAAGATGACAGAGACACAAATGAGGATGAATCAGAGGAGGAGGACAAAGAGGAGGGTGACAAAGAAGAAGATGAGGAGGAGGAGGAAGAAGAGGATAAAGAAGACGAGGAGGACAAAGAAGAAGAGGAGGACAAGGAAGAAGATAATGAGGCAGAGGAGGAGGAAGAAGAAGATGAGGCCAAAGAGGGGGATGGAGACAAAGGTGCAGCAGTTGATGGCAGTGAGGGGGAAGGAGATGACGAGGATGTTGATCATGATGATCAAGGGGGGTCCAATGGAGACAGTGACAGTAGCGATGACGATGATGACAAGGGCCCTGGTTTCGGGGGGTACAGGTGGCAACACAACTAGGGGGACTAGCAGCACTATCAACCCTAGCAGCAGCAACAACTCAATGAGCAGCAAGAGCACACTACAGATGTGGATGGATAAAAGTTGCAAGAAAGATGATCATTTTCCGAAGTCAAAGAAAAATGACGAAGCGGAGTCTCAAGGGAGCATTGATATGCTCAAGCTGTGCAACTTGAAGCCAGCTTTGCCAACCACTTTCCCCATGCCAGATTTTAGTGACCAAGATATGTGTCAGAACATCGATTTTGCCATTGATCAGAAGCTGTTCTTATTAAGTGAGGCTGAAAAGAACCCAGTTGACATGGAGAAAGCAGGAAAGGGTCTGGACTGGGTTCATTCGAAGGAAAAATACAAGGAATATTTGAAGCAGCTTCCAGATATAAGATCCAGCAAGAGCAAGGCAGCATCTGTGGCAAACCCTCATGTGGTCCAGAAGCACAAATCAGTTTCAATGAAGAAGAATCTGAAGTTGCCTCAAACCCAGCAACAGATGCTGAGAGCAGATGCTGAAATAAATGTGTAGAAGGAAGCTGTCGTGCCAATTGTTGTGCCAACTGTAGTGAGCAGAGAGCTAACCACCACTGAAGATGTGACATCAATACATGTTGAGCCTACAACCATCATGGCAGATCAAGGGGAAAACCCCTATGTCAACAGGCACACCTAAACCAGCTAAGCAACAAAAGATTGTCAAGTTTGCCAAGGGCACAAAGGGGGAACAGGGCACAAAAGGTGTGGGGTTCAGACACGAGACAGAACAACATGCCACAGCCATCGATGCAGGAGTGCCAAGTTCAACTAGATTGTTGCCAACTGAGGCTGGAAAGATGCCAACTGCAGATACTACTGTACCAACTCAAGTGTCAATTAGCAGTGGGGTCACAGTCAAAACTACCACTGCTGCTCAGGAAGGCACCACCGCAAGTGCAAGCCCCAAGGTGCCAACTCATAGAGATACTTCAATGCCAAACACAGAAGGAGGTGATCAAACTGCCAAAGTGCCGTCTCCAAGATCTAACACACAGCATCCAAGCAAGCCTGCATCACCAAGAGTTGACTTTCAACATTCATTAACACAAGAGGAGGTGTTCAACATTGTAAGTAGGTGCAACCCTCCTAGGCTGCCAACTACAACACTATTGCGAACCAAGTCAGCGAACGATGCACCTGCGTATGTGCCGCACGGAGATGCCCTGGGCCTTCAACCCATACACAGATCAAAATCTTACAGCTATCATGGCGACGGGTACTGCGATGCACCAACTTTTGACCTAGGTATAGATGGTGATGCTGAGCCTGCTCCAACAGCACAAACAGGGGATGACAATGTGGTTGTCATAGATGAGGGTGAGTTGGACCCAACAACTGTGAATGAAGGATGTGCTGCTGCTGATGCTGGCAAGGGATTAGCTCACCAGCCAGGTGTTGGATCACCAGACAGCTGCCACACACCAATATGCGCAGAACCAGTAGTTGGCACGAGCAGTTCTTCAGGACCACCTGTTGCACGAAGACAGAGGAGGGTAATAAGGCCCGGAGCATCTCAAAGGTCGCCATTCATTGATTACAACAAGAAGAAGACGTTCAACTCCAATGAGGCAGTCAACAAGCTTTACGCTGCCCTCTTATATTGGGTCAGGCATCACCCAGGAGCAAATGATGCTCTTACCAGGTAAACCAACAACTCACAACCTACATATATATGTTTTTTAGTTGCACAGTACCACCCACTTAGTTGCACAGCAAGCAGAGCATGTTGCATAGAATAGTGCTTTTAGTAGCACACTCTTGTTTTTTAATACACATTTTTTTGTTACTGTGACCCTTCAAGCTAACTTGTCTTTAAAAAAATAGCCCTGAGATAATAAGGTATGGTGCGTTCTACATTTCTATAAAGGAGTTAATTGATTCCATGAAGCCTGCTCAGTGGCTGTCAAGAATTGTTATTGAGACTGGAATCATACACATCATGGATAACTGCAGAAGGGTCAAAGAAGGTCGTTATGCCACTGAGGTTTTCTGTAAGTTTTTTCAAAACCTTTTTCCCCTCATCTTGTTTGTAGCACTTTTGTTGACCAATTCAGGGAGTCTTTTCATCTATTAAGGAGTTTGAGGCATGTTTATAATTTCTGCTGATCAATTTACAGCAAGGGATCCATAGTGTGAATGAGATAAACAAGAAGTTTCAATACAACAACCGTCTCGACAAGTAAGACTTGGTCAGTGTTGTGCCCACATGATCCATCTTTTAGTTGGCACCCATAGCATGTTCAGTTGCACATGACACATCTATTAGTTGGCAAATACTTTCTTGCAACCTGTCTTAACTTCACCATTTTTTTACTGTTTTCTTCACCTACAGCGTGTATCTATGTCTGAATCATTCACGTGTAGTGTAGGTGATGCTGCCAGTGCTTGAGTGTGCTGATATAAATAGAGGCAGGCATTCTTGGGTCTTCAACATCAACTTGAGGGACGGACGTTTCAAAGTTCTTGATTCAAGCAGGAAACTGGACAACATTGAGTTGATGAACACCGCATCTACCATCGTGGGGGCAGTACACCAGCTATGGAGGAAGCATTACCCAAAGTTCAGCATCGAGCACTTCCAGATTATTGACATTGACGTACCGAAGCAGCTCAGCAAGTAAGACAAGAAGCATGACATTCTTCTGAATTTTTACCATCAATCTATAATTTTTAAAATTTTCTAGATGTACAGTCTTTTCTCTTGTTTAAATGATTATTTGTTTTATAGATGTACAATCTATAGTTTTTTAAGACACACAACTAGTTTGCAATATGTTTTTCATTTTTATGACTTTCTCATGGATTATCTAGCGAGTTGCATAGTGAAACATCAGTAGTTGCACAATGGCACATAATTAATTGCACAGTGCAACGGAGTACATCATCTTATTGGTTTTAAATTTCTGTGACAAATTTTCCTTTTCCCCACCGCAACAATGAGTGTGGGCTGTTCGCACTGCTTAACGCCACTGAGTGGAACGGTAGAACTGCCCAACTATGAACGCAAGGAAGTACTCAACATCAGGAAGAAGCTGGCATATGATTGGGTCACTAGCGTGCACAACTCCGCCCCATGGAGGAAGTTGCTGAGATACGACAAGGACTAGGCCAGTACTCTTTTTATTCTCTGCCCTTTTTTCAATGCCTTGCTGGTTTGCACAATTTTTTGACAGATTTGTAGTTGCACACTAGTAGTAATTCCGTTGCAACTCAATGTCATCACTTTTGTTGACACATTAGGAGCACTGTGTGTACAATTGTTCAACAACTAAATATTAAACCATTCGCCAACAAAGGCACAAATAGCAACCATTTTACACAGTGCATGAACTAATTCAAGGAAAAGAACTTAGAGAAGAGAAAGCATAGATGCTGAATGTGTCCGCTTGGTCCCAACATTGCTCAAAAAACCATCATTCTTTTCCGTTTTCCCTTTTCCCATACAAACGATGCAAGAGAATCATAGCAACCTGAGTGGACACAGACCAGCAGTGTGCTCTGTAGATTGGCAGTCACTGCATTTGTTTTTCTTCTTTGGGTGTAGCTCCAGTGCCGATTTGTAACGTCGACTCTTCGCCCTAACTTTTGTAGTAGACCTTGGAGGATCCCTGGGCACAAAATCATCAGAGGCTTGTGCAGGGGATGCAGCCTCCGACGGGGCAGTAGGACCAGTGTGCGTGGGCGCTGGACCATCACGAGGTTGTGTTTGATCACCTGTGGAATAATCATATAAAAAGTTTAGTATTTTTTGCGCAACCAGGACTGATGTTCTCTGCAACCACACAGCTCATGTTGTGCAACTAACTAGTTGCTGTGTGCAGGTTAAGTTGAAAAGAAAACCTGTAGTAGCACGGCCCGTCATGGCACTTGGATGGTAATCGCCTATAGCTAGAACATGAAAAATAAGTTAGTTGTTTATCTTGATGCTCGAACTAACATAGCGCGTGCAACTGGGTAGCCTGTTCTGTGCAACCGGGCACCATGATGTGTGCAACTAAAGTTACACATCTAGTCAGATGGGGAGCTGGGGCAGGTAATTACCGGGATGATGAGCCCCCTGAGTACTCCCTGTAGGGCCATTGGTAGGAGCACGCCGGGCACTGCTTGTTGGGCCAGGCGGGGGAGGAGGTGGCAGAGCATGCCGTGTAGGGCCTGGAGGTAGAGGAGGTCCTCGAGGGTTCCCATCACCTATAGCCAGAACAGGAAAAACAAGTTAGTTGTTTATCTTGATGGTCGAACTAACATAGCGCGCGCAACTGGGTAGCCTGTTCTGTGCAACTGGGCACCATGATGTGTGCAACTGAAGTTACACACCTAATTAGATGGGGAGTTGGGGCAGGTAATTACCTGGATGACGAGCCCCCTGAGTACTGCCTGTAGGGCCATTGGGAAGAGCATGCGGGGCACTGCTTGTTGGGCCAGGCGGAAGAGGAGGTGGCGGAGCATGCCGTGCAGAGCCAGGAGGTGGAGGAGGTCCTCGAGGGTTGCCATCATCTGATGGCCCCGTAGCAGCAGCCAGTTTTTTTCTTTTTCTTGGACTTGTTCAGGTGGCCGATCTCGGTACGTGCTCCGCACATATGCTTGTATACAATGGCATGTGCTGCATCAGAGCCACTCGCAAACTTGGCTAGTTTCTGAAAAATCGTATATCATGTTTCTCTCCCTCATCTGCTTCTTTGATTGAGGAGGCATTTCATCTGGTTGCTCATACCCGGTCCCTGGCGCACTAGGGACAACAGTATTTGTCCACCGTCTTAGCATATACCTTTCCGGTATGACATCAACTCCAATATGGGTGAACACCTTGAGGATGTGGCAACAGAGCATGTTTTCCTTGTTCATTTTGCAGCACTCACATAAATAGGAACCCTCCCCCACCCTTACCTGCACCAAGTAGTTTCGAGAACCATATTTGGCAACAAATTCCTGGTTCGGTCTGAGCTCAAAAAGGTCAGCACCAACTTGGAACACATTATAACGTCCAATCAGCTCAAACTCTTCTCGGAACTTGTGGTAAAGGTCCCTAGTGTAGGTTTTGTAAGCTTGCCTCTCTATTGGGAAGTTGGACCATAGCTCAATCTCAAGGTGTTTTGTCCTGTAATCATTGCAGCCTTCCTTGACAAGGATGTGGTTCTGAATTTTTTTATATTGCTTGACGAAGTTCAGCATTGAGTTGTGTGGGTTCACATATCTTTTTAGAACGGTGTTGAACCCCTCACTACGCTGTGTAGACTGCGGGAAGGGGAAGAACATGTGTTTGAAGTAGCACGGTGATACGTCTCCAACGTATCTATAATTTTTGATTGCTCCATGCTATATTATCTTTTGTTTTGGACATTATTGGGCTTTATTATACCCTTTTATATTATTTTTGGGACTAACCTATTAACCGGAGGCCCAGCCCAGAATTGTTGTTTTTTGCCTATTTCAGAGTTTCGCAGAAAAAGAATATCAAACGGAGTCCAAACGGAATGAAACCTTCGGGAACGTGATTTTCGGAACGAACATGATCCAGAGGACTTGGACCCTACGTCAAGAAAGCTACCAGGAAGCCACGAGGTAGGGGGCGCGCCTACCCCCTGGGCACGCCCTCCACCCTCGTGGGCCCCATGTTGCTCCACCGACGTACTCCTTCCTCCTATATATACCTACGTACCCCCAAACTACCAGATACAGAGCCAAAAACCTAATTCCACCGCCGCAACCTTCTGTACCCGTGAGATCCCATCTTGGGGCCTGTTTCGGAGCTCCGCCGGAGGGGGCATCGATCACGGAGGGCTTGTACATCAACACCATAGCCTCTCCGATGATGTGTGAGTAGTTTACCTCAGACCTTTGGGTCCATAGTTATTAGCTAGATGGCTTCCTCTCTCTTTTTGGATCTCAATACAATGTTCTCCCCCTCTCTTGTGGAGATCTATTCGATGTAACCTTCTTTTGCGGTGTGTTTGTTGAGACCGATGAATTGTGGGTTTATGATCAAGTTTATCTATGAACAATATTTGAATCTTTTGAATTCTTTTATGTATGATTGGTTATCTTTGCAAGTCTCTTCGAATTATCAGTTTGGTTTGGCCTACTAGATTGATCTTTCTTGCAATGGGAGAAGTGCTTAGCTTTGGGTTCAATCTTGTGGTGTCCTTTCCCAGTGACAGTAGGGGCAGCAAGGCATGTATTGTATTGTTGCCATCGAGGATAACAAGATGGGGTTTATATCATATTGCATGAGTTTATCCCTCTACATCATGTCACCTTGCTTAAAGCGTTACTCTGTTCTTATGAACTTAATACTCTAGATGCATGCTGGATAGCGGTCGATGTGTGGAGTAATAGTAGTAGATGCAGGCAGGAGTCGGTCTACTTGTCTCGGACGTGATGCCTATATACATGATCATACCTAGATATTCTCATAACTATGCTCAATTCTGTCAATTGCTCAACAGTAATTTGTTCACCCACCGTAAACACTTATGCTCTTGAGAGAAGCCACTAGTGAAACCTATGGCCCCCGGGTCTATTTTCCATCATATTAATCTCCTTTCAACAAGCTATTTTCGTTGCCTTTTATTTTGCTTTACTTTGCATCTTTATCATAAAAATACCAAAAAATTTATCCTATCATATCTATCAGATCTCACTCTCGTAAGTGACCGTGTAGGGATTGACAACCCCTTATCATGTTGGTTGTGAGGATTTATTTGTTTGTGTAGGTGCGAGGGACTCGTGCCTAGCCTCCTACTGGATTGATACCTTGGTTCTCAAAAACTGAGGGAAATACTTACGCTACTTTGCTGCATCACCCTTTCCTCTTCAAGGGAAAACCAACGCAGTGCTCAAGAGGTAGCAAGAAGGATTTCTGGCGCCGTTGCCGGGGAGGTCTCCGCAAAAGTCAACATACCAAGTACCCATCACAAACCCTTATCTCCCGCATTACATTATTTGCCATTTGCCTCTCGTTTTCCTCTCCCCCACTTCACCCTTGCTGTTTTATTTGCCCTCTCTTTTTCGTTCGCCTTCTTCTTTCCTTTTTGCCCCTCGCTCTTTCTGCCGTTATGTCTGAAATTGGGAAAAGTATTGTCGATATGGACAATAATAATATCATGGAAAATTCTGATGCTCCTGCTGAAGAACCCCCTACCTTGCATACAAAAAAAATTCGAATTAGTAGTGGTAATATTATTGGAAAAGGGGTTATTCAAGATTTCTTTACTTGTGCCGGTGCTTTGCCTTGTATGGGCAGTTCCATTCTTCATAGAACTAGTTGTCTTGCGAACGCTATTGCCATGCTTATAGTTAAACTTGAAAGGCAATTTATTCACTTGCACCCTTGCATACAAAGGATTTTCCTAGAATTTTCTAATATAGAGCACTCTTCTGTTAAGCGTGCCGCTACTATCTTTTTGGCTCATGAGTTCAGATTTATAATAAAAGTGGCCAAAGAAATCTTTGCGCATTATGGGGTGGACGCTGGCCGTCCTCCCATAGAGGCTATCCTCTTTAATCAAGAAGAAATAATGCGTTTTCAATCTCTAGACTATGTTGCTTTCAATGAAAACCTTAGAAAAAAGGTCCCTACCAATGTTCTAGTTGATAGAATTTCTGAACTTAATGATGATTTGGCCATTCGAAATAATGTGCTAGGATATTCTATCGAGTATAAGCTCACAAAGTTCTGTCAAAAGAATGCTTATAATGATGAATTGGTTGTGCAATACGAAGGGCCGAAGGAGGAACCTATACCTCCTAAAATTGATCTTGGGGAATTTTGTCCCATTAAATTTAGCCCCTTTTGATTACTTTTGCTTGCCTCAATGGAAACTTGCTGCTGAACGTAGAGAATATGAAATGAGTTTTAATGATCTATCCTATTACTATGGCACTACCTAGATCTATCCTTGCTTTTATGCCTAGCTAGGGGCGTTAAACAATAACGCTTGTTGGGAGGCAACCCAATTTTATTTTTTATTTTTTTTGTTTTTGCTTCTGTTTAGGAATATATATTTGTTCTAGACTCTGGTTAGATGTGTTTTTATGTTTTAATTAGTGTTTTTACCAAGTTAAACCTATAGGATCTTCTTGGATGATAGTTATTTGATCTTGCAGAAAATTCCAGAAACTTTCTATTCACGAAAGTAATTGTTAAAAATCACCAGAACGTTATAAAATATTGATTCAAATTGCTGCTAATCAATAGACAAATTGTCTAGGTCATCCTATTTTTGCTGATGTTTTGGAGTTCTAGAAGTTTGCGTTAGTTACAGATTACTACAGACTGTTCTGTTTTTCACAGATTCTGTTTTTCGTGTGTTGTTTGCTTATTTTGATGAATCTATGGCTAGTAAAATAGTTTATAAACCATAGAGAAGTTGGAATACAGTAGGTTTAACACCAATATAAATAAATAATGAGTTCATTACAGTACCTTGAAGTGTTCTTTTGTTTTCTTTCGCTAACGGGGCTCACGAGATTTTCTGTTAAGTTTTGTGTTGTGAAGTTTTCAAGTTTTGGGTAAAAGATTTGATGGATTATGGAACAAGGAGTGGAAAGAGACTAAGCTTGGGGATTCCCATGTCACCCCCAAGATAATCTAAGGACACCAAAAAGCCAAAGCATGGGGATGCCCCGGAAGGCATCCCCTCTTTCGTCTACTTCCATCGGTAATTTTACTTGGAGCTATGTTTTTATTCACCACATGATATGTGTTTTGCTTGAAGCGTCTTGTATGATTTGAGTCTTTGCTTTTTAGTTTACCACATTCATCTTTGCTGTACACACCTTTTGAGAGGGACACACATGATTCGGAAATTATTAGAATACTCTATGTGCTTCACTTATATCTTTTGACTTATATAGTTTTTGCTCTAGTACTCCACTTATATGTTTTAGAGCACGGTGCTGGATTTGTTTTATAGAAACTATTGATCTCTCATGCTTCACTTAGATTATTTTGAGAGTCTTAAATAGCATGGTAATTTGCTTAAATAATCCTAATATGGTAGGTATTCAAGATTAGTAAAAAACTCTTGTATGAGTGTTTTGAATGCTAAGATAAGTTTGAAGCTTGATGATTGTTTTGAGACATGGAGGTAGTGATATTAAAGTTGTGCTAGTTGAGTAGTTGTGAATTTGAGAAATACTTGTGTTCAATTCTGCAAGTCCCGTAGCATGCACGTATGGTAAACGTTATGTAACAAATTTGAAACACGAGGTGTTCTTTGATTGTCCTCCTTATGAGTGGCGGTCGGGGACGAGCGATGGTCTTTTCCTACCAATCTATTTTCCTAGGAGCATGCGCGTAGTGCTTGGTTTTGATGACTTCTAAATTTTTGCAATAAGTATGTGAGTTCTTTATGACTAATGTTGAGTCCATGGATTATACGCACTCTCACCTTTCCATCATTGCTAGCCTCTTCGGTGTCGTGCATTGCCCTTTCTCACATTGAGAATTGGTGCAAACTTCGCCGGTGCATCCAAACCCCGTGATATGATACGCTCTTTCACACATAAACCTCCCTATATCTTCCTCAAAACAGCCACCATACCTACCTATTATGGCATTTCCATAGCCATTCTGAGATATATTGCCATGCAACTTTCCACAGTTCCGTTTATCATGACACGTTCATCATTTTCATATTGCTTTGCATGATCATGTAGTTGACATAGTATTTGTGGCAAAGCCACCGTTCATAATTCTTTCATACATGTCACTCTTGGTTCATTGCATATCCGGGTACACCGCCGAAGGCATTCATATAGAGTCATACTCTGTTTTAGTATCGAGTTGTAATCATGGAGTTGTAAATAAATAGAAGTGTGATGATCATCATTTTCAAGAGCAGTGTCCCAAGTGAGGAATAAAAAAAAGAGAAAGGCCATAAAAAATAGAAAGCCCAAAAAAAGAGAGAAAAATAGAGAAGGGACAATGTTACTATCCTTTTACCACACTTGTGCTTCAAAGTAGCACCATAATCTTCATGACAGAGAGTCTCTTGTTTTGTCACTTTCATATACTAGTGGGAATTTTTCATTATAGAACTTGGCTTGTATATTCCAACAATGGGCCTCCTCAAGTGCCCTAGGTCTTCGTGAGCAAGCAAGTTGGATGCACACCCACTTAGTTTCTTTTGTTGAGCTTTCATATATTTATAGCTCTAGTGCATCCGTTGCATGGCAATCGCTACTCCTTGCATTAACATCAATCGATGTGCATCTCCATAGCTCATTGATTAGCCTCGTTGATGTGAGACTTTCTCCTTTTTATCTTCTCCACATAACCCCCATCATCATATTCTATTCCACCTATAGTGCTATACCCATGGCTCATGCTCATGTATTGCGTGAAGGTTGAAAAAGTTTGAGATTACTAAAGTATGAAACAATTGCTTGGCTTGTCATCGGGGATGTGCATGATGAGAGCATTCTTGTGTGACAAAAATGGAGCATGACTAAACTATATGATTTTGTAGGGATGAACTTTCTTTGGCCATGTTATTTTGAGAAGACATAATTGCTTAGTTAGTATGCTTGAAGTACTATTATTTCTATGTCAATATTGAACTTTTATCTTGAATCTTTCGGATCTGAATATTCATACCATAATTAAGAAGAATTACATTGAAATTATGCCAAGTAGCATTCCACATCAAAAATTCTGTTTTTATCACTTACCTACTCGAGGACGAGCAGGAATTAAGCTTGGGGATGCTTGATACGTCTCCAACATATCTATAATTTTTGATTGCTCCATGCTATATTATCTTCTGTTTTGGACATTATTGGGCTTTATTATACTATTTTATATTATTTTTGGGACTAACCTATTAACCGAAGGCCTAGCCCAGAATTGCTGTTTTTTGCCTATTTCAGAGTTTCGCAGAAAAAGAATATCAAACGGAGTCCAAACGGAATGAAACCTTCAAGAACATGATTTTCGGAATGAACATGATCCAGAGGACTTGGACCCTACGTCAAGAAAGCTACCAGGAAGCCACGAGGTAGGGGGCGCGCCTACCCCCTGGGCACGCCCTCCACCCTCGTGGGCCCCATGTTGCTCCACCGACGTACTCCTTCCTCCTATATATACCTACGTACCCCCAAACTACCAGATATGGAGCCAAAAACCTAATTCCACCACCGCAACCTTCTGTACCCGTGAGATCCCATCTTGCGGCCTGTTCCGGATCTCCGCCGGAGGGGGCATCGATCACGGAGGGCTTCTACATCAACACCATAGCCTCTCCAATGATGTGTGAGTAGTTTACCTCAGACCTTCGGGTCCATAGTTATTAGCTAGATGGTTTCCTCTCTCTTTTTGGATCTCAATACAATGTTCTCCCCCTCTCTTGTTGAGATCTATTCGATGTAATTTTGTTTTGCGGTGTGTTTGTTGAGATCTATGAATTGTGGGTTTATGATCAAGTTTATCTATGAACAATATTTGAATCTTTTGAATTCTTTTATGTATGATTGGTTTTCTTTGCAAGTCTCTTTGAATTATCAGCTTGGTTTGGCCTACTAGATTGATATTTCTTGCAATGGGAGAAGTTCTTAGCTTTGGGTTCAATCTTTCGGTGTCCTTTCCCAGTGACAGTAGGGGCAGCAAGGCACATATTGTATTGTTGCCATCGAGGATAAAAAATGGGGTTTATATCATATTGCATGAGTTTATCCCTCTACATCATGTCATCTTGCTTAAAGCGTTACTCTGTTCTTATGAACTTAATACTCTAGATGCATGCTGGATAGCGGTCGATGTGTGGAGTAATAGTAGTAGATGCAGGCAGGAGTCGGTCTACTTGTCTCGGACGTGATGCCTATATACATGATCATACCTAGATATTCTCATAACTATGCTCAATTCTGTCAATTGCTCAACAATAATTTGTTCACCCAGCGTAAACACTTATGCTCTTGAGAGAAGCCACTAGTGAAACCTATGGCCCCCGGGTCTATTTTCCATCATATTAATCTCCCTTCAACAAGCTATTTCCGTTGCCTTTTATTTTGCTTTACTTTGCATCTTTATCATAAAATTACCAAAAATATTATCCTATCATATCTATTAGATCTCACTCGCGTAAGTGACCGTGTAGGCATTGACAACCCCTTATCGCGTTGGTTGTGAGGATTTATTTGTTTGTGTAGGTGCGAGGGACTCGTGCGTAGCCTCCTACTAGATTGATACCTTGGTTCTCAAAAACTGAGGGAAATACTTACGCTACTTTGCTGCATCACCCTTTCCTGTTCAAGGGAAAACCAACACAGTGCTCAAGAGGTAGCACACGAGACCCAAGTTGACCTGTATTCGTACAACTTCTCAAAGTGTGTGTGTGTGTGTGTGTGTGTGTGTGTGTCATAGCCTCGTACTTCATCATTGACCCAACCCAATTCTGCTCAAACTCGTCTGGAGTGAAGCTGAAGTCAACACAGTAGTTGAAATCATCGAGAGCCCTGGATTCCGGCACAATAGCCAACCAACTTTTTCGTGAGCCTTTTTCATGATGTGCCATTGACAACAGTGAAGCACGGTGGTTGGAAAGATGCTCTCTATTGGCTGCTTCATTGCACTATCCTGATCGGTTATGAAGTTTTCAGGAGGTTTGCCATCCATAGCCTCTAGGAATGCTCGGAAGACCCAATCAAAGCTCGATGCCAACTCCTGCCTCACAAATGCGCAACCCAGCATGAAAGATTGGCCATGTCGGTTTATTCCGATGAAGGGCGCGAACGGCATATTGTACATGTTGGTCATGTAGGTGGTGTCAAACGATATGCAATCATGGTACGCCTCCGCATAAGCTTTTCGAGCTAAGCCATCCACCTAAAATATATTGACAACTCTGTGCTCTTCATCATATTTTACCTTATAGAAGAAGTCTGGATCGGTTTTCTGTATATCCTTGAAGTGTGCAATTGTCTCAATCATGTCACCCTCCTTTGTGTCCTCTCTACGGAAACTTGTGCACAGATTTATTATTGCTTTTGGTCAAAACGGCACCATCATCTCAGATTTATAGAACTCTGCCATTACATGCATCATACGTCCTGCATAATATAGAAAGAAACAATATATCTTTTTTTAATCGCACGAATGCACACATCCAGCTGCACAGTGATAGGACATGTGTTGGCACAGAAGATAATTGCAGGAAATGGCCAAGCAGCTGCACCTTTAAAAACACTTGCACTTTGCACACAGGACATTGTGTAGTTGCACAGTGAAGGTAATCTAGTTGCACAACAAGCACCAAAGTGATATAGAAACAGCATGGGAAGTTGGACACTAGTTGCACACTTAAGACATTTTAGTTGCACACCAGTACCATAACAGTAGCACACTGGACTGCCTAGAAGGAAACTTAATTAAGGGATATAGAAACACACTTGTAGTCAAGTCGCAGTTATACAAGATGCGCAAAAACTCCTTTTCATCAGGAGAGATGCCTTGGTGGGATCTCAAGTATTTGGACAACGAAGGTTTGTTCACCAGCGGATGATTGTGGTCACGAACAAAGTGTGTCACCTCCCATCGCCCATCTATCAGCTTCACCAACATTTTTGCCTTGCATTGAGTCTGCTTTATTGTCTCGCGTTTTCGTTTCTTTCTTTTTCTTACTAGGACCAGCCTCCTCTTCAGCAAAGATTGGAGGTTCATCTTCCATTCCTCATCACTGTCAACAGGTTTTGGATCTGGTATAGGGTCCAGGACAGGAGGAGCCTCAGCTCCTCCGTCATCAGTTTTACCAATACATTGGTGCGAGCTGTCTGCCTAGAGGTGTTCATCTTGACAGAGAAACCCATCTGTAGGGCGTAGCTGTTGTAGTTATCCTTAGCAATTTGAAGACTGTCAAACCTCATGCCAGCATAGGGTTCCATGGGCTGAGAACCAGCCTCATCTTCTCCTTCTTCTCCTTGCACAACACCGTCAGTAGCACCAGCTCCGAGCTCAGTCCTGATTGGACCAGGAACATTTGCCGCGGTGCCCGTGTCATCAAGAGTATGGCTCTCTGACTGCAAAGACACCACTATAGGGGCACCATGGGTTGATGACTGCCCTGCCACATTTTCATGGCCCATAGGGTTAGGCCCACGACTTGTCTACGTGTAGTAAACAGAACGCCCATTTACTGTCCAATTTGCTTGTGGTATGCTGTGTTGCTGCTGATCCATATCATTAGGAAGCTCATTGAGATCAGGAGGCAACTCATTGAGATCAAGCATTTTTTTCCTTTTTTTGCTGCTGCTTCATACCCCTTGCACATAAAAAAGAAGGAGGTGATGTCATCAGTTTAATCATGAAAGAGTGTTTCAAACAACCTAAAAACTTAGTAAATAGGCAGTTGCACACTATTATGACAATCTTAGTTGCAAAAGCTACATGTCTATAGCAGAATCTTTTTTATAACAGGTATGCATTTTTTTCATAGATTTGTTATGTTAGTTGCACAGTTTGCAGTAAATAGGTGGCAAGAACATGACTTTTTTTTGCTACACAGTTTTTCTGACTTTTCCCTCTATTTTTTGCAATGATCCGCATGTTTTCTGTTGGCAAGGAGCTTATTCAGATTTTTCTGCACATAATTTGGACATAATTTGATGCTACAATTGAGATGGAAAATCCAGGCGAAAGAAGAAAGAAGAATTGGATGACAGATTATAGATATATGTTTTTCATCGCCGTTTCTGTTTTTACTTCTAGTATATTGAACATATTTTTACACTATAGCTTTGCAATAGGTGTGGGACCAGAATATATGTGTGGGACAAGAATATATGCGTGACTATTTTAATATGGTTTGTGGTTTCATTAGTTATGGGCAAAAGTTGTTGTGTTTTTACTGTCGTACTACACATTTTTGGTTTTTCCTAGAATAGATGTCTCAGTTGGCCAGGATGCATATTTTCAGTTGACCAGCATGCATGTTCAGTTGAACAGTCAATGTGTTTAGTTGGCTAAAATAGATGTTTCAGTTGGCCAGGATGCATATTCAATTAGCCAGCATGAATGTTCAGTTGGCCAGGATACATGTTTTTATTGCACATATACTTCAGGTTTTCTAAAGTGTTCACTCAAAAAACATCCAGTTCATGTGGGGTACAATGCATGTTGAGTTGCCAGAATACATGATTCAGTTGGCTGGGATGTATGTTCAGATGCACATATATGCATTTTTAGTTGCACATATTCTTTGGATAGTCAATGTATTCGTTTGCAAACAATAACTACAACTTGGTAGAATGCATTAGTTTTGGCTACATTGCATGTTGAGTTGGCTAGAATCATGTTTTAGTTGGCCAAAAAATATGTCTTAGTCTTTTTTTTAGAGTAAATATGTCTTAGTCGGCTTGCTGAACACATCCAGGGGAGGGAGAAACTTGCCTGTCATGCATGTTAGAAAATATGTTCAGTTTTGTTAAACTTGATCTCAAACCATGTTTAGTGTGCAAATAGAAAGCTGTGCAACTAAGCTTAACGACTTGTGTTTAGTTGCACGAACCAGAAAATAGTAGGCTTGTGTCCATGGTTGGTTTTCAGTTTGCAGACATGACACTCATGGGGGGGGTGACGTTGACAATGGGGTGATGTGGCAGACCCACTCCTTTCTTGAAGCAGCTTCTCCATGGATTTGCTGATAGATCCATAGAGAAGGGGTTTACAGATGCAGTACAAGAAGGGGGTGAACTGAAGAGGGGCAGAGGGAAATTACTTGACTGATGTTGCTGCCTGGTATGGCTCTGATCACCCTGCCTTAGATCAATTTCTTGAAGCAGTCTCTTCTCTTTTGGGCTGCCATGGCGGCTGTACAGGAGGAGGAAGAAGGGCCTTGGATCCCCTTCTTTCGTGGAGAAGAAGAAGGCAGCGTGCGGGCGTGGGAGGGGCTGAGACGGTGGGTATGTACAGCTGGCCATGTTGGGAGCGGTTTTTCTGTTCGGGATTGGCCGCTCCATCGCCTCGGTTTGGTGGCCGCCTGTCCCTTCCTTTTCTGTACCGGGAGAGGGGGACAGGGCTTACCTTTTTAGGCCGACCGCTCAACGCACTAGTGGGCAGCCGGCCGCCCACTAGACGCGTCCTTTTCGATCTGTTTGTTTCCAACTACGATCATCTCTCCATTGTTGCTATCTATCACAGCTCTGACTGATGCATGTGATTGGTCTGCATCAAAGGCATAATCCACATTTAGCTTTACCAGGCACATAGTCGATGCGAATTTCCGATTTTAAAAATAAGACAAGGGGGAGAAAGAGGAGGCAGAGACATTTAATCCGTTGTCGTTAGAGCACGACTGAATCGATAATATTACATCCACAAAAGACAACAGACTTTTACGGGCTCCCTTCACACTAAATTAACTCCTCCCCCTTGATTTTTACGGAGTGGGACCCTCCACCCTCCCTAATCCGATCAGAAAGGCCCCTCCACACTCTACTGATAATGTCATTCATGCCAAGTAGCGTCCATATCTCTTTTGAGTTTTTACAGCGGACGGGCGTGCGCTTCACACCCTCGCAAAGTGTTTTTTACCGGTGTCGGGATGTACCGGTGGTTCTCTCACCAATAGCATGCTGCCAGCTCAAAAGGTGTACATTTGTATTCTCCCCTTCTATCTATTTAAATCACCGTATTTCATCAGACCGGGTCCACCATGCACATGCAAAGGACGCATGCATGGGCCTGCTTTTCTCTTTTTACTGCTCATGGTACATACTATAACATGCATGTCTCTGACATTATCTCTCCTCTCTTCATCTCTAAATCCATCACTTTTAATTCCCTTTTCACCATTTTAGATCGTTCATATCTTCAAAACAAAAAATTTGTTTTTGAAACTTTGTATATATTTGAACTCCTGGACCCAAGACCTTTAGAACAAGATCAATCTTGAATACATTCAAGCATATTTAAATTTGAACGTTTGAAATGAGTGAAATCAGCTTTCTAAAAATAGTGCAATATGATCTTTGAATTGGGCGAGACCATTTTTTTTAAATGAGTGAAATATGTTTTACGAAACAAGTGATTTTTTTAATTGAGTCAAATAAGTTTTTTCAAATATTTGAAATCAGTTATTTGCTTTGAGTGAAATCGCCTTTCTAAAAATAGTGAAATATGAGCTCTGAATTGGGTGAGACCAATTTTTTTAAAATGAGTGAAATATGTTTTTCATACACATGACACATTTTGGGTGTGAAATACATAAAACTTGTTATTTCAAAATTTTAAACTAGTCATGTAAAACATGTTAAACTAATTATTTCAAACATTTTTTGAATGAGTGAAATATGTTTTACGAAACAAGTGAAATTGTTTTTTGAATAGATATTTTTTTAATTGAATCAAACAATGTTTTGGAAATATTTGAAATTAGTTATTTGCTTTGAGTGAAATCAACTTTCTTAAAATAGTGAAATATGATCTTTGAATTGGGTGAGAGCAATTTTTTAAAATGAGTGAAATATGTTTTCCATACACATGACACATTTTTGGGTGTGAAATACGTGAAACTTGTTATTTCAGAATTTCTAAACGAGTAAAATCAGTTTTTCGCACTGACTGAAATCCATTTCAAACTGAAATATGGAAATGAGTGAAATCTGTTTTCTCAATTTAGTGAAATTATTTTTCTGAAACGAGTGACATCAGTTTTTTCATATGAGTGAAATCATTGTTTTAACATTGTGAAATGAGTAAAATCAGTTTTACGAAATTAGTGTAGCCAGTTCTTTGACACGAATGAAATATGTGTTTTCAAATATGTGAAATCGGTGTTTAAATTTAGTTAAATTTGTTTTTTACGCGACCGTAATACATTTTCTGAAACGAGTAAAATTGTTTCTGTAAATGAGTGAAATATGTTTTTCGGAATAACTGAGATCAGTGTTTCAAAATGAGTGAAATCACCTTTTCGAAATGAGCGAAACCAATTCTTTGAAATGACTTAAATATGTGTTTTGATACAAGTGAAATCAGTGTTTTAAAATGAATAAAATTAGTTTTCTAAAATGAGTTAAACCAGTTTTTAAAATAAAGTGAAACGAGTTTTTTAAAATGAGTTACATCCTTTTTTTTAAATGCCAAAGCGAATGAGACTGTAAAATTCAAACTACTCTAAAATATATTGAATATTGGTCTTGTTTTAAAGATATTGTCTTTAGGAATTCGAATATATAAAAAGATTTAAAAAGAAGTCATTTATTAAAAAGATATCAATCATTTAATAGCTAACAAGAAAGTAAAATGTTGGTACTATAGGTTGAGTGGTCTGGGAGTACACATGCATGACCAGATGGAAAGCTTGTGGGGCATGTTTACGTATTAGTCAGGTGGTGTCAGACTTGTATAGAGATGTATTTCACCCCACAAAAGATTTTTTATTTTATTACTCAAAGGGCAGTGTGCATCTTGATGTTGACATGGACGGCGGATGCTTCACCGGTACATCCCGGTTCCGGTAAATTTACTTATTCGTTCACACCCTCCTCTCCTCGATCGCAGTTCGGCCATTGAGGTGTCGCTTTAATGTGTCTATTTGATTGAGAGAACAACACGGAAGTGTACGCTAGTGAAAAACAAAGGTCTTTCCGTTGGCATCGACCAAGTTGTTCCGTTGCTTGGAAGTGAACCGGTTCCGATTCGTCTCCGAGACCGCGACCGACTCCAGCTCAGACTATGTCTAGCTCGCTCTACATATACGCGAACGGGCGTGCTACGTTCTTTCTCCACGCATTTCGTTCGTCGCGATTGAAAAATTCTCGTTCTCGAATCAAGAACCAGCCATGGATATGGGCACGAACTCGCTGCCGTCCCCGTCGTGCCCCGACGGCAGGAAGCGGCGCGTGTGCTACTACTACGACCCGGGCATCTCCAACGTCGACTACGGCGAGCGACACTTCATGGTGCCCCGCCGCGTCGCGATGGCCCACTCCCTCGTCGCCTCCTACGGCCTCCTCAACGACATGACTCGCCTCCGCACCAGGCCCGCCAGGCCGGAGGAGCTCCTCGCGTTCCACGACCAGAAATACGTCGACCTCCTCGGCAGGCTCACCCCCGCCGGGTACATGAGCGACGCCGACCTCCGGCGGACTGCCGAGGAGCACAGCATCGGCCCAGTGCGCCGCCTGGTCGACGGCGCCTGCACGAACGACAACCCCGTCATCGACGGCCTCATGGGGTACTGTCTGAGCTACGCCGGCGGGTCTCTGGCCGCGGCGCGCGCGCTCTGCGGGGGCGACCACGACGTCGCCATCAACTGGTCCGGCGGCATGCACCACGCGTGCCGGGGCCACGCCAACGGCTTCTGCTACGTCAACGACATCGTGCTCGCCATCAAGCAGCTGCTCGGCCGCTTCCGGCGGGTGCTGTACGTGGACATCGACGCGCACCACGGGGACGGCGTGGAGAAGGCCTTCGCGGACTCCAACCAGGTGATGACGCTGTCGTTCCACCAGTACCAAACCGATTTCTTCCCCGGCACCGGGAGCATCGACGACGTCGGCGAGGGGCCCGGCAGGTACCACGCCCTCAACGTGCCGCTCAAGAAGGGCATGGACGACCAGGGGTACCATGAGCTGTTCAAGCCGATCGTGGGCAAGGCCATGCAGGTGTTCCAGCCGGACGCCGTGGTGCTGCAGTGCGGCGCCGACTCGCTCTCCGGCGACCGGCTCGCCGGCCTCAAGCTGTCGGTGGGCGGCCACGCGGAGTGCGTCAAGTACCTGCGGGGGTTCAACGCGCCGCTGCTCCTCCTCGGCGGCGGCGGCTACACCATCAACCACGTCGCCTCCTGCTGGTGCTACGAGGTACGTACGCACATGCATGAACTCACTCGTGATTGATCAAAGTAACACCAGCTAGCTCTATCTAATGGCAAACGAGCACTCTGTAACTTAATTTTTTTTGTTGCATTGCATCCATTCCATACAGACGGCGGTCGCCGTGGGCAAGGAAGACGAGATCGCCGACGAGATACCGCACCATCCGTACGACCACTACTACAGGGGCCAGGGTTACAGGCTCCAGTATCGCACGGAGCCGCGCGGCAGCGGGGAGAAGAAGGACGTGGACGCCATTAGGGTGAAAGCCCTGGAGCACCTCTCGGCGATCAACTGCGCGCCCAGCATACAGTTCCACGAGCCAAGCGGGGCGGCGGCCCAAGGCATGGGCGTCGACGACCTCTGCCAGCACGACGACGACGATGATGAAGAAGAAGACCCAATGGAGAGGCTGCAGCGGCTGTGCGACAACGCGGACCTCGCCGGGTTTTTCGTGGAATTGGGGCGGAAGCACAGACTATCGTCCTCTGCCATGGCTTGACGCGCTGCCCTCCACACCATGCATGTGGTTTTAGCTCGTGTCATTGTTCACTTCATTCATAGGAACCGGCGAGCATTTTGCTAGACACACAAGATAGTAGAATCTCTTCCAGAAATCCACTTTGTGCCGGTTGAATGCTCCTACTCCTTCTTCATCTGTCTTGTTCGAGCTCTAGTGTCTGTTCTCGGCCTTTTGTTCTTTGGTTTTTCTCTTTCTATTAGTGGGCTTTGTTGGCTCTGTATATTTTGTGGACCAAAAGTATAAAGCAAAGTTTGACACAAAAAGAAGAATTATAAATGAAATTTGACATGAAAGATGGAGTGTGTATTAGAAAACGAAGGGAGTATCAAAATCTAGAGGGTAGCAATGTCCACTCTGTTTTACGGAAGTTCAAAAGCTCTTGTTCGGTGAAGCCGAAGTGCCAACAAAGTGGAAAATCTATCCCTCCCATGCATGGTCTAGCCGTTCATTCCAGCGCTGAGATGCCAGCTCCAAATGCATCATAAAATATTCTAATGCTCCTTCTTAGCATTGCTTTGTACAATACCCATCTAACTTGTCAGATACACTGCAGAAATCTGTGTCTGCATTAGCAGGGGAATAGTGCTACATCAATCATGTTCTGTCCATCCACTATCGGACTATCCCATAGAAAACCTAGCATTTTATTTGCGTAAGAGATATTAATATATTTTTAATAAGAACTCTATTTTTAAATATGTTTATATATTTGAATTTCTGGTGACGAGATATTTAAAACAAGATCCATCTTAAATATATTTTAAACATATTCCACTTATTTCGTAATAACATGTTTCACTCATTTTAAAACAGATTTCACTAATTTTATATAATATATATCACCCATTGAAAAAAAGATCTTGAAATAACACATTCCATTTATTTCAAAAAAGATTTATAATAACATATTTCATTCATTTCATAATCACATTTCTCTCTCATTTTGAAACAGATTTTACACATTTCAAAACAAATTTACTCATTTCATAGAAGATATTTTACTCATTTCAAAAAAAGAATTACATAATAACATATTCCACTCATTTAAAAATATATTTTATAATAGCAAATTTCATTCCTTTCGTAATAACATATTTCCCTCATTTCATAATAACATATTTCACTCGTTCTAAAACAGAGTTCACACATTCCGAAATAGGTTTCACTCATTTCATATAACATATATCACACAGTTTTATATGTAGGTTAAATAGGTTTCTAGTGAACTATGTTGGTTTCACATCTTTCAATTGAAATAGTTCTCCTTTTCACACTTTTCTAGTGAAATAGGTTTGTTTCACATATGAAATGTGAAATGTTGAAATTTAAACCTGTTTGGAATGTATCCAGATTGATATTGTTCTAAAGGTCTTGACGCACAGAGTCCAAATATATAAAAAGTTTCAAAAATGAATTCATAGTTTAAAAGATACGAGTGATTTAAATTTTCTAAGATGAAATGAAGCCTATGGATTTATGAGAGAGATGAACATGTCATAGTTGTAGGGTGAAAAGAGAGAAAGTTGTTCCTTGCATGCGTCCTTTGCACGGCGGCATGACATAAAGTGATTGATGGTTTGCCATAATACACTGCTATATTAGTGCAGGAATGATAAATACGTACATGTATACCAGGAGACTAATTTGCATGCTGTCGTATCTCCAACTGAGCCAACGGCATATGCATGCACGGGAGGTCCCGTGCACGTCCCTTTTCTCGAAGTGCCAAGCCATTCTGACCATTGTGCAACCGAATCTCACTCTTGACCTTTGTAAGGTACACGTACCGTACTATGGTAGTTGCTGTATTACAATGAGGTAATAGCACCCCAGGTACCCTAACTTGTACATAATGTGATGATTCAGTCCCAAACTTGCAAAACTTGACTCCACCATACCCCAACTTGCACCTCATGTGATGATTTAGTCCCAGGCCAATCACAGCTCAACAATTGGCAGCAAGGTGGCTGGACCGGTCAGTGCACGCATTTTTGCAGAAACCCCCCTGCCGTTTTGTTATACGCGCACCAGATCTTCCTGTATTATAATAAAAACCAACAAAAATAAAAGAGTGAGAAAGGGATACCGGCACTCAGACCAGAGCCTAATAAACTAACCAATCAAGAGCACAAATAGCAAGGAACGACCCACAAAACGATTCTTAGCTCCTGACCTGTATGTATTCCTCCTTGATATACATACCAAGGATGTACAGATCAAGCCTGATATTGCAGCCATGGAAGTAATTCTGAAGCATGTCGTGAACTGAACCATTAATTGCCCACTGCATAAGCAGCGACCAAAACTTGGATCGATCATTCTTAACAAAAGAAAAGAAAAACGATTAGTGTGTTGCAGTCTGAGATTCAACAATGGAACTCCAAGAAGATCCAACTGTTCTCTTTAGTTACTGATGATGATAACCAGGTATGTAAATACATCTTGAGAGATGTTCAGTAAGGGTGATTCTCTGCTGGTGGAAAGCAGAGGATGGATGTACTCTTGCCTATAGCAATACAAATAGGCAGCCAAACAAACCGATGTTGACCATTCGAAAATTAAAAACAAACTGTGGTTGCAGTTTGAAACAAACACAAATCGTTTTCGGTACTCCTGAACCCCAAACACTGTCTTCAAAAAGATATTGCAGTAAGCCGGCATTCAGGCTCTCAAATCACCCATGGCACCAGCACCAACATGTATGAGCAGCACCACATATACTTAAATAATAAAGAACATTTCCTTAGGTAAGCTCTTGTCATTGTCCAAACTAATCCTAATTTACTCTAAAAATGGACAACCCTGCATCTCAAAGTGCAGCTTCGTGCCACCCATTATCAGGGGGCAGTAAAAATCTGGCCCCTGCAACCTGCTTCAGCATACTAGCTAGTACAGAAATCCTAATTTATGATGTTACCTGCTACTTGGTGTGTATCTTAAATCATATTTTGTTTCCAAATGTTCTCCTTAGTTGTTACTGAAACTTCAGCATGTATATCTTGAGAAACATGCAGTAACAGTCATGCTCTGCTGGTAAGAGAAAGCAGAGGATGCTACTCCAATGACCTCAGAAATTGGCGAAAAAGACAATTTGATTCCTCTCAATAATCAACAAGAAGGCAAAACTGAATGCCACCGATGTGGATGGAAATGTAATGTACCCTCTGAACACCCCACACCTCAAATCTGCATGATAATCAAAAGGCAGGCAGATGCAGTGCCGTGATCATATTCCAGAATTGGTTGCAGTTTGAAACAATCAAAAGGCAAAACACAAACACAAAATGCTATTATGAACCCAGCAAACCAAACAGTCTTCTCTAGCTATAAGTACTGTTCTCCTCTGTTTAGTTCTGAATTAAACCTGTTAATCCAGAAACCTCGCCCCAACAGATAATTACTTACTAATAAGAGCTGCAATAATTACTTCAATAAGGGTCTGAGCCATGCATAAAAAAAGTCATGAAAGGTGGCCCGAACCCCAATGTTCTAAATTAAAGCTTCGGGCAAAATTACTTACTAATATGAGCTGCAATCATCATAGCATAAATTAAGTCTGAGTCTTGCATACTGATTAAACTGTTCCATCAGAATACTTAAAAAGCAACCTAAAAGGTCCACCTTTGTTTACTATGCCACAATCTGGAAGACGAAAAGAAGAAGCAGAAAATCAAACTGTTTCCTAAGTTTCTACTGAAGCCTTTTTACTGGAAATCAAGCCGAACTGTTTGCTTAATTCAGATTCATAAGCCTGTTGCTGCATCTATACTGTAGTAATGCACATAATATAGTAGCACTTAACCCACCCCAACAGCTATGGAATCAGTCACAGTGGGACGAAAGGCATGAACCACACTGGTGGCGACCAGCGCAAGGCCCTCGACCTTCTCCCGGCTGCCATCCTTGAGGCTGAATACCCCAATTAATGCCATTGTAGTAGCGGTCGCGAGCATCCTTGTATGGCCCCGGATCGTCCTCGGCGTAGTAGACGCAGCCGGCCCTGAGCTCCGGGTGCTCCCTCGTGGACACGCAGAAGGAACCGTTCCCCCCAACGAACAGCGTTGTTTCGCCGATGTCGTCCGTCACCTTCCACTCCTTGCCGCCGGCACCGAGGACCTGCACCTTGAAGGATGGAGACGTCCGCCGGCCCTCCTTGAGCACGACCATCAGCGGCCCACCCGGCGCCGCCATTATGTACTTGCGGTGCTCGGTGTCGGCTGGCAGCAGCAGCCTCGGCGAGATCACCACACTTGCGAACACACCTGGGTCATCGGCGCCGCACTCCTTCCATGCCTCCACTTTGCCGAAGTATGTGATCGAGTAGACGCTGCCATTGTAGTGGATGGCATCCTTCACGCCGTTGCGTGAGTGCACCAGACTCCACTTCCCGGACACAGCTGTGGCGACGGGCTCAACTCCATCGCGCGGGAGCGCAAGCCTCCAGGATCCCTACAGAGCAGATAACAATATAGAAGGCAATGGCAAAGACCCCTGCTTCTATCGCTCTGGTTGTCTACACATTTATCGCGGTTTGGTTTGTTGGTGGCCTCTCAGTGTTTCACTTGTATCTCATGAGCACTAACCAGGTAAATGCTATTCTGTGAAATGGTATATTCCCAGTCTTGCATCGTGATTCCATTCTGTCAGTTGCTAACCATTGTTGCCATTTACAGCTGTTGCAAGTTGGGGTATAGGGAAAACGGCAAGGGGGTTTCTGCAAAAGTGCGTGCGCTGGCCAGTCCGGCCACCTGGCTGCCAATTGTCGAGCTGTGATTAGCCTGGGATTAAATCATCACATGAGGTGCAAGTTGGGATATGGTGGAGTCAAGTTTTGCAAGTTTGGGACTGAATCATCACATTCTGTGCAAGTTAGGGTACCTGGGGTGCTATTACCTCTATTACAATGGTTATCATGAATGATTAATTGAACCAAGAATTTGTGTACGTTGTAGGACAGAATTATGATGAACCAATTGTTTCAGTCTGCGCACCTAAAATTGTTTCTGAGCACCTAAAAATTGTCGAAGTCAAATGCTTAAAGGTTAATGAAAGGGCTCACGATTTGTTTTTTGTTTTTGTTTTCTGAAACAAAGGCAGGAAATTGTGAGCCACTTGACTACCTACAGCATAAATCCAGATAAAATCGGTATCCACTATCCAGACCATTTGACGTTTGACTCTCATGTAAGTTATATCTAGCATTTCGATTTTGACATACTTGTCTTATTACTATATATACATAATTGGCACACATTTTAAAAATTTCATATTGATCTGATGCTAGAATCAAAATATTTTGCTCTGTAAATGAATCTGGAACTCATAGGGGGCAGAAGTCCATTCTAAATTTCTCTAAAATATATTCCCTTTATTTCACTATAACTGTCCCCGGGCTCGAGAATTTCCGTTTCATGCAACTGAAGAAATCAAGAGTGTAGTTGTTTCTATACTAGCTATACCCGCGCGGCGCCACGCCGCACCCGGTCGATACTTAGTGTTTGTAGGTGGCATCTTTGTTGTCACATTGAATTTTAAATTAAAGTATGAAGCTATGAGAATAATGTTGTATTCTCAAAAAAGAAGTAATGCATAGAAGCAAACTGAAAAGGATAAATTTATTGTCACCATACGTGATGATCCTAGATAACAGACTCTCTATGTAAAGTTTGCATCGGTCAAACAATATAAATTGATGAAACTCTACTCTCTCCATCTCGGATTGCATCAATGTATGTTCTAAAATGATTACTACCACTCACAAAAACACATGTTTTACATACTGGGTCTCAAATTCATCAACACTGAACATACAAGTGCACAGACAAGTGCTCTACAGGTTTGTACAAACTGCAGAAATTCATTGCCACTGAACACACAAGTACTACAAAACATACAAAGTCATTGGCACTAAACATCTAATTCCTCGTTGTACTCCCTTGTTCATCAAGGGCTGATTAATCTGCATCACATACTCTGCTAGACTGATAGCCTATAATAATTTTCAGTTTTTATAGAGAATGCACTATTTTATTGTTAAAATTGTGCTACTGTCATGGTGAAACAGATTGCGTAGATGGTTGATTTGTCATTGTGAAAAAGATTGTATAAACATGTTTCACTATATATGTCCATCATTCTCCTCAAACATGGATCACTGATATGGTTTTATTTGTTTAGATCGAAGGTTTGGCAAAAAACATTAGAAGATGATAACTCGGCCAGCTTACACCAAGTCAGACACTGAAACGGTACATTCCGGTTCCACCACAAACCTAGGAACTAACCATTACTCCAAATCTGTGGAGCATCTCATCCTTTGTAGCAACCTGGTATCAACACATGGGACTGGCGTCATATAAGAAAGCCAACATGATAAGATCACAGGATTACCCTTCAGGAAGAAGGCAGAGATTTTTTTTGTTACTCTTCGTGCTTCTTTGCAACTTCCTTCCTCTGTTACCGGATCAAAGTAAGGCGATCTGCAGTTACCAAAAGGATAGGAAGATCATGATTGTTTAGTTAATCAAGCAACGATGGTGCGATACTAAACAAAGATACCAAACGGCAACCATGGTGATCGTTCTATGAAATAGTATACGATAACCTCATACATTTTCGCAGTACAATAAAAAAATTAAAATGATTACTTATAGAAAAATGCATTATTTTCTGTTTTTTACTACTTCGGGGAGGACAAACAATATAACGTGACATCAGATCAGCAAATTCCTTGAATCTGACATGCTTATATCATTTCATAATATGCCCTTGCCCTCGATAATCCAAGACGGAAGAATGGTGGGCCATTTCTTCTAGTTAATTATAATATAGACAGATAGTATCTATAATATCTAAATAGTTCATCCCCACTAACCTATTTCTCTTAACATGCAGCCTATCCACATCAGCAATCAACATGCAAACATCCACCTAAGCTAATTTGCCACATCATTAAGTTTTTTCTTTTATTTTTCTATCCTCGCAGCCAACCCACGTTCTTTCTATTTATTATATTTATTTTACTATAGAGGGTTCCACACTGCAACGCTTCCCCGAGAGGTTCCGCATCGCACGCTTCCTCTTCCCCACCCCCGTGACCTCCTTTTGCAGCGCAGCGCCCCCTGTGCTTCCCAATCACAACCTTCTACCTTCTTCAGATCAACTTCTCCCCCACTTCATCTTCTCCAAAGTCCATTAAATCACGGCAGTGGAAAGGGTGCAGCTCTATATTTACACGGTGACCAATCAATCGATCACATCAGAGCCAAGAACATGAGACGGCGAGGGCGAGGTCGAGCTTCAGGTCAAGGTTCAGACAAGAGGCGTGGCCGAGCGATGGCTTACTGGAGCAGTGGCCTCCTCGGTGGTCATGTTCGAGCAATGGCATCCTCCTCCCGCCGGCCGCTGGACAGCGTCAGGTCACACCCCGCCGCTGACTGCTGCTGCTTTTGACGCGTGCTTACCTACGGTACATGTTCTTTGAACATTAATACTCTCCTCATTCTCGCTTACCCATGCCAGTCGATGT
This sequence comes from Aegilops umbellulata, assembly GCA_032464435.1. NCBI lineage: Eukaryota > Viridiplantae > Streptophyta > Magnoliopsida > Poales > Poaceae > Aegilops > Aegilops umbellulata. The sequence goes on from CP136059.1 coordinate 216,847,972, forward strand.
GTCTCATCTCCTTCGATGCAGGGCTCCACGGCCCACTATACCACGCACTACCATCACCATCCACCTAATCGGCTAGAGTGCGCCACAGCAAGCAGTAGCCGCAGCCGATGGAAGTGTTGGCTTGGTCAGGAGGAGGAGGCTAGAGTGCGCTACAGCAAGCAGTAGCAGCAGCCGATGGAAGTGTTGGTTCGTCAGGAGGAGAGTTGTTGCTTTTAAAACTTCCATTCAGTATGCAGCTCTGACCTGTACTGTTTGTGTGTGTGTGTGTGTAGGTTAGCATTATTTCCTGTGACACGACCGAATATACTGTTGGAGCATAGCTCACGCCTTTGATTTTATTGGTCCAGTTTTGAGGACCATACATTGTAGCCAGGAGACTGAGGAATTTCAACTTGAATGGAGACACAACAATGGCGAAAGATTAGATGCATATAGCATTTACTTTTAGATCTAGCCGTTTGGGTCGCCCGCTGAGTTTAACTGATTATCGCTATTGTCATTGTTCCTAACTTTATGTGACATTTAATCTTGAAATATACATTGATGAGCTAACATCATGTTCGTATACGAATGGTGACTGAGTGCTATGTCCTTGGTTTACCTGGAAAGGCCAAATACAAATCGCATTTTGGTTATGTTTCCGATAGTTGGTCTACTTATTTTCTGTTTAACTCCTATCACAGTACAGATTTGTTGGATACACTATCCTTTTCTGAAGATGATGTTTCAGTGCATCCCTTTAAAGAAATACTTAGGATTTGACTCATGAAAACTTAACTGGAATGAGCAAATTGCAAACTTTAGTAATTCAATTTTGCATGGTTTATTTTTACATTGATTACATATGTTGCCGCAGCAACGCGCGGGGAATCATCTAGTATAATATAAGCTTGCACACAAGACTCAAATGGGAACATGGTAACCGTTTCTTCTAGCTAGTTGTTCCATTGACAAAAATATAATGGAAAATATAATCATGATCTATACACAGTGCAAGGTACATGTGCAGAACAAACTATAGAACGGAGACAATAGTCTTTCCTAGCCTGTTCTGTCTTCCCTTCCTCCTGAAGTCTCGTATGTCTTTCCATCTAAAGCCTCAAGCTCCTCGCTCAAAGAGCAAAAGAAATGTAATAAAAAATCATGGACAATTACAGTACTGCATCGGTAATGTATTCATATGGGGCCTTGCAAATAAGTGTAAACTTCAGAAACATATGTCTTGTTTATCTTTTCATCGTCTTTCCTGGCAAGAACTTGGCGGATTATAGATTATCAATATAATGTAAAAAAAACATAAAGACAATATATTTGGCGTAAGAACACGACAAAGGGGGAAATTTCCTTGTCCAACAAGGCCTATAGAATTGTCATTAAAAAGAATGATAATTGTCCAGCAAACCTATGGAGTAGTAGATAATCCTATTGTCAGCTCATTCACATACGAATTTCACATACAGTAGTCGGATATAGAGTTCTCTTTGTTAATAAATTTGGCCATATTTGCAGGAATTAAACATCTTATAGTCCAGTCTAATGCCAATTCAAAATTGACACTGTGTCTGCGCAATATTGTAGAGTAGAAGGCCAGCATGATATGCACGTCTAGCATCCTGTACATCTGAAAATACAATGAAGCTTGTACAGAGTGCTCTAAATACAGTCTGATCTAGGTACAAAACTGAAGCAACTTAGACTATCAGGGAGTTAAATCACCAAATCTATTGACCCATATATCTAACAAAAGAATTATCAACATCGGTCCAATCTGGAGCAAGTTTATAAACTGGAGGATCGTCAAATCTTCTCAAAAATAAAAATGATGCTTTGCTAACTGGATGAAAAGACAGGGCAGCTCACTGTTACATATCACCAACCATAAATGCCATAGAGCAGGAATCTTGTTCATATGAATTGAATTTATATTTACTAATTTATGGCCGCTATATGAGATGACTACACACCAGAGGAAAACAAATTATCTTAGTTCTAGGCTCACAGAGTAGTATTTTTATAATAAACAGACAATATCTAGCAGCAAACTCCAATGAGATCGACCGCTGACATATTGTCAGTAAAAATATCTAACCGCTGAAAGGAACATGATAAAGAGTATTTGAAGAGATGGACAAAGGAACATACTTGAAGCATCTTTTTTTTTAGCCTTGACATTTTGATTCTCAGCGTAACTCCAAACCTGTTAGAACATAAGATTTGTCTATACTCTCAGCTGTAACAATTATCTATTTTGTCACAAACTCTTCAGCGAAACAACAACAATCAATTGTGAGTAAAAAACTGGCAATCTGATTCATTCATATAAAATAAGTCTTCAGGGAACCAAATATCTAGAACGATGCAGCACACCGTAAGTCAAGTCTATGCAACTACATAATCAGCAAGGTCTATTCTGTGATCTTCACCGGCAAATTTCCTTATCTGCTACCAAATCTTCATCTAAGTTAATAAATTACTCTGAAAGTTCCGATTGAATTTGTTCGCCGCTCGACATGGATCAGAATTACTAATGTGGGAGGGGGCGGGGGGAATCGTGTGTGCTTACAGTTGAACTGCAGCTCGCTGGGCTGGATCTTGACGACGCCCTGTCACATGGCCATCAGGTGCCCGCGCGCGATGCTCCAATCCAAGGCCAAGTCACTCTGAAAGTTCCTCTCAGGCTCCAGCCGCCGCCGGTGGAAGAACTCGATCGAGATGTCGGGGCCGCTATGGAAAGAGCTGCGGTAGACGTGGCAATCTTCCTCGATGGTCGGGGTGTGGAAGAGGACGCCGGCGAACGGGACAACGCTGCCGCCGCCGCTCCAGCACTGCCGCGTCGGTCGCTCTTCCTGTACGCCATCTCCGATTGCTTCCTTGCAACCAGCTCGGCCATGGGGAGAGGAGATGCAGAGAGGGGCTGCGCCAGCAGGAGAGACAGGAGCTCGATGGTGTAGTGGGTTGGGCCGGGAGGAGGCGAGATAGGGATCGTCAGCGAGGAGAAGAGCCACTTTTTATAGTCATATACGGCGGTGCGGCGGTGGTGGCGGTGGCGCTGGATTGGACGGGATCCTTTTAGCGAGAGTTCGAGGGAGACAAATCTAGACGAGTCAACTGTCAAACGTGGACCAATTATCGCACGTGAAAGGATGTGTATCTCGTGCCAAAATCGCTCGGTCCACACAAAAACGCACACGCCCAGGTCCCCCGGTAAATAAGGTGGCAGCGCCCCATTGGTCCGGTTTTCACTGATTGAAAAAAGTAAAAAAAAAAAACAGGTAAAAGAAACCTGGCTAGGTTTAGTATATTTATAATTTTGTTCCAATCTCTCCCCTTGAGTGTTTTGAAAGAGGCAAAGTGGTTGTAGCCTGTCAATTAATATGGACTTTTTTCAGATTGAAGTGCATTGTAGGTCCCTGAACTATTTCAGGGGTGTCACACGTAGGTCTCCGAACTGTAAAAATTATCACCTAGGTCCTCAAAGTGTAATAAGGGCGTGTTCGAATCTCCTCCAACTTCTAACTCCAGGAACTTCACGGATCGTTTTCACCCGAACCCCTGGGCTCCAAGAAGTTGGATTCTTGAAGCTAAGCCCAATTGCAGTGCAAAAACATGGAGCGAACTTGGCCCAGCTCCACCGATTGGAGAAGTTGGAGTTCGCACAATTTACATCCACTGCCGCACTTAAAAATACCGGTCCGCTTCCCCATCCCTTAAAAAACAGAACACATCGCTACATGATCGATCTCCCTCGTCTCACTGATCCCCTCTCCCTCGAATCGGGGCACTGGCTGGCCCTAATTGGGCTGCCTTGAGCCGGCACAATCTGCCCTGAACGGGCCAAAGGTTTCCCAGCTGGATTGCAGCGCTGGAGAAGCTGTCGATGCATCCGAATGGATCTGGGATCGCTACCTGGAGTAAGAAGCGACGAAGAGAAGTTGGCTACGTGAAGTTTTTTGAAGCTAGAGGGAATTCGAACACGCTCTAAGTGTGTCATGCTGGTCCAAAATCAGTTCACCATTAAAGTAGTTTGAGGACCTTTATTTTGTCTAGCATGACACACTTATCCCGGGGACCTGAATGATGATTTTCATAAATTGAGGACCTGTGTGACACCTTTAAAATAGTTTAAGGACCTACTGTACATTGCACTCTCTTTTTTATAACTTTATAAAGTGAATCCATGGACTCGTCGTGGAGATCCAAGAAAGAAGGTTATGCCCTTATTTCCTTGCGAGAGGGGAAATAAAGACTTGTCACTCAGTCTGAGTTACCTCAATCGTGGTAATTTATGATCTGTAAAGTGAATGTATAATTTTTTTTAGGACATGTTTGTTTCACTGCCACGGTTATGGTATGCCACACTTAGCTGAAGTTCTCGCCTCTCGTATGCACGTACATTTTCGAATCTTGCTACGCTTGTGGTTACCAATTTGCTCACAAATTTAATTTTTTCCGGCTTTGCTACTTAGTAAGAAAAAGCATGGTAAAATCTGGCTATGAACAATACATCATATGTTAATGGGAATGGTAATGTGATTTTCCTGAAAACGTGTTAAGATGTCCCAAAATGTGATTTTAGCTATTGCAAAATTAGCTATATCATTGATCTTACACGAAGATTGTGTGGATATTTTCTTTTTTTTTTCTACGCTTGCTTGTGTCACTTAAATGTGCAATAGCTAAGTTACATCTAGATGTGCCCTAGACAATACCTTCGTTTTAGAGGTATAAACTGAAACGGAGGTAGTACTATGACTTTAATGGTTTGACAACAGAAAACAGTTGTACTCGTAGAGCTATGAGCTATGTTGAGTACCGAAATATTATGTCAAGTATGTCTTGGACATTTGACCCCGTCGATCATGTCGACGGCGCCGCCGGGTCGAGCAGGCCACACTCGAAGTTGGTGTGCTCGAGGAACGGCCCGAGCCTGACCAGCCTCGGGATGACCACGCCGTCCCGCACCGCGCACACCACCGGGTTGCCCCACTGCACGAGCGCGCCGACAAGCCCCGCGCGCGCCGTCAGTGGGAACACTCGCCCCCACCTCTCGCTCTCGTACCTGCGCAACGCCTCGCCGACGTCGTTGCCCGCGAGCACCGCGGGCGCCAGGTGTCGCGCCAGGACGACGGCGTCCTCCAGCGCGCAGCACGCGCCCTGGCCGAGGTTGGGCGTCATCGGGTGCCACGCGTCGCCGACGAGCACCACGCCTCCCCTGGACGCTGGGGGCGCCAGCCCCGGCCAGATCCAACGGTCCACGAGGGGCGTCTTCACCACGGCGTCGTCCGGCGTGCTCCGCATGACGGCGACGAGGTCGTCCGGCCAGCCCCGCACCAGGGCCAGGGCCTCCCTCTTGAGCGCCGCGCCATCCGTGGCCTTGGGCCCTGCCATGCCAATGCCAATACCAATACCAATGCCATGCAAGATCAGTCAGTCGAAGCAACTTGATCAAACCTCGCCCTCTCATGTCAACATGTCATATCAAAATGAATGAAGTACCTGGGGTTGCGCTGTTGAAGCAGATGAACCAGTAGACTTTGGTCGGGGAGACCGGGACGAAGCCGGCCCGGACGCCCCGGCCGTAGATGTAGTTCACCTTGGACTCGAACGGCTGCCCGCCGGCGTAATCCGCGAGGCCACGGAAGGCCATGTGCCCCACGTACCGGGGCTCCGAGAACCCCATCCACCTCGCGATCGGGGAGTTGACGCCGTCGCAGCCCAGCACCACTTTGGACAGGAGCCGCCTCCCGTCCTGGAGCTCCAGCAGGGTGCCGTCGGGCCCTTGGCCGGCGATGGACTTGAGCCTGGACGAGAAGGAGATGGCGCCCGGCGGGAGCTTGGAGGCCAGCGTCGCCAGGAGCGCTCCCCTCTCCACCGCCCGCACCTCCTGCCTGACACATACATCCATAATTAAAGCAGAGCAAATCATCAATACAAGAACACAGGGCAAGTGTTGAGACAGGACAGACATACCCAGGAGCCTCCTCCTCGAAGGAGAACTCGCGCAGGTCACGCCCGCCCGCGGACGACCGCATCCTCATCCTGCGACCAGCTGAAACCTCGCAGTTTAAGGGGAGAGATGCACTGGGCGCGTGAAGGAAGGAGAGAGGAGAAGTGCTAGGTAGGTGTACCCCTGGACGCGGAGGTACTTGGCCCGGAGCTCGTCGGCGACGCCGATGGAGTCCAGCACGCGCCACCCGTTCTTGAACAGCGTCAGCGACGTGCCGCCCGCGCGCAGCGACGGGCCCTGCTCCAGCACGGTGGCGCTCACGCCGAGCCGGCGCAGGGAGAGCGCGGTGGCCAGACCCGCGATGCCCGCGCCCACGATGACCACTTCCTCCGCCTTAGTAGAGGACGACGACGACGACGACGCCGCAGAGACGGCACCCCGGCGACGGCGATGATACGAATAGACACAAGGGTGACGCGCAGGGGAGGACACGGAGGTGGTCAGCGGTGCCATGGCAGCGACCATCATTTCTTAGACAGGAGCTGCCGATCGGAGCAGGCCATATGCCTGGTGGTTTGGGGGTCTCGGGTTCGCAAAGCCAGAGGATTTGGAACCACACGTCCGTCAACAAGATTCAGAGACAGGGGACAAGACACGTCCACCACCACGCCGCGATCCAGAAACTTTACGTCTCAGAGATTTACTGCGAGCTTCAGTAATCAACTTCAGCAGATTTAAACATCAACAATCCCTCCGTTCAAAAAATAATAATTGATAGGTAAGAGCACATGACAAATCAAAATGTTTTCACTGGCAAGTTTAGTGACGTGAGGATGACAGCTTTAGTTGACAAACATGTCAACCTCCTGCTTTAGTATATTTTTTGGAAAAAGATTGACTCATGCGTGTCAATTAACTTGCCATCCATGCGTCACTAGAATTCCATAAAAACCGTTTGATTTGCCATGTGCTCGTACCTGACGTCATCAGTACTTATCATTTTCGTAATTAAAAGCTGAGGCATTTCGCTTCTCCAGTTCTATATACGATTTACTAGTTAATCCTCTCCTTGATGAAATGCAGAGCTCTTCTGAGATGTCAATCAATCTAAGAACAAAAGTCAAACTCCTCTGCTAGGTTTATCTTATTTCAGACAACTGCACTGAGGTGACAGCAGTTACATCAAAGTAAACGCAAAAGCCATACAGGTTCAGGCAACATTCAAGTGCGGTTATTAATCATCGACTCGATAGCCAGACCGGGACAAGCTCGAATTCTGAAGAAACGAGGCATCATCAACAGGTGATGGTGTGAGTTCAGTTCTCATAGATCCAAGGGTGGAGGTTGCTCTTCCATTCGACCAAGCCTCCTGGGAACCACAGAGCGATCTCCTTCTTTCCGTTCTCCACAGAATCACTTCCATGAATCACATTCCTACACAGCACGAAGTTGAGTTCAGTCTAGGGAAATACATGTGATAAAAGCTACAGCGAAAACCTCCTTCTGCTGCATTGGAAAACATAGACAATTGATCATAGTTGTAAAAACTCAAGACAGTATTACTACTCTCTACTCGCATACTCCACACCAAGAAAAAAAGACATTGAAAGTTGAATAAAAGGGAGTTCAGTGATCAATGTACAAACAATATTTGCTCACCTGCTAACCTCCACAGCATGGTCACCACGGATGGTGCCAGGAGCTGCCTCCCAAGGCCTGGTGGCCCCGATGATCCTGCGGCCAGTTAAGACAACATCCTTCCCCTCCCACACCATGGCCACAACAGGGCCGGAAATGATGTAATCCACCAACTTGGCAAAGAATGGCTGGGCAGAGAGATCGGCGTAGTGCTGCTGCGCGAAGGATTTCTCCACATTCATAAACTTCATCCCTGGATCATCACATTTCCAAACAACTTATAAGCACCAAAATAATTCAACCAGTGATTGTTTATGGGCTATTGGATGTGTGAATCGTCGAAGGCAATGATTATAAAAGCGGAACCGAAACAAGTTTCAGATGAGTTCTTCTCTTAACATAATTTCAGATGACGTTTGCTTTTTGTTTCACATTCTAATCCTTTTTATTACTTATATTGTGTGGCAACAACTAGTAGCCATTAGCCAAATGTAATAAATAGTGTATTTCACCGAGGCCGCATTTATAAAAGATTCTGACAAATTGTCCATGTTTTAAACTATCGCCACATTTAGCAACGAAAGAAAATAGTCCAACCTACCAATTTGTAAAATCTGGCATAGAGGTGGTTTACTTCAATTAAAATTCAACGTGACAGTTACACAATGAAATTAGCTTAATATATTTTTTCGTAGCAATTTAATGCGAGTAATTTTAACATGCTTCCTCTTACCCCCTGTTTTCACATGGGAGGTAAGAAGGTAAGAGTAAATCAGACCACTATTTAATCAAATCAATGGCTCAGATCTATTATGTACTCTTACCTCTCATATGAAAAGGGGAGGTAAGAGGGACCATGCTAAAATTTGCCATTTAATGCATGGTGAAGATATCATTTTCCTGTGCACTTGTGTTATTGTGGTCATACTAACTATTAGCAGATACTTGGGTGTTACATTATCGACTCAAAGCAAAATAATAATTTTCCTCCTATCGAAAAAGGGCAATAGCATATTTATGCATCGCAAAAGCACTAACTTTTGGAAGGTGCAAAAGCACTAGTTCATCTCTGCTCAAAATGATTTCATGTTCCAACTGAGGCATGCATGCCCCAAAGTAGTTTCTCACCGAAAAAAAAGAGTATTTGATTTTCGAGTTACTAATAAATAAACACTTTTATTTCTCTGTTATAACATAGATAATACGACCCGAAAGCAGATCTCAGTGGAGAAATTAACTGCCTAAGCCAGATCAAGAAACATAAATTGACGAATTAGGAAGGAAAAGGGTTCCTAGGCCATACTGATCAGGTAGGAACAAAGAACACCCCTTACCCTTCAAGTAGTACCCTTTCTTCTCGAATCGGCTGATGATATCCCCAATCTGCAGAAGAGAAATTGCAAACACGAAACCAATGATTAGAGACGGTTCCAGTAACCCGGAGCAGAAACCGATCGCGAGATTCAGATAAGTACGTAGGCGTAGGGGTTGTTCCTTGTAGAGACGGGGGATGGGATTTACCAGGCCTCTCTGGACGCCGTCGGGCTTGATCATGATGAAAGTCTGCTCCATGGCGACGCTGATCGGGGAAGAAGAGGCTCGCGGAAAAGGCGGACGCGATCGATCACGCGATGGGGACGGAGAGGAGCCGGGGATGTGAAAGGGGTGGAGAGGCCTCCCCTGTTTTATATGGGATCGGGGTGATCAGTTGTGTTTCTGGATACGGACGCAGTGAGTGGGGAGTGGAAGGGAAAGCGGCGATTTATGTGGGCATTGTGTTGTAAGTCGATCACATAGGACACAGTCAATGGCCAGTAGGCCCATTTAACAGCAGATCTCGGATTTTTGTCATGGGAGTTGCGGCCCAGCCCGTGTCACACAGATCCAACAATCAGGAACGGCCACAAATCCAGGTCCGACGGTCAGAAACGTTGATGGACTTAGAGGGCTGGATTTGTGTTGCCTAGTCAACGTAAAAAAATGAAACAATATGGCATTTTTATGATCTCAAGAAGCCTTCATAAACCCAATATTTTTAACCACATAATGCTTAATATAGATTATTTTCCCTTCAAATGTATGTATAACACTGATTTAATATATAGAATCAGTTATGACACACAGACTTACTTAACGCCCTCTTCTCCTTCGTTGAGTTGTCGGTGTAGGTTCTCAGACGACCCACAAGGAAGTGTTGTACCTTTTTTAAGCACCCGAAAGTTGTCGTTTTAATCAGCCTGTTACGGTTAATGTTTGACAAGCCCCAAAGCAAACAGTCCATCTGTTGAGTAAATTAGCAATTTTTTAATTAATCTAATACATAAATAGACCATGAACATGGCATTGATAGTATTAAACTCGTACTGATATCTCACCATGTAGGCATGTACTACGTAAAGAGCAAATACACATAACACACTAATAAACAGAAGGGGGTAAACGAATTATATCCTCCAGTTGGCCAATTCGAAGTCACGGCAGTGGTCGCGATGGCAGCTTCCTCAGTTGCCTTCTTCTCAGCAGCAGCAACACCGTTCCTCTCGCCTTCGGTGCACGTGGTGATGACGAGGACGTAAACGAAGTAGCGGACGAAGATGAACAGCGGTGAGCAGTCGCATCAGAGACACTTCCCAAAAAAATTAACCGCCCTTCTCTCGGTGTTGGATCGCAACGAACAGGGTTCCGGAGGCCTGCTCTCCCATCCAGCCGTGCACAAGGTGGGCGGGATGAAGTTGAAAGTGCAACTAATCCCTGTGTGGTTTTGGTAATTCATAACAACATATATCTCACTGAACTAATATCCATTCAAGATAAATATTTCAAGATGTTCAATAATTGGCATGGCATGAACTAGAGATGTGGACCCCTCAAAATGCTAGGGACAATGATTGGCAAAAGCTCAAGACTCTTCATTTTTTTAAAGTGATCCAAGATCACATTCAGTCCATATGAAAGCCAATACTATAAAAAGGGGATGAGGTGTTGCTTAATGGTCTTGTTGCTCAAGTGCTTAGTGATATTGCTCCAAAACCCTCAGCCACTTTCCCTATCAAATATGTCTAAACCCTAAATTCTAACTCGGCCCCACCGATATTTCCTACTCGGAGCCATCGAGTCCATCTGGACTTAGCCACTGCCAAAACCCTAACAATTCATGTCCACCGATACGGATCTCGGTCCCACCGAGATGGCCTTGTCAGCGCTCTGTGACTTGTTGCATTCACTTCGGTCTCACCGACATGTTGCAATCAATCACACCGAGTTGGCTTGACTGATTCTCTATTGCCTTATTGCTTCACTTCGGTCTCATCGAGATGATGCAATCGGTGTCACCGAGTTGAGGTTTTCCCTAAGCCCTAGCACATCGGTCCCACCGAGTTGTTCCAGTCGGTCCCACTGCGATTCCCAATGTTCATATTTTGACACAGATCGGTGCCATCGAGTGTTTTGATCGGTGCCATCGAGATGGGTCAAAAGTGTGTAATGGTTGGATTTTGTGTGGAGGCTATATATACCCCTCCACCCCCTCTTACTAAGTAAGAGAGCCATCAGAACGTGCCTACACTTATAACATCCATTTTCTGAGAGAGAACCACCTACTCATGTGTTGAGATCAAGAGATTTCATTCCTACTGATACGTCTCCAACGTATCTATAATATTTGATTGTCCCATGCTATTATATTATCTATCTTGGATGTTTTATAGGCATCTATATGCTATTTTATACGATTTTTGGGACTAACCTATTAACCTATAGCCTAGTGCCAGTTTCTGTTTTTTCCTTGTTTTTGAGTTTCGCAGAAAAGGAATATCAAACGGAGTCCAATTGACCTGAAAATTTATGGAGAATATTTTTGGAAAATATAAAAAATACTGGAACGAAAAGATATCGGAGAAGAGTCCCGAGGCCACCACAAGGGTGGAGGGCGCCCCCCCGTCCTTGTCGTCGCCTCATGGGCCCCCTTGACTTGTCCCCGACGCCAACACTTCCTATAAATCCCAAAACCTCCAGAACATAATCTAGATCGGGAGTTCCGCCGCCGCAAGCCTCTGTAGCCACGAAAAACTAATCGGGACCCTGTTCCCTGCTGGAGGGGGAAATCATCCCCGATGTCCATCTTCATCATCCCGGTGCTCTCCATGACGAGGAGGGAGTAGTTCACCCTCGGGGCTGAGGGTATGTACCAGTAGTATGTGTTTGATCTCTCTCTCTCTCTCTCTCTCTCTCTCTCTCTCTCTCTCTCTCTCTCTCTCTCTCTCTCTCTCTCTCTCGTCTTCTTGATATGGCACGATCTTGATGTACCGCGAGCTTTGCTATTATAGTTGAATCATATGGTGTTTCTCCCCCTCTACCTTCTTGTGATGGATTGAGTTTTCCCTTTGAAGTTATCTTATTGGATTGAGTCTCTAAGGATTTGAGAACACTTGGTGTATGTCTTGCATGTGCTTATCTATGGTGACAATGGGATATTCACATGATCTACTTGATGTATGTTTTGGTGATCAACTTGCGGGTTCCGTGACCTAGTGAAGTTATGCATAGGGGTTGGCACACGTTTTCGTCTTGACTCTCCGGTAGAAACTTTGGGGCACTCTTTGAAGTTCTCTGTGTTGGTTTGAATAGATGAATTTGAGATTGTGTGGTGCATATCGTATAATCAAACCCGCGGATACTTGTGGTGACATTGGGGTATCTAGGTGACATTAGGGTTTTGGTTGATGTGTGTCTTAAGGTGTTATTTTAGTATGAACTCTAGGGATATTTGTGACACCTATAGGAATAGCCCAATAGATCGACCAGAAAGAATAACTTTGAGGTCGTTTCGTACCCTACAATAATCTCTTCGTTTGTTCTTCGCTATTAGTGACTTTGGAGTGACTCTTTGTTGCACGTTGAGGGATTGTTATATGATCCAATTATGTTATCATTGTTGAGAGAACTTGCACTAGTGAAAGTATGAACCCTAGGACTTGTTTCCAAGCATTGCAATACCGTTTTCGCTCACTTTTACCACTTGCTACCTTGCTGTTTTTATTTTTTCAGATTACAAAAACCTATATCCACCATCCATATTGCACTTGTATCACCATCTCTTCGCCGAACTAGTGCACCTATACAATTTACCATTGTATTGGGTGTGTTGGGGACACAAGAAACTCTTTGTTGTTTTGTTGCAGGGTTGTTTGAGAGATACCATCTTCATCCTACGCCTCCCACGGATTGATAAACCTTAGATCATCCACTTGAGGGAAATTTGCTACTGTCCTACAAAACTCTGCGCTTGGAGCCCCAACACGAGTCTACAAGAAGAAGGTTGCATAGTAGACATCACCTACCATTTGAACCTTGATTTCTAGCGTTCCCCAAGTTGCTTTCCACTCGAATCCTTCTTCCACCATAGCCAAATCCGTGAGAGAGAGTTGAGTGTTTGGGAGACTATTATTTGAAGCACAAGAGCAAGGAGTTCATCATCAACAAACCGTTTATTACCTTTTGGAGGGTGGTGTCTCCTAGATTGGTTAGGTGTCGCTTGGGAGCCTCCGACATGATGTGGAGTTGAACCAAGAAGTTTGTAAGGGCAAGGAAATCGCCTACTTCATGAAGATCTACCCGAGTGAGGCAAGTCCTTCGTGGGTGATGGCCATGGTGGGATAGACAAAGTTGCTTCTTCGTGGACCCTTCATGGGTGGAGCCCTCTGTGGACTCGCGCAACTGTTATCCTTCGTGGGTTGAAGTCTCCATCAACGTGGACGTACAATAGCACCACCTATCGGAACCATGCCAAAAATCTTCGTGTCTCCATTGCGTTTGCCTTCTCCAAACCTTTCCCTTTACCTTCATATGCAATGTTTTACTTTCCGCTGCTATACTCTTAGAATTGCATGTGTAGGTTGATTGCTTGACTTGTCATAATTACTAAAATCTGCCCACAACTAAAATTGGGAAAGTGATAGGTTTTTATTTGGTCAAGTAGTCTAATCACTCCCCCTCTAGACATACTTTCGATCCTATAGAAGTGGAAGCAGCACAGTTAGCGGAATGATGGTAGGCACTGTGCCCTAGGAAGAAAATGTGATCTGATCTGGGTGGCGGCTAGGTTTGCCCTGTTGGGGAACGTGGCATGGAAAACAAAACAAAAAATCTACTCACACGCAAGATCTATCCATGGAGATGTATAGCAACGAGAGCGGAGAGTATGTCTACGTACCCTCGTACACCATAAAGCGGAAGCGTTTATTAACGCAGTTGATGTAGTCGAAATTCTTCGTGATCCAACCGATTAAGTACCGAACGTACGACACCTCCGCGTTCAACACACGTTCAGCTTGATGACATCCTCGCCTTCATGATCCAGCAAGACGGGCGAAGTAGTAGATGAGTTCCGGCAGCATGACAGTGTGGTGATGGTGAACTCGTTCCCGCAGGGCTTCGCCGAGCACTGCGGAGAAACTAGACGGAGGACTAAATTGTGGAGAGGGGCGCCGCACACGGCTAAGAGATTGTTGTGGTCTTGTGTGGCGCCCCCTCCCTCATATATATAGTGGGGGGAGGGGAGGCAGCCAGGAGGCGTCCCAAGGGTGGCTGGCCGGCCCCCTTGGGCTCCTGCCCTCCAGCACCCCCTTCCTTGTATGCCTGCGGGGGGAAGGCAGGAGGAGGTGGCAACCCCCCCTTCCTTCCTCCTAGGTGGAGGGAAGGAAAGAGGGGCTACCCCTCCCCCTTTCCATCCCTAGGGTCGGCGGCCAGAAGGGGCGCGCCAGCCCCTTGTGGGCTGGTGTGTCCCCCCTCTTGGCCCATAAGGCCCATCAACCTCCCGGGGCTTCCCGGAACCCCTTCTAGTGATCTGATGACTACCTGATATGCTCCAAAACCTTTCTGGTGTTCAAATAGCATCGTCCTATATATCTATCTTTACCTCTTGACTATTCCGGAGCTCCTCGTCATGTCCCTGATCTCATCCGGGACCCGAACAACATTCAGTCACCAACTCACATAACTCATATAATACTATATCATCAACGAACGTTAAGCGTGCGGACCCTATGGGTTCGAGAACTATGTAAACATGATCGAGACACTTATCCGGTCAATAACCAATAGCGGAATCTGGATGCCCATATTGGTTCCTACATATTCTACGAAGATCTTTATCGGTTGAACATTATGACAACATACGTAATTCCCTTTGTCTGTCGGTATGTTACTAGCCTGAGGTTCGATCGTCGGTATCTTCATACCTAGTTCAATATTGTTACCAACAATTCTCTTTACTCATTCCATAATACACCACCTTGTAACTAACTCTTTAGTCATTTTGCTTGCAAGCTTCTTGTGATGTGTATTACCGAGAGGGCCCAGAGATACCTCTCCGATACACGGAGTGACAAATCCTAATCTCGATCCATGCCAACACAACAGACACCTTCGGAGATACCTATGATGACCCACAAGTATATGGGATCAATCGTAGTCCTTTCGATAAGTAAGAGTGTCGAACCCAACGAGGAGCAGAAGGAAATGACAAGTAGTTTTCAGCAAGGTATTCTCTGCAAGCATTGAAATTATAGGTAAAGAGTAGTTTGATAGCAAGATAATTTGTAACGAACAAGTAACGGTAATGGTAACAAAAGTGTAGTAAGGTAGCCCAATCCTTTTGAGGCAAAGGACAGGCCAAAATGGTCTCTTATGATAAGCAAAGCGTTCTTGAGGGTACACGGGAATTTCATCTAGTCACTTTCATCATGTTAGTTTGATATGTGTTCGCTACTTTGATAATTTGATATGTGGTGGACCGGTGCTTAGGTGTTGTTCTTACTTGAAAAAACCTCCTACTTATGCACTGGTGCGTGTCGGTGCTATACAAACAGTTTTTAACCCCTTTCCACGATGGCATTTAGTGAGTGTGGGCGATAGGGGGTCCTTCCCACACGACCCAGAAATCGTCGGGGATATGCCCTCCTGGTACACACGCTCGGCAAAATGAGGTCGTGTGCGACCAGCGAGCGCTCAAATACGAAAATACATACAGTAGAGCTAAAAAATACAATTATATAGGCAAAATTATTTCCGGTCGCAAGTACATCCCACACAGTCAGTCCCCGCTAAATGTTTCTGTTCGTATGTACATCCCACACAGTTGCTCCAAGGAAAATGTTTCCGTTCATAGGTACATCACACACAATTTTTCCCGTTAAATCGTTTGTGATAGCGTTGCCATTGCATACGATATTAATAATTTTATCGTTTGTGTTATTGAATGCATCACACATGGTGCGTAGAAGAAACCGTGGGGCAAAGGCTGTCCATCACACACAGTTTTTATGTGGTAAACGTTTGCGCAAGGTGGACTAACGCAAATAGTTTTCAAGAGAAATTCGTGTGTGCAGTGGAGATTGATCGCACACGTGGTGGATCCTAGAAACATTTCTGATCTCCACATATATCGCAGACGTATCGCTTTCGCAAACCGTGTGCAGTGTAATCCCTAATTAATACCTAATTTAAAAATCACATGTTTTGAATTTGAAAGTAGGCAATCACTTATTTCATATCCAACCATGTTTATTACAAATATAGGTTCAACCATGAATGCATAATTCGATGCACAAGTACATATACTAAAGAACTACAGAAGCACCAAGTAAAGAATGATGAACCACGGTAGTACTAGAGACTGTAAAGAGAGAGGCGAAAGACATTCTGGTTGCTAGAGAAGGTGAAGCGGAATTCCCATATTGTGCCCTCCTCCATGCGTAATGCGCGCACGACTCTAGGCCAACCCCTTGTGATGGCTGCCCGTCCATCCTTCACTGTCTTCATTAGGACTTCTCGATGCTCATTGTAGTATGGATGAAATACTTTAACCTTCATTGTGTGTCCACCAATCATGTACTTTGCGAGGTAATCTTGAGTGAACTACTTCGGGAACCACTGGGAATGAAAAAGATTCAGACATTGTTGTCTAACAACTTATTATGGGCAGTAAAAAGAGAAGGCTGCAGAGTTTGTAGTTACCATCCTATAGCTCATTATTGTGTTGGATAGAGCATAAACAAATAATTTGCTTGCCACCATTCGTATATTTTTGCTAATAATCCTTATCAGTTTCCTCACTTGATGCTTGTTCATCAATATCTCATTGCCCCATATGCACAAAGGGTCGATGAGTGGATCCTTGCCAAGGGCATATGTACCTACAAGCAACAAGTCAATATTAGAAGCTAACTAGTGTCCAGGCCTGGATCTATATGCACTACATTATGGAACGATGGGGGGAGTACAAGCCGAGGGATGAAGCTAACCTCGGCGGAAAATGGTGGCCACTCCAGTTGTTGTCCTGCATAAGTAGTGGAAAGGCATGATAAGTACAGCAACCTTAACATCAAACAACTATAGCAACGGTAAACAATATCATCTCCAAATGATAGCTTGAATGTTTTGGTTTCAGCATGCTGTTAAAGCAGGTATAAAATGGAAGGCAATGTTACCGACAGCAGGCTTAACAACCATAAAAGGTTGCAATTCAAACTGGTATTGTTGAAAATGAATAGAACGCAGGTAATGCTTAAACATCACACTGGATAAATGTGTAAAACTGAAATAAAGGGCATGTGTTAACTACACCAGGAATAACTGGAACCAAATATAGCCGTTCAAACTGGTATTGATGTAGTCGAGCGGCACGGTTCCGACTTGCACATAATGAACAACACATTGTGAATGACTAAAATAAACAAGGCACAAATGACCAGTATAACAACCAAATATAACCATTGAAAATTGGACAGAGTCTCACTACAACTAACCTAACAAGCAAATACAGATAAACAAGGCATATGCTTGAAAACTGGACAAATGCTCACTGCAAACCAACCTAACAAGCAGATAAAGATAAACAAGGCATCTGCTTGATAACTGGACAAATGCTAAAAAAAAGCAACCTAACAACCAAATACAGATAAACAAGGCATCTGCTTAATAACTGGACAAATGCTAAAAAAAGCAACCTAACAACCAAATACAGATAAACAAGGCATCTGCTTGACAACTGGACAAATGCTCACTGCAACCAAATTAAGAACCAAATACGGACAAACAAGGCATCTACTCGATAACTGAAAAAATGCTCACACCAACCAACCTAACAACCAAATACAGATAAACAAGGCATCTGCTCACTATAAACAACCAAATATAGCCATTTGTGAAACTGAAGTGGACAATTCATACTTAAACATCACATAGACCTATTGAACAATACATTTTTGCATAATTGAAATAATTAAACACGACACGATTAAAGAACGCACGACAAATGCTACTACAAAAAAGGGTACGGGTTGGCAAGCTAGAAAAGGTAAGATTTGCTGATAGAATGTTGCCTCACATTTCATGGACGAGATCCTTCCAGTTGGAAGAGCACAAACCCATGGTGCGCTCTCTCATGTCACAGATGGGCTGTTTTACCTTGGAAGAACCTTTGTGGGTGCCCCCCTCGTGGTCGTGGTCGTGGTCGATGAGATCTGACTTGGCAATTGAGGATCCCAAGTCGCCACCGTAGAACTTGTCCTTCAAAAATGACAAAATGGGCTCGATGGCGTATAAAGCTCGCAAATCCTTTACCGCTTGGTGGAGGAGATCAGCGGCAGGGCCGTCGAAGAGATCGACGGCGGTTGAACCAGAGGGGTTGGGGATGGACCACTTAACCTGAGACATGGCCCACATGAAGCCGTCGGTGTGGACGAGCTTGATGTCATAGCCAGCTTTCCCGAGATACAGTAATACGCTAGCCCGCTGACATGAATCCTTCGGCATGGCAACGTAGTCAACATCTTCGCCGACTTCCGCGGTGACGTGTTGCTCCGGGATCGACAAGTCGGGGCGAACGGCGGCCACCTTGCCAACGTCCGCCGGAGAGGCCATGATAAACCTCTTCTTGGCCGAACGCTCGTCGGGCTCCTCGGGATACGTGCTCGAGCTTAGGCTGCAACATTCTGGAGCAGGGGATGTGGATCTGGCGGGGAGGGATGCCACAGGCCTCATCTAAAAACTCAGGGGAGTGGGGCGATGGTATAGGAATCGCTGGGTAACATGAACTTTATTATCTAAGCTAGGAGGAACGGGCAGACCGACAGGGGTTGGCGGCGACGCTGGCGGCGACCGCGAGCTAGGGTTCGAGGGGGGGAGGGGGGCGGGTGGGGGACTGTGGAGGGGGGGATGGTGTTTGAGGATACGCCGTGGCTACTGAAAATTTTAGTAATGGTGGGTGGAGATGGTGGTGGACGAGGGAGGGCAACGGTTCAAATGCCTCGGCTACTTCAATTTTACTGTAAGGTCGGTGCTGGAGGAGTGTGGGCTACGGTTGAAGTACGACGGCTACTAAAATTTGGGTAAAGGAACTGATGCGGGGCGGGAGTGCCCAAGATCGCGCACGGTCCAATAACAATATGCATGTATGATAATAAGGAAAAGTGGCGCAGATCCGCCGATTTTTGCAACGCTCAAGGCGGGTAGTTTGTTTTTATATTTCTAGCTAGCTAGTCTATCGCACACGGTTCGTCCTAATTTACAAATAAACTTACCCGCCTTTAGTTTGCACAGGTGGTGGTTTTACAGCGCACTTGCATCACACACGGTTAAGCCAGTACCTCCACCCTTTGCTCGCACTTGCACGGTCGTGGTGATTTCAGCGCACTTGCATCGCACACGATTGAGTCAGTACCTCCACCTTAATTTGCTCATGCTTGCGTGGTCGTGGTGATTACAGCGCACTTGCATCGCACACGGTTGAGCCAGTACCTCCACCTTAATTTGCTCGCGCTTGCGCAGGCGTGGTGATTCACATCGCACTTGTATCGCACACGGTTAAGATATTATACCCCGTGTCATTGAGCGTCATCAGAGTATTTGCAGCAAAAAATAACGTTAGAGAGGGTCAAAAGGTAGCCACACCAGCATGTGGCCCAAATATATATGAGTGAATAGGATGGTCTGTGATGTTCAAAATTCCAATGCACAACTTTGACCGTGCGGGCCCACGGTTGGGCGCGTCGTTGAAGATCGATGAGAGGGGCCAGAAGTCAAGAACCACCTGGAAGTGGCCAAATATATGTATGAATATTGGGGATGTTTAAAACTTTAAATACACAATGCATAACTTTGGTGGCACCTGCCTCGCAAACCCGAAAGCACCTTAACAACCACCTAGCTAGGATATATATAATGACATAATGTCGTACCTAGCTAGGATGCTTGGCCCACCACCTCCCTCTTCGTGTCAGCGGGGCGGATGCATGTAATGATCGATACTTTGGTCATACATGCATGTCGCCATGACCTACCATAAGACGGACCAATGAATCTATCATTTGGTCAAATGACAGTTGTTGTTGTCGATAAACCGCTTGGGCCAATAGATTGAACCATCAGAAAAATTGCATTAGAGGGACCACAAAACTAGCACCTCTTGCATGCGGCCCAAAATGATGTACGTTGGGAAGGGGTGATGTGTGTTTTCAATATAGAATAATGTACAATTTAGATGTGGTGCCTACCTCTCGATACAGACAACAACCATGAAGGCAAGGTTATTAAGAACGAGATACGCAGGGTTTGATGTAGGTTGAACCCAGCAATCCGAGCATGTGGGAGGGAATCCTGACAGGCATGATCTCGAGCTTTGGTTGAGCGACATGTGACGGTGACCGGCCCTAACACGAAATAGGAGGAATCCATTCATGGCCAACACATAATACCCCTCATTATGGGTCAAAGGGATGATATATATACACTATGGGAGCCCACATATATGTGTGTCGTCACAAAAAACCGCACAAGGGAGACGTGGTCGATAAGACCCCGTATACACTGCATGCGGCCCAAAAATATGTATAGGTACGGTGCTGTGTGATATGTTTAAATCCCAAATGCACAACTTTGATGGGCCACCAAGTACATTACAAACCGAACACCATACCCGACTCCAAGCCTGGCTCAATACGTATGACGCCAGTTTCCCAACTTCGACGGGGGGGGGGGGGTCGTCTGACTCATGCGCTCAAACTTTATTTGGTCTAGCATGGGACACCCACACACACATCTATACACCTATATAGTGTGCGAATAACTTTGAAAGTTGGTCGTTGGATCAAGCCAATCCGACGGTACAGAGATGGCAAATCCGAGCACTACTGGTCGTTGGATATCATCTACATTCCACCAGATTCTGCCACATGCATGTACAATCTAGAAGACTCCATGGTTGAACTTAACCATAATGCACAAACCTCAAACACACAAGCACTTCTCGTTTGTTCTCTAGAATCTTCCATATCTTAATTGCCCAAACCTTTTTTTTCTAAATGAATTGTCACTTTTTGTTTTTACCTTTACACTGCACAATTCCATGAATCTTAAAATAGATTTTTTTAATAAAACTAATTGATTTTGGATGAGATGAACTATAAGAATTAAACGAACATATACATCATGCATATATGACTCAAAACTTACATGCTATAGTGTGGTATTTATTCATAATTTGGTTACCAAATCTCATGCGTGCAATGCACGCGTACCTTACTAGTATCAATAGGAAACCATCATGGTCAAACCCTTCTCGTTCTGGGTCAAAGGGATAGATTGTGTGGGAGCCCCTAATTATCGGTAAAGGATAGTATATATACCTTGGCGAGCGCACAAATATGTGTCGCGTCTATAAGCTGCACAAGGGAGACATGCTCGAGAGGAACACCTTGCCCCCTATACCCCGCATGCAACCTGAAAAAGGTTTATATAATCGCCATACAAGTCAAGTAAAACATTCTTTAACTTTTTAGAGGAAGAAATAACCCATAAAAACATAGTAGGTTTATATAATCGCCATGACAAGTCCGGTCAATCATTCTTTAATTTTTTTAGAGCAAAAAATAACCCATAAAAACATAGTCTACAAATTAGCAAAACAAGGATCCCAAGGTTATGATTGCCATGATAGGTCATCATACAGATATATTAATATATCTCTATATCTCTATAATGATATTTAGCTTAACTTCTGCATTCTATTTGACTAGGCTAGCGGATGGGAAGCTGGCCCTTGCTGATAAGAATTGCCTCCTTGCCATTAAGGCGTTTCACGCTGTCGAATGGGCTCAGGGTTGCCGTTAGATCTGAGAGCATCCAATGGTGCACACGTACGATTCGTGGGGTTTGGGTTCTGGCCACTCAGAACGCACGACTCAGATCGCGCGCACAGCAAAGGGGGGCATTAGCCACGGTTTGGTAGGCACACGGCTTTCGTGTGTGAACCGTGTGCTATTTGCAAACATTTTTTTGGAGGGGCTATTTGGAAACATTTACATGTGCTGTCAAAAGGGATGAGGATCGCCGTTCGATCAAGGAGAATCCAACGGTGTGGACGCACGATTCGTGGGGTTTGGATTCTGGCCAATCAGAACGCGCGACTCAGATCGCGCACGCAGCAGGGGGATATCATAAGGAAACCAACATTCGGTGGAAACCGGTGAAAACCACGAGAAAAAGATGTTTTGAAGTTTCAAAATTTTTTGAAAAAAATGCAGGATGTTAAGAGGATGTTTTATTGCCACATAAAATTTCAAGCTGAAACACATTACGAGATGTGAGCTATGAAAAAGACAAAATCTGTGTTGAATAGTGTCGAATAGTAATGTCACTATTCACGACTGAATTTGTATTTTTCATAGCTCACATCTCGTAATGATTTTCAACTTGAAATTTAGTGTCGCAATAAAACATCACCTTCTTAACATCCCACATATTTTTTTCAGATTTTTATGAAACTTTAAAATATGGTTTCCACGAAGTTTTCATTGAATGTCGACTTTCGTGAATGAACCGTGTGCTATTTGAAAACATTTCGTGAGAAGAATCTCGGTTTTTAAATCCCCGTAAATCTAAAACTAAGACGAAAATAGTGAAACCTGGCATGGTGTCATGACATGGCACTTATATGTCGAGGAATTTTTTGAAGAAAATATGCCCTAGAGGCAATAATAAAGTTATTATTTATTTCCTTATTTCATGATAAATGTTTATTATTCATGCTAGAATTGTATCAACCGGAAACATGATACATGTGTGAATACATAGACAAACAGAGTGTCACTAGTATGCCTCTACTTGACTAGCTCGTTGATCAAAGATGGTTATGTTTCCTAGCCATAGACATGAGTTGTCATTTGATTAACGGGATCACATCATTAGGAGAATGATGTGATTGACATGACCCATTCCGTTATCTTAGCACCCGACCGTTTAAGTATGCTGCTATTGCTTTCTTCATGACTTATACATGTTCCTATGACTATGAGATTATGCAACTCCCGTTTGCCGGAGGAACACTTTGTGTGCTACCAAACGTCACAACATAACTGGGTGATTATAAAGGAGCTCTACAGGTGTCTCCAAAGGTACATGTTGGGTTGGCGTATTTAGAGATTAGGATTTGTCACTCCGATTGTCGGAGAGGTATCTCTGGGCCCTCTCGGTAATGCACATCACATAAGCCTTGCAAGCATTGCAACTAATGAGTTAGTTGTGAGATGATGTATTACGGAACGAGTAAAGAGACTTGCCGGTAACGAGATTGAACTAGGTATTGAGATGCCGACGATCGAATCTCGGGCAAGTAACATACCGATGACAAAGGGAACAACGTATGTTGTTATGCGGTCTCACCGATAAAGATCTTCATAGAATATGTAGGAACCAATATGGGCATCCAGGTCCCGCTATTGGTTATTGACCGGAGATGTGTCTCGGTCATGTCTACATTGTTCTCGAACCGTAGGGTCCGCACGCTTAAGGTTTCGATGATAGTTATATTATGAGTTTATGAGTTTTGATGTACCGAAGGAGTTCGGAGTCCCGGATGAGATCGGGGACATGACAAGGAGTCTCTAAATGGTCGAGACGTAAAGATCGATATATTGGACGACTATATTCGGACATCGGAAAGGTTCTGAGTGGTTCGGGTATTTTTTGGAGTACCGGGGAGTTACGGGAATACGGGGGAGAAGTATTGGGCCTTATTGGGCCATACGGAAAGGGAGAGGGACTGCCTAGGGCAGGCCGCGCGCCCCCCCCCCCAAGGCCTAGTCCGAATTGGACTAGGGGGAGGGGCTGCGCCCCCTCCTTCCTTCCCTTCTCTTTTTCCCTTCCTTGTCTCCTACTCCCATTACATGGAAGGACTCCTAGTTGGACTAGGAAAGGGGGAAACCTACTCCCGGTGGGAGTAGGACTCCCCAGGGCGCGCCATAGAGAGGGTCGGCCCTCCCCTGCTCCACTCCTTTATATACGGGGGCAGGGGCACCCCATAGACACACAAGTTGATCTTCGTGATCGTTCCTTAGCCATGTAGCGGTGCTTAGGCGAAGCCCTGCGACGGTTGAACATCAAGATCATCACCACGCCGTCGTGCTGACGGAACTCCTCCCTGAAGCTTTGCTGGATCGGAGCCCGGGGTGCGTCATCGAGTTGTACGTGTGTCAAGAACTCGGAGGTGCCGGAGTAACGGTGCTTGGATCGGTTGGACCGGGAAGACATACGATTACTTCCTCTACGTTGTGTCAACGCTTCCGCTTCGGTCTACGAGGGTACGTAGACAACACTCTCCCCTCTCGTTGCTATGCATCACCATGATCTTGCGTGTGCGTAGGAATTTTTTTGAAATTACTACGTTCCCCAACAGTGGCATCCGAGCCTAGGTTTTTATGGTTTGATGTTATTTGCACGAGTAGAACACAAGTGAGTTGTGGACGATATAAGTCATACTGCCTACCAGCATGTCATACTTTGGTTCGGCAGTATTGTTGGATGAAGCGGCCCGGACCGACATTACGCGTACGCTTACGCGAGACTGGTTCTACCACCGTGCTTTGCACACAGGTGGCTGGCGGGTGTCAGTTTCTCAAACTTTAGTTGAACCGAGTATGGCTACGCCCGGTCCTTGCGAAGGTTAAAACGGAGTCTATTTGACAAACTATCGATGTGGTTTTGATGCGTAGGTAAGAACGATTCTTGCTAAGCCCGTAGCAGCCACGTAAAACTTGCAACAACAAAGTAGAGGACGTCTAACTTGTTTTTGCAGGGCATGTTGTGATGTGATATGGTCAAGATGTGATGAGATATAAGTTGTTGTATGAGATGATCATGTTTTGTTGAAGTTATCGGCAACTGGCAGAAGCCTTACGGTTGTCTCATTATTGCATAAGATGCAAGTGCCAAATAATTGCTTTACTTTATCGCTATGCGATAGCAATAGTTGCAAGAGCAATAGTTGGCGAGACGACCACGTGACGACACATTGATATAGATCAAGATGATGGAGATCATGGTGTCGTGCCGGTGACGATAGAGATCATGACGGTACTTTGGAGATGGAGATCAAAGGCGCAAGATGATCATGGCCATATCATGTCACATATATTGATTGCATGTGATGTTTATATTTTATGCATCTTATCTTGCTTTGATTGACGGTAGCATTTTAAGATGATCTCTCACTAATTATCAAGAAGTGTTCTCCCTGAGTATGCACCGTTGCCAAAGTTCGTCGTGCCCAGACACCACGTGATGATCGGGTGTGATAAGCTCTACGTCCATCTACAACGGGTGCAAGCCAGTTTTGCACACGCGGAATACTCGGGTTAAACTTGACGAGCCTAGCATATGCAGATATGGCCTCGGAACACGGAGACCGAAAGGTCGAGAGTGAATCATATAGTAGATATGATCAACATAATGATGTTCACCATTGAAAACTACTCCATTTCACGTGATGATCGGTTATGGTTTAGTTGATTTGGATCACGTGATCACTTAGAGGATTAGAGGGATGTCTATCTAAGTGGGAGTTCTTAAGTAATATGATTAATTGAACTTTAATTTATCATGAACTTAGTCCTGGTAGTATTAGCATATCTATATTGCAGATCAATAGCTCGCGTTGTTGCTTCCCTGTGTTTATTTTGATATGTTCCTAGAGAAAATTGTGTTGAAAGATGTTAGTAGCAATGATGCGGATTGGATCCGTGATCTGAGGTTTATCCTCATTGCTGCACAGAAGAATTATGTCCTTGATGCACCGCTAGGTGACAGACCTATTGCAGGAGCAGATGCAGACGTTATGAACGTTTGGCTAGCTCAATATGATGACTACTTGATAGTTTAGTGCACCATGCTTAACAGCTTAGAATCGGGACTTCAAAGACGTTTTGAACGTCATGGACCATATGAGATATTCTAGGAGTTGAAGTTAATATTTCAAGCAAATACCCGAGTTGAGAGATATGAAGTCTCCAACAAGTTCTGTAGCTAAAAGATGGAGGAGAATCGCTCAACTAGTGAGCATGTGCTCAGATTGTCTGGGTACTACAATCTCTTGAATCAAGTGGGAGTTAATCTTCCAGATAAGATAGTGATTGACAGAATTCTCTAGTCACCATCACCAAGTTAGTAGAACTTCGTGATGAACTATAGTATGCAAGGGATGACGAAAACGACTCCCGAGCTTTTCATGATGATGAAATCAATGAAGGTAGAAATCAAGAAAGAGCATCAAGTGTTGATGGTTGACGAGACTACTAGTTTCAAGAAAAAGGCAAAGGAAAGAAGGGGAACTTCAAGAAGAACGGCAAGCAAGTTGCTGCTCAAGTGAAGAAGCCCAAGTCTATACCTAAACCTGAGACTAAGTGCTTATACTGCAAAGGGACTAGTCACTGGAAGTGGAACTGCCCCAAGTATTTGGCGGATAAGAAGGATGGCAAAGTGAACAAAGGTATATTTGATATACATGTTATTGATGTGTACTTTACTAGTGTTTATAGCAACCCCTCGGTATTTGGTACTGGTTCAGTTGCTAAGAGTAGTAACTCGAAACGGGAGTTGCAGAAAAAACTGAAACTAGTTAAGGGTGAAGTGACGATGTGTGTTGAAAGTAGTTTCAAAATTGATATGATCATCATCGCACACTCCCTATACTTTCGGGATTAGTGTTGAACCTAAATAAATGTTATTTGGTGTTTGCGTTGAGCATGAATATGATTTGATCGTGTTTATTGCAATACGGTTATTCATTTAAATTAAAGAATAATTGTTGTTCTGTTTACATGAATAAAACCTTCTATGGTCATACACCCAATGAAAATGGTTTGTTGGATCTCGATCGTGTGATACACATATTCATAATATTGAAGCCAAAAGATGCAAAGTTAATAATGATAGTACAACTTATTTGTTGCACTGCCGTTTAGGTCATATTGGTGTAAAGCGCGTGAAGAAACTCCATGCTGATGGGATTTTGGAATCACTTGATGCTTGCGAACCATGCCTCATGGGCAAGATGACTAAAACTCCGTTCTCTGGAACAGTGGAGCGAGCAACTGACTTTTTTTGGAAATAATACATACTGATGTATGCGATCCGATGAGTGTTAAGGCTCGCGGTGGGTATCATTATTTTTCTGACCTTCACAGATGATTTGAGCAGATATAGGTATATCTACTTGATGAAACATAAGTCTGAAACATTTGAAAAGTTCAAAGAATTTCAGAGTGAAGTGGAAAATCATCGTGACAAGAAAATAAGGTTTCTACGATCTAATCGCGGAGACAAATATTTGAGTTACGAGTTTGGTCTTCAGTTAAAACAATGTGAAATAGTTTCACTACTCACGCCACCTGGAACACCACAACATAATGGTGTGTCCGAACGTCATAACCGTACTTTATTGGATATAGTACAATCTATGATGTTTCTTACCGATTTACCAATATCGTTTTGGGTTTATGCATTAAATACAACTGCATTCACATTAAATAGGGCACCATCTAAATCCGTTGAGACGACGCCGTATGAACTATGGTTTAGCATTAAACCTAAGCTGTCGTTTCTTAGAGTTTGGAGTTGCGATGTTTATGAAAAAGTTTCATCCTGATAAGCTCGAACCCAAATCGGAGAAATGCGTCTTCATAGGATACCCAAAGGAGACTGTTGGGTACACCTTCTATCACAGATCCGAAGGCAAAATCGTTGCTAAGAATGGATCCTTTCTAGAGAAGGAGTTTCTCTCGAAAGAAGTGAGTGGGAGGAAAGTAGAACTTGATGAGGTAACTGTACCTGCTCCCTTATTGGAAAAGTAGTTCATCACAGAAATCTGTTCCTGTGACTACTACACCAATTAGTGAGGAAGCTAACGATGATGATCATGTAACTTCAGATCAAGTTACTACCGAATCTCGTAGGTAAACCAGAGTGAGATCCGCACCAGAGTGGTACGATAATCCTGTTCTGGAAGTCATGTTACTAGACCATGACGAACTTGCGAACTATGAGGAAGCGATGATGAGCCCAGATTCCGCGAAATGGTTTGAGGCCATGAAATCTGAGATAGGATCCATGTATGAAAACAAAGTATGGACTTTGGTTGACTTGCCCGATGATCGGCAAGCAATTGAGAATAAATGGATCTTCAAGAGGAAGACGGACGCTGATAGTAGTGTTACTATCTACAAAGCTAGAATTGTCGCAAAAGGTTTTCGACAAGTTCAAAGGTGTTGACTACGATGAGAGTTTCTCACTCGTATCTATGCTTAAGTCTGTCTGAATCATGTTAGCAATTGCCGCATTTTATGAAATCTGGCAAATGGATAAACAAAACTGCATTCCTTAATGGATTTATTAAAGAAGAGTTGTATATGATGCAACCAGAAGGTTTTGTCAAATCCTAAAGATGCTAACAAAATATGCAAGCTCCAGCGATCCATCTATGGACTGGTGCAAGCATCTCGGAGTTGGAATACACGCTTTGATAAGTTGATCAAAGCATATAGTTTTATACAGACTGACGGTGAAGCCTATATTTACAAGAAAGTGAGTGGGAGCACTACATCATTTCTGATAAGTATAAATGACATATTGTTGATCAGAAATAATTTAGAATTATTCTGCAAAGCATAAAGGAGTATTTGAAAGGAGTTTTTCGAAGAAGGACCTCGGTGAAGCTGCTTACATATTGAGCATCAAGATCTATAGAGATAGATCAAAACGCTTGATAAGTTTTTTTCAATGAGTACATACCTTGACAAGATTTTGAAGTAGTTCAAAATGGAACAGTCAAAGAAAGAGTTCTTGTCTGTGTTACAAGGTGTGAAATTGAGTAAGACTCAAAGCCCGACCACGGCAGATGATAGAAAGAGAATGAAAGTCATTCCCTATGCCTCAGTCATAGATTCTATAAAATATGCCATGCTATGTACCAGATCTATTGTATACCCTACACTGTGTTAAGCGAGGGAGTACAATAGTGATCTAGGAAGTAGATCACTGGACATCGGTCAAAATTATCCTTAGTGAAATAAGGATATGTTTCTCGATTATGGACGTGACAAAAAGGTTCGTCGTAAAAGGTTATGTCGATGCAAGTTTTGACACTAATCTAGATGACTCTAAGTCTCAATCTAGATACATATTGAAAGTGGGAGCAATTAGCTAAAGTAGCTCCGTGCAGAGCATTGTAGACATAGAAATTTGCAAAATACATACGGATCTGAATTTTGGTAGACCCGTTGACTAAGCTTCTCTCACAAGCAAAACATGATCACACCTTAGTACTCTTTGGGTGTTAATCACATAGCGATGTGAACTAGATTACTGACTCTAGTAAACCCTTTGGGTGTTGATCACATATCGATGTGAACTATGGGTGTTAATCACATGGTGATGTGAACTATTGCTGGTAAATCACATGGCGATGTGAACTAGATTATTGACTCTAGTGCAAGTGGGAGACTGAAGGAAATATGCCCTAGAGGCAATAATAAAGTTATTATTTATTTCCTTATTTCATGATAAATGTTTATTATTCATGCTAGAATTGTATCAACCGGAAACATGATACATGTGTGAATACATAGACAAACAGAGTGTCACTAGTATGCCTCTACTTGACTAGCTCGTTGATCAAAGATGGTTATGTTTCCTAGCCATAGACATGAGTTGTCATTTGATTAACGGGATCACATCATTAGGAGAATGATGTGATTAACATGACCCATTCCGTTAGCTTAGCACCTGATCGTTTAAGTATGTTGCTATTGCTTTATTCATGACTTATACATGTTCCTATGACTATGAGATTATGCAACTCCCGTTTGCCGGAGGAACACTTTGTGTGCTACCAAATGTCACAACGTAACTGGGTGATTATAAAGGAGCTCTACAGGTGTCTCCAAAGGTACATGTTGGGTTGGCGTATTTCGAGATTAGGATTTGTCACTCCGATTGTCGGAGAGGTATCTCTGGGCCCTCTCGGTAATGCACATCACATAAGCCTTGCAAGCATTGCAACTAATGAGTTAGTTGTGAGATGATGTATTACGGAACGAGTAAAGAGACTTGCCGGTAACGAGGTTGAACTAGGTATTGAGATACCGACGATCGAATCTCGGGCAAGTAACATACCGATGACAAAGGGAACAACGTATGTTGTTATGCGGTCTGACCGATAAAGATCTTCGTAGAATATGTAGGAACCAATATGGGCATCCAGGTCCCGCTATTGGTTATTGACCGGAGATGTGTCTCGGTCATGTCTACATTGTTCTCGAACCATAGGGTCCGCACGCTTAAGGTTTCGATGACAATTATATTATGAGTTTATGAGTTTTGATGTACCGAAGGAGTTCGGAGTCCCGGATGAGATCGGGGACATGACAAGGAGTCTCTAAATGGTCGAGACGTAAAGATCGATATATTGGACGACTATATTCGGACATCGGAAAGGTTCTGAGTGGTTCGGGTATTTTTCGGAGTACCGGGGAGTTACGGGAATACGGGGGAGAAGTATTGGGCCTTATTGGGCCATACGGAAAGGGAGAGGGACTGCCTAGGGCAGGCCGCGCGCCCCCCCAAGGCCTAGTCCGAATTGGACTAGGGGGAGGGGCTGCGCCCCCTCCTTCCTTCCCTTCTCTTTTTCCCTTCCTTGTCTCCTACTCCCATTACATGGAAGGACTCCTAGTTGGACTAGGAAAGGGGGAATCCTACTCCCGGTGGGAGTAGGACTCCCCAGGGCATGCCATAGAGAGGGTCGGCCCTCCCCTGCTCCACTCCTTTATATACGGGGGCAGGGGCACCCCATAGACACACAAGTTGATCTTCGTGATCGTTCCTTAGCCGTGTGCGGTGCCCCCCTCCACGATATTACACCTCGGTCATATTGTAGCGGTGCTTAGGCGAAGCCCTGCGACGGTTGAACATCAAGATCGTCACCACGCCGTTATGCTGACGGAACTCCTCCCCGAAGCTTTGCTGGATCGGAGCCCGGGGTGCGTCATCGAGTTGTACGTGTGTCAAGAACTCGGAGGTGCCGGAGTAACGGTGCTTGGATCGGTTGGACCGGGAAGACATACGACTACTTCCTCTACGTTGCGTCAACGCTTCCGCTTCGGTCTATGAGGGTACGTAGACAACACTCTCCCCTCTCGTTGCTATGCATCACCATGATCTTGCGTGTGCGTAGGAGAATTTTTGAAATTACTACGTTCCCCAACATTTTTTTCGTGCATTGTGGCGCAAGTTTTATTACAATCCTCTAACAAACCGGAGCTTCTCTCAAAGAAGCCTCGTGGTTCAGATAGGGAAACGCGTCCCCCTTGTGGGCGAAACGTAATCACTGCCTTGATATGTCTCCGTCGTATCTATAATTTTTGATTGTTCCATGCCAATATTATACAACTTTCATATACTTTTGGCAACTTTTTGTACTATTTTTGGGACTTACATATTGATCCAGCGCCCAGTGCCAGTTCCTGTTTGTTGCTGTTTTTTTTGTTTCGCAGAAAATCCATCTCAAACGGAGTCCAAACGAGATAAAAAACAGACGGAGATTTTTTTTGGAATATTTATGAATTTTGGTAAGTGGAATCATCGTGAGACGATGCCCGAGGGGGCCACGAGGCAGGGGGCGCGCTCTTGACCCTCGTGGACACCCCGTAAGGCGGTTGGCGCCCTTCTTTCGCTGCAAGAAAGCTAATATCCGGATAAAAATCGTGTTCAAATTTCAATCCAATCGGAGTTGCGGATCCCCGGGAATATAAGAAATGGTGAAAGGCCAAAATTGAGGAGCGCAGAAACAGAGATAGACAGAGAGACATATCCAATCTCGAAGGGGCTCTCGCCCCTCCCACGCCATGGAGACCATGGACTAGAGGGGAAACCCTTCTCCCATCTAGGAAGAAGGTCAAGGAAGAATAGGAAGGAGGGGAGGCTCTCTCCCCCTCACTTTCGGTGGCACCGGAGTGCCGCCGGGGCCATTATCATCACCGAAATCTACACCAATAACTTCACCGCCGTCATCACCAACTCCCCTCCCCTCTATGCAGCGGTGTAACCCCTCTTTTACCCACTGTAATCTCTACTTAAACATGGTGCTCAATGTTATATATTATTTCCCAATGATGTATGGCTATCCTATGGTGTTTGAGTAGATTTGTTTTGTCCTATGGGTTAATTGATGATCATGATTGGTTTGAGTTGCATGTTTTATTATTGGTGCTATCCTATGGTGCTCTCCGTGTCGCGCAAGCGTGAGGGATCTCCGTTGTTGGGTTTGCAATATGTTCATGGTTTGCTTATTGTCTGTGTTGCGTGAGTGACTGAAACACAAACACGGATAAGTGGGTCATGGCGTATGGGAATAAAGAGGACTTGATACTTTAATGCTATGGTTGGGTTTTACCTTAATGATCTTTAGTAGTTGCGGATGCTTGATAGAGTTCCAATCATAAGTGCATATGATCCAAGAAGAGAAAATATGTTAGCTTATGCCTCTCCCTCAAATAAAATTGCAATAATGATTACCTGTCTAGTTATCGATTGCCTAGGGACAAATATCTTTCTCGTGACAAAAAGCTCTCTACTAAAACTAACTTAGTTGTGTCTTCATCTAAACAGACCCTACTTTTTATTTATGCGCTCTTCATTATCTTTCAAACCTATCCAACAACACCTACGAAGTACTTCTAGTTTCATACTTGTTCTAGGTAAAGCGAACATTAAGCGTGCGTAGAGTTGTATCGGTGGTCGATAGAACTTGAGGGAATATTTGTTCTACCTTTAGCTCCTCGTTGGGTTCGACACTCTTACTTATCGAAAGAGGCTACAATTGATCCCCTATACTTGTGGGTTAGCAAGACCTTTTTCTGGCGCCGTTGCCGGGGAGTTAAGCGTGGGGTGAATATTCTCGTGTGTGCTTTGTTGCTTTATCACTAAAGTAATTCTTATTTGCTATTTTAAGTTGTTATGTATCTTTAGTTATGGATATGGAACACGAAATACCAAAAAAAATTAGGTTTACTTGCTACTCATGGAGATGGGGAACCTCCTAAAACCCTCGATGCTCATTATGTGAAAGATATTATGTACTACTTTGATAATCCTGAGAAAACCCCATTCAACTTTGTAATGGGAGACACGTTGGATCAATGTGAATACTTTAGGGATTAACGCTTGACTCAAAAAGGGAAACTATTATGGGATGAAATTTATATGTTGCATTGGTATGCTCGGCAACTATGCTTTAGATATGATTATACTTGTTGCTCTAGGATGAAGGCTCCACACCTTCCCTTTTCATGTGAATTTAATGATAATCAAACCTTAGCTTCTTATGCTACTGGTATTTATGATTACTATGATGTGGAACAAATAGAAGAGTTCGTTGCTTTTATGGGTGCTTATGAAATTGAATCTTTGTTTAAAGAGTTTGAAGATTTTGATGATTCAGTTTATAGACCTGAGAATTTTGCTATACTTAAATATTGCTATGAGAATTATGAATTCAATTCCAATATTGATGATTTTATTGAGAGAGTCTCCACTGTCCAAGAAGAGACCAATATCTTGCAGGAGTCAAGGAAGAAGAAATCAATGACATTGTGAGCTCATTGGATGAAAAAGATGAGGAGGAGAGCAAAGAACAAAAGGAGGAAGAGCGGATAGATCACCAGTGCCCAACTTCTAATGAGAGTAACTCTTCAACTCATACATTGTTTAATTTCCCTTCGTGCTTACCGAAGGATGAATGCTATGATGATTGTTATGATCTCGTTGATTCTTTTGAAATATCCCTTTTTGATGATGCTTGCTATGCTTGTGGCCAAGATACCAATATGAATTATGCTTATGGAGATGAACTTGCTATAGTTCCTTATGTTAAACATGAAATTGTTGCTATTGCACCCACGCATGATAGTCCTATTATCTTTTTGAATTCTCCCGACTACACTATATCGGAGAAGTTTGCCCTTATTAAGGATTATATTGATGGGTTGCGTTTTACTACTACACATGATGATTTTGATGGATATAATATGCATGTGCTTGATGCTCCTACTTGCAATTATTATGAGAGAGGAACTATATCTACACCTCTCTATGTTTCCCACATGATAAAATTGCAAGAAACTGTTTATACTATGTATTGGCCTTTACTTTGTGTGCATGTATTGTACTTTTATGACATGCCGATGCATAGGAAGAGAGTTAGACTTCGTAATTACATGATATATGTTACTTTGTGCTCACTATTAGATTACAAATCATTGTTAATTAAAATTGGCTTTGATATACCTTGGGATCCGGGTGGATCCATTACTTGAGCACTATATGCCTAGCTTAATGGCTTTAAAGAAAGCGCTGCCAGGGAGACAACCCGGAAGTTTTAGAGAGTCATTTATTTCTGTTGTGTGCTTTTATAAAGTTTAAAAATAAAAATAATGTGCCAAGGTTTGCCATTAGGATGTTGTAGATTACTTGTTGGTTTGTGCGGTGCAGAACAGAAACTTTGGCTGTAGTGCGCGATTTTAATTTTTTTACTAGAACGTCAAACGGCTCTGAAACATTTTGCACTGTCTTTCTATACAAATTTTTATTTTTCCTAATTTGGGCAGAATTTTTGGAGTAACAGAAGTATGGTGAATGTTCAGATTACTACAGACTGTCCCGTTTAAGACAGATTCTGTTTTTGATGCATAGTTTGCTTGTTTTGATGAAACTATCAATTCTATCAGTGGATTAAGCCATGAAGTTATATTACAGTAGCTACAATGCAAAAACAAAATATGAATTGGTTTGAAACAATACTTAGAGTAGTGATTTGCTTTATTATACTAACGGATCTTACCAAACTTCCTGTTGAGTTTTGTGTGGATGAAGTGTTCGAAGATTGAGGAGGTCTCGATATGAGGAAAAGGAGGAGAGGCAAGATCTCAAGCTTGGGGATGACCAAGGCACCCCATGTAAATATTTAAGGAGACTCACGCGTCTAAGCTTGGGGATGCCCCGGAAGGCATCCTATCTTTCTTCAACAAATATCGGTATGTTTTTGGATCCGTTTCGTTCATGTGATATGTGCAAATCTCGGAGCGTCTTTTGCATTTAGATTTCACGTTTCTTTTATGCACCATGCTGGTATGAGATAGTCCTTGGTTGATTTATAGAATGCTCATTGCACTTCACTTATATTTTTTGAGTATATCTTTATAGAATGCTTCATGTGCTTCACTTATATCATTTGAAGTTTGGATTGCCTGTTTCTCTTCACATAGAAAACCGCCATTTGTAGAATGCTCTTTTGCTTCACTTATATTTGTTAGAGCGTGGGCATATATTTTGTAGAAATAATTAAACTGTCTTTCTTCACTTATATCTATTTAGAGACATGACAGGAGTTGGTTATTCACATTGTTAGTCATAAAATCCTACATAAAACTTGTAGATCACTGAATATGATATGTTTGATTCATTGCAATAGTTTTGCGATATAAAGATGGTGATACTAGAGTCATGCTAGTGGGTAGTGGTGGATTGTAGAAATACTTGTGCCAAAGTTTGTGATTCCCGTAGCATGCACGTATGGTGAACCGTTATGTGATGAAGTCGGAGCATGATTTATTTATTGATTGTCTTCCTTATGAGTGGCGGTCGGGGACGAGCGATGGTTTTTTCCTACCAATCTATCCCCCTAGGAGCATGTGTGTAGTACTTTGTTTTGATGACTAATAGATTTTTGCAATAAGTATGTGAGTTCTTTATGACTAATGTTGAGTCCATGGAATATACGCACTCTCACACTTCCATCATTGCTAGCCTCTTCGGTACCGTGCATTGCCCTTTCTCACCTCGAGAGTTGGTGCAAACTTTGCCGGTGCACCCAAACCCCGTGATATGATACACTCTGTCACACATAAGCCTCCTTATATCTTCTTCAAAACAGCCACCATACCTACCTATCATGGCATTTCCATAGCCATTCTGAGATATATTGCCATGCAACTTCCATCATCATCATATACATGACTTGAGCATTCATTGTCATATTGCTTTGCATGATCGTAAGATAGCTAGCATGATATTTTTATGGCTTGTCCGTTTTTTTATCTTTGCTATGCTAGATCATCGCACATCCTGGTACACTGCCAGAGGCATTCATATAGAGTCATATTTTGTTCTAGACATCGAGTTGTAATATTGAGTTGTAAGTAAATAAAAGTGCGATGATCATCATTATTAGAGCATCGCCCTAGTGAGGAAAGGATGATGGAGACTATGATTCCCCCACAAGTCAGGATGAGACTCCGGACTTTACAAGAAAATAAAAGAGGCCAAAGAAGCCCAAATAAAAAAAGAGGCCAAAGAAGCCCACCAAAAAAATTGAGAAAAATAGAGAAGGGGCAATGCTACTATCCTTTTACCACACTTGTGATTCGAAGTAGCACCATGTTCTTCATATAGAGAGTCTCTTGAGTTATCACTTTCATATACTGGTGGGAATTTTCATTATAGAACTTGGCTTGTATATTCCAACTATGTGCTTGCTCAAATGCCCTAGGTCTTCATGAGCAAGCAAGTTGGATGCACACCCACTTAGTTTCCAATTTGAGCTTTCATACACTTACAGCTCTAGTGCATCCATTGCATGGCAATCCCTACTCCTCACATTGACATCTATTGATGGGCATCTCCATGGCCCGTTGATTAGCCGCGTCGATGTGAGACTTTCTCCTTTTTGTCTTCTCCACACAACCTCCATCATCATATTCTATTCCACCTATAGTGCTATATCAATGGATCACTCTCATGTATTGCGTGACAGTTGAAAAGGTTTGAGAACATCAAAAGTATGAAATAATTGCTTGGCTTGTCATCGGGGTTGTGCATGATTTGAATATTTTGTGTGGTGAAGATGGAGCATAGCCAAACCATATGATTTTGTAGGGATAACTTTCTTTGGCCATGTTATTTTGAAAAGACATGATTGCTTTCTTAGTATGCTTGAAGTATTATTGTCTTAATGTCAAATGATAGACTATTGATTTGAATCACTCGTGTCTTAATATTCATGCCATGATTAGATTATGTGATCAATATTATGCTAGGTAGCATTCCACATCAAAAACTATCTTTTTTATCATTTACCTACTCGAGGACGAGAAGGAGTTAAGCTTGGGGATGCTGATACGTCTCCATCGTATCTATAACTTTTTGTTGTTCCATGCCAATATTATACAACTTTCATATACTTTTGGCAACTTTTTATACTATTTTTGGGACTAACATATTGGTCCAGTGCCTAGTGCCAGTTCCTGTTTGTTGCATGTTTTTTTGTTTGACAGAAAATCCATATCAAACGGAGTCCAAACAGGATAAAAACAGACGGAGTTTTTTTGGAATATTTATGAATTTTGGGAAGTGGAATCATCGCGAGACGATGCCCGAGGGGGCCACGAGGCAGAGGGCGCGCCCCAGGGGGGCAGGTGCGCCCCTGACCCTCGTGGACACCTCGTAAGGCGGTTGGAGCCCTTCTTTCGCCGCAAGAAAGATAATATCCGGATAAAAATCGTGTTCAAATTTCAATCCAATCTGAGTTACGGGTCTCCGGGAATATAAGAATCGGTGAAAAGCCAGAATCAGGGAGCGCAGAAACAGAGAGAGACAGAGAGACATATCCAATCTCGGAGGGGCTCTCGCCCCTCCCATGCCATGGAGACCATGGACCAGAGGGGAAACCCTTCTCCCATCTAGGGAGAAGGTCAAGGAAGAATAAGGACGAGGGGGGCTCTCTCCCCCTCGCTTCTGGTGGCACAGGAGTGCCGCCGGGGCCATCATCGTCACCGAAATCTACACCAACAACTTCACCGCCATCATCACGAACTCTCTCCCCCTCTATGCAGCGGTGTAACCCCTCTTTTACCCGCTGTAATCTCTACTTAAACATGGTGCTCCATGCTATATATTATTTCCCAATGATGTGTGGCTATCCTATGATGCTTGAGTAGATTCGTTTTGTCCTGTGGGTTAATTGATGATCGTGATTGGTTTGAGTTGCATGTTTTATTATTGGTGCTATCCTATGGTGCTCTCCGTGTCGCGCAAGAGTGAGGGATCCCCGTTGTAGGGTTTGCAATGTGTTCATGGTTTGCTTATTGTCTGCCTTGCTGAGTGACTGAAACACAAACACGGATAAGTGGGTCATGGCGTATGGGAATAAAGAGGACTTGATACTTTAATGCTATGGTTGGGTTTTACCTTAATGATCTTTAGTAGCTGCGGATGCTTTCTAGAGTTCCAATCATAAGTGCATATGATCCAAGAAGAGAAAGTATGTTAGCTTATGCCTCTCCCTCAAATAAAATTGCAATAATGATTACCGGTCTAGTTATCGATTGCCTAGGGACAAATAACTTTCTCATGACAAAAAGCTCTCTACTAAAACTAACTTAGTTGTGTCTTCATCTAAACAACCCCTACTTTTTATTTACGCGCTCTTTTGTTATCTTGCAAACCCATCCAAAAACACCCACAAAGTACTTCTAGTTTCATACTTGTTCTAGGTAAAGCGAATGTTAAGCGTGCGTAGAGTTGTATCGGTGGTTGACAGAACTTGAGGGAATATTTGTTCTACCTTTAGCTCCTCGTTGGGTTCGACACTCTTACTTATTGAAAGAGGCTACAATTGATCCCCTATACTTGTGGGTTATCATGCCTCTTTTCGCCTTGTATTTTCTTCTACGGGCAACATGGAACGACAGGATATCCGTGCTGAAATTTAAACTTATTCAGGGTTCGTTTGGTCTTTTTATACACTAATTGAGTTTTCTAGGCATTTAATGCCCATAATTCAAATCTGAACTACAAATACATGCTCCAGTTCACCAAAATGGCTAGAAAAATTATACATGTGTCCTTGGGTGCATGTTTAGGTCCCATGCCAGGAATGGGAACGAATTACAACCGTACCGGTGTCATGGCTCGTCCTCAAACATTTTGAATCTCGGTTTTTAATTCCCCATAAATCCTAAACTCACCAGAAAATCATCAAAGGTGGCATGGTGTCACGTCATGGCACGTATATGTCATGGTAAAAACATTGTCCAATTTGGGCCAAGCTTTATTACAAACCTCTTAAAAAATCGGAGCTTCTCTCAAAGAAGCCTCGTGGTTCCGATAGGGAAACACGTTCCCCTTGTGGGCGAAACGTAATCACTACCTCTTGTCGCCTTTTATTTTCTTCCAGAGGCAACATGGAACCACTTGATATCTGTGCTGAAATTTAAACTTATCCAGGGTTCGTTTGGCCTTTTTATGCACTAATTGAGTTTCCTAGGCATTTAATGTCCACAATTCAAATCTGAACTACAAATACATGCTCCAGTTGACCAAAATGGCTAGGAAAATTATACATGTGTCCTTGGGTGCATGTTTAGGTCTCATGCCAGGAATGGGAACGAATTACAACTGTACCGGTGTGCTGGCTCATCCTCAAACATTTCGAATCTCATTTTTTAAGTCCCCATAAATCCTAAACTCACCAGAAAGTCATCAAAGGTGGCATGGTGTCACGTCATGGCACATATATGTCATGGTAAACACATTGCCGATTTGGGCCAAGCTTTATTACAAACCTCTTACAAACCGGAGCCTGTCGCAAGAACCCTCGTGGTTTCGATAGGGAAAGGTGTCCCCTTGTGGGCCAAACGATAATCACTCCCTCTTCTAGCCTCGTATTTTCTTATACATGCAACACGGAGCAACTGGAGATTCACGCTGAACTTTAAATTATTCATGGTTCGTTTGACCTTTTTTATTCATTAATTGAGCTTTCTAGGCATTTCAATGTCCATAATTCAAATCCGAACTACAAATACATGCTCCAGTGCACCAAAATGGATGTAAAAACATACATGTTTCCTTGGGGTGCATGTTTAGGTCCCATGGAACGAATGGGAACGAATTCAACCGTCTCGCTTGTAACACCCTGGATGTAACTTGCCATATTTGTAACTCCAACTCTTGCCATTTTCGGCAATGTGATATGATATTCCCTCCGTGGTTGGGTTTTCCTTCTTTTGCATTTTGCCCTTGTCATGCATTTCATATCATGTCATCATGTGCGTCGCATTTGCATACGTGTTCGTCCCTTGCATCCGAGCATTTTCCCCGTTGTCCGTTTTGCAATCCGGCACTCCTATGTTCCCCGGCGCCCCCTTTTACCTCTTTTCATGTGCGGGTGTTAATCTTTCTCGGAATGGCCCGAGGTTTGCCAAGCGGCCTTGGTATAGCACCGGTAGACCGCCTGTCAAGTTTCGGGTCATTCGGAGGTTGTTGGGGATGTTGCTATCTGGGGTAAACCGGCCTGCAGGGCCCGGGTTACCTCCGTCAATAGACCCGAGATGTTAAAGCCCAAGGAGAAATAGAAGGGCCCAAGGCCTGTAATCGGTTTAAAGGTTTATGGTGTAAACCGGCCTGGGGTAAACTTGTATTGTAAGTTAGGAATAGAGAGACCGACCCGGGCACGTTTATAAGCCGGAGGTCGGGACTTTGCAGACCGACGGGCGTCACCCGTGTATATAAGGGGATGACCCGACGGCGGTTTGGGGACAGAGAACAAGAACTCGAGGTTTAGGCGAAGCTTATCGCTCCCTAAGCCCTCGAAACCCATCAATCTCATCACAACTAGACGTAGGCTTTTACCTTCATCGAAGGGGCCGAACTAGTATAAACACCGTGTCCTTGTGTCCACTTTTAACCCCTTCAAGCTAACCCGTTGCGATGGCTCCACGACTAAGTCCTCCCACCAGGACATCTGCCGTGACAAATCCACGACAGTTGGCGCCCACCGTGGGGCTATCGCGAGATGGTTTCAGGTTCTTGGAGGGCCGCTTTGAAGGACTCGAGGGTTACGCTGTGGGACGGATGACCAAGAGCCGCCGCGGAAAACTCTACATCGACAGCACAGGCTGGGGCCCCGACGCCGGCTCGATCGAGTACGGGTACCGGGTCCCCTTTGGCGGCATCCATGTTTTCATCGGCAAGATCGGAGAACCAGGCCCCGAGTTAGGCGTCTGCGCCGACCTCGTCGAGACAGCTCAGTGCACGAGATCGACCCTGGCTAAACCGACCAGGAAGCACGCCTTCGTGGGAGTCATCCACGGAGGAAGCTACGAGGAAGGATCCGAATCTGGTGATGAAACCGCCATCTACTCCGGCGATGAAACGTCGACCGGGGAGACCGAATCTCTTTACCAGCTACAAGATGATCGGATTGGGGGCGGCTCCGATGGCAACAGTATTCCGGACCCCTCTGATCTGCCCTATCGGGTTGGGATCTTCATGGCTGGAACACAGGCGGCGCCACGATCATCAACTGCAGCAGCAGCGATCTCCGGATCGGCAGCAGCGACGGCTGCGCGGGCGGGAGGCCCTACCGGTTCACCAGCCCAAGTTTTGTCAGACCTGTTTGACGCACTGGCAGCGCTCATGGCGGAAGCCAACCCGGTGGATCAGGAGGTTCATAATGCTGAGATTGCCAAAGTGAGAGAGCAGATCGCTCAAGCTAAAGCGGAGCTGGCAGCAGAAGAGATCAGGATGACGGCGGAGCGCGCCGCTTTGGATGCACAGGCTTACAGGCTCATGATGGACCAGAAGGCGTCTCAGGAAGTCCTGAAGAGGAAATCCCGATCTCGATTGCCTGCAGCCCTCGACGCCCGAAATCTCTTCAACACCCCGGGGGTAAACCGTGCGGAGGCGACAGTTGGCGCCCCGGTTCAGCACCGGATAATAAGCCTGCCTCGTCACAACACTGGTACACCACCGGCCGTGCCAACACCGTCAGGTCATTATTCCAACCCGATGGATAACCTCGTCGCGGCGGCAGCTCGGCTGGAAGCCATTCCGATCGAAGGCGATTCACCGCAGGACGTAGAGACACGCCGGGTCAAGGAGCTCCTTAGGACCGCGTTGGCCCAACAAGAAGCATATTCACAAAGCCGTGATCGGATTCACTCCACCCCTCGCCCCAGCAGGAGCCATAGTAGGCGTATGGAGGAGCCGGCTGTTTCAAGCAATGCCAGGCGTGAAGCGCTCCGCGGCAACAACCCGGCAGGCGTCGACAATGCTCAGGAGAGTGTGGATCGCACCCGTGCGCGGGAGGCCGGAATAGCAGCGCAGCATCAGGCTCGTCAGCTTACACCTATCTTCCCAGCAGCTACGGTTGAACC
Source organism: Aegilops umbellulata (assembly GCA_032464435.1). Lineage (NCBI taxonomy): Eukaryota > Viridiplantae > Streptophyta > Magnoliopsida > Poales > Poaceae > Aegilops > Aegilops umbellulata. Next base: position 216,890,155 of record CP136059.1, read on the forward strand.
GGGGGTGGTCTCCAGTTCTTTGGGAGTACCGTGCCTTGTTCCCGCTTTACGCAACGTACGCCTGCCCAAAGACTTCAAAGGCCCCCGCAAGGTACCAAACTACACGGCAGATCAGCCTCCGGAGACATGAGTGGAGAGCTATGAAATGGCTATGGAGATGCTGGATGTGGATGACACGGCATGTGCCAAGTATTTTACTATGATGTTAGAAGGAACGGCCCGGACTTGGCTAAAGAGCTTACCGCCTAATTCAATTAGTTCATGGGCCCAATTGCGCGCCCGGTTTATCAAGAATTTCAAGGACACGTGCAAACAGCCAATGTCGATAGTTGACCTAGCAGCCTGCGTTCAGCAAGAAGGGGAATCAACTACCCATTGGGTACGGCGGGTATCAGAAGTTTTGCACTCGTCAGATCGCATCAACGCAGACACCGCCGTGGTGCTGTTGGAAAGCAACTGTCGGTTTGGCCCTTTGAAGCTAAAGCTGGGCCGGATGAAGCGTGATTGTACAGATATAGGAACGCTCATGACCGCTTTAGTGAAGTATGCGGATTCTGACAGTACCAAGGATCCTGACTCTGGTGATGACAAAGCAGGGAAGGGAAAGAAGAATAGCAACACCAAAGGCCAGCAACATCGGCCGGCAGGTAATGGAGGCGGAGGTAAGCGTAAACCGGACGGGAGCATGGACTTGGTGGCCAGCACAAGTGCACAGAATAAAGGCCAGCGGCGTAAGGGGAAACAGCCAAGTTTCCGCGCAAATCCCGGTCCTAATCCGGAGCGTTTGAACTTTTTCTTAAACCAGCCCTGTCCGAAGCACGGAACAAAAGAGGAACCAGCAACCCATCTTTGGAAGGATTGTTATATCATGAAGGAATTCAAAAGCTCAAACACTTTCCAATATGATCACAGCTCCGGCGGTGGTTCAGGTTCCGGATCAGGATACGGTGGCGGAAATTCCAGTCCAGGATTCCAGGGTAATCCGGGCGGACAGGACAGCCGAAATAATCAAAGTAATCAAAGTGGTTACGAACAGCAGCAATCAGGTTATCAGAACAACCCGAAACAGTTGAGTGGTGGACAGTATCATGTCTTTACTACAAGCTTGGATAAACGAGATAGAAAGCTTCAGAGGCGGGCAGTCAGTGCTTTCGAACCGGCCACGCCTCACTATCTGCGTTGGTCGGAACAGCCTATCATATGGAGCCGAGAAGATCATCCTCCCAGGGTTTATAATCCGGGTCAGTTAGCACTGGTGGTAGCGCCTCATGTGGGAGGTTATAAGCTCACCAAGGTGCTCATGGACGGAGGGAGCAGCATTAACATCTTGTATTATGAGACCTTCCGTCGCATGGGACTGGGGGATAAGGATCTCAAACCAACCCATACCGTGTTCCACGGGGTGGTGCCTGGCAAGTCTGCATATCCGGTCGGTAAGATAGCCCTTGAAGTGGTCTTTGGCGATAGTCACGATTCCAGATCAGAGACGCTGACGTTCGAAGTGGTTAAAATCCAAAGTCCGTACCACGCTTTGTTCGGACGGCCAGCCTATGCGAAACTTATGGCACGGCCCTGCTACGTGTATCTGCAACTTAAGATGCCGGGTTACAAGGGCACTATAACGGTTCATGGCAGCCGTCGAATCGCTTTGGAATGCGAGGAAGGAGATGCGACTTATGCAGAATCGGTTTGTGCTACGGAAGAGCTAAAGCAGTACAAAGACAGTGTTGATCCGGAGGATATGACTTCATTAAAAAAGCCAACTACGGACCACGATCCGGCCTTGAAGTTCAAGTCAGCGGCCGAAACTAAGCTTGTTGACTTCGTGCCTGGCGATTCATCCAAGCAGTTCAGCATCAGTGCAAACTTGGATCCAAAATAGGAAAGCGCGCTCATCGAGTTCATCCGTGAGAATCTGGACATCTTTGCATGGAAGCCGTCTGACATGCCTGGTGTACCGAGGCAACTCGCTGAGCACACCCTTAATGTGGATCCTAAGTATAAGCCGGTAAAGCAGTTCTTACGGCGGTTTAACGAAGAAAGACGTAAAGCGATTGGTGAGGAAGTGGCCAGGCTCCTGGCAGCTGGTTTTATTATTGAGGTTTTTCATCCCGAATGGCTTGCTAATCCGGTGCTGGTTCTTAAGAAAAACGGCACCTGGCGCATGTGTGTGGATTACACAGACTTGAATAAAGCTTGTCCAGCGGATCCTTTTGCTCTCCCCCGGATTGATCAAATCATTGATGCAACAGCAGGTTGCGAGCGTTTGAGTTTTTTGGATGCCTATTCGGGTTATCACCAGATCAAGATGGCAGTTAAGGACCAGGAGAAGACGGCGTTCATTACTCCCTTTGGAGCCTTCTGCTATGTGTCTATGCCCTTCGGGCTTAAGAGTGCACAGGCTACTTATCAACGGTGTGTGCAAAATTGCCTCCACAAGCAGATTGGTCGTAATGTGCATGCTTATGTGGATGATATTGTGGTCAAGTCACGAAAGAAGGAGACCCTGGTTGACGATTTGAAGGAGACTTTCGATAACTTGAGAGTGTACCAAATGATGCTCAACCCGGCGAAATGCGTTTTTGGTGTGCCTGCAGGCAAGTTGTTGGGGTTTTTAGTATCCCATAGAGGAATTGAGGCTAATCCGGAAAAGATCACATCCATCACCTCCCTGGCCAAACCGAAATGCGTCAATGATGTTCAGCGCATGGCCGGATGGATTGCAGCGTTAAGCCGGTTCATCAGTCGCCTCGGTGAAAAGGCGATCCCCTTGTATCAAATGCTCAAGAAGACGGATCAATTTGTCTGGAGTGCGGAGGCGGATAAAGCGTTTGAGGACTTGAAGCGGCAGCTAGTCAATCCGCCAGTTTTGGCAGCCCCTGTAGATAAAGAGCCACTCCTGTTATATGTTGCTGCGAATGCCAGAGCGGTTAGTGTGGCGATGGTGGTAGAACGAAAGGAGGCTGGAAAGGAACATCCGGTTCAGCGACCGGTTTACTATATCAGTGAAGTACTTATCGAGTCCAAACAAAGGTATCCGCATTGGCAGAAGCTGGTATATGGTGTTTTTATGGCAAGCCGGAAGCTGAGGCAATATTTTCAAGGACACCCCATCACGGTGGTCAGTTCTGCTCCTTTGGGTGACATCATACAGAACCGGGAGGCGACCGGTCGGATTGCTAAGTGGGCTATCGAGCTTGGGCCGCACGGTTTAAGATACGTGCCCCGGACGGCTATAAAGTCACAAGCACTTGTCGACTTCATAAACGATTGGACAGAGTTACAAGCGCCTGAGGGGAAGCCAGATAACACCTATTGGACTATTCATTTTGACGGGTCCAGGCAATTGGAAGGCTCGGGAGCTGGAGTCGTTTTAACTTCCCCATGAGGAGATAAGTTTTGTTATGTCCTCCGTTTGATGTTCCCCTGTACAAATAATGCGGCTGAGTATGAAGCTTTGCTTCATGGTCTTTGGGTGGCTAAAGAGATGAATCTGAGCAAAGTTAGGTGCTTTGGTGATTCGGATCTGGTGGCTCAGCAGGTATCTGGCACCTGGGATTCTAAGGATCCGCTTATGGCTGCATACCGACGTGAAGTAGATATGGTGGCTGGGCATTTCAAAGGCTATCAAGTGGATCATGTGGACCGCAGAAAGAATGAGGCAGCGGACGCTTTAAGCCGCTTGGGCTCTCAGCGTAAACCGGTCCCACCCAATGTTTTCTTGGATGTATTGTATCACCCATCGGTACAGCTGCCCGGTGAGCTGGAGTTGGCTGTTCCTGATCCGGAGGCTCAATTAGTGGCGGCTCTTCACACCACCCCGGATTGGACGCTCCCTTATCTGGCATATATGAACCGGGGTGAGTTGCCAGAAGATGAAAGCTTGGCTCGACAGATAGTACGACGGTCCAAGTCTATGACCATTTTCAAAGGAGAGTTACATCATCGCAGCGTGTCAGGAGCGCTGCAACGGTGCATATCCCCTAAGGAGGGGTGCGAGATATTACGAGAAATACATGAAGGGGATTGCGGCCACCACGCCGGTTCAAAATCATTGGTGGCTAAAGCGTTCCGCCACGGTTTCTACTGGTTAACTGCTCATGCTGATGCAGAAGACCTGGTCAGATTATGTGATGGTTGCCAGAAATTTTCCAGACGAGCACACATACCGGCTCAAGAATTGAGGGTGATTCCAATCACTTGGCCGTTTGCGACTTGGGGGCTTGATATGGTTGGGCCTTTTAAGCGTTCCAAAGATAAGAAGACCCACCTACTGGTGGCGGTTGACAAATTTACAAAGTGGGTGGAGGCAGAACCTGTCAGTAAGTGTGATGCTGCCACGGCGGTTCGGTTTATAAAGAAGGTGATCTTCCGGTTTGGTTTTCCACACAGTATCATCACAGATAATGGTACCAATCTATCCAAGGGGGCCATGAAAGAGTTCTGTGCACGGGAGCATATACGGCTTGACGTTTCTTCGGTAGCGCACCCACAGTCTAATGGTCAGGCAGAACGAGCGAACCAAGAGATCTTGAGAGGTATCAAACCCCGGCTTCTGGTCCCTTTGCAAAGGACGCCGGGTTGTTGGGTGGAGGAGCTACCGTCTGTATTATGGAGCATCAACACCACGCCTAACAGATCCACGGGGTTTACGCCCTTTTTTATGGTCTATGGAGCAGAGGCGGTTCTCCCAAGTGATATACGACATGACTCGCCTCGCGTGGCAGCATATGTTGAAGCGGACAATGAGCAGGCACGGCAGAACGCTCTTGACTTGTTGGATGAGGAGCGTGACTTGGCAGCTGCCCGTTCAGCGATTTACCAGCAAGATCTTCGCCGTTACCACAGCCGTCGAGTTAGGACCAGAACCTTTCAGGAGGGGGATTTGGTGCTTCGGCTCATCCAGGATCAGTCTGATCAGCATAAATTATCCCCGCCTTGGGAGGGACCTTTTGTGGTCAGCAAGAATCTGAATAATGGGTCATATTACCTGATTGATATTCGAGAGCGCAAGGATTCACGCACATCAGAGGAGACCAGCAGGCCGTGGAACATAGCTCATCTTCGGCCTTATTATACATGAGCCTTGGGCTCTGTTTATGTACATATCATGACCATGTATATATTATGATTAATACAATAAACCGAAGCCTCGAGTAAAGCGGGGTCTCTGCTGTTCTTCACATCATGTGTGTTTACCCCTGGAGGTCGCTTCACAGAAGTTCAAATTATAGATTCCGGTTTAAAAGCCGGTTCAAGGGAAGATGTCTCCTACAAGGCTGTGCAGCTCTTAATATCCGGTTCAATATCCCGGTTCAAGCATGAGGCTTCCTGTTCAAACATAGGTCGTATTCGAACCAAAGAGAACATAGCTATTCAAACACGGGGCTTCCTGTTCAAACATAGGTCGTATTCGAACCAAAGAGAACATAGCTATCCCTATAAAGTCAGTTGGGGACCTAGTCGGCCTGAACTGTAGCTACACCTCCGGGGGGCTTGGTCATGTCTTGACGACGGTAATGCCTTCTGGCTGGCACATTTGCCACTGAATCAGTTGGGGACCTAATCGACTTGAACCGTAGATTACGCCTTATGGGAACTCGGTCATGTCTTGATGATGGTAATGCCTTCTGGTCGGCTTTTTAGCCAATGAATCATTTGGGGGCTTGGTCGTGTCCGAACCAACGCAATGCCACTTGATCGGCCCTTGGCCACTGAGTCACTTGGGGGCTTGGTCGAATCCGAACCAATGCAATGCCATTTGACCGGCATATTTGCCACGATTCAGTTAGGAACCTAGTCGACCTAAACCGTAGCTACACCTCTTGGGGGCTTGGTTTATTTTGTCTTGACGATGGTCACGCCTTCTGAACGGTTCATAGCAACCACTATTTGCATGCGTTTTACTATCGCGTTGCCTTTTCATATTTGGTTTTTGTTTTCTGCCTTTATTGTGGTGTTTTTTGTTCTTCGGAACGTCAAGTATTTTTAAACCGATTCAGCTGACATAGCCTGGTCCGTTTTTTAACCCGGAGGCAAGTTGCCCGGTTTGGCAAAGGCGCAGCATGGTTCATAGGGTCGAAAGATCTTGTGTACTCAGTAAAGACAGGAAACAAAGTTGGAAAACGTCATTGGAAAGAGCATCAGTACCCGTGCGCGAAGGCACATTCAAATGCAGAGGTATTAAACTATCTTATTACAAGGCAACGTAGTGCCTGAATATATTGTTCGTTGACGGATTAAAACGTCACCAATTAAGGTGAGCCAGAGCGTTGATTACGCCTGTTCGCCGCCTCGGTTCGAAGGCTGGGGATCGTCTTGCGCCGCTTCAGCTCTATCTTGGTTACCCATTGGCTGGAAATCAGCAGTGGTCCAGTCGATTCCCATTAGCGCTTGAAAGATGGCTTCTTCGTGAATCAGCAAAGACGGTTCAATGTCAGGGGCGTAAGTATGCTTACGGATTGGAGGAATAAGGTTTCCCGCTTCAGGGACCGGGGCAGCTACTCGTTTGTTCTGGTTGTCGTATTGGGCTTGGTAATGTGACAGATCTGCTTCCTCAGCCAATTGATAAGCTAGGGGGCGCACCGCCCGGTTTATCGCCCTCAAATCGTCTTCACCGAAGTCTGAACCGTCTTCCTTCAAGCTGGGGTATCCTTGGGCCGCTTCGACAGGATCGAAATCTGGTACCCACGCTTTGGCCCGGATCAAGGCAGTAATGGCTCCAGTTCGAGCAGCTGATCTTTTCAACTCTTCAATCCGGGCTGGAAGCATGGACAGCCTCTTTAACGTGTCTTGAATCAGAGACGGCGCAGGGTTGTTATGCGATGCAGTGGTGATAGCTCTTTGTGCTCCGGTGTACAACTGTTCAATCAGAGTATAAGCAGCTTTGAGTTTCATCCGCACATCAGAACCCAAGTGTCCAATACGTGAGCCTGCAGTGTTTCAAGATGGATTACAAACCGGACATAGGATGTAGCAGACAAGGTACAAATTGGAAGAAGGGCGTCGAAAAGTTTACCAAAGACGGCAGAGGTCATGGAGTGTATTTGTCGCTTCACGGTGGATAATTCATCGACCACCGGTTTAAGAGCAGCTTCGGCATTTTCAGCCCTCTTCGTCAAAAGAGCTCTCTCAGTAGCCCAATCAGCTTGTTCTTTTTTGCGGCTTTCTTTCAGCTGTTCCATAACGGTTAAGGCGTTGGCCAATTCATCCTTCGCTTTTTCAGTTTCAGCCTGTTGGGTTTTTAAGATTTCCTGAAGGTCCGAGACTTGTTTCGCTTTGATCTTCAGATCCCCCTGCAGCAGGTCGTCAACAGTGTTCAGAAAATATTGCACGGTTTGGAAGTATCAACCACACAAGCAAGTTATGTGCTCGATACTTGGGGGCTAATGCATACTTGATTTTAACGCAAGTTTTCCATTACAAAAAGTCCCAAGATTAATACAAGTATTTAAACTTGGCACTTGGGGGCTAATGGTTATCTGATGATGTTTTCTGGTTATGACCTATGTTGAAGCCTTGGGTTTTCTAAACCGGACCTTAATTGTCAAGGCAGCCTGATCCGGTTTACCATCTCGGTTTGGAAATATTGATAAGCTAAGTTGCAATGGAATGAAGCACAAGGGAGTTACCTCAAGTTTCTCCTTCATCATCTTGATCATGCCAGCTTCATAATCCCGACTGGTGTACAGTCGGTTCAGGTACCCAGAATAAAGATCCGGGGCGCTTAAAGCGGCGTACGTAGAGGAGTCAAGGTCCCATTTGCCCTTTGTGGCCGAGATTTCGTCCTTGGCAGTATGCTTGGCCAAAGTAGCAGTGTTCCCCGGTTCAGAGCGGCCAATGCCGGTAATCACAACATCATCATCCTTGGAATCGCTGCTCTGCAGTGGCCCTGTCGGTTTATCAACAGTTCCAGAAGGGGGGATGGATTCCTCAACCCGAACAGGACTGGCAGGCGGATCAGTACGGCTGGCAGGTTCGATAGTCCTTTCTTCAGCGCAGGTGTCATCTTGCGGAGATAGATAATTCTGAGTATCTTCACGACCCAGAGCGTCAGCACCAGGAGTTTTCTCCGGTTCAGGAGCGGCAGTCCCTTCAGCCGGGTTATCCAGACGAGCCTTCTTGCTCGGTCTAGGTTTAGCCCTGAAAAAAGCCCAAAGATTGAAAAAACGGTATAAGATGGATTAAGAGACCCATACAGAGATATGTTGTGATCGGTCCAACTTACCCAATAACTGTCTTCAACGGTGGCAGTTGAGTGGCTGAAGATTCACCGGAAGATGAATGGGAAGTGACCTGATAATCGGAGTCAGATGGATTTAGAGGCTGACGAGTTAAACCTGCTTTAGGAGGAAAGCTAGCGCATAAATCGGAGACCTCTGAGCGGCGTTTCCGAACCGGGCTGTTCGGTAAACCGGCGGAGGTGACTACCTGGCCGCTATGCCGGGTGGTGCGTCGAGCTTCATGTTGCTGGGTCTTCACAAGAAATTTGGGATCCAAGTAAGCAAGAGGGTGAGAAAATTTAATTTTCCGGTTTGCTTGGCGAGGTTTTTTCAAAGGCAAAGGAACGGCATCAGAAGAAAGAATAGTTACCTCTGGGCCTTCAGCATTGCTCGCTTCAGCGTCGTCCTGACAAATATCATCATCAATAAGACGTATAAAAAGTAAGCCGACTGAATCGAGGTCTACCCCAAGGTCCGGATTACCCACATCCTCCTCCTCTAAATCGGGGGTAGAGGAAGCAGTGTTCCTTTTCTTTGTAGCGGGCTTCTTCACCCTTGTCTTGGGTCTGATTATCTTTTCGGTTGGCTCCTGAAACTTCTTGCTCCAAAACGGATCATCTCCCTGTTTCGGAAAGGACTGGAAGTTAACAATATATATAAGGAGATCAAAAATTCTATAAACAGAGAGGAGTTACTTACAGCAGGTGGTTTGTTTGTGGCGCAAAATGGAAGCAGGCCGGTTCGAGCGCAAACATGTTCCGGTTCGTTCAGCATCTTTTTCACAGCTTCAGCGACTTCGTCCTCCGTCAGCTGAATGTTGCAGTGCCTCAAAGGATCATCAACCCGACCCGTGTATTGGCACATTAAACCGAAGCGGATGCTAAGGGGCAGGATGCTCCATGAAATCCAGCAACGGGCAAGATCTACCCCCGTTAAACCGTTAGCCATGAAGGCTCTGAGCTTGGACAGCTGAGGGGCATACTTACTCCTCTCTTTGGCGGTTAGCCATGGGGGGAAGGGGTGTGTATTGCTAAGTCTCTCTGGACGGAAGCCGGGCAGTGGATTTTCTTCAGCAGGGGAAGTATCCTTGCAATAGAACCAAGTGCAATTCCATTCTTGCGGATGACTATGCAACTTGGCGTGAGGATAAGTCACCTCTTTCCTCTTTTGGATCGCCATACCACCCAGTTCCATATTAGGGCCGTCGGTAAATTCAGTACGTCGGTTCAAATGGAAAAAGTCCCGGAACAGCTCTACAGTAGGTTCCTCTTGGAAGTACACCTCGCAAAGCACTTGAAAATGGCAGATATTCGTGACTGAGTTTGGACCAACATCTTGTGGGCGCAACCTAAAATTAGCCAGGACGTCCCGATAAAATTTTGAACCGGGTGGATTAAAACCCCGGGCCAGGTGATCCGCAAACACCACCACTTCTCCCTCCTGCGGGGTAGGAGGACATTCGTCTCCTGGAACCCTCCAATGGATGGTATTTTTGCTACTCAAGGCACCAGTCAGAACTAAGTTGTTTAGTTGGGTCTCAGTGATGCAAGAGGGAACCCAGTTGCATTCGTACACCTGTTTTGCCATGAGGAAATCTACAAGATAAAGGTATTCCGGTTTGAGAACAAGTGTGATTGTAAACCGAAGATGCTCTTATATAGAATCAGGTTATCAACAATGATATCAACCAGCGGTTCATCAAGGGGACTAATGGATGTATGGATCGGTTTGTTCGCTTTGCTAAGAGTTAAACCGACCAGATCTAACAGTTGTGAGTATGAAAGCAGAAACAGATCCCGTATGGATTCTTTCAAAGCAATGGATCTACAGCTAGGGCGAAAAAGAAATAAAAATGTGAAGTTTGGCTCATAGCAGAACAACATAAGTTCGACAAGCAGGAAAAAGAGTGAGATCTAAGGAGATGAGTACAGATTTATGGCGACTGCTGAGAGGGACTACAAATCACGATACAGGTATCATCATCTGTTCGCAAAACTGCTATGGGGATGAACAAGAAACAGTAACAGGATGACGAACCCTAGAACAGATCTAAAAGCGGAAGAACAGAGGCTTTACCGGGATCCAAACAGATGTGGAAAGTCGCCGCGGTGCTCTGGTCCGATCAGGTTGATGCGGCGGCCAGAGTTGATGCAGCAGCTGACGGCGGCGGCGGAGCTCTGAGGTCTGGGTCGCGAGGAAGACGAAGAAGGGGACGAAAGGGAGGAAAGGAAGATGGCCTTCAAGTCCTATTTATAAGGTGCGGCGCGCGTGCCAGGCGCGCGAATCTGGGGCCGGAGATTTCGGGAGCCCAGCCGTCGCCCTGATCATTGTGGATTAGCGAAAGGAGATGGTAACTTGCGCTGACGTCATATCGGTTTACCACAGCAAGAGGAGACGAAGAAACGGCGGTTTAACAAGTCACTGGAAGACATTTGAAGACAGAAATTCTTATTAAAGATTGACATGAACCTGTTCAAATCAATCTGGGGCCTAATGTTGGGGATGTTGCTATCTGGGGTAAACCGGCCTGCAGGGCCCGGGTTACCTCCGTCAATAGACCCGAGATGTTAAAGCCCAAGGAGAAATAGAAGGGCCCAAGGCCTGTAATCGGTTTAAAGGTTTATGGTGTAAACCGGCCTGGGGTAAACTTGTATTGTAAGTTAGGAATAGAGAGACCGACCCGGGCACGTTTATAAGCCGGAGGTCGGGACTTTGCAGACCGACGGGCGTCACCCGTGTATATAAGGGGACGACCCGACGGCGGTTTGGGGACAGAGAACAAGAACTCGAGGTTTAGGCAAAGCTTATCGCTCCCTAAGCCCTCGAAACCCATCAATCTCATCACAACTAGACGTAGGCTTTTACCTTCATCGAAGGGGCCGAACTAGTATAAACACCGTGTCCTTGTGTCCACTTTTAACCCCTTCAAGCTAACCCGTTGCGATGGCTCCACGACTAAGTCCTCCCACCAGGACATCTGCCGTGACAAATCCACGACAGAGGTCGTTTGATACTCCAACGGTTAACCGGGTAACCGTAAAGGCCTCTTTTGGTGTGCAGCCCAACACCCCTCCAAAGTGGCCCAAAACCCATCCTAACCCCCTCCATCTTCTCGGTCGTTTGATCACGATCGCGTGGCTGAAAACCGCACTCCATTTGGAGCTTCCTAGCTCCCTCTGCCTATAAATATGTGCACCCCTCCGAATTTTCGGGTCCAAACCCTACCCTAACCTCCCTCTGCGCCACCGGACATGTCCGCCGCCTGCCGGACGTCTTCGCGCCGCCGCCCACGCCCAACCGCGCCTCGCCACCTGTCCCGCCGCTGTCCCAGCGCCGCCGCGGCCCGCGGAGCCCATCCGGGGCCCGCGCGAGCCCGTCCGCGTCGCCGCCCGGCCCGCGCGCGCCCGCTCCCCGCGCCGCCCGACCGAGCCGCGCCGTCCGGCTCGCATCCCCGCCGCCGACCGCCGCCGGCGCCGCCCCTCGCCGTCGCGCCACCAAGCTCCGCCGCCGCGTGGTGCCGCGTCCCGCGCCGCCTTCGGCCAGATCCGGGCCGGCGCCACCCGGATCCGGCGCCCCCGACCTCTCCGTCGAACCCCCCGCGCTCCGGCGACCCCCTTCTCCCACTCCGGCCGCCGTCTCCGTAGAGTTCTCCGGCGGACCTCGACTCCCGTGCGAAGTCAACCCTAGATCCGGAGTGGTAATTTCTGCTAAGTCCTTAGTTTCTTGTATTTTATTGCCATGTTCATCGGGTCATAACTCCCTGCATACTGCTCCGTTTTGTGCGTGAAATATGTCAAATTGTTCGGCTCGACGAGTAAATTATTTCATCTCATTTCATGATTTTCATTTGAGCTCATCTTGATGCCCGAAATGCTGTTAGAAGAGGGCTATGTGATGTTAGTTTCAGATCTGTTTCAGAACATGCACTTTTGTCATTTTTGCCATGATTGATGTGTGCACCCTATGAACTTGAGTCCTACATGTGTTTTGTAATATGTCATTCCATCTTTACAGGGGTGTATGCCATGTATTTTTGTGATCTTTGTGGTGACTAGCACAAGCATGCAAACTAGGGATCATATTGTTGCTGATTTCAGGGACTTAGTATTTTCACTAAGTCATTCCCTGCTGTTATTTTTATGCCATGTGTTCAAGTTGTTTCAGAGAGATCTATGCCTCTTTTGAGCATGATCAGTAAGGATGTTTTGAACATATGGATTTGCTATATCCATCCATGCATTTTTTTGTAATTATGGAATGCCATAGCTTGAGTCATTCGAGCTCTACTTTTGCTATAAAATGTTACTGGCAGATTGTTTACATGTTATTCGATTTTGCCAAGCTTGTTGTAGTTGATCCTTGCAGGATATGATGTTATTATTGCCATGTCTAGCTTTTATACCATGTCTTCTTGATGAATGTATGCTTAGTTTATCATGCAATGCTCTGTAGTCAGTGCATCGAGCTCGTAAACATGCCTACTTGTTATCTGTTTTTGACATGTCCAGTTTTCTGCCAAGTCTGAAAACTGTAACGAAACTTGCTTAATTGACATGGGTGCTATTATATTTTTTGATCCTTTTTGGCTCATGGTCAGTAAGGGACTGTTGTTCTATGTTTTGCGTAGATTCATTCCATGCCTTGATTTGCTATATTGTGTTCTTGTAGAAGGTTGTTGCCTTGCTCTAAACATGTCATCCTGATGTTAATTTCTGGCATGATAGTATTTTCACCAAGTCTGTGAACCTGTTATCTTTTGCACTTTTGCCATGCTTGTTTGAACCTGTTCTGGTATGATTTAGCCGTAGCTCAGTGTTCATCTTTTGTCAAGAATATTGAGTAGTTCACTGTCATATGCTTTGTTGGTACGTTTGGGTGCAGTAGCTTAATTAATTGTTGCTTGCTAAGTGGCATCATGCTGTTAAACGCAGAAATATGTCATTCTTGTTTTGCTTGTCATTTGCAAACCGTGCATCCGATTCCGGTGATCTTTATATCGATTTCAACCGAAATCACCTCACCTTTCCAGTGGCATACTTGGTTTGCCAAGATTATGCCTTGTTCATCTTTTTCCTTCCGGAGCACGCATATGCATTGCATACCACATCTCGCATATCATGCCATGTTTTGCATCATGTTGCTTGCGCATTGCATCGTGATTGATGTTTGTCCCCTTTGCTTGTGTTCTTGACTTGGGTAGATCCGGGAGACGAGTACGTGAACGAGGAACCTGTTGAGAACACTTACGAGGATCAAGCTTTCGACAACCCTGAGAACTTTGCAGGCAAGATGACCATACCCTCGAAATCACTTCTATCTTTGCTTGCTAGTTGCTCGCTCTTTTGCTATGCCTATGCTGCGATACCTAACACTTGCTTATAATGCCTCCCATATTGTTAAACCAAGCCTCTAACCCACCTTGTCCTAGCAAACCGTTGTTTGGCTATGTTACCGCTTTGCTCAGCCCCTCTTATAGCGTTGTTAGTTGCAGGTGAAGATGAAGTTTGTTCCTTGTTGGAACATGGAGATTGCTCCATGTTGGATTAGGTTTATGTTTACGTTGGGATATCACAATATCTCTTATATTATTAATGCATCTATATACTTGGTAAAGGGTGGAAGGCTCGGCCTTATGCCTGGTGTTTTGTTCCACTCTTGCCGCCCTAGTTTCCGTCATATTGGTATTATGTTCCCAGATTTTGCATCCCTAACGCGGTCGGGTGATTTATGGGACCCCCTTGACAGTTCGCTTTGAATAAGACTCCTCCAGCAAGGCCCAACCTTGGTTTCACCATTTGCCTCACCACCACCAATTTCCCTTGGGAGTAATTAACCCAAGGGTCATGTTTATTCAGCCCCCCCCGGGCCAATGCTTGTCTAAGTGTTGGCCCGAAACGAGTAGACTGCGGGGCCACCTTGGGGAAACTTGAGGATTGGTTTTACTCGTAGGATGTCTCATCCGGTGTTGCCCTGAGAACGAGATATGTGCAGCTCCTATCAGGATGTCGGCGCATCGGGAGGCTTTGCTGGTCTTGTTTTATTACTGTTGAAATGTCTTGTAGCCGGGATTCCGAGACTGATCGGGTCTTCTCGGGGAGAAGGAATATCCTTCGTTGATCGCGAGAGCTTATCATGGGCTAAGTTGGGACACCCCTGCAGGGTTTGAACTTTCGAAAGCCGTGCCCGCGGTTATGTGGCTGATGGGAATTTGTTAATGTCCGGTTGTAGAAAACCCGAAGTTGATCTTAATTAAAATACACCAACCGCGTGTGTAACCGTGATGGTCTCTTCTCGGCGGAGTCCGGGAAGTGAACACGGTGTTGGAGTTATGCTTGACGTAGGTTGTTCTAGGATCACTTCTTGATCATAGTTATTCGACCGTGCTTTTGCCTTCTCTTCTCGCTCTCATTTGCGTATGTTAGACACCAGATATGCTAGTCGCTTGCTGCAGCCCCACCTCACTACCTTCTCCTACCTTTAAGCTTAAATAGTCTTGATCTCGCGGGTGTGAGATTGCTGAGTCCCCGTGACTCACAGATACTTCCAAAACCAGTTTGCAGGTGCCGATGAAACCGTGCAGGTGACGCACCCGAGCTCAAGGAGGAGCTCGATGAAGATCTTGTTCATTGTGTTGTTTCGTTTCAGGTGATCAGTAGTGGAGCCCAGTCGGGACGATCGGGGATCTGTGTAGCATTTGGGGTAGTCTTCTTTCATTTTTGGTTCCGTAGTCGGACCTTGAGTGTAATCTGGACGATGAATGTTTATTTATGTATTGTGTGAAGTGGCGACTGTAAGCCAACTATGTATCTCTTTCCCTTATGTATTACATGGGTTGTGTGAAGATTACCTCACTTGCAACATTGCTTTCAATGCGGTTATGCCTCTAAGTCGTGCTTCGACACGTAGGAGATATAGCCGCATCGAGGACGTTACATCGCTGTCCTGGCTTGGCCACAAACATTGCGAATCTCTATGTTTAAATCTCTGTAAATCCAAAACTCACTAGGAAATCATGAAACTTGGCATGGTGTCACTACATGGTACATATAATTGTCCAATTTTGGCGAAGCTATATTACAAGCCTTTTACAAACCGAAGCCTGTCGCAACCCTCGTGGTTCCGGTAGGGAAACATGCCCCTCTTGTGGGCGAAACGATAATCGCTGCCTCTTCTCGCCTTGAACTTTGTTTTTTACATGCAACATAGAATAACAGGAGTGTCGGGCTGAAATTTGAAACTATTCAGGGTTCGTTTGACCATTGTATATATATTACTAATTATTAAGTTTTCTATGCATTTAATGTAGTCCATAATTCAAATTTGAACTACAACCACATGCTCTTGTGAAGCAAAATGGGTGGGAAATCGTACATGTGTCATTGGCTGCATGTTTAGGTCTCATTTAAGGAATGGGAATGAATTACAAACTTGTCGTCATCCTGAAACATTGAGAATATCGGTTTTTAAATTCTAGTAAATCAAAAAGTCACCCAAAAAACATGAAACTTGGCATGGTTTCATGACATGGCACATATATGTCATGGTAAAAAATCGTCCAGTTTGAGAAGAGGCGCACACATTAGTACCCAACGAAGTCCTTTTTGAAACAAAAAGCTGACACGTTAATATGGCAAACGGTTGTATTAGACGGGAAGAGCGCGAGAAATTATTTGATTAGACAGGAATTTAACCATACTCGGTGGCGTGCGTGCAGCTGTTTGATTAGACGGGAAGAGCGCGAGAAGTCCGCCATGCAGGCATGACGGGACGCGTGCGAGCAGTCAGCCGCAACGGATCGACGGGACGCGTGCATCCTGTCCACCTCGTAGGCTCGACGGGACACGTGCGAGCAGCAAGGCCGCCCATGCTCACCGGGAAGCGAGCTCTTTGACCTCTATGCACTAGCCGCCGCCCGCCTTGCTTACAACTTATCCATTAATGGGTTAATTAAAGCACCTGGATAGAGGGTGTTTGCTTGTGATCCCATGGCAGTATTTTCTTTGTTCGTGTTTTCAACTCGTATTCCGACCTAATTTAAATTGCCACATAGGGCAACGGATAATACGACCATAAATAAAATGGCAACGGATAATACGATGACAAATTTACAATGGCGTAGATAATCATTGTCTTACATATTCTGGATAATTTAAAATGCCACGTGCAGCAAAGCCTGGAAGACAAGGGGGCAAGAGAAGAAGGAAAGTGCAGACAACGATCTGGGCCGCTATTGTCTCTACTCGTCGATGGATCACCGGGCGGCGAAATCCTCCAGCTCCTTGTTCAATTCATCACGACTTTGCTTGAAAGCAGCCACTGATTCCTCCACCTCCTGCTCGCGCTCGATCCGGAGCTTCCTCATGCCACCTATCAATTCCTCGACGACCGCTTTCAGTGTCATATCCGAGGCACTGCTCTGCTCATGCATCATCTTCCAGTCGACGGCCTCCTCCTCCTTCTTCGCAACCAACTTGAGGAGCTTCGCATTGTCACCCATGAGTTGCTCGATGAGGCCGGTCGCCTTGTCAACCGAGGCATCGCTGATCTTGAGCAGCTTCATCAAGTCGTTGACCAGCTCCTGCTGTGTAGTGACGCCAGCGAGAATGTCGTCGTCGCCAATGAAGGACTTCAGGAACGTCGACTCGTCGCGATGGCCGACGACGTGAATGCGCTTGTGAGAGCCCTCGCGTGCCCGTGAGAGCTCGTTCGAGGGCTCCGCGGCGCGCCGGGACATCTCTGCTGCGGCTGCGGCTTTGCGGCAGGACATCTCTAGTGCTTCCGCGGCCTTGGTCTTTGCTGCCCGGTTATATGTCCACCCTAAAATCCTCCTACCGGTCATGGCGGAATGACTTGACAGAAAAAACCAGTTTTGTGGGTGATGAGGACAGGAACTATGAAGTAATTTTCGAGTGGGTGGTTTTTATAGCCCGGTGCTAAGTGTGAACACATATTAGTTTGATAGTTGTGAATAGATTTGCAATTACTTATTGCGTTGTAATCAGCAATGTGACGAGAAACAAGGTCAAAATTTGTCGATGGCAGAAGGTTGACCACGTGGTTGCTCGCCGTTGAGGCGGCCACGGCGCGCTCCGCTTTGGAGTCCCTGCGCGCTCTGCTCGCCGTTGAGGCAAAGTTACAATGGCAACGGTTAATAATTCTTAATAATTGTCTTACATATTCGGGATAATTTAAAATGCCAAATGCGGCAAGGCCCAGAACACTCACGACCCACATATGCATACAATTATAATAAAATATAAGCTGAAAGGCTGAGCTGGCGGCCTTCCGATGATGGTATTCTCGAACTCCATGATCAGCATAGCACCCTTGCGGCTGTTCACTCCAAGTGTCCCGACCCGCCTCCGCCTACGGAGCTGCTGGCGCTAGGAGGCTCTTGGGGCTGCTGGGCCTCTTCTAGAAGAGCTTGACAGCGTGCAATCGCGCGCATGACAACTCCGTGGAACCGCTCCATTTCCATATCTCTGGCCTGGTAGCAAATTCCGTCGATCACCTGCATCCTCAAGATGTCACGTTGGCGATGTTCTACTTCATCGGGGACGTCAACTCTGCCAAGGATGCGCTCGAGCCTGGCCACCACATCATCGGGATCGAGGTTGACACGGCCGCCGCAGGCAATGATGAAGCCGCAGGCTGCCTTTGTTTTGACTGAATCACAGAGGTCCTCGACCCATTCCTTGCAGGGCATCAGGCTCTCGATGATCACTCGTGACGGCGGCTCTTCGGGTGGGTCGTCGATCATGCCGCCGAGCAGTTCTGGATCTTTTGCATGGTGGATGGCAAACTGCTCATCACACCTCCTCTGCAATATGTCGGTTGTGCTCCCAAGGACTGTGACGCCGATATCGCTGCCGATGGGCCATGGTGCCTGCACCGGCTGATGAAGCTCTTGCTCCCCGACCTACTCCGGCTCGTTCTCCTCGCCGAAGATGTAAGGCAGGTAGGTGTCGATGTCGAAGCTTTGATCGTTGCCTGGCATGCTTGGAATAACTAATGGTAGATGGGTGAGGACTAGATCTTCGCAGAGTGTCACAGAGGTGCATTGCCGCCTGGGTTATATGCAGCAAGCCATTAGCTGGTGGCGGGAAACCGGTGAGGGAATAGGCGTGGATTTTACAGTTCACCCATGTGGAGCGCGGGAAGCATTCGCTGGAGTGCGGGAAGCATTCGCTGGAGCGCGGGAAGACTAAGTGGAGCACACACACAACCCGAATACCGTATCCGGTGCCACGTGTTATTTATCACACAAGTGTTAACATAAGGAAACGTATGTGTAACTTACTAACCATCACACACGAGTACTCGCAGACGCATCGTGTGTGTTGGGGATATAACTATTTGTGTAAGCCGCCCAGGAGGGGCCGGGTTACGCAAAGAGAGGTTCATGAGAAGCCCAAGAACAAGCATGAAGAGGGCGGGTCAATAAAGGGTCTAAAGGCCCGCAGGCGACTTAAGGCCCACAGCGACGAACCGCCATAATGGCATGACTTGTAACATAAGGTAGAAGTGAATAGTCGCCAAGCCAGACACTGTTTATGAGCCGGCCGGGACTCTGTAGGCCGCGGGGCGTCAACCCGTGTATATAAGGGGGCGACCCGCCGGCGGCTTAGGGCAAGAAACAACCCATCGAGAACCGGGCATAGCGTATCTCGCTCCCTGGTCATCGAAACATCAAGCAATACCAACCCAACTAGACATAGGCCTTACCTTTACCGTAAGGGGCCGAACTAGTATAAACCTCTTGTGTCCTTTGTCCCGATTAACCCCTTTAAGCTTCCTAGTTGCGATGGCTCCACGACTAAGTCCTTCCAAGAGGACATCTGCCGTGACAATTCCACGACATTTGGCGCCCACCGTGGGGCCAGCGCACGATGGATTTGAGTTCTTGAAGGGCAGCTTCGAAGGGCTCAAGGGATACACAGTCGGCCAGATGACCAAGAGTCGTCGCGGCAAGATCTACATCGACGACGAAGGCTGGGGCCCCGACGCCGGCTCAATTGAGTACGGGTACCGGGTCCCCTTTGGTGGAATTCACATCTTCATCGGCCGGATTGGTGAGCCGGGCCCTGAGCCGGACAACTGCACCGACCTCATCGAGACGGCTCAGCGTGCGAGACCCGCCCGAGCTCAACCCGTCGTGAAGCGTGCCTTCGTGGGTTGTGTCCACGGAGGTGAACTTCCTGAGGGATCTGAAGGTGATGATGAGCCAGCCGTCCTCTTTGACTGTGACTCATCCGCCTGCTCAACGGATTCGCTGTAGCAAGTTCAAGATGGTGTGCTTGGGGGCTGTTCCGATGGCAGCACTATTCCGGACCCCTCAGAGTCGCCAAACTAGTCAGGAGTCTTCATGGCTGGCACTCAACCTTGCCAAAATTCTATGGCCTCAGCAGCGATAACATCCGGGTTAGGAGCAGCCGGGGCAGGAGGCCCTGTGCGCTCACCGGCTCAGGTGCTGATGGATCTCATGGATAAACTTACGGCCCTGTTAACCGCTACGGTCATCCCTGCGAACCAATCTGAGCACGAGGCAGAGGTGGCACAGGTTCGTGAGGAGATCGCCAATACCAAGGAAACCTTAGCAGCTGAGGATGCTAGACTGGCGACAGAGCGGGCGGCTTTGGATGCACAGGCACAGCAGCTTCAGGCAGAGGCTTTTCAGCTCACAATGAGTCTGAATGCATCTAATGAGGTAATAAGGAGGAGACATTAGAAAAATCAGTCCTATTTGCCTCTGACTTATGACCCTCGGAATCTCTTTGCTACACCCGGAGCTGGCCCAAGTAACCAGCCAGATGCAAATCAGTTTATGACATCCGGAGCAGCGGGCCCGGTTCAGCCTCAGGTGACGGCGCCCTTTCACGGCAATATGGCACCGCCTCGTTACGTACCAATACCACCGGGTCACTTCTCCAACCCCATGGAGAATTTAATCGCAGCATCAGCATGTTTGGCGGCTCTCCCAATGGATGGTGATGATCCGACAGCAGTAGAGACCCAGTTGATCAGAGAACTAGTCCAGACGGCTCTGGCCCAGCAAGAGACTTATTCTTACAGCCGGGACAGGATTCATTCAACTCCTCCACCCTGGTTAGCTCCGCCGCGTCAAAACCGGAGCCCGAGTTACAGTAGACACATGGAATCAGAGGCCCTGTCAAGCAACGCTCAGCGCCGGAACCAGCCCGGTGGATATAACCCGGTGCAGGATCGGCTACGTCAGGAGGACGAACGGGCAACACAGCTAGCGGCTCAACTAGCAGCTCAGCAGGACTAACCTGCTTATCCATCGACTTCTGTTGAGGCGGGAGTTGCTACTAGAACCAGAGGAGTTCCTTGTCTAGTACCGACTCTACGTAATGTACGTCTACCCAAGGATTTCAAGGGGCCTCGAAAGGTGCCGAATTATACGGCCGACTTACGGCCTGGGGCGTGGATTGAGAGTTATGAGATGACCATGGAGTTGCTGGAGGTCAGTGACGCAGCGATGGCTAAATACTTCACCATGATGTCGGACGGAACGGCCCGTTCATGGGCAGAGCTAAAAGCCCGTTTCATCCAGAACTTCAAGGACACTTGCAAGCAGTCTATGTCGATTGTGGATTTGACAAATTGCAAGCAGGAGGAAGGTGAATCCACGACTCATTGGGTGCGTCGGGTCAAAGATATATTACATTCGTCTGAGAAGATGGACGCCGGCTCAGCCGTTCTCATGCTAGAAAAGAATTGCCGCTTTGAACCTCTGAGACAGAAGCTGGGACGCCTTATGTTGGGGAACGTAGTAATTTCAAAAAAATTCCTACGCACACGCAAGATCATGGTGATGCATAGCAACGAGAGGGGAGAGTGTTGTCTACGTACCCTCGTAGACCGAAGCGGAAGCGTTGACACAACGTAGAGGAAGTAGTCGTACGTCCTCCTCGTGATCCGACCGATCCAAGCGCCGTTACTCCGGCACCTCCGAGTTCTTGACACACGTACAGCTCGATGACGTCCCCGGGTCTCGATCCAGCAAAACCTCCGGGGATGAGTTCCGTCAGCACGACGGCGTGGTGACGATCTTGATGAACTACCGACGCAGGGCTTCGCCTAAACACTGCGACAATATGATCGAGGTGGAATATGGTGGAGGGGGGCACCGCACACGGCTAAGGAACGATCTCAAGGATCAACTTGTGTGTCCTAGGGTGCCCCCCTGCCCCTGTATATAAAGGAGCAAGGGGGAGGGCCGGCCGGCCTAGAGGCGCGCCAAGGGAGGGGGGAGTCCTCCTCCTAGTAGGAGTAGGACTCCCCTTTCCTACTCCAACTAGGAGGGAGGAAGGGGGAAGGAAAGAGAGGGAGAGGGAGAGGGAAAGGGGGGCCGCGCCCCCCCTCCTTGTCCAATTCGGACTGCCCATGGGGGGGGGGCGCGCGCCACCTCCTGGCGCGGCCCTCTCTCTCCCCTCGCGGCCCAATAAGGCCCATACTTCCCCCGGGGGGTTCCGGTAACCCCTCCGGCACTCCGGTATTATCCGAAACCACTCGGAACCATTCCGATGTCCGAACATAGCCGTCCAATATATCAATCTTTACGTCTCGACCATTCCGAGACTCCTCATCATGTCCGTGATCACATCCGGGACTCCGAACTCCTTCGGTACATCAAAATGCATAAACTCATAATAACTGTCATCGTAACCTTAAGCGTGCGGACCCTACGGTTCGAGAACAATGTAGACATGACCGAGACACCTCTCCGGTCAATAACCAATAGCGGGACCTGGATGCCCATATTGGCTCCTACATATTCTACGAAGATCTTTATCGGTCAGACCGCATAACAACATACGTTGTTCCCTTTGTCATCGGTATGTTACTTGCCCGAGATTCGATCGTCGGTATCCAATACCTAGTTCAATCTCGTTACCGGCAAGTCTCTTTACTCATTCCGTAATACATCATCCCGCAACCAACTCATTGGTTGCAATGCTTGCAAGGCTTATGTGATGTGCATTACCGAGAAGGCCCTGAGATACCTCTCCGACATTCGGAGTGACAAATCCTAATCTCGAAATACGCCAACCCAACAAATACTTTCGGAGACACCTGTAGAACACCTTTATAATCACCCAGTTACGTTGTGACGTTTGGTAGCACACAAAGTGTTCCTACGGTAAACGGGAGTTGCATAATCTCATAGTCATAGGAACATGTATAAGTCATGGATAAAAGCAATAGCAGCATACTAAATGATCGGGTGCTAAGCTAATGGAATGGGTCATGTCAATCAGATCATTCAACTAATGATGTGACCTTGTTAATCAAATGACAACTCCTTTGTCTATGGTTAGGAAACTTAACCATCCTTTGATTAATAAGCTAGTCAAGTAGAGGCATACTAGTGACACTCTGTTTGTCTATATATCCACACATGTATTATGTTTCCGGTTAATACAATTCTAGCATGAATAATAAACATTTATCATGATATGTAAGGAAATTAATAATAACTTTATTATTGCCTCTAGGGCATATTGATTCTGATAGTACCAAGGATCCCGCGTCTGATGAAGAAAAGACAGGGAAGGGAAAAAAGAGCGGTAATGGAAAGGGCCAGCAGCATAATCCGATGAATCAAGGAGGCAATAAGTGTAAGGCGGACGGTAACCCGGAATTTGTGGCCAATGCACAGGGTAACAATCAGAAACGCAAGGGAAACCCCCCCCCCCCGGTTTGGCAGGTCAGGTCCATCTCTTGAACAGTTACTCAATGAGCCTTGTCCAAAACAAGGCACCCGGGAGCGGCCGGCAACTCACTTATGGAAGGATTGCGCAATCATGAAGGCATTTAAGAATTCTAATACGTTTGATGGCAATCAAGGCCCAGGCGGCGGCTCAGGAGGTGGCGGCTTTCATGGCCCGGGCGGCGGTTCAGGGTCCGGTTTTCAGGGAAACCAGGGTGGCTATAACCAGCAGCAGTCCGGTCAAGGAGGTCAACAGCAGCAGCAGTCGGGTTATCAGAGCCATCCAAAGCAGCTAAATAGTGGGCAGTATCATGTGTTCACCACCAGTTTGTGTAAGCGTGATCAGAAAATTCATAAGAGGGCTGTGAATTCTATTGAACCAGCAGTCCCTCGTTACTTAAGGTGGTTGGAACAGCCCATTATCTGGAGTAGGGAGGATCACCCTCCCCGGGTTGATAATCCGGGTCAACTGGCACTGGTGGTGGCACCGCAGGTCGGTGGTTACAAATTCACGAAGGTGCTGATGGATAGAGGTAGTAGCATCAACATCCTGTATTACGAGACCTTTCGGCGCATGGGCTTAACTGACAAGAACTTAAAGACATCCAATACCGTATTCCATGGAGTGGTGCCTGGTAAGTCGGCTTACCCCGTCGGTAAGATTGAGCTGGAAGTGGCCTTTGGAGACGAGCATGACTCTAGGGCTGAAAAGTTAACCTTTGAGGTAGTCAAAATCAAGAGCCTGTATCACGCTTTGTTTGGACGGCCAGCTTATGCCAAGTTTATGGCACGGCCGTGTTACGTTTATTTGCATCTCAAGATGCCGGGTTACAAGGGCACCATCACCGTGCATGGAAGTCGTAAGGTAGCCTTGGAATGCGAAGAAGGCGATGCGGCTTATGTCGAGTCTGTCTGGGCAGCAGAGGAGCTCAAGTTTTATCAGGATAACGTTGACCCGGCGAATATGACCTCCCTCAAGAAGCCGACTACGGAACATGACCCGGCCATGAATTTTAAGTCGGCTGCAGAGACCAAGCTTGTTGATTTTACTCCGGGCGATTCGTCTAAGCAATTCAGCATCAGTGCCAACTTGGATCCTAAATAGGAAAGCGCGCTCATCGAGTTCATCCGTGAGAACCGGGACATCTTTGCATGGAAACCTTCTGACATGCCGGGTGTACCGAGAGGACTCGCTGAGCACACTCTTAATATTGATCCGAAGTATAAGCAGGTCAGGCAGTTTCTGCGACGATTCAATGAGGAACGACGAAAGGCTATAGGAGAAGAGGTCGCCCGGCTCTTGGCAGCTGGGTTCATTGTTGAAGTTTTTCACCTGGAGTGGTTGGCTAACCCGGTGCTCGTGCTCAAGAAAAACGGCACATGGCGGATGTGTGTGGATTACACAGACTTAAATAAGGCTTGTCTGGCTTATCCTTTTGCTCTCCCCCCGCATCGATCAAATCATTGATGCTACGACGGGTTGTGCGCGTTTGAGCTTTTTGGATGCTTACTCTGGTTATCATCAGATCAAGATGGCAGTCAAGGACCAGGAGAAGACGGCTTTCATCACTCCGTTTGGAGCCTTCTGCTATGTGTCTATGCCTTTTGGGCTCAAAAGTGCGCATGCGACTTATCAGCGGTGCGTACAGAATTGTCTCCATAGTCAGATTGGGCGTAATGTTCATGATTATGTGGATGACATAGTGGTGAAGTCCAGAGAGGCGGAAACCTTGATATCCGATCTCCGAGAAACCTTTGATAACCTCCGGGTTTACAAGATGATGCTTAACCCGGAGAAGTGTGTATTTGGTGTGCCTGCAGGCACGCTTTTGGGATTCTTGGTCTCAAACAGGGGCATTGAAGCTAATCTGGAGAAGATCAAAGCGATCACTTCTTTGGCTAAACCGGCTTGTATCAATGATGTTCAGCGACTGGCGGGTCGTGTTGCTGCTTTAAGTTGGTTCATAAGTCGGCTAGGTGAGAAGGCCCTACCGCTGTATCAACTGATGAAGAAGGCAGACACTTTTGTTTGGAGTAATGCTGCTAATACTGCTTTGGAGGATTTGAAGAGGCAGTTATCTGAGCCGCCGGTTCTTGCAGCTCCCATCGACAAAGAGCCCTTGCTGTTATATGTGGCTGCTAATTCACGAGCCGTCAGTGTTGCAATCGTGGTAGAGCGCAAGGAGGCTGGTAAGGAACATCCGGTTCAACTGCCGGTTTATTACGTCAGTGAGGTGCTCATTGAGTCAAAGCAAAGATACCCTCATTGGCAGAAACTTGTTTACGGGGTGTTTATGGCAAGCCGGAAGCTGAAACAATACTTCCAAGGTCATCCTATTACTGTGGTGAGTTCTGCCCCCTTGGGGGACATTATTCAGAACAGAGAAGCTACAGGACGAGTCGCTAAGTGGGCTATCGAGCTCGGGCCTCATGGTCTGAAGTACGTACCACGCACTGCCATTAAATCTCAAGCCTTGGTGGATTTCATCAATGATTGGACAGAGCTACAGGCACCTGAGGAGAAACCCGATAACACATATTGGACTATTCACTTTGACGGGTCCAGACAGTTGGAGGGCTCGGGGGCTGTCGTGGAATTGTCACGTCAGATGTGCTTAGTGTCAGGACTTAGTCGCGAGGCCAACGCATCTATGCGGTAGCTTGAAGGGGTTGGTCGGAATCGAGAGACGCAAGGCGGATCATCACACAAGACGGGGATTTAGACAGCTTCGGGCCCCGGGAAACATCATCCGGAATAACCCTACATGCTGTTTGTGGCTAGGTCTCATTATGCTCATGAGGGAGTCGCCGCATAAGCCGGCTCCTCCTTTGTGTCTAGCCCTAGATATTGTTTCTTGCTGTCTCCCCTCCTTTGGGGAGCCCTGCCCCTCCTTATATAAGTTAGAGGGGCGGGTTACAGGTGGAGTCCTTGTAGGACTAGGACTAGTCTATCTTCTCTTACAAGTTGATTACAAGTCCGGGTCTTGCTTCCTCATAAAGGAAATATTCATCATCCCTTTCCTCTTAATCCGGCCCATCATAACGTGAGCCGGCCTCTGGGCTTTGGGCCTTGTTGTCCATCTGACCCGCCCGCCGGGTTACTAATGAGTCGCCACGATCGAGCAGATTATCTATGAATCGCCAAGCTCCGGGCGGGTCACCAGTGAGTCACCAATTACGGCCGGGTCATACCGCGGGTTATATCCCCGACATTAGCCCCCAGTTTAATTTGGATTTATCCATGTTAAACTGATCCTGCAAAACACAAGAACAAATTTGAAAGGTTGTGCTCCGGGTTAAACATTCTTGTAAGCCGGCACCTGATCATCCTTTAAATCCTTGTCATTTCCTCCTGGATGCGTATTCATGATCTCATACCAAATCTCCTTTAGCAGATGTGTTAAATATTACCAATGTAAAAAATCTGAGCACTTCTTCTGAAAAATCCGGGTCAATAGGCCAGCTTCATAATCAATTTGCTGACATTGGCTCTTGGAGAGAGATATTGTAAGAAATAATCTACTTGAATCGGCTTCCAAAGCACTGGCTTAAAAAATATAGGTCTTGAAATACTCATCTGATTTTCAACCGGCTTAAAGATGCAAATCTTGTCGAGTTATAATTTCCAAAATCTCCGGGTTATAAAAGACTGATGATGCCGAGTCATAATTTTATTGACACCGGGTCATGATTGTTGCAAACACCAGGTTAATCTGGTCTGCTCCAAACTGAGAATTTGAAGATCTTTTCTCCCTTATATTCATATCACCCGTAGCCCCCAAGTGCCGGGTTGTCATGCTTGCAGCAACCTGGGACTTGTAATAGCCTTATGCTCATGAAAACTTCAACCAGTGTAGCCTCCAAGGGCCGGGTCATTATGCAATAATGAGCAGGGACTTTGTAAACATTATCATGTAAACCGGAGCAGCAACGTGTAGCCCCCAAGGGCCGGCTCAGTAAGATATTACTGAGCTGGGACTTTGTATATAATTCATTGATAATAACATCATATGATGTAATCTCCACCATGGGGCTTGAACCCACGTCCACAAGGTTAAGAGCTTTGTACTTTACCAACTGAGCAATGGATCCTTCAATATAATGGATTAAGACTTGTGTACCTTGAACTGTTGACAGGAGCAATTGGTAGCCCCCAAGGGCCGGCTCATTACGATGTGATGAGTCGGGTCTTCAATGATGTGAGCAAAAAAGACTTTGCATTAGCCCCCAAGTGTCATGGTGCATGCTTGCAGCGACATGAGACTTGCATATTTGATGTAACCTCAACTTGAATAATGTAGCCCTCAAGTGCCGGGTTGTAAGCCTGCAGCGACTCGGGACTATTTCCTCCATTGTAAAATAAATCATGCCCATTGATAAAAATAATAGCCATTGCGCTAAAGCGACTTTGAAAACCTCAATCATAATACTGGTTATTGATCATCATAAGAGAAATCCAGCCATGTTGGCTATTCAAGATTTGAATAATATAATCCGGTATGAAAACCTCAGTCACTCAATATCATAATGAAAATCTAGCCATGTTGGCTATTTAAGATTTGAATAACCCGGTTTGAAAACCTCAATCATTCAATATCATAACGAAAATCTAGCCAAGTTTGGCTATTTAAAGATTTCAAATACCTTATCTGTTGACAAGTAAATTCGGAGTTTAAATACCCGGCGGCTCTTGGCCGATGGCGATTTAATACGCCTTCATTGTAAACCGGAATTTTTATGACCCGATGGCTTATAGCCTTTTGAGACAAATCCAGAACGGATAATCATTTTGAAGCATCAACTTTGGTAATGAGCTTGAACTTAATCATATATATGTCATATTTCTGCAAATCCTGCAGAGAGTTTAAACAACATATGCCCTGGCGACTTAGCGTCAAAACCAGGGCGGGTCATAATATCTCACATATAACCACTGTGATATTGAATTTGTACTGCGGCTTACATGACCTGTGCAGTAAGGGTGATAACCCAATCCTTAGAAGCCAATGCTTCCACGTAGATGATAATTGTCATAAACCGGCGACTTATAGTCAAAGTCAAGTCGGGTTAAGCATAAAACACTTATATATTTGAGATAAAATCCCCAAAAGGACTCAAGTTAAGTAATTGTGCCGGGTTGTAAGCCTGCAGCGACTCGGGACTATTTCCTCCATTGTAAAATAAATCATGCCCATTGATAAAAATAATAGCCGTTGCGCTAAAGCGACTTTGAAAACCTCAATCATAATACTGGTTATTGATAATCATAAGAGAAATCCAGCCATGTTGGCTATTCAAGATTTGAATAATATAATCCGGTATGAAAACCTCAGTCACTCAATATCATAATGAAAATCTAGCCATGTTGGCTATTTAAGATTTGAATAACCCGGTTTGAAAACCTCAATCATTCAATATCATAACGAAAATCTAGCCAAGTTTGGCTATTTAAAGATTTCAAATACCTTATCTGTTGACAAGTAAATCCGGAGTTTAAATACCCGGCGGCTCTTGGCCGATGGCGATTTAATACGCCTTCATTGTAAACCGGAATTTTTATGACCCGATGGCTTATAGCCTTTTGAGACAAATCCAGAACGGATAATCATTTTGAAGCATCAACTTTGGTAATGAGCTTGAACTTAATCATATATATGTCATATTTCTGCAAATCCTGCAGAGAGTTTAAACAACATATGCCCTGGCGACTTAGCGTCAAAACCAGGGCGGGTCATAATATCTCACATATAACCACTGTGATATTGAATTTGTACTGCGGCTTACATGACCTGTGCAGTAAGGGTGATAACCCAATCCTTAGAAGCCAATGCTTCCACGTAGATGATAATTTTCATAAACCGGCGACTTATAGTCAAAGTCAAGCCGGGTTAAGGATAAAACACTTATATATTTGAGATAAAATCCCCAAAAGGACTCAAGTTAAGTAATTGTGGCTGCAATAAACTTTACCAGAGACAGAATAAAACTTTTTGATGGCTTCTGATTCGGATACGATCAGTAAACCGTTCCAAAGGGGTTAAGCTAAGATTCGAATACGATCATATAGCCCCCAGTGGCTTTGGCGATGCCGATCAAGAGGGTATCGACAGCTATGTTCTCTTTGGTTCGAATACGACCTATGTTTGAACAGGAAGCCCCCAAATGACCTTGAGAGTTGTTTAACGACGCTGATTCGAATACGATCCACGTCGGACCCAAAGGGGTTGAGCTATGATTCGGATACGATCAAGAAGCCCCCTAGTGGGTTTGGCAGTATGCCAATCAAAAGGGTTTTGACAACTATGTTCTCTTTGGTTCGAATGCGACCTATGTTTGAATAGGAAGCCCCCAAGTGACCATATAAATTTTGGCATTGCGCCGATCAAAAGGGTACTGATAGCTATGCTCGATGAGCAGGAAGCCCCCAAGTGATCATAATAAGATAAGCCGTAAGGCAGGATATCCAAGTTTGAACCGCGCATCATGGCAGCAAGTTCTTTTGGCAACCTTTAATTTTTCTGAGAATTCGAACTTGCAAGAGATTAAATCTTTTTGAACCGGAACTTTAAACCGGATTTAAAAGCTTCAAAACTTTGTGAGAGACAAATTTACCTTGAGCCGGATTTTGAACCGGATTTAATAGCTTCAAAGCTTTGCGGGAGAGAGATGTCTCTTGAGCTATATTTTAAACCGAAATCTTCATTTTGAGCCGGAAATTTTTCTGACGGCCTTTAAATATTCGCCAATAAAGAGTAGCCTCCGGGGCCGGGTTATCTTCCCTTCAATGACCCGAAGTTCTTGAATTCATTGAAACCGGCTAATTTTACCGAGCCATACCATTGTAGCCCCCGAGTCTCAAGATGACTCGAAGAGTTGGCTTGAGATTCTCCATATTTGACCATAGCAGAAGGTGTATATCATTGGCGTTGATAACGCGATGTGAATCCACAGAAG
Organism: Aegilops umbellulata; assembly: GCA_032464435.1. NCBI lineage: Eukaryota > Viridiplantae > Streptophyta > Magnoliopsida > Poales > Poaceae > Aegilops > Aegilops umbellulata. Next base: position 216,920,065 of record CP136059.1, read on the forward strand.
GTTGAGGTGACTGCGGCGGGTTATAAATGATCCCGTATGAGCCGTGTCAGCAACTCGGCCAAAGGTTCCTTCCAACTAGCTGTTTGAAGTTAACCAAACTGTAGTGGCAGTGACTTGTGCGCCTACCCATTGAACCATCCAGTGCAGACGGCGGCTGATAATATATGATAATTTGCCTCCAATTTGTTGGAAGAGAAACCGGGCTTCCCAAGTAGTGACTTGCTCATACTCAATGAACAGCTTATGCAGACAGGCGTGGCCCGGTGTGTTGATGTAGACCAGGCCACGAGAGACGGACAGTAAAGACGACCGCAACATTTGAAGTGGCACAGACAGATGAACCGGCCGTGGCGTTATAAGCCGGTGCGGACGGGCAAGTTGTCCTCCTTGTTGTAAGCCGGCGTGGTCGTGAGAGACGGCCATGGCGTTGTAAGCCGGCGTGGTCGCGAGGGACAACCACGTCGTTCTAAGCCGGTGCGGGAGTCCGTTGAGTAACGACGACCACCTGTACCAAAACATATTGGCGTGCCTCCATCTCCGCGGTATAATATCACTTTTTGTCATAAATAATTGCCCTGATTTGTTTGGACGATGGATGATCCATTTATCGCGACAGAGGTGGCTCAGGCAGACCGGCGACTTAATATAACCCCAGCGGCTCAAATCGGCAAGGGCAACTCAACGCGGCCCCGGCGGGTTGATGTAGATTAAGCTGCACGGGCGGCAACTTGCGCACACCTGTTCCATCAGTAAGCGTGCGCAGACGCCGGTGCGTGATGGTGCTGACGTACACTTCATAAGCACAACATGGCACCACCTTTGCTGCACATAAAAATGTATAGACCAAAGTAATTGTTCTGTGATGAAAACAATATGTTTAATAAAATAAACTTTAAATGGATAGATATCACCTGATTGTTCGGATGAATACGGACGCTAATAGTGGATAATGTTGGACATAGTCCAACACAGGTGTACGTTGTGATCTGATGTAGTATTGCTTTGTATATGTCTTAGTATCCAGACCGGAGTATCAAATTTCGAAGTCTGTGCTATCCTTAGTATTCAAAATTAGCACTCGATCATGTGGTCTTTCCAGATTTAATTTAATACTTGGTCCACGTGATATTGCTATCCACTTAGGCTGGTCACAATGGGTAGGAACATAAGGTAGTAACATACACACTTATCTAGACTATGTTACTACCTTCACAGTGGGTAGGAACATATAGGTAGTGTCATGCAATGATGCATTTATTAGCTTATAGACTCATTGTTTCTTGAAGTATGTGATGTTTCGGTAACTTAGCTAGTTACCACAAGCACCTCACTCTTCATTAAATATGTGCCACATAAGCAACGTTGTATTGAAATATGTGATGTTACTTCTAAGTTCCACCCCATTGTGACCAGCCTTAGTAGTATTCCTTTGTATGGACTTGTTGTGTCAGGTTGAATCCTCCAACAAGTTCATGGGTCCTGCCTTGGAAGTTGACCCGCCTGTGGCTGACGATCGTTCATCCTTAACCTGTGCAGGTCCTGCCTATGGCCAACTATAGCCTTTGCGGAAACAGACCACGCTAGACGCGCTGCTAAAATTGTAACCGGCTGACCGGCGGTTCACATGCCATAGCTGAAAAAGAGGCGACTTAAACTCAGGCGGCGTCTTAAAATTTTGTGCTATCCTCCACTGATTCATAGCACAGGCATTTGGATCCTAGAGTAGTATACTAATTTACAGCCATGGATTTGCTTGTACAACAAATTGACTTGTAGCAGGCTTCGGTCTTCAGAAAATAGCAACCGTAGATTTCTGTCTTCTTGTGGAAAAGCAGAGACGGCAGTGCCTAGACTGATGTGTCTCGGGGCTGTAGCTTCAGAGATGTGACAACGCTACTTTGTTCAAACCAGCTGGATGGATTTGAATGCATGTGTGCGGACGATGATTTGCGATTTGACAGAGATGGTGTGGCAAAAATTTGTGTCCACCTCGGTGGACTGCCCGTACAGGAATCGATCTCCATCATGGCGTACGAGTTCAATCAACCACAACAAAACTTGTTGGTCTGGGCGATTTGCGGTAGCGATTCAACGCCACGGCGAGGGGCACGCGCCCGGCAAGGAGAATTGGAAAGGCTAGGGCGGCTCAGAAAACAGGCGCGAGGTCGGCGCGGCTGCTCGGGGTGGCCGCAGTTCGACCAGGCGAGGGCGGTTCATCGGGCGACTCGGGCTGCTCGGGCGACTCAGCGGGCGACTCAGAGGCCACAGATCGAGACCTGCGGCCGCCTCAAAAACGCAGATCGAGACGGAGACGATACCTTCCGGTCGTAATCTTCCCCTAATGGATCCAAACGGACTTGACAAAGGAAAGGACCGATTTTGTCTCAGATGGCGTGGACGACAATGCACTAGTACTCGAAATCCTTGGATGCGATGAAACGGTGCTTTTGCTTATATTTTTTGACTTGATCGCTCGACGGTGACTGGGCTTTACGCCTGTTGGCGACGTGCATCCATCCGACCCGGCGAATCCTTGTTGAACCAAACAAAGATCCTCAGCCTTCGAGATCTTCTCTGATGATCTCGCCAGACGAACGGATGAACACCATCAATAAAAAATTTCCAATGAACTCGACGTCGATGCAAATTCTTTCAAAACCTGGCTTTTCTTCCCTCGGAAAATTGCGAACTTCTCAAAACCCTAGAAAAGATCCCTCCAAGAACTCAACAACACCACCAATAAAAAATTTCCAGTGAACTCAACTGTCGTGGAATTGTCACGTCAGATGTCCTTAGTGTCAGGACTTAGTCGCGAGGCCAAACACATCTATGCGGTAGCTTGAAGGGGTTGGTCGGAATCGAGAGACACAAGGCGGATCATCACACAAGACGAGGATTTAGACAACTTCGGGCCCCGGGAAACATCATCCGGAATAACCCTACATGCTGTTTGTGGCTAGGTCTCATTATGCTCATGAGGGAGTCGCCGCATAAGCCGTCTCCTCCTTTGTGTCTAGCCCTAGATATTGTTTCTTGTTGTCTCCCCTCCTTTGGGGAGCCCTGCCCCTCCTTATATAAGTTAGAGGGGCGGGTTACATGTGGAGTCCTTGTAGGACTAGGACTACTCTATCTTCTCTTACAAGTTGATTACAAGTCCGGGTCTTGCTTCCTCATAAAGGAAATATTCGTCATCCCTTTCCTCTTAATCCGGCCCATCATAACGTGAGCCGGCCTTCTGGGCTTTGGGCCTTGTTGTCCATCTGACCTGCCCGCCGGGTTACTAATGAGTCGCCAAGATTGAGCAGATTATCTATGAATCGCCAAGATCCGGGCGGGTCACCAGTGAGTCGCCAATTACGGCCGGGTCATACCGCGGGTTATATCCCCGACAGGGGCTGGAGTTGTTTTAACTTCCCCTCGAGGTGACAAATTCTGTTATGTGCTCCGGCTTATGTTTCCTTGTACTAACAATGCAGCTGAGTACGAGGCCTTGCTCCATGGTCTCCGGATGGCCAAAGAGATGAACTTGAGCCGGGTGCGATGCTTCGGAGACTCAGACCTTGTGGCTCAACAGGTGTCAGGCAAGTGGGACTCTAAGGATCCCCTTATGCCGGCGGCTTACCGTCGTGAAGTTGATGCTGTGGCTGGACACTTCAAGGGTTATGTGGTGGAACACATTGATCGAAGGAAGAATGAGGTGGCTGATGCCTTAAGCCGACTGGGATCTCAGCGTAAGCCGGTGCCGCCCAACACCTTTCTTGATGTTTTACATAACCCTTCTGTTAAGTTACCTACAGAGGAAGATCTGGCAATACCAGACCTGGAGGCGCAGCTGGTGGCGGCTCTCCATGTTATCCCAGATTGGACAGTGTCTTATTTGGCTTACATGACCCGGGGAGAGTTGCCTGAAGATGATACATTGGCAAGACAAATCGTCCGGCGGTCCAAGTCCATGACAATTGTTAATGGCGAGTTACATCACTGTAGCGTCACTGGAGCGCTTCAACGTTGCGTGTCACCTGCGGAGGGTCAGGAAATCCTTCGTGAGATTCATGAAGGCGATTGTGGTCATCATGCCGGTTCAAAGTCTCTGGTGGCCAAAGCTTTCCGTCATGGGTTTTATTGGCTGACGGCCCATGCTGGTGCAGAAGATATAGTCAGTAAATGTGACGGATGTCAGAAGTTCTCACGACGAGCCCATGTGCCGGCTCAAGAGTTACGGATGATCCCAATTACTTGGCCATTTGCGGTCTGGGGGCTTGATATGGTCGGGCCTTTCAAAATGTCTAAGGACAAAAAGACACACCTCTTGGTGGCGGTCGACAAGTTTACAAAATGGGTTGAGGCGGAGCCGGTCAGTAAGTGTGACGCAGCCACGGCGGTCCAGTTTATGAAAAAGGTGATTTTTCGCTTTGGTTTTCCACACAGCATCATAACTGATAATGGCACTAACCTTTCTAAAGGAGCTATGGAAGAGTTCTGTCAACGAGAACATATCCGGCTTGACGTTTCGGCTGTGGCTCACCCTCAATCCAACGGTCAAGCGGAACGAGCTAGCCAAGAAATCTTGAAGGGCATCAAGCTCTAGCTCTTGGTCCATTTGCAGCGGACGCCGGGTTGTTGGGTGGAGGAATTACCTTCTGTACTTTGGAGCATCAATACTACACCTAACAGGTCAACGGGTTACACACCTTTCTTTATGGTGTATGGAGCAGAGGCGGTCCTGCCAAGTGACATACGTCATGACTCACCCCGTGTGGCGGCTTATGTTGAGGCAGACAATGAAATGGCGCGTCAAGATGCACTTGACCTGTTGGATGAAGAGCGAGACTTGGCAATAGCCCGTTCGGCAATTTATCAGCAAGACCAGCGCCGCTACCACGGCCGCCGGGTTAGATCCAGGACCTTTCAAGAAGGCGATTTAGTGCTCCGACTCATCCAGGATCAGTCTGACATGCACAAGCTATCCCCTCCTTGGGAAGGACCCTTTGTGGTCAGTAAGAATCTGAACAACGGGTCATATTACCTTATCGATGTTTGAGAGCACAAAGACTCACGTAAATCGGAGGAAGAGACCCGTCGGCCGTGGAATATCGCTCATCTTCGGCCTTACTATACTTGAGCCACCGCTCTAATGTGTATATATTTATATTATGTATATATTACATAAAGCAATAAAGCAGGACCTCTGTCCTTTTTTCCACTAAAAAAAAGGTTTTATGTGTTTTCTTTGTCAGGTGGTGGAAATAACCAAGAGGGAGCGGGTCACATCTGATTCCGGCTTTACTTTGTTCCGGCTTATGATCATATCTGAATCTAGCCATGATCACTTGGGGGCTTCCTGTTCAAACATATATGAACCAAAGAGAACATAGCTGTCGATACCCACTTGATCGGCATACTGCCAAACTCACTTGGGGGCTTCTTGGTCATATTTGAATCATAGCTTAACCCCTTTGGGTCTGACGTGGATCGTATTCGAATCAGCGTCATTAAACAATTCTTATAGTCACTTGGGGGCTTCCTGTTCAAACATAGGTCGTATTGGAACCAAAGAGAACATAGCTGTCGATACCAACTTGATTGGCATCGCCACAACCACTGGGGGCTATATGATCGCATTCGAATCTTAGCTTAACCCCTTTGGAACGGTTCACTGGTCGTATTCGAATCAGAAGCCTCTGAAACTTTGTTTATTATATATCATATTTTATAAGTGTTAATATTTGGTTATATCGAGATCCTCTTCAAAATACCGTAGTGTGGATCACAACCTTCCGGGTGAATATTGGTCCCTCTGGGTCATTAAGTACCAGGTGAACCTTTATACGTCAATTTTCAGGAGTTAAAATTACTCTCAGAAGTAACCATAAGCATCACAGATATATCATTATGATTAAGTCTACTAAATCTAATCATAAGTTGGTTTTCCTGTAACATTCCGGGTTATCCGAAGCTTATGTAACTCTCAATGCAATAAGTCGCCAAGGGATTTTGTTTGTCTTATGTGCAGGGCAATACAAGACATTTCTGCAAGGACATAACAAATTCATATAAACTACGAAATGCATAGTAACGGCGGCTTATGCAAGTCTTAAGGGCCATAAGCATGCGCGAAGGCATGACAAACTCAAAGTATTTTCGGATCTATTACAAGACTCCCCGAGTCTGAATGATGAGGCATCGTTTTTCTACAAGACATACGCAGGTGACGCCTTGCAATTTACTCTTGGGGTTTATGAAGCTTCCGGGTTATCCTTCTCCGCCTCTCCGCCAGCTGCTTTGTCCTGGAAGGATGATGATGCCCAGTCAATGCCACTCAAGGCTTCAAACTCAACTTCATCATCTATTAAACCGGTTGGGTGTACTTCTGGGGCAAAGGTGTGCTTACGAATTGGAGGGATCAGGCTGACATCATCATAATGCGGCGTGGGGATTCTGAGATTCTCCTTATCATAACCCGGCTAATACTTGGAGAGGTCAGTATCGTTCCCGCTTTGAGTGGCCACAGGGCGTATATCCCTCACGCAGCTGGTGAAGTCTTTTTGATCAAATGGAGTGTCGTCCTCCTTTAAACTTGGATACCCAAGAGCGATGTCGGCCGGGTCTAGCTCTGGTTACCAGGCTTTGGCCTGGCTCAAAGCGGCTATTGCTCCAGCTCTTGCTTGGGCCCGTCTCAACTCTTGAATCCGCTGAGGAAGTACAACAAGCCGTCGTAATACATCTTGCAAGAGGTGGGGCACGTCATTTGATAAGGCCACAACGGCCAAAGCACGTTGTGACCCGGTGTATAATTGCTCCACCAGAGTATAAACTGCTTTCAGTTTGATTACCACGTCCTGCTTGAGGGTTGTACTCCTGGGGCCTGTGTTGTTAAACAAAGGGTAAGCCGGAGGCAATAATTAGCTTAGTCATCAAAGGAAGGATGGAAATATTTGAGGTTCATATAAAGAAACTTACCGAAGATTGCTGAGACCATTCGAGATATCTGACGCTTCAAGCCGGACAGCTTGGTGTTTGCTTTTGCAAGGGATGCTTCGGCTGTCTCGGCCCGAGTCACCAGAGATTTCTCATCAGCCCAGGTTTTCTTCTCCGACTCAAAGCTCTTCTTCAACTTCTCTTGTTCAGAGACGCTGAGTTCAAACTTGGAGTTGGCCCTTTGTATTTCAAGTTCTTGGGCTGCTAGGCGGCTCTTCAGGTCTGCAATTTCCGACTCAAATTGACTTATGGTGGCCTGCGTTGCACCGGATAAAAGTCAAGATTATGGTAAATAATATTAAGTCCCATGCACTTTGCAAGCAAAGATACTCGGCACTTGGGGGCTAATGCATACTGAAGCTTTCTGGATTATTAAGCCGGTCCTGGATATTAAATCCCAAATACTTTACAAGCAAAGATACTTGGCACTTGAGGGCTAATGTGTATCACAAGTTAAAGGTATTGTATTACATCCGATTAAATATTTTACTCTTTAAGCCGGGCAAGTAGCTCTAACAATGTTTCTAAAGTCTACAACATATTCACTAATAGGCAATAGACTTGGGGGCTGGTACAGTAAGTATGATTAACAATAAGAAAGCATAAGTCATACCTCAGATTTTTGCTGTATTTGTTTTACCATGTCAATTTCCAGGTCACGGCTGCTTTGCACTTGGTTGATTGTGCCCGAGACGATCTCTCCTATACTCAAATGAGTATAGTCGGTGATGTCCATCTTGGCCTTACAGCGTTCTAGCAGCTCCTCCTTAGCCGAACATTTGGCGAGAACGGTGGGCCGGGCCGGCTCAACGAATTGGGCCTTGAGAAATTCCACTTCTGGACCAGCCGCCTTGACCGGGCTAGGCGCCTCCGGATTAGTAGAACTATCAATAATGTCTTCAGAAGGTGGATCAGAAGTTGCTGCTGCAATATCTTGAGCCGGTTCAAGTGGTGGCTGATGCATGGAAGAGTCGGGAGCAGTTACACCCTGTTCCGGTTCAGTCGTCACAGGGGTTTGAGCCGGCTCCGCTTTCTTGGTTTTCTTCCTGGGCTTAACTTGCATGCTGTGGGCAAACCAGAAAAATGAGTAAAGGAACATGAAGAAGGAAAAAGATAAGATGAATAAATTGATATTACCCAGGGGCAGTCTTAAAAGCTGGCATGTTTGACTGCATAGACTCGCCGGATGAAGGAGATGTATCCTGATAATTGGAGTCAGATGAATTGATAGGTTGACGGATTAGACCCGCCAAAGGTAAAAAAGGGATAAGTCGGAGATAACCTCAGTTCGACGCTTCCGGGTTACGTCAGGCAAGCCGGAGGAGAGCTCTGCGTCTTTGTTGGTCCGGGTCTGCCTCTCGCTTTCAAATTGTTGTTCCTTCAAAAGAAAGTCAGGGTCTTGGTAAGCCAAAGGATGTGAAAATCTTACTTTCCGGGTTACTCTTCGAGTTTTCTGACACGGCAGAGGCTCGGAGTCGGGGGAGATTATAGTTACCTCTGCTTCGACGGGTTGGCTGTTTCCCGTGTACTCCTGAAAGAGAAATCATGTTAGTGAAATGATGATAAATAGTCAGGGAAGTTTGAAAGTTACCTCTTCTTCATTATCATCAGAGTCGTCAAGTTGAAGCAACTCCGAGGCGCTTGTTTTTCTTTTCCTGGAGGTGGTAGGCTTGGTGGCTTTCCTCTCGGCTTTCTTAGCAGCCCTGGCTTGTTTGGCCGCTTCATGGTCATAATGAACCTTCCAGAAGCTGTCTTTCGCCTGAAGAGAAATTGTGAAAGGTTGTAAGTAGAAGCAAGGTATAAGCATAGTCAAAGGGAAAAACTGGGACTTACTGCAGGGGCCGGGTTTTGTTTGCAGAAAGGCAGTAACCCGAAAGTGTTGCTGGTCACTGTGCCCTCCTTTAACAAAGACTGAGTGGTAGCCTCCACTACGTCATCTAGTAAGTCGTCAGGGCTATGACACTGAGGGTCATCTTTCTCGCCTGAGTAATCACACATTAATCCGGGGCGGCGGCTTAAGGGAATTATCCTCCAAGCAACCCAGACTCGGACCAGGTCAACACCATCCAGGCCATTCCCTAAGAGAGCTTTAATCTTCTTGATCTTGGGGGTGAGTGGCAGACGTTCAGCAGCAGTCAGCTTATCCGGCAGCGGATGAGTAGATTCAAGGCGTAATGCACGGAAGCCGGGCAGTGGGTTTTCACCAGCCGGAGAAGAATCCTGGCAATAGAACCACGTATGGTTCCAGTCCTTTGGATGACTCGGCAATTCAGCGTAAGGGAACAGGCAGTCTCTCCGCCTTTGAATCGATATGCCGCCAAGTTCCAAACTGGGCCCGTTGGCGCGCTCATTCTGCCGGTTCAGATAGAACAATTCCCTGAACAAAAGTAGGTTGGGCTCTTCTCCAAGATAGACCTCACAGAAAACTTGGAAGTTGCAGATGTTTGACACGGAATTGGGCCCGATGTCTTGAGGTCTCAAGTCAAAGAAATGCAAAACGTCTCTAGAGAATTTTGAACCGGGTGGAGCAAAGCCCCGGCTCATATGATCCGTAAAGACTACTACCTCCCCCTCCTTGGGATGAGGTTTCTCCTCGGACGGGTCAGGTGCATGATAAGACATGACCTCTTTCTTGGGCAGATAGCCAGACTTCGCAAAATCGGACAATTTGCTCTCCGTGACAATGGATGGGATCCAATTACAGGTCACCGGAGGTTTTGGGGCTTTGAGTGCCATTGTGTAAATCGGAGCCTACAATGAGATAAAGAAATTTTCCGGTTCAACTCTAACCCGGAGGAAAGCATTATTGAGGTACTCACGATGGCGAGTTAAGAAGGGGCCTAATGACACATAGGTGATCATGCAAACAGGTTCTATCAATTTATTGCGAGTATGAAAGACAATTGAAGTTTTCTTAAGTCGCCAGAGGCAAGCGGTGTCAACAGCCGGTATTATTTTGAACCGGTCATAAGAGCTACTATGGCTGAAATAGAGTCAACAGACGCAATTTTTGACTAAGTGTGGAACAAACAGGTTTCACAAGTTGAAGTTATTATTTTGGATCAAACGGTCGTTCAGAAAAGAAAAAATTCTAGACCTAAAACTAGTACAGATGAGTTCATAGGTTCTAAGAAAGCCTCTGTACAAAGGAAAGGGATCTATTTGCATTCGAAATGGGTGCGAAACAGCTACCGCATCAATTTTATACCAGCTTAAGATCAAATGAAGGCGGTGGTGGGGAAATCTATGAAGGGTTCATGACGGACAGTGAAGAACACCGAGGAACTTGAAAATCTTAATGTGGATCTGAGGTAAAGGAAGGAAGAAACTTACAGATGCAGATTTGCTGCGGAGGTTCGTCGCGATTTTCTGGTCGATTCAGGTCGATGCAGCGGCCAAGGCCGACGAAGATGCGGTGCTCTGCCGTGTCGGCGACGGCGGAGCTCGAGCAGCAAGGGAGTAGCGAGAGGAAGAAGACGCCATAAGGGGGAGAATGGAAACGACCTAGGGGTCGTGCCTATTTATAAGGAGAGGCCAACCAAGATGGTGCGAGAAACGAGGAGGCCAGACATCATTATCAAGCGGCCCCGACGCCTCGGTTTTCGGGATGGTCAGTAAAGGCAAAGATCCGTTGAGGATATGGCGGAATAAAAAATGAAGTCAGTGGAAGATGACGTCACGGCGGGTTATCATGAATCCAGAAGATGACGTCACGGTGGGTTATGACCTTTGCACTGACAGAAGACAGGAAGATGTATTTTTTAAGGTATTTTAAGATTGACATGAATCGGTTCAAATCAATCTGGGGCCTAATGTTGGGGATATAACTATTTGTGTAAGCCGCCCAGGAGGGGCCGGGTTACGCAAAGAGAGGTTCATCAGAAGCCCAAGAACAAGCATGAAGAGGGCGGGTCAATAAAGGGTCTAAAGGCCCGCAGGTGACTTAAGGCCCACAGCGACGAACCGCCATAATGGCATGACTTGTAACATAAGTTAGAAGTGAATAGTCGCCGAGACGGACACTGTTTATGAGCCGGCCGGGACTCTGTAGGCCGTGGGGCGTCAACCCGTGTATATAAGGGGGCGACCCGCCGGCGTCTTAGGGCAAGAAACAACCCATCGAGAACCGGGCATAGCGTATCTCCCTCCGTGGTCATCGAAACATCAAGCAATACCAACCCAACTAGACGTAGGCCTTACCTTCACCGTAAGGGACCGAACTAGTATAAACCTCTCGTGTCCTTTGTCCAGATTAACCCCTTTAAGCTTCCTAGTTGCAATGGCTCCACGACTAAGTCCTTCCAAGAGGACATCTGCCGTGACAATTCCACGACAGTGTGCGATACTCCTAGCCACCGCAAGCAACTAGTTTGCATTTTTCAAAGTTTTTTGTACACACAGAATTGCACACGAACTAACTGTATTAACCATATATGTTGTGATTTCTCATCGCAAATAGTTCATCCGAGTCGGCTATTTCCACGTATCACACACATCTTGTTAAGTTGAACCGTTTTTGTTGCGTTCGCTAATCGAAAACAATTCGTCCGAGTGAACCGTATGCCCTATATCACACACACCTTGATCTAGCTAACCGTTTATGTTGCACTCCCTAATAGCAAACGGTTCATCGGAGCAAACGGTATGCCGTATATCGCACACACATTGATATGGCTGCCCGTTTCTGTTGTTCTGCCTCATCGCAAATAGTTCGAACGGGTTAACCATGTGCCCTGAATCGTACACACAACTAAAATCTGAACCATGTTTGATGGCTCCGCCATCGCAAACGGTTTGCACCTTTTTTGACGGGTTTTTACATCCCCGTTTGTGATTAATGCATCACACACAGTTTCGCCAAAGGGTCTCCGATCGTAGTGTCGCGTTAGCAGCATCCTGCCGTAGTGATGATTAACCCCCTCGCAAGAATCCGCAACTACGAGAAAAGTATTAAGAATAAATCTAACCATAGCATTAAACTTTTGGATCCAAATCAGCCCCTTACGAAGTAGCGCATAAACTAGGGTTTAAGCTTCTGTCACTCTCGCAACCCATCATCTTATAACTACTCCACAATGCATTCCCTTAGGCCCAAGTATGGTGAGGTGTCATGTAGTCGACGTTCACATGACACCACTAAGGGAATCACAACATACATACCATCAAAATGTCGAACACATATCAAGTTCACATGATTACTTGCAACAAGATTTCTCCCATGACCTCAATAACAAAAGTAACTACTCACAAATGATAATCATGCTCATGATCAAATGGGTATGAAATAGCATGACGGATCTGAACATATAATCTTCCACCATATAGTAATCAACTACAAGATGTAATCAACACTACTAGTCACCCACAAGCACCAATCTATAGTTCCGGTACAAAAATTGAACACAAGAGATGAACTAGGGTTTGAGAGGAGATAGTGTTGTTAAAGATGTTGATGAAGATTGCCCTCCCCAATATGGGAGAGTTGTTGGTGATGATGATGATGATGATTTCCACCTCGGGAGGGAAGTTCCCCCGGCGGGCAAAAGTGCTCCTGCCCAAGTTCCGCCTCGAGACGGCGGCGCTTCGTCCCGAAAGTCCTCCCCTTATTTTTTTCTAGGTAAAAATGGATTATATACTAGAAGAGGGGCACCGGAGGTGGCCCGAGGAGGGCACAACCCACCAGGGCGCGCCTGGGCTCCCTGGCGCGCCTAGGTGGGTTGTGCCCACCTGGTGGTCCCCCTTTGGTACTTATTTGCTCCAACAATATTTATTCCATAAAAATTCCCCGTGAAGTTTCAGCTCATTTGGAGATGTGCAGAATAGGTGGCCTGGCATAGCTTTTCCAGGTCTAGAATTCCAGCTGCCGGTATTCTCCCTCTTTGAGTGAACCTTGCATATTATGAGAGAAAAGGCATTAGAATTACTCCAAAAGGCATTATTATGCATAAAAACAATATAAATAACAATAGGAAACATGATGCAAAATGGACGTATCAACTCCCCTAAGCTTAGACCTCGCTTGTCCTCAAGCGAAAACCGAAATCGAAACCACATGCTTAGAGAGAGAGGTCGATAAAAACAAAATACGGACATAGAAGCATCATGTATATTATTATAATAGCAACAAACTTTAACATAAAACTTTATCATAGAACTTTTATCATATAACTTCTCATGAATAAGTAACATTTTTCATCACAACATCGAAGTATAAAGCATAAACTCTGTTGAAAACTAACAAACTATGTTCTCAGTCAACTTTGCAACTACAATTCATCATCTTTTCAAGAAAGGGTCACGTATCAGAGCCTTTAGGCAAGTCCACATGCTCAACCATCATACAGTCTTATATGATTGTTAACACTCACCGCATACACATGAGCAAAAAGTTTCAACCGGACACATAGAAAGATAGGGGCTTATAGTTTCTCCTCCCAACGTATTCACCGCAAGGGTGATGTCAACAAGAATAACTCATGCCACCCATATCCAACTGGATATATGTGCCTAGATCTTTCCTCACCACATCATGCTTGCCAAAAGAGAAAAAAAGAATAGAGAGAAATACTTTGACTCTTGCATAAAAGTAAATACATAAAAGTAAAAGATAGGCCCTTCGCAGAGGGAAGCAGAGGTTGCCATGCGCTTTTTGTTTGTATGCTCAATCTCTTAGTGCAAAAGAACGTCATGTTATATTGTCCCTTATGATAGCAACCTTTATTATGCATTATGTCGCTTTTATTCTTTGCCATCACAAGTTCGTACGACCCTCAATTTTCTCTTAAACTAAATGATCCAACACTTTTAGAAGCAATTTTTATTTCCTTATTGCACCGATGACAACTTACTTGGAGGATCTTACTCAATCCATAGGTAGGTATGGTGGACTCTCAAAAAAAGATGTGGGTTTAAGGGTTTTTGGATGCACAAGTAGTATCTCTACTTAGTGCGGAATTTTTGGCTAACAAAGATGGTGGGCAAGCACCACATGTTAAAGGATCTATGACAATATAACTTCTATGTGAATATGAACAAACATAAATCATTACGTTGTCTTCCTTGTCCAATGTCAACAATCTTGGCATATAATATTTTGATGGGGGCTCACAATCACAAAAGATGTCCAAGATAGTATATTTGCATGTGAATCTTCTCTTCCCTTATTAATTATTTCATGAATTGCATCATTGACCAATGTTATGTTTGTAAATCTCCAATAAAATTTTCTACTTATACTCTTCCTTCTGTGATGTCACTACTTAACATAAGATTAGCATACGATCTCTTTCATTCATTTCCTTTCTTTTTATTGAACATGGAAGTAAAGAAAACAAAAGTCAACCTAAAATTTATTATATATCTCACACACGATTAAAAGGATAGATCACTAAGCAAAACACTCAAAAAGAAAGTATCGAACTAAACTTTTATTCATCTAAAGCAAAAGATAACTATGGATCAAACTAAGATAAGTAAAGGTAAGAGATAATGGAGGTGATCCGATACCGGGGTATCTCCCCCAAGCTTGGCACAAGCCAAGGGGAGTGCCCATATCCAATACTCAAGTTTCCTTTGGTGATGAAGATGGAGGTGGTGGTGATGAAGTGGTAGGTTTATCCTTCTTCCTTAGCTTGCGCTTGAAGATGGAATTTTCCTCCTTTAAGTCACCAATCTCCTCCTCGAGCTCTAATATCTTTTTGCATAATTCTTGCTTGTTTTCCTGCAAGAGACAAAAAGGGATAAACTGGATCTTAGGTTTCTTTGCTTTATTGGTGAGACTAGACTTCTTGAATTCCACGTGCATAACCCCAGATTGAGGCAATGGAACTTCAACTTCGTATGAGCTTGTCTCCTCCTCCCCTTTAGGATCATAGTCTTCTTCTTCCTCCGAGGTCCAGCTATAGTGCTCCACATCCCCATAAACCTTCGGGTTTGCAATATAATCAGCAACATAGCTCTCACCCTCCGAGTCTTGGGATGACATATTTTCAGATCTATCAAGAAAACAACGAGGAAAAGAAGATAGAAGATTTCTCCGTGATACAATGGTCAATAGGTTCAGGGGGTATATAAAGATTTTTTATCTTGGGAAACAAGCAAACAGAAGAAAAGCGGAGTCCGGAAGGTACCCGAGGTGGGCACAACCCACCTGGGCACGCCTGGCAAGCCAGGTGCGCCCAGGTGTCTTGTGCCCACCAGGGTTACCTTCCCGGTTGTTTCTTATTTTCCTAGTTTTTAATATATTCCAAAACTGATAGAAAATATTTTTGCGGATTTTTCGGAGTCCGTTTACTTACCGTATCATGTACCTCCTCTTTTTTTCACGATTCTGGAGTATTCTGGAAGGTTTCCTTTATGTGTTCTTCCGGTGTCATAGTTTGGATAATACTGCTTTCAATATTAATGGGCGTACCTGAGATATAATGTTTTATTCTTTGCCCATTGACAACCTTCGAGTTAGTACCTTCGGCATTATTTATTTTGATGGCTCGAGATCATAAACCTCCTCGCTAACATACGGTCCTTCCCATTTGGAGAGAAGTTTGCCTGCAAAGAATCTGAAACGAGAGTTGTGTTGGAAATATGCCCTAGAGGCAATAATAAATAGGTTATTATTATATTTCCTTGTTCATGATAATCGTTTATTATCCATGCTAGAATTGTATTGATAGGAAACTCAGATACATGTGTGGATACATAGACAACACCATGTCCCTAGTAAGCCTCTAGTTGACTAGCTCGTTGATCAATAGATGGTTACGGTTTCCTGACCATGGACATTGGATGTCGTTGATAACGGGATCACATCATTAGGAGAATGATGTGATGGACAAGACCCAATCCTAAGCCTAGCACAAAGATCGTGTAGTTCGTATGCTAAAGCTTTTCTAATGTCAAGTATCATTTCCTTAGACCATGAGATTGTGCAATTCCCGGATACCGTAGGAATACTTTGGGTGTGCCAAACGTCACAACGTAACTGGGTGACTATAAAGGTGCACTACGGGTATCTCCGAAAGTGTCTGTTGGGTTGGCACAAATCGAGACTGGGATTTGTCACTCCGTGAAAACGGAGAGGTATCTCTGGGCCCACTCGGTAGTACATCATCATAATGTGCACAATGTGATCAAGGAGTTGATCACGGGATGATGTGTTACGAAACGAGTAAAAGAGACTTGCCGGTAACGAGATTGAACAAGGTATCGGGATACCGACGATCGAATCTCGGGCAAGTATCGTACCGATAGACAAAGGGAATTGCATACGGGATTGATTAAGTCCTTGACATCGTGGTTCATCCGATGAAATCATCGTGGAACGTGTGGGAGCCAACATGGGTATCCAGATCCTGCTGTTGGTTATTGACCGGAGAACGTCTCGGTCATGTCTGCATGTCTCCCGAACCCGTAGGGTCTACACACTTAAGGTTCGATGACGCTAGGGTTATAAAGGAAGCTTGTATGTGGTTACCGAATGTTGTTCGGAGTCCCGGATGAGATCCCGGACGTCACGAGGAGTTCCGGAATGGTCCGGAGGTAAAGATTTATATATGGGAAGTCCTGTTTTGGTCACCGAAAGAGTTTCGGGTTTTATCGGTAACGTACCGGGACCACCGGAGGTGTCCGGGGGTCCACCAAGTGGGGCCACAAGCCCCGGAGGGCTGCATGGGCCAAGTGTGGGAGGGGACCAGCCCCAGGTGGGCTGGTGCGCCCCCCCACAAGGGCCCAAGGCGCAAGGGAGAGGAAAAGGGGGCAAACCCTAGGGCAGATGGGCCCTGAGGCCCATCCTGGTGCGCCTCCCTCTCCCCCTCCCCCTTGGCCGCCTCCCTTAGATGGGATCTGGGCTGGCCGCCACCCCTAGGGGTGGAAACCCTAAGGGGGGCGCAGCCCCTCCCCTTCCCTATATATATTGAGGCATTAGGGCTGCCCACAACACGCGATTCAATCTCTCTTGGTGCAGCCCTGCGTCTCTTCTTCCTCCTCTTCTATGGTGCTTGGCGAAGCCCTGCAGGATAGCCACGCTCCTCCACCACCACCACGCCGTTGTGCTGCTGTTGGATGAAGTCTTCCTCAACCTCTCCCTCTCTCCTTGCTGGATCAAGGCTTGGGAGACGTCACCGGGCTGTACGTGTGTTGAACGCGGAGGTGCCGTCCGTTCGGCACTTGGTCATCGGTGATTTGGATCACGACGAGTACGACTCCATCAACCCCGTTCACTTGAACGCTTCCGCTTAGCGATCTACAAGGGTATGTAGATGCACTCTCCTTCCCCTCGTTGCTGGTTTCTCCATAGATAGATCTTGGTGACACGTAGGAAAATTTTGAATTTCTGCTACGTTCCCCAACAGTGGCATCATGAGCTAGGTCTATTGCGTAGATTCTTTGCACGAGTAGAACACAAAGTAGTTGTGGGCGTTGATTTTGTTCAATATGCTTGCCGTTACTAGTCTTATCTTGATTCGGCGGCATCGTGGGATGAAGCGGCCCGGACCGACCTTACACGTACTCTTACGTGAGACAGGTTCCACCGACTGACATGCACTAGTTGCATAAGGTGGCTAGCGGGTGCCAGTCTCTCCTACTTTAGTCGGATCGGATTCGATGAAAAGGGTCCTTATGAAGGGTAAATAGCAATTGGCATATCACGTTGTGGTTTTGTGTAGGTAAGAAACGTTCTTGCTAGAAACCCATAGCAGCCACGTAAAACATGCAACAACAATTAGAGGACGTCTAACTTGTTTTTGCAGGGTATGCTATGTGATGTGATATGGCCAAAGGATGTGATGAATGATATATGTGATGTATGAGATTGATCATGTTCTTGTAATAGGAATCACGACTTGCATGTCGATGAGTATGACAACCGGCAGGAGCCATAGGAGTTGTCTTTATTTATTCATGACCTACGTGTCAACATAAACGTCATGTAATTACTTTATTGCTAACCGTTAGCTGTAGTAGTAGAAGTAATAGATGACGTGACAACTTCAAGAAGACACGATGATGGAGATCATGATGATGGAGATCATGGTGTCATGCCGGTGACGATGATGATCATGGAGCCCCGAAGATGGAGATCAAAAGGAGCAAAGTGATGATGGCCATATCATGTCACTATTTGATTGCATGTGATGTTTATCATGTTATTACATCTTATTTGCTTAGAACAACGGTAGTAAATAAGATGATCCCTCATTAAAATTTCAAGAAGTGTTCTCCCCTAACTGTGCACCGTTGCTACAGTTCGTCGTTTCGAAGCACCACGTGATGATCGGGTGTGATAGATCCTTACGTTCACATACAACGGGTGTAAGACAGTTTTACACATGCAAAACACTTAGGGTTAACTTGACGAGCCTAGCATGTACAGACATGGCCTCGGAACACAGAAGACCGAAAGGTCGAGCATGAGTCGTATGGAAGATACGATCAACATGAAGATGTTCACCGACGTTGACTAGTCCGTCTCACGTGATGATCGGACACGGCCTAGTTGATTCGGATCATGTAATCACTTAGATGACTAGAGGGATGTCTATCTGAGTGGGAGTTCATAAGATGAACTTAATTATCCTGAACATAGTCAAAAAGATTTTGCAAATTATGTCGTAGCTCGCGCTTTAGTTCTACTGTTTTAGATATGTTCCTAGAGAAAATATAGTTGAAAGTTGATAGTAGCAATTATGCGAACAGTAGAAGGCTTGTGTCCTTAATGCACCACTCGGTATGCTGGACCTCGAACGTGGTCTGTGGATGTTGCGAACATATGACATACACGTTTTGATGACTACATGATAGTTCGGTAGTGACAAATGGTTTAGAATTTAGGCACCAAAGACATTTTTGAAATGTCGCGGAACATATGAGATGTTTCGAGGACTGAAATTGGGATTTCAGGCTCGTGCCCACGTCAAGAGGTATAAGACCTCCGACGATTTTCTTAGCCTGCAAACTAAGGGAGAAAAGCTCAATCGTTGAGCTTGTGCTCAAATTGTCTGAGTACAACAATCACTTGAATCGAGTGGGAGTTGATCTTCCAGATAAGATAGTGATGTTTCTCCAAAGTCATTGCCACCAAGCTGCTAGAGCTTCGTGATGAACTATAACATATCAGGGATATATATGATGATCCTTGAAATATTCGCGATGTTTGACACCGCGAAAGTAGAAATCAAGAAGGAGCATCAATTGTTGATGGTTAGTGAAACCACTAGTTTCAAGAAGGGCAAGGGCAAGAAGGGATACTTCATGAAACGGCAAATCAGCTGCTGCTCTAGTGGAGAAACCCAAGGTTGAACCCAAACCCGAGACTGAGTGCTTCTGTGATAAGGGGAACAGCCACTGAAGCAGAATTACCCTAGATACTTGGTAGATGAGAAGGCTGTTGATAGAAGTATATTGGATATACATTATGTGAATGTGTACTTTACTAGTACTCCTAGTAGCATCAGGGTATTAGATACCGGTTCGGTTGCTAAGTGTTAGTAACTCAAAATAAAAGCTACGGAATAAACGGAGACTAGCTAAAGATGAGCTGACGAGATGTGTTGGAAGTGCTTCCAAGGTTGATATGATCAAGCATCGCACGCTCCCTCTACCATCGAGATTGGTGTTAAACCTGAATAATTGTTATTTGGTATTTGCGTTGAGCATAGACATGATTGGACTATGTCTATCGCAATACGGTTATTCATTTAAAGAGAATAATGATTACTCTATTTGAATAAATACCTTCAATGGTCTTGCACCTAGAATGAATGGTTTATTGAATCTCGATCATAGTGATACACATGTTCATGCCAAAAGATATAAGATAGTAATGATAGTACCACCTACTTGTGGCACTGCCATGTAAGTCATATTGGTGTAAAACGCATGAAGAAGCTCCATGTTGATGGATCTTTGGACTCACTCATTTTTTTTTGAAAAAGGATTGAGACATGTGAACCATGTCTATTGGTATATACGCATGAAGAAACTCCATGCAGATGGACCGTTTTGGACTCACTTGATTTTAAATCACTTGAGACATGCAAATCATACCACATGGGCAAGATGACTGAAAGCTTCGGTTTCAGTAAAATGGAGCAAGAAAGCAACTTGTTGGAAGTAACACATTTTGATGTGTGCAGTCCAATGAGTGCTGAGGCACGCAGTGGATATCGTTATGCTCTTACTTCACAGATGATTTGAGTAGATACTGAGCATATTTACTTGATGAAACACAAGTCTGAATTATTGAATGGTTCAAGTAATTTCAGAATGAAGTTGAATATCGTCGTGACAAGAGGATAAAATATCTATGATATGATCATAGAGATGAATATCTGAGTTGCGAGTTTGGTACACAATTGAGACATTGTGGAAATTGTTTCACGACTAGTACCGCCTGGAACACCATAGTGTGATGGTGTGTCCGAACATCATAGTTGCACCCTATTGGATATAATGCATACCATGATGTCTCTTGTCGAATTACCACTATCGTTCATGGGTTAAGCATTAGAGACAACTTCATTCACTTTAAATAGGGAACCACACAAATCCGTTGAGACGACACCGTATGAACTATGGTTTAGTGAAACCTAAGTTGTTGTTTCTTAAAAGTTTGGGGCTATGACGCTTATGTGAAAAAGTTTCAGGCTAATAAGCACGAACCCAAAGCGGATAACTGCATCTTCATAGGACACCCAAAACAGTTGGGTATACCTCCTGTCTCAGATCCGAAAGCAATAGGGATTGTTTCTCGAATCGGGTCCTTTCTCGAGGAAAAGTTTCTCTCGAAAGAATTGAGTGGGAGGATGGTGGAGACTTGATGAGGTTGTTGAACTGTCACTTCAACTAGTGTGTAGAAAGGCACATGAATTGTTCCTATGGCACCTACACCAATTGAAATGGAAGCTTATGATAGTGATCATGAGACTTCGAATCAAGTCACTCCCAAACCTCATAGGATGACAAGGATGCGTACTACTTCAGAGTGGTACGTAATCCTGTCTTGGAAGTCATGTTGCTAGACAACAATGAACCTACGAGTTATGGAGAAGCGATGGTGGGCCCGGATTACAATGAATGGCTCGAGGCCATAAAATCCGAGAAAGGATCCATGTATGAAAACAAAGTGTAGACTTTGGCAGAACGGCTCGATGGTCGTGAGGCTGTTGAGTACAGATGGATTTTAAAAGGAAGACGGACAATGATGGTAAATGTCACCATTAAGAAAGCTCGACTTGTCATTTCCGACAAGTTCAAGGAGTTGACTACGATGAGACTTTCTCACTCGTAGCGATGCTAAGAGTCTGTTGGAATTATGTTAGTGATCACTGCATTATTTATGAAATTGTGCAGATAGGATGTCAAAACATTGTTTCCTCGACGATTTACTTGAGGAAAGGTTGTATGTGATACAACCAGAAGATTTTTGTCAATCCTGAAAGATGCTAACAAGTATGCAAAGCTCCAGCAATCCTTCTAAGGACTGGAGTAAGCATCTCGGAGTTGGAATGTAGGCTTTGATGATATGATCAAAGATTTGGGTTTATACAAAGTTTATGAGAAACTTATATTTCCAAAGAAGTGAGTGGGAGCACTATAGAATTTCTGATGAGTATA
Source organism: Aegilops umbellulata (assembly GCA_032464435.1). Lineage (NCBI taxonomy): Eukaryota > Viridiplantae > Streptophyta > Magnoliopsida > Poales > Poaceae > Aegilops > Aegilops umbellulata. The sequence continues at coordinate 216,941,656 of CP136059.1, forward strand.
TGTTGTTGACATATTGTTGATCAGAAATGATGTAGAATTTCTGGAAAGCATATAGGGTTATTTGAAGAGTGTTTTCAATGGAAAACCTGGATTAAGCTACTTGAACATTGAGCGTCAAGATCTATAAGGATAGATCAAAATCGCTTAATAGCACTTTCAAATGAATACATACCGTGACAAGATTTTGAAGGAATTCAAAATAGATCAGCAAAGAAGGAGTTCTTGGCTGTATTACACATGTGAGTATTGAGTAAGACTCAAGACCTGACCACGGCAGAATAGATAGAAAGGACGAAGGTCGTCCCCTGTGCTTAGACATAGGCTCTAAAGTATGCTATGTTGTACCGCACCTGAAGTGTGCCAAGCCATGAGTCAGTCAAGGGGTACAAGTGTGATCCAGTAATAGATCACAGGACAACGGTCAAGGTTATCCTTAGTAACTAGTGGACTAAGGAATTTTCTCGATTATGGAGGTGGAAAAGAGTTCGTCGTAAAGGGTTACGCCGATGCAAACTTTGACACTGATCCAGATTATACTAAGTAGTAAATTGGATTCGTGTAGTAGAACAGTTATTTGGAATAGTTCCAAATAGAGCGTGGTAACTGCATCTAGGAGATGACATAGAGATTTGTAAAGGACACACGGATCTGAAAGGCTCAGACCCGTTGACTATAACATCTCTCACAAGCATAACATGATCAAACCAAAAACTCATTGAGTGTTAATCACATAGTAATGTGAACTAGATTATTGACTCTAGTAAACTCTGTGGGTGTTAGTCACATGGGGATGTGACCTTGGGTGTTGGAATCATTGCAATCACATATCGATGTGAGCTGGATTACTGACTCTAGTGCAAGTGGGAGACTGTTGGAAATATGCCCTAGAGGCAATAATAAATAGGTTATTATTATATTTCCTTGTTCATGATAATCGTTTATTATCCATGCTAGAATTGTATTGATAGGAAACTCAGATACATGTGTGGATACATAGACAACACCATGTCCCTAGTAAGCCTCTAGTTGACTAGCTCGTTGATCAATAGATGGTTACGGTTTCCTGACCATGGACATTGGATGTCGTTGATAACGGGATCACATCATTAGGAGAATGATGTGATGGACAAGACCCAATCCTAAGCCTAGCACAAAGATCGTGTAGTTCGTATGCTAAAGCTTTTCTAATGTCAAGTATCATTTCCTTAGACCATGAGATTGTGCAATTCCCGGATACCGTAGGAATACTTTGGGTGTGCCAAACGTCACAACGTAACTGGGTGACTATAAAGGTGCACTACGGGTATCTCCGAAAGTGTCTGTTGGGTTGGCACAAATCGAGACTGGGATTTGTCACTCCGTGAAAACGGAGAGGTATCTCTGGGCCCACTCGGTAGTACATCATCATAATGTGCACAATGTGATCAAGGAGTTGATCACGGGATGATGTGTTACGAAACGAGTAAAAGAGACTTGCCGGTAACGAGATTGAACAAGGTATCGGGATACCGACGATCGAATCTCGGGCAAGTATCGTACCGATAGACAAAGGGAATTGCATACGGGATTGATTAAGTCCTTGACATCGTGGTTCATCCGATGAAATCATCGTGGAACGTGTGGGAGCCAACATGGGTATCCAGATCCCGCTGTTGGTTATTGACCGGAGAACGTCTCGGTCATGTCTGCATGTCTCCCGAACCCGTAGGGTCTACACACTTAAGGTTCGATGACGCTAGGGTTATAAAGGAAGCTTGTATGTGGTTACCGAATGTTGTTCGGAGTCCCGGATGAGATCCCGGACGTCACGAGGAGTTCCGGAATGGTCCGGAGGTAAAGATTTATATATGGGAAGTCCTGTTTTGGTCACCGAAAGAGTTTCGGGTTTTATCGGTAACGTACCGGGACCACCGGAGGTGTCCGGGGGTCCACCAAGTGGGGCCACAAGCCCCGGAGGGCTGCATGGGCCAAGTGTGGGAGGGTACCAGCCCCAGGTGGGCTGGTGCGCCCCCCACAAGGGCCCAAGGCGCAAGGGAGAGGAAAAGGGGGCAAACCCTAGGGCAGATGGGCCCTGAGGCCCATCCTGGTGCGCCTCCCTCTCCCCCTCCCCCTTGGCCGCCTCCCTTAGATGGGATCTGGGCTGGCCGCCACCCCTAGGGGTGGAAACCCTAAGGGGGGCGCAGCCCCTCCCCTTCCCTATATATATTGAGGCATTAGGGCTGCCCACAACACGCGATTCAATCTCTCTTGGTGCAGCCCTGCGTCTCTTCTTCCTCCTCTTCTATGGTGCTTGGCGAAGCCCTGTAGGATAGCCACGCTCCTCCACCACCACCACGCCGTTGTGCTGCTGTTGGATGAATTCTTCCTCAACCTCTCCCTCTCTCCTTGCTGGATCAAGGCTTGGGAGACGTCACCGGGCTGTACGTGTGTTGAACGCGGAGGTGCCGTCCGTTCGGCACTTGGTCATCGGTGATTTGGATCACGACGAGTACGACTCCATCAACCCCGTTCACTTGAACGCTTCCGCTTAGCGATCTACAAGGGTATGTAGATGCACTCTCCTTCCCCTCGTTGCTGGTTTCTCCATAGATAGATCTTGGTGACACGTAGGAAAATTTTGAATTTCTGCTACGTTCCCCAACAAGTTGTACAAAAGAACATATTCTCCGACTTTAAACTCATGCTTTTGGATTCTCTTATCATGCCATCTTTTAACTTTTTCTTTAAATAACTTAGCATTTTCATAAGCTTGGGTTGTCCATTCATCTAGTGAGCTAATATCAAATAACCTCTTTTCACCGGCAAGTTTGACATCATAGTTGAGTTCTTTAATTGCCCAATATGCTTTATGTTCTAACTCAAGAGGCAAATGACAAGCTTTTCCATAAACCATTTTATAAGGAGACATACCCATAGGATTTTTATATGCTGTTCTATAAGCCCAAAGTGCATCATCTAATTTCTTAGACCAATTCTTTCGGGACCTATTGACAGTTTTTTGTAATATTAACTTTATTTCTCTATTGCTAAGTTCAACTTGACCACTAGACTGAGGATGATAGGGTGATGCAATTATATGGTTGACATCATATTTAGCAAGCTTATTACAGAAAGCACCATGAATAAAATGTGAACCACCATCAGTCATTAAATATCTAGGGACTCCAAACCTTGGGAAAATGACTTCCTTAAGCATTTTAATAGAGGTGTTGTGATCATCACTACTGGTTGGAATAGCTTATACCCACTTAGTAACATAATCAACAGCAACCAAAATATGTGTATACCTGTCGGTGTCAAAACCGGCGGATCTCGGGTAGGGGGTCCCGAACTGTGCGTCAAGGCCGGATGGTAACAGGAGACAAGGGACACGATGTTTTTACCCAGGTTCGGGCCCTCTCGATGGATGTAATACCCTACTCCTGCTTGATTAATATTGATGATATGGGTAGTACAAGAGTAGATCTACCACGAGATCAAGGAGGCTAAACCCTAGAAGCTAGCCTATGGTATGATTGTGTATGAAGATGGTTGTCCTACGGACTACAACCCTCCGGTTTATATAGACACCGGATAGGTTTAGGGTTACACAAAGTCGGTTACATAGGTAGGAGATCTTGAATATCCGCATCGCCTAGCTTGCCTTCCACGCCAAGGAAAGTCCTATCCGGACACGGGACGAAGTCTTCAATCTTGTATCTTCATAGTCCGGACACGGGACACGGGACAAGAGTCCTCATGGACGGCGGCAGTAGCCTAAACCTGCTTTACCAGGATATAGTGCGGAAAATGGGCATAGATCCATCAAGGATTAAGCCCACAAGGACGACCTTTAAAGGCGTTATACCAGGTGTAGAAGCCAACTGTACAGGCTCTGTAACACTTGATGTGGTCTTCGGATCTCCGAATAACTTCCGAAGCGAAGAGTTAATCTTCGACATAGTCCCGTTCCGCAGTGGCTATCACGCCCTGCTCGGACGAACCGCATTTGCCAAGTTCAATGCGGTCCCACACTACGCATATCTCAAGCTCAAGATGCCAGGCCCTCGAGGAGTAATCACGGTCAACGGAAACACCGAACGCTCCCTCCGTACGGAGGAGCACACGGCGGCTCTCGCAGCGGAAGTACAAAGCAGCCTTTTTAGGCAACTCTCCAGTCCGGCCGTTAAAAAGCCAGACACCGTCAAGCGCGCCCGGAGTAACCTGCAACAAGACCGCCTGGCACGATCTGAGCAGGCATAGCAATGCGGCCCCAACCCCAGCCATCGCGACATAGCGAAGCTAGTACTTCGCGTACATAATTACACCCTTGAAATACCATGGGCACAGGGGAAGGGGCACAGTAACGGCATGCCCAAAATACGGCTTAAAACGTACTAGGGGCTGGATTCTTCTTTTTCTTACTTTCAGGACTCCACACTTTGGATGACCTGTTCGGCAATTCGACTGCCGCACAAACGATGCAAGATCCAGGGAAGCAGACAAAGCTACGCCGCATTATGGAACTCTCAGGTGGTCTCTATTACGAGCGGTATATCTGTTTCGAACACAATTCCGCGGCCTGCCCCTGGCTAGGACATGTTAAATAGTCTAATATCTTTTTGCTTATCGCACTACTTGTATCGTCCGGCTTTGAAAAATAGCCTCTTTATAAACAATGCATAGCTTTTCGTCTATTTTTTAAATTATCCTCTTTTAATATATATGTTTATCAAATAACATGATCGCACCTGTACACCATGGTACGGCAAACACACCAGGGGCTTCAGTACCCTTCGATCTGGCGTGAGAAGACCGTACACTTTCACAAGTGCGGCACCCCGAACTTATAGCACTATATGCATCGGCTCCGAATCATGATTTGGGTCAATAGTTGGGTTTGCCCGGCTCCTATGTTTTGGTGCCTTACGTTCTGCTATATCGGCTAAGGTAGCACTAGGAGAACCACTGCGATTGTGCCCCGGTTCAGCTGGGTTAAGCACCTTAGTGGAGAAAGCTAAAACTGACTGTCATGATAAGGCAAGAGACCGGTCGCTGTTCGAGAGGTTTTTCGAGTCCCTAAAGGCTTATGCCGCTTCGAGCGAGGAGCTGGCTTTGTCCGGCCAAAGGCGTGGATAGCGCCCCGAATTCGGTCTTCCGAACTAGGGGCTTCGCCGGAATTTAAAATTATAAAGTTCTATGGCTAAGTGAGAGTGTTCAAGCATTATAGTCTGATTGCCTGGTTCGTTGTGCTGAGCGCCTCCCTCGAAGGACCCAACCATGGGAAAAAGAGCGCTCAGGTTTATCCCGAACACCCCAGCACTAGCGGCATGGGGGCAGAAGCCGACGACTGGCCATCTCTCAATTTTTGATAAACGGCCGCACAGAAAATAATATTTTAAATTCAATAAGCATTGCTTAGCACATATGAACAAGTTTTTAGCGCACAGGATAAACATGAGCGAGTTCATTCAAAAATTACATCTTTCGTACATTCATCCGCAATAAGGCGGGCACCAGCAAGAACATCCTTGTAGTAGTTCTCGGGTTTGCGATGCTCCTTCCCCTGCGGCAGCCCGTCCTTCACCAGCTTCTCATCATCAAGCTTACCCCAGTGCACCTTTGCACGGGCAAGGGCCCTCCGGGCACCTTCGATGCAGGCGGAACGCTTGATGACCTCAAGCCTTGGACAGGCCTCCACCAGCCGCCGCACCAGCCCGAAGTAGCTCCCAGGCAGGGCCTCTCCGGGCCACAGCCGAACTATGAAGCCCTTCATGGCTTGTTCGGCCGCCTTGTGGAGCTCGACCAGCTGTTTCAGCTGGTCGCTCAAGGGCACAGGGTGTCCGGCCTTAGAATACTGAGACCCAGAACACATTCTCTGTCAAGCTGCCCTCTTCAGCTCGGTAGAATGCGCCGGCATCGGATACGCTGCCGGGAAGATCTGCGAACGCCCCTAGAGAACTCCGGGTTCGGGTAAGTGACAAGTAGTTTACTTTTATATTTCTAATTTGCATTGAGAATGCCTTACCCGTTGCTATCTTTTTCACATCCTCCAACTCTTGGAGGGCCTTTTGGGCTTCGGCCTTGGCACCCTTGGCGGTCTCAAGGGCCGACGCGAGCTCGGATGCTTGCGCCTTTGACTCAAGCTCCAGGCTCTCATGTTTCTTCATGAGAGCCTCCAGCTCTTGCTGCACCTCATCAACCTGAGCCCCAAGTCTTTCTCGCTCGGTGCGCTCCTCGGCCGTTTTCTTTTCGGCCTCAGATAGCGCCTGCTTGAGGTTCGCCACCTCAGTTGTGGCCCCTACAATAAGCAGTACGATCCTGTTATTCTTTGCAATCATGCCTCTCTATAGGCACCTTTTTCTGTAGGGTATTTCTTACCTTCCTTCTCCTCGAGTTGCCGTTTGGCAAGGCCGAGCTCTTGGTCGGTCCGCCTGAGGTCCTTTTTTAGGACATCCACCTGTGCAGTCAGTGCGGCGGTGGATAGCAGCGAAGCCTGCATACGCATATTGACTCTTTATTGTTAGACTCCTGCGAAAATTAATAGATCCTCTAGCCGGCTTTTCTTTCCGAACGCCAAACAGAGCATCAGGGGCTACTGTCTATGCGGTAATATTTTGACATATTTTTACTTACCTCGCAGCCTGTCAGAAGGCTAGCGCAAGCTTCAGTCAGTCCGCTCTTGGCAGACTGAACCTTTTGGATCACCGTACTCATAATAGTATGGTGCCCCTTGTCGATGGAGGCGCCGTCAAGCACCTCCAGCAGATGGTCCAGCGACTCCGGTTGGACGGAGGTCGCTAGCTTAGAAGGCTTGCTCCTTTTGGAAGGAGTTCGCCTACCGCGGCTCGGAACTGTTGAAGATTCCGGTGCGGTGTCCGGCACAAAGCCGGACTTGGAGCCCTGGGGGGTCTTGTCCCCTTCACTCCTGGAGTCCGAGAGGTTGCCTTGCGGCTCCTCCAGGACCACCTCTTCCTGCCCCGGAGCTTGTCGCGATGCCACTTCGACGTCATCCGTGGTGCGGGGTGAGACAACGGGCGGAACGGAGTTCACGTCCGATGAGTCCAGGGAGCCGCCCGACGATTCGTTGTAGTCGGCCTGGGGAGGGCTGCATATTCACATTCGACATTAAGGAAAGCTGCGCAACAATAGGAACATCATGAGTTACTCTGATGTTCGAACTTACGATTTCGCCGGACGTTTGGCCCTGTTCGGCCACTCCTCTTCGCTCTCTTCGGCGTCATGGGAGTCATCCGACGGAGGGGTCTTCCTTTTCCTAGACCCCTCGGCCTCCCCTGATGGGGCGTCCTTCTTCTTCCCTTCTCCCTCCGCTGGGGGGGGAGAGCTTTCTTCTTCCTCCTCCTCGTTTTCACGGCGCCTCGGACGCATCGGATGACGAGTCCGACACCACCAAGTTACGGGCACTCTTTCGAGTCCCGGTGGTCTTCTTCTTCTTGACCTTCCTATCCAGCACCACATAAGGTGCCGGAGTCAGCAGCTTCACTAGGAGAGCTGGGGCTGGGTCTTCGGGCAGGGGAACCGGACAGTTAATTGGTCCAAATATCGCTTGCCAAGCCTGTCAAAGGTAAGGGAGTTTAGATCCCGCATAGAGTTAATCTATGAAAAAGAGCTTAATAATCCTGTCAAAGGCATAGATAGCTTACCTCGCTAGCGTGACGCTGCGTGCTGTATCAGCGGTCTTCGGAAGCAGATGCGGGGGCCCCGGCGCCTTTGATTAGCACCTTCCAGACGTCTTCATACGACGTGTCGAAGAGCCTGTTGAGGGTTCGGTGCTGCGCTGGGTCGAACTCCCACAAATTGAAGTCCCGTTGTTGGCACGGGAGGATCAGGCGAACGAGCACGACCTGGACTATATTGACAAGCCGGATTGGCTTGTTTATCAGGGACTGGATGCAGGTCTTCAGTCCGGTCACCTCTTCCTCGTTGCCCCACGACAGGCCCGTCTCTTTCCAGGACATAAGCCGCGTGGGGGGTCTGGATCTGAACTCGGGGGCTGCGACCCATTCCGGATCGCGTGGCTCAGTGATGTAAAACCACCCGGCTTGCCACCCCTTTAGGGTCTCCACAAAGGAGCCCTCGAACTAGAGGACGTTGGCTGACTTGCCAGCCATAGCGCCTCCGCACTCCGCTTGGCTGCCGCGCACCACCTTGGGCTTGACGTTGAAGGTCTTGAGCCAAAGGCCGAAATGGGGGCGGACCCGGAGGAAGGCCTCGCACACGACGATGAACGCCGAGATGTTGAGGATGAAGTTCGGGGCCAGATCATGGAAATCTAGGCCGTAGTAGAACATGAGTCCCCGGACAAATGGGTGAAGTGGGAAACCCAGTCCGCGGAGGAAGTGGGGAAGGAAAACTACCCTCTCATGGGGCCTTGGGGTGGGGAGAAGCTGCCCCTTCTCGGGAAGCCGGTGCGGGATGTCCTTGGACAGGTATCCGGCCTTCCTTAGCTTTTTTACTTGAACCTCCGTGACGGAGGAGACCATCCACTTGCCTCCCGCTCCGGACATTGCTGGAGAAGGTTGAGGTGGGAAGAGCGGGCTTGGGCATTGGAGCTTGAGTGCGTGAGAGATGGATTGGCAAAGGAGGAAGAAGGCGTAGGTAAAAAGGTGGATCCTTATCCCCTTATATGGGCGGATGCGGTTATGCGTCCCCACCTACCTAATAAAACTCGCTTGCCTCCCAAGCGCTGTGGTAAATGGCGCGGTTGGGTTACCCACGTCTGTATTGATGAGAATCCCGTTAAAAGGGGCACACGATCTTTGCTTTGACAAGACGTGCCAAGGAAACCACCTCGCTGAACGTGCTGAGGTGGAAAAGTGAAAACAATTTGTGTAAAGAGCTTGGCTGCAGTGTGATGACGCACTGCGAAATACGTCAGCAGATTTGATTTGTGTTAATATTATTCTCTCTATGGCAATATGTGGAAACTTGTTTTGCAGAGCCGGACACTATTTTTGGTGTCTACAATCTTCTATGAAGGATTTGGAGGAGGAACCCGCCTTGCAATGCCGAAGACAATCTGCGAGCCGGACTCGTCGTCATTGAAGCCTGGTTCAGGGGCTACTGAGGGAGTCCTGGATTAGGGGGTGTTCGGGTAGCCGGACTATACCTTCGCCGGACTCCTGGACTATGAAGATACAAGATTGAAGACTTCGTCCCGTCTCCGGAAGGGACTTTCCTTGGCGTGGAAGGCAAGCTAGGCGATGCGGATATTCAAGATCTCCTGCCAATGTAACCGACTATGTGTAACCCTAACCCTATCCGGTGTCTATATAAACCGGAGGGTTGTAGTCCGTAGGACCATCATCATACACAATCATACCATAGGCTAGCTTCTAGGGTTTAGCCTCCTTGATCTCGTGGTAGATCTACTCTTGTACTACCCATATCATCAATATTAATCAAGCAGGAGTAGGGTTTTACCTCCATCGAGAGGGCCCGAACCTGGGTAAACTTCGTGTCCCTTGTCTCCTATTACCATCCGGCCTTGACGCACAGTTCGGGACTCCCTACCCGAGATCCGCCGGTTTTGACACCGACACCGTGATTTATATCTGAGAAGTTTAACCGAATTTTTACCTTGTAGTTCGGACATCAGCCCTTCTCGGCAGAGCTCGTCCTCGGGGGATCTTCTTCTGGAGATGATCGAGAGCGGGACGCCTCCTTCTGCTGTGCCGCCTAACGAGGCGGGCGACCCTGAGGTGTCGTCACAGAGGGTTTCTCCGAGTCCGGCAGGGGCGGAAGATCGCTATGCCCCCCCCCCCCCCGAGGTTCTCCGCGTCCGGCCTTCGAAAGAGGTCATGGGACAAGTCCGGCACCGCCTGGTGCTCGGCTGGAGGAGCTAAAGGTTCTGCTGGGGCGAGCTTCTATTTCGGAGGAGCACTGTGCATTGATGGGCACGGTGATTGAAAGGATTTCATCCGCAGAGAGCGGATTGCGTGATGCCGTCGAAAGTTTATTGACGGGTTTTGAGGTACATTAGATAATGTACACTTTTGTCAGTGGCGCATAAATAAGATGCGCCCTATGTAGATAGTAGCCCCTGAGACTCTGCGCGTTGTCAAGAAATGACGGCACGCGGAGGATCATAATCCCAGGTCTAAAATGTCGCCTTTTAATGTAGGCTGCAGGGTGTCCGGAATCAAGCCAAACTGCTGGTTTGACCGAATTAAAGCGGCAGCTGGACGTGGCAGATGCCGACATCGCGCTTGTCAATAAGCGGTTGGATGAGGCTCAAGGTATGTGATTCCTCGGGCAGCATTAGGTAAGAGGAGCTTTATGCCAGTGTCTTACGATGTGTGTGCTTGACGCATATGGTGCGACCGCCGTGGAGAGTCTTAGGGCAGAACTTGCCCGAGCTAAAGATCAAGCCAGGAAAAGTGATGCGGCTGCCAAGAAAGCCCTTGAAGAGCTGAGAGCCGAACAGGCTGCTCATTGCCGAAGCAAGGAAGAGATGGCCGATATGGCCGAAAAGTTAAAGAGCACTGCAGACCGTTGCATACTTCTCGAAAAAGAAGACCAGGCGAGGCAGGCGGTCCTAGAGAAGGCCGTTGCTGATGCCAAGGACGCGCGCTCTGCGATGAGAGCTGCGAAGGAGGAGCTGCGTCAGGCCGAACAGATTGCGGCTGGAAAGCCCTTCATGTTGCGAAGAAAATTTTGCGATCCGAAGTTTGCTGCATTGGACTGGATGTGGAGTGTGGAGGACACCTATCTGGATTTGGCAGCGAGTGCTGCTGATGCGACCGAACACTTTCGAGATCTGAAAGATCGCGAAGTGGAAAAGTTGTTCTGGTCGCAATTTCACAATCCGGAGCGTCCACTGGCAGTGGACAATCGTTTGGCTCAAAGGGCCGAACTTAATAGGTTGTCCGGACTCGCCATGAAGTATGTCATGGGTCATCTGTGGCCGGGGAGGTCGGAGCCGAAGAGTTATTTCAGCTTGGTGCAGCAATTCCTTGACGCGGTGCCGCGCATTAATGCAATGAAGAGGTCGGCATGCATAGAGGGTGCAAGGATGGCTCTTGCCCGTGTCAAGACATACTGGGCAGAGATGGAGACCACCGTTATTGCGTCCCGAGACTCGGATAAAAGCCGAGTGTCCTCCGAGCACTATTTTCAGGAAGTCCTTGAAGGCGCTCGTGTAATAGAGACGCAGTGCTCGAAGGATGCTATGTTATTATAGCATATGTAATGATGAAGTAATATTTTGATAAACTGTAGTGGCCTATTTATACTTTTGCCTTCAAGTATTGTGAACACCTCCTGTGCGTCCGTTTAAAATATATATATATATATAATCTGAAAGATTGCAGTCGTTGGCTTCAACCCCCACGCACATAGTGCGGGGGTGCTCGCAGAAGACGCATTTTCACACTTAACCCAACGTCTTGGTCCTACAAAGGAGGTGATAGCGCAGCAGGCTAGGCAACCGGACTATAATGCTTTAACACTTTCACTTCGCCATAGGAGCTTGACAGTGGGACTATTTAGGTAGCCCATTAGTGGCGACTGCGCTCGCCCGAGTTCGGGGCACGTGTGTGCCTGACCGGGAAGCGGCCCTTCGTTAAAGCGGAGGAATTCGATAGATTCCAATAGGTCATCGAGTGGCTAACCAGTCTCACGCTACATCATGACAGTCAGTTTTCGGCTTTCTCTACCGAGGTGCTCGCCCGGACGAACGGGGGCACAATCGCAGTAGTTCTCCTGGTGCTACCTTAGCCGATAGAGCGGAACGTAAGGTAACCGAACTCAGGAGCCGGGCAACCCAACATTTGACCAAAGACATGATTCGGAGCTGATGCATATAATGCCAAAACTCGCGACGCCGAACACTCCCTAAGGTGTTCGGTCTTTATGAGTGTGGGCGAAACAACACTCTTTGCTAAAAAAGCCCCTAGTGTCCAGGTACGTGCGAAAAATTCTGACGTGGCCACATGCCAAGATGCCAGCCTCCTCCTTGGTTATATCGGAAAAAACCAGGGGATGTTTAGCAACAAGAGACAGTAAAAAAGGTTTACGCAGGGTCTTAATCTAAAAAGAATCCTTTAAGATGGGTCCCTACTGCACGTCTACGCCTGTGTCTCCGTTGTGCCGTATCCTGGACGGGCGCCGCACGACGTTCATCTGTAAAAGAGAGGAACTTAGTTGAAAACGGGTCGTGCCGAACAAAAGTTTAAAATAAACAAGATGTAAAGTAAGTTTATATAAAATTGAGCTTTATTGTCTCTGCATGTAGCCCCTCGTGCGGGGGTATATGGCCACCGAGCCTGCATCGATGATGATTTTTACCGAACCCGTCTATCCGCGTTCGTGGTCTTTAATGTCCTATTTCGCAGTTTTTTGGCCGGTGAGGCCATTTTGCTGTGTGGCTGTCAAAGCGGCCGCACAGTCCTCCGCTTGTGGGAGGCGTGCTTTAGTGCGTCCCCTTTAAAGAGATGATGCCTCGTGGACCGGGCATCTTAAGCATGAGGGATGCGTGATGCGGTATCGCGTTAAAGCGAGCGAAAGCTTCGCGTCCTAGTAGTGCTTGATAGCGACTAGAGAACGAGACGATATGGAAGGTCAGCTTTTCGCAGCGGAAGTTATCGGCAGAGCCGAATATAACTTCGAGCCGAAGACAACCCGTACAATGGGTGTCCGGACCAGGTGTTACCCCTTGAAAGGAGGTTTTGCTGCGGCGGATTCTTGCTGGGTTTATCCCCATGTGATGGATTGTATCCTGATATATCAGGTTTAGTCCACTGCCGTCGTCCATAAGGACATTCGAAAACTGGAGTCCGCCAATTATTGGATCGAGTATCAGGGCAGTCCAGCCTGCGTTCTTGATATTTCTAGAATATTCTAGCTGATCGAAGGTGATTGGTTTTAATAACCAGTGGCGGGACCCCTTGGGGATAGGTCGTGTGGTGCGTACCTTTATGGGTGCGACACGTTTTGTTACGTGAAGTAAGTTCACTATTTTTACTTCTTGTGGGAAGTTCTTTTGTTTCCTGGTGCTCTGCTTCTGGGGTTCGTCCTCGTCTTCGCTTGGTGTGTCGAGCCCCTTGTGTTCGGCATTGAGTCTGCCGGATTGTTTGAAAACCCAACAATCTCTGTGGGTATGGTTAGCAGGCTTCCCAGGAGTACTGTGTATCTGACATATCCTATCCAGGATTCTATTTAAGTTGGACGGATCATCCCTGTTATCCTGGAGGGGTGGTTTTGTCTGATTTTGTCGTGAGCCTTTGAATCCGGCATTAACTGCCATGCTCTTCGGACTTTTTTCTTTAGTCCAGCAACGATCCTTGTTGCGTCGTGGTTTTCCGTTTCCATCCCTAGTTTCGAATGTACTTGGGTCGCTGGGGCTGCGCCTTGCCAACCAACTATCCTCTCCTGCGCAAAAGCGGGTCATGAGGCTTGTGAGTGCGGCCATTGTTCTTGGCTTTTCCTGGCCGAGGTGTCTGGCGAACCATTCGTCTCGGACATTGTGCCTGAAAGCTGCTAAGGCTTCGGCGTCCGGACAGTCGACTATATGATTCTTTTTAGTGGGGAATCTATTCCAGAACTGCCGAGCTGATTCTCCGGGCTGTTGAGTTATGTGACTAAGATCGTCTGCATCCGGAGGGCGGACATAGGTCCCTTGAAAGTTTGCTCGGAAAGCATCCTCGAGCTCTTCCCAACTTCCAATTGTGTTTTTGGGAAGGCTCTTAAGCCAATGCCGGGCTGGCCCTTTAAGCTTGAGGGGTAAATATTTGATGGCGTGGAGATCATATCCTCTGGCCATATGTATGTGGAGGATATAGTCCTCGATCCAGACTCCAGGGTCTGTTGTTCCATCATATGCCTCTATGTTTACGGGTTTGAATCCCGCTGGAAATTCATAGTCCAGAACCTCATCGGTGAAACATAGGGTGTGTGCGGCGCCCCTGTATTTGGGTGTGCCGGATTCTGACAATGGCTTTATTGTATTGCTTGCGAGAGCTTGCTTTCTTGGCCCATAAATGGACCGAATTGGGGCATGCTGCGAATCCTTGAGTGGGTCGCATGCCGATTTAAGTGTAGCGCTGCTTGCCGCTTTATGGGGTCGTCTATCCGACCGTGCGGCTTTCTTATTTTTTGAATGCGAGGGCTCTACGGCCTCTTCGTCGAATTTAGGCAGTAGCTTTCTCTTAGTTCGGCGACCGTCGCCGTATTTATCTGCGGTGTTGATTACTTTATTCCATCTAATCTGGAGTGCATCTTCCGCTGTCTTTAGCTTCCGCTTCTGGATTTTCAGGATGCATGCAGTTGCAACAAGCCTCTTGTGGAGACTCTTCTGCTCCATGGATTTATCCGGCGTAAGGTCGTCCGGAATGCCGTTTTCGCTGGGGGAGGGAGTTTCGGTTTCTCTATCCGTGTTGCCCTGTTCGGACGGCTGCTCTAAGGCCTGCTCGTCGCCTACCGGCTTGTCCCGCTCTATGGCTGGGTTTTTATTGAGGCGGGGCTTGGGTCGGCGTTTATGCCGACGCTTTGATTGCTTTCCGGGGGGTCTATCTCCCGTTCCATCCCCTTTTTTCCTCGTTGTCACTTCCTCTAGGGGTATCCACCATGTACACATCATGAGATGAGGTGGCTGTCCAATGCCCTATGGGCGTTGGTTCATCGGTATCTCCTGCATCGTCATCCATGCTGTCGATGTCTGCGGAGTTGAAGTTGAGCACGTCGTTTAGGTTGTCGACGGTGGCTACAAAGTGGGTGGTGGGTGGGCTTTGAATTTCTTCATCGTCCGTATCCCATCCTTGCTGACGGTAATCCGGCCAGGGCTCTCCTGATAAAGAGAGAGACTTGAGAGAATTCAGGATGTCGCCAAAAGGCGAGTGCTGAAAGATGTCCGCGGCGGTGAACTCCATTGTAGGTGCCCAATCGGATTCGATTGGTAGGGGCACGGGGGGTTCGGAGTCCGGAGAAGAGTCCGGACCCTCAGAGTCACGGGTCACGCGGAGTGCAGGGCTGGCGTTCGGCTCGATCGCCTTTGAGATCGCAGCCCCCGAGGCGACGTCCAACTGCTCATTCTCGATTGACGCAATAGGCTCCGAATTAAGGGTTAGAACCGGTGCGTGTGCGGCCTCCAAGACACTGTTCGAAGGCAGAGCTAGATCGTGCCCCTCAAGATAGTGCGGCGCGCTTGGCTGTGGCTCGAACCCGTCGAAGATCAAGTCTCCGCGGATATCAGCTGTGTAGTTTAAGCTTCCAAACCTGACTTGATGGCCAGGGGCGTAGCTTTTGATCTGCTCCAGGTGACCAAGCGAGTTGGCCCGCGGAGCGAAGCCGCCGAAGACGAAGATCTGCCCAGGGAGAAAAGTCTCACCCTGGACCTCATCGTTGTTGATGATCGAAGGAGCCATCGGGCCTAAAGGCGATGACACAGAGGAACTCTCAACTTGACCACTAGACTGAGGATGATAGGGTGATGCAATTATATGGTTGACATCATATTTAGCAAGCTTATTACAGAAAGCACCATGAATAAAATGTGAACCACCATCAGTCATTAAATATCTAGGGACTCCAAACCTTGGGAAAATGACTTCCTTAAGCATTTTAATAGAGGTGTTGTGATCATCACTACTGGTTGGAATAGCTTATACCCACTTAGTAACATAATCAACAGCAACCAAAATATGTGTATACCTGTCGGTGTCAAAACCGGCGGATCTCGGGTAGGGGTCCCGAACTGTGCGTCAAGGCCGGATGGTAACAGGAGACAAGGGACACGATGTTTTTACCCAGGTTCGGGCCCTCTTGATGGAGGTAATACCCTACTCCTGCTTGATTAATATTGATGATATGGGTAGTACAAGAGTAGATCTACCCCGAGATCAAGGAGGCTAAACCCTAGAAGCTAGCCTATGGTATGATTGTGTATGAAGATGGTTGTCCTACGGACTACAACCCTCCGGTTTATATAGACACCGGATAGGGTTAGGGTTACACAAAGTCGGTTAGATAGGTAGGAGATCTTGAATATCCGCATCGCCAAGCTTGCCTTCCACGCCAAGGAAAGTCCCATCCGGACACGGGACGAAGTCTTCAATCTTGTATCTTCATAGTCCGGGAGTCCGGCTGAAGGTATAGTCCGGCCATCCGGACACCCCTAGTCCGGGACTCCCTCAATAATCAAAACGCCAAACATCAAATGGTTCAACAGCAAGAGATTAATTCATAGGCATTTCCTGACGCTTACCAATATTACCAATTCTTCGACATTCATCACAAGATAAAACAAACTTATGGGCATCCTTGAAGAGAGTAGGCCAATAAAAACAAGATTGCAATACCTTGTGAGCAATTCTGTCTCCCGCATGATGCCCTCCATAAGCTTCGGAGTGACATTTTCATAGGATTTTTCCCTGTTCATGCTCAGGTACACAACGTCTAATAATACCATATACTCCTTCTTTATAAAGATGTGGGCCATCCCAAAAGTAATGTCTTAAATCATATAAGAATTTTTTCTTTTGTTGGTATGTGAAGCTAGGTGGTATATATTTAGTAGAAATATAATTAGCATAGTCAGTATACCAAGGAGTATTATGAGAAACATTTATTGCAGCTAATTGGTCATCAAGAAAACCATCATTAATAGGTTGTGGGTCATCAAGAATATTTTCTAGCCTAGACAAGTTATCAGCCACGGGGTTCTCAGCTCCCTTTCTATTAGTGATATGTAAGTCAAATTCTCGTAGCAAGAGAACCGACCTAATAAGTCTAGGTTTATCATCTTTCTTTTCCATAAGATATTTTATAGCAGTATGATCGGTGTGAATAGTAACTTTAGAATCAACAATGTAAGATCTAAATTTATCACAAGCAAACACCATTGCTAGAAATTCTTTTTCAGTAGTAGCATAATTGCGTTGGGCATTGTCTAGAATTTTACTAGCATAATGAATAACATTTAGTTTCTTATCAACTCTTTGTCCTAGAATAGCGCCAACAACATAATCACTAGCATCACACATAATTTCAAAAGGCAAGTTCCAATCAGGTGGTTGAACAATAGGTGCAGAAATTAAGGCTTTCTTAAGTGTTTCAAAGGCTTCTACACAGTCATCATCAAAAACAAATGGAACATCCTTTTGTAAAGAGTTGTAAGAGGCCTGGAAATTTTTAGAGAAGTCTTTAATAAACCTCCTATAGAAACCATCATGACCGAGGAAACTACGATTACCTTTGATATCTTTAGGACATGTCATTTTCTCAATTGCGTCAACTTTAGCTTTATCCACCTCAATACCTCGTGCAGAAATTTAATGTCCCAAGACAATACCTTCGTTAACCATAAAGTGGCACTTCTCCCAATTCAAGACAAGATTAGTTTGCTCGTATCTCTGCAAAACTTGATCAAGGTTGCTTAAGTAATCATCAAAAGAAGTTCCGTAGATGAAAAAATCATCCTTGAAAACCTCAACAATCTTTTCACAAAAAATAGAGAATATATCAGTCATACATCTTTGAAAGGTAGCAGGTGCATTGCATAAACCAAAAGGCATACATCTATAAGCATAAGTTCCAAAAGGACAAGTAAAGGTGGTTTTCTCTTGATCAGGTTGTGAGATAGGTATTTGAGAAAACCAGAATATCCATCAAGGCAACAAAAGTGTGTGTGCTTTGATAGTCTTTCTAGCATTCGATCAATAAAAGGCAAGGGGTAATGATCTTTCCTAGTTGCTTTATTTAATTTTCTAAAATCAATTACCATCCTATAGCCAGTAACAATTCTTTGTGGAATTAGTTCATTCTTATCATGTAGCAATCCGACATCAGACGGTCAAATCTCTGTGCATAAGTGTCATCCCTGGATCAGTAATGCTGACACACACAATACTTGAAGGATTTATAACAGAGTTAAAAAACACACTTATTACATCGAATGTCTCAAAAGAGAACCTATTACAATAATATGGCTTAAGGCCATCTAAATGAGAGACTGCGGAAGCATCGAAGGTAAATGAGTCCATCAACTCCAACGACATAGCTGAGTGCACGACAACGACCTAGCGCACCTTACTCTTCGTCTGAAAAGTCTGCAACATAATACCTTGCTGCCCGAAATGGGTCAGCACATGGAATATGCTGGCAAAATAACACTGTAGAGCAATGAACAAGGTAACAGCTATCACTACATGCATATATGGCTGGTGGAGGCTCTGTGCACTACAAAAAATAGACACATCCGTGAAATTTTGGGCTGAACGAAACTTTTTTCTGTCATACATATGACACTTCTATGACGATAATTGTGACAAAACCTGGTATCATCATAGATGTAGTGGGCTCCTACTTCTATGACAAAAAATCGTGACAGAAAATGGGCTTTCGTCCTGGGCGGGCCGGAGACGCAGCTGCATGACATTCTTTGGGCCGTCCATGACGGAAAAAACCATGGTAGAAGTGAGGGCGAGGAAAAATTCTGCGAGTTCCTGGTTACGGTGGGAGGTCGGGGGTCGAGAGATGCGTGTTCCTCTCGTACACGTATGCGCGTGTGTGCGGGGCGTTGGCTCTAACTGAACCCGAGCGAGGCGTTAGGCTCTAACTGAACCCGAGCGATTGCACTGCAGGCTATGCGTTACTGAACCCGAGCGATGGATCGATGGCTGTTAACTGAACCCGATCGAGCGATTCCTTCGCTACTGCTGCTAACTGAAGCCAATCGATGCTGCCTCTGGGATGAACAGTGAGCGTTGCGGGGGGGGGGGGGGTTTGGATGAACAGTGAGTGGTGGCGTTGCCTCTGGATGAACAGGACCCCGTGGTGTGGAGGGCTGGATGAACAGTAGACGGTGGAGGGGTGCCCGTGGAGGGGTGGTTGAACAGTAGCCGGTGGAGTAGCGCGTGGTGGAGGCTGGATGAACAGGAGACCGTGGAGGCTGGAGGAGGTCGACGGTAGCCCGTGGAGGCTGGAGGAGGTCGACGGTGGAGATGAACAGTATCCCGTGGAGTCCCGTTTTGCAGTACGCCACACCCCTCCCGATGAACAGGACCCCCGTTTCGACTGTAGCGCTCCAACACAAGTCCGTTTCGTCCGTTTTGCGGTATGCCACACCCCTCCCAATCAACATGACCCCCGTTTCGACCGTAGGAGGTCCGTTTCGTCCATTTTGCGGTACGCCACACCCCTCCCGATCAACAGGACCCCAGCTTCGACCGTAGGAGGTCTGTTTCCTCCGTTTTGCGGTACACCAGACCCCACCCGATCAACAGGACCCCGTTCCGAACATAGGAGGTCCGTTTCCTCTGTTGTGCGGTACGCCAGGCCTTGTTTCCATCGCCTGTTCCGTCCAAGCCCTCCCGATGAACACGACCACACATTCCGTTCCGACCCAGCTGGTTGGCTCCCACGTGTCCCGTTGCCTCCCGATGAACACGACGCATTCCGTTGTCTCCCCATGAACACGACGCATTCCGTTGCTTCCCCATGAACACGAAGACGACGATGTTTCTCCGTTCCGACCTAGCCATGTACACGAGCCCTGGCCATACGTATGCGCGAGTAGGCGTTCGAGACCCCGCCCCATATGTACACATACGTGGCCGTATTTTCTTTCTTGCACCCTGGCCACTGTACGTACGTGTACATGCTACGTGCACGCCTCTACAACGACACGTACGCGCCTCTACTACGACACATGCGTGCCTCTACATCCACCAGTATATATGTACGTACACGTTCGCGATCAGAATGACAACGCTACGTACGCTTCGACCAGGTGGGTCCCGACTGTCAGGCACTTCCTTGGCTGCGAAGATGTAGCTGGTGGGTCCCAACAGTCAGGGGGCGAATCGTTTTTTTGCCCGGACGCACTTCCTTGCGTGCGAAGATGTAGCTGGTGGGTCCCAGCAGTCAGGGGCAAACGTTTTTTTTGCAAAATAGGGTGGCCCGTCCGGTGGGTCCCCGCTGTCAGGTGTAGGAATAATTATTTTGCACGTAATAAGGAGGCACTTCCTTGCTGCGGCCGTGGACCCAGCTGTCAGCCTCTCCACGTACAGTCCACGTCCGATGGAAGCCGTTCCTTGACAACGTTGACCACGCCACGCCGAGAGCACCAGGGTGGTGGACGACGGCGAGGCCTAGGAAGGGGACGACGCGGAACCGGGGAAGACGCGGCAGTGGATGCCCACGCGTAGAGGAGTACGTGAAGGAAATATGCCCTAGAGGCAATAATAAAGTTATTATTTATTTCCTTATATCATGGTAAATGTTTATTATTCATGCTAGAATTGTATTAACTGGAAACATAATACATGTGTGAATACATAGACAAACAGAGTGTCACTAGTATGCCTCTACTTGACTAGCTCATTAATCAAAGATGGTTATGTTTCCTAGCCATGAACAAAGAGTTGTTATTTGATTAACGAGATCACATCATTAGTTGAATGATCTGATTGACAAGACCCATTCCATTAGCATAGCACCCGATCGTTTAGTATGTTGCTATTGCTTTTATCCATGACTTATACATGTTCCTTTAACTATGAGATTATGCAACTCCCGTTTACCGTAGGAACACTTTGTGTGCTACCAAACGTCACAACGTAACTGGGTGATTATAAAGGTGCTCTACAGGTGTCTCCGAAGGTACATATTGGGTTGGCATATTTCAAGATGAGGATTTGTCACTCCGATTGTCGGAGAGGTATCTCAGGGCCTTCTCGGTAATGCACATCACATAAAGCCTTGCAAGCATTGCAACCAATGAGTTAGTTGCGAGATGATGTATTACGGAACGAGTAAAGAGACTTGCCGGTAACGAGATTGAACTAGGTATTGGATACCGACGATCGAATCTCGGGCAAGTAACATACCGATGACAAAGGGAACAACATATGTTGTTATGCGGTCTGACCGATAAAGATCTTCGTAGAATATGTAGGAGCCAATATGGGCATCCAGGTCCCGCTATTGGTTATTGACCGGAGACGTGTCTCGGTCATGTCTACATTGTTCTCGAACCGTAGGGTCCGCACGCTTAACGTTACGATGACAGTTATTATGAGTTTATTCATTTTGATGTACCGAAGGAGTTCGGAGTCCCGGATGTGATCACGGACATGACGAGGAGTCTCGAAATGGTCGAGACATAAATAATTATATATTGGAAGCCTATGTTTGGACATCGGATGCATTCCAGGTGAAATCAGGATTTTACCAGAATACCGGGAGGGTTACCGGAACCCCCCGGGGGCATAATGGGCCAACATGGGCCTTGGAGGAGAGGTGAGAGGGCTGCCCTCATGGGCTGCGCGCCTCCCCCCTTCCCCTAGTCCTATTAGGACTAGGAGAGGTGGGCGCCCCCTCTCTCTCTCCCCCTTGGAGAATCCTAGTCCAACTAGGATTGGGGGGGGGGGAATCCTACTCCCAGAGGGAGTAGGACTCTCTGGCGCGCCAGGCTTGGCCGGCCAGCCCCTCCCCCTTGGCTCCTTTATATACGGGGGCAGGGGGCACCCCAGAAACACACAATTGATCATTGAGATCTTTCCTTAGCCGTGTGCGGTGCCCCCTTCCACCAAATTCCACCTCGATCATATCGTTGCAGTGCTTAGGCGAAGCCCTGCGCCGGTAACACATTAAGATCGTCACCACGCCGTCGTGCTGACGGAACTCTTCCTCGACGCTTTGCTAGATCGGAGCCCGGGGATCGTCATCGAGCTGAACGTGTGCCAAGAACTCGGAGGTGCCGGAGTAACGGTGCTGTGATCGGTTGGATCGCGAGGAGAACGTACGACTACTTCCTCTACGTTGTGTCATCGCTTCCGCTTCGGTCTACGAGGGTACGTAGACAACACTCTCCCCTCTCGTTGCTATGCATCACCATGATCTTGCGTGTGCGTAGGAAATTTTTTGAAATTACTACGTTCCCCAACAGTGGCATCCGAGCCTAGGTTTTTATGGTTTGATGTTATTTGCACGAGTAGAACACAAGTGAGTTGTGGACGATACAAGTCATACTGCCTACCAGCATGTCATACTTTGGTTCAGCGGTATTGTTGGACGAGACGATCCGGACCAACCTTACGCGTACGCTTACGCGAGACCGGTTCCCTCGACGTGCTTTGCACATAGATGGCTTGCGGAAGACTGTCTCTCCAACTTTAGTTGAACCGAGTGTGGCTACGCCCGGTCCTTGAGAAGGTTAAAACGGAGTCTATTTGACAAACTATCGTTGTGGTTTTTGATGCGTAGGTAAGATGAATTCTTGCTTAAAGCCCGTAGCAGCCACGTAAAACTTGCAACAACAAAGTAGAGGACGTCTAACTTGTTTTTGCAGGGCATGTTGTGATGTGATATGGTCAAGACATGATGCTAAATTTTATTGTATGAGATGATCATGTTTTGTAACCGAGTTATCGGCAACTGGCAGGAGCCATATGGTTGTCGCTTTATTGTATGCAATGCAATCGCGATGTAATGCTTTACTTTATTACTAAGCGGTAGTGATAGTCGTGGAAGCATAAGATTGGCGAGACGACAACGATGCTGCGATGAAGATCAAGGTGTCGCGCCGGTGACGATGGTGATCATGACGGTGCTTCGAAGATGGAGATCACAAGCACAAGATGATGATGGCCATATCATATCACTTATATTGATTGCATGTGATGTTTATCCTTTTATGCATCTTATCTTGCTTTGATTGACGGTAGCATTATAAGATGATATCTCACTAAATTATCAAGAAGTGTTCTCCCTGAGTATGCACCGTTGCGAAAGTTCTTCGTGCTGAGACACCACGTGATGATCGGGTGTGATAGGCTCTACGTTCAAATACAACGGGTGCAAAACAGTTGCACACGCGGAATACTCAGGTTTAACTTGACGAGCCTAGCATATAACAGATATGGCCTCGGAACACGGAGACCGAAAGGTCGAGCGTGAATCATATAGTAGATATGATCAACATATTGATGTTCACCATTGAAACTACTCCATCTCACGTGATGATTGGACATGGTTTAGTTGATTTGGATCACGTGATCACTTAGAGGATTAGAGGGATGTCTATCTAAGTGGGAGTTCTTAAGTAATATGATTAATTGAACTTAAATTTATCATGAACTTAGTACCTGATAGTATCTTGCTTGTCTATGTTGTGTAGATAGATGGCTCGTGCTGTTGTTCCGTTGAATTTTAATGCGTTCCTTGAGAAAGCAAAGTTGAAAGATGATGGTAGCAATTACACGGACTGGGTCCGTAACTTGAGGATTATCCTCATTGCTGCACAGAAGAATTACGTCCTGGAAGCACCGCTGGGTGCCAGGCCTGGTGCAAGAGCTACGCCAGATGTTGTGAACGTCTGGCAAAGCAAAGCTGATGACTACTCTATAGTTCAGTGTGCCATGCTTTACGGCTTAGAACCGGGACTTCAACGACGTTTTGAACACGATGGAGCATATGAGATGTTCCAGGAGTTGAAGTTAATATTTCAAGCAAATGCCCGGATTGAGAGATATGAAGTCTCCAATAAGTTCTATAGCTGTAAAATGGAGGAGAACGGTTCTGTCAGTGAGCATATACTCAGAATGTCTGGGTATAACAATCACTTGATTCAACTGGGAGTTAATCTTCCGGATGATTGCGTCATTGACAGAATTCTCCAATCACTGCCACCAAGCTACAAGAGCTTCGTGATGAACTATAATATGAAAGGGATGACCAAAACTATGCCCGAGCTCTTCGCGATGCTAAAAGCCGCGGAGGTAGAAATCAAAAAGGAGCATCAAGTGTTGATGGTTAACAAAACCACTAGTTTCAAGAAAAAGGGCAAAGGGAAGAAAAAGGGGAACTTCAAAAAGAACAGCAAGCAAGTTGCTACTCAAGAGAAGAAACCCAAGTCTGGACCTAAGCCTGAAACTGAGTGCTTCTATTGCAAGCAGACTGGTCACTGGAAGCGGAACTGCCCCAAGTATTTGGCGGATAAGAAGGATGGCAAGGTTAACAAAGGTATATATGATATACATGTTATTGATGTGTACCTTACTAATTCTCGCAGTAGCACCTGGGTATTTGATACTGGTTCTGTTGCTAATATTTGCAACTCAAAACAGGGGCTACGGATTAAGCGAAGATTGGCTAAGGACGAGGTGACGATGCGCGTGGGAAATGGTTCCAAAGTCGATGTGATCACGGTCGGCACGCTACCTCTACATCTACCTTCGGGATTAATATTAGATCTAAATAATTGTTATTTAGTACCAGCGTTGAGCATGAACATTATATCTGGATCTTGTTTGATGCGAGACGGTTATTCATTTAAATCAGAGAATAATGGTTGTTCTATTTATATGAGTAATATCTTTTATGGTCATGCACCATTAAAGAATGGTTTGTTCTTACTTAATCTCGATAGTAGTGATACACATATTCATAATGTTGAAGCCAAAAGATGCAGAGTTGATAATGATAGTGCAACTTATTTGTGGCACTGCCGTTTAGGTCATATCGGTGTAAAACGCATGAAGAAACTCCATACTGATGGACTTTTGGAGTCACTTGATTATGAATCACTTGGCACTTGCGAACCGTGCCTTATGGGCAAGATGACTAAAACACCGTTCTCCGGTACTGTGGAGAGAGCAACAGATTTATTGGAAATCATACATACTGATGTATGTGGTCCAATGAATGTTGAGGCTCGTGGCGGATATCGTTATTTTCTCACCTTCACTGATGATTTAAGCAGATATGGGTATATCTACTTAATGAAACACAAGTCTGAAACATTTGAAAAGTTCAAAGAATTTCAGAGTGAAGTGGAAAATCATCGTAACAAGAAAATAAAGTTTCTACGATCTGATCGTGGAGGAGAATATTTGAGTTACGAGTTTGGTCTACATTTGAAACAAAGCGGAATAGTTTCGCAACTCACGCCACCCGGAACACCACAACGTAATGGTGTGTCCGAACGTCGTAATCGTACTTTACTGGATATGGTGCGATCTATGATGTCTCTTACCGATTTACCGCTATCTTTTTGGGGTTATGCTTTAGAGACGGCCGCATTCACGTTAAATAGGGCACCATCAAAATCCGTTGAGACGACGCCTTATGAACTGTGGTTTGGCAAGAAACCAAAGTTGTCGTTTCTTAAAGTTTGGGGCTGCGATGCTTATGTGAAAAAGCTTCAACCTGATAAGCTCGAACCCAAATCGGAAAAATGTGTCTTCATAGGATACCCAAAGGAGACTATTGGGTATACCTTCTATCACAGATCCGAAGGCAAAATTTTTGTTGCTAAAGTCGGAAACTTTCTAGAGAAGGAGTTTCTCTCGAAAGAAGTGAGTGGGAGGAAAGTAGAACTTGATGAGATAACAGTATCTACTCCCTTATTGAGAAGTAGTACATCACAGAAATCTGTTTCTGTGACACCTACATCAAATAGGGAGGAAGCTAATGATAATGATCATGAAACTTCAGATCAAGTTTCTACTGAACTTCGTAGATCAACCAGAGTAAGATCCGCACCAGAGTGGTACGGTAATCCTATTTTGGAAGTCATGTTACTAGACCATGATGAACCTACGAACTATGAAGAAGCGATGGTGAGCCTAGATTCCGCAAAGTGGCTTGAGGCCATGAAATCTGAGATGGGATCCATGTATGAGAACAAAGTGTGGACTTTGGTTGACTTGCCCGATGATCGGCAAGCAATTGAGAATAAATGGATTTTTAAGAAGAAGACTGACGCTGATGGTAATGTTACTGTCTATAAAGCTCGACTTGTTGCAAAAGGTTTTCGACAAGTTCAAGGGATTGACTACGATGAGACTTTCTCACCCGTAGCGATGCTTAAGTCTGTCCGAATCATGTTAGCAGTTGCCGCATTTTATGATTATGAAATTTGGCAAATGGATGTCAAAACTGCATTCCTGAATGGATTTCTGGAAGAAGAGTTGTATATGATGCAACCAGAAGGTTTTGTCGATCCAAAGGGAGCTAACAAAGTGTGCAAGCTCCAGCGATCCATTTATGGACTGGTGCAAGCCTCTCGGAGTTGGAATAAACGCTTTGATAGTGTGATCAAAGCATTTGGTTTTATACAGACTTTTGGAGAAGCCTGTATTTACAAGAAAGTGAGTGGGAGCTCTGTAGCATTTCTGATATTATATGTGGATGACATATTGCTGATCGGAAATAATATAGAATTTCTGGATAGCATAAAGGGATACTTGAATAAGAGTTTTTCAATGAAAGACCTCGGTGAAGCTGCTTACATATTGGGCATTAAGATCTATAGAGATAGATCAAGACGCTTAATAGGACTTTCACAAAGCACATACCTTGACAAAGTTTTGAAAAAGTTCAAAATGGATCAGGCAAAGAAAGGGTTCTTGCCTGTGGCACAAGGTGTGAAGTTGAGTAAGACTCAATGCCCGACCACCGCAGAAGATAGAGAGAAAATGAAAAATGTTCCCTATGCTTCAGCCATAGGCTCTATCATGTATGCAATGCTGTGTACCAGACCTGATGTGTGCCTTGCTGTAAGTTTAGCAGGAAGGTACCAAAGTAATCCAGGAGTGGATCACTGGACAGCGGTCAAGAACATCCTTAAGTACTTAAGAAGGACTAAGGATATGTTTCTCATTTATGGAGGTGACAAAGAGCTCGTCGTAAACGGTTACGTCGATGCGAGCTTTGACACTGATCCGGACGATTCTAAATCGCAAACCGGATACGTATTTACATTAAACGGTGCAGCTGTCAGTTGGTGCAGTTCTAAACAAAGCGTCGTGGCGGGATCTACATGTGAAGCTGAGTACATAGCCGCTTCGGAAGCAGCTAATGAAGGAGTCTGGATGAAAGAGTTCATATCCGATCTAGGTGTTGTACCTAGTGTATCGGGTCCAATGAAAATCTTTTGTGACAATACTGGTGCAATTGCCTTGGCAAAGGAATCCAGATTTCACAAAAGAACCAAACACATCAAAAGACGCTTCAACTCCATCCGGGATTTGGTCCAGGTGGGAGACATAGAGATATGCAAGATACATACGGATCTGAATGTTGCAGACCCGTTGACTAAGCCTCTTCCATGAGCAAAACATGATCAGCACCAAGACTCCATGGGTGTTAGAATCATTACTTTGTAATCTAGATTATTGACTCTAGTGCAAGTGGGAGACTGAAGGAAATATGCCCTAGAGGCAATAATAAAGTTATTATTTATTTCCTTATATCATGGTAAATGTTTATTATTCATGCTAGAATTGTATTAACTGGAAACATAATACATGTGTGAATACATAGACAAACAGAGTGTCACTAGTATGCCTCTACTTGACTAGCTCATTAATCAAAGATGGTTATGTTTCCTAGCCATGAACAAAGAGTTGTTATTTGATTAACGAGATCACATCATTAGTTGAATGATCTGATTGACATGACACATTCCATTAGCATAGCACTCGATCGTTTAGTATGTTGCTATTGCTTTTATCCATGACTTATACATGTTCCTTTAACTATGAGATTATGCAACTCCCGTTTACCGTAGGAACACTTTGTGTGCTACCAAACGTCACAACGTAACTGGGTGATTATAAAGGTGCTCTACAGGTGTCTCCGAAGGTACATATTGGGTTGGCATATTTCAAGATGAGGATTTGTCACTCCGATTGTCGGAGAGGTATCTCAGGGCCTTCTCGGTAATGCACATCACATAAAGCCTTGCAAGCATTGCAACCAATGAGTTAGTTGCGAGATGATGTATTACGGAACGAGTAAAGAGACTTGCCGGTAACGAGATTGAACTAGGTATTGGATACCGACGATCGAATCTCGGGCAAGTAACATACCGATGACAAAGGGAACAGCATATGTTATTATGCGGTCTGACCGATAAAGATCTTCGTAGAATATGTAGGAGCCAATATGGGCATCCAGGTCCCGCTATTGGTTATTGACCGGAGACGTGTCTCGGTCATGTCTACATTGTTCTCGAACCGTAGGGTCCGCACGCTTAACGTTACGATGACAGTTATTATGAGTTTATTCATTTTGATGTACCGAAGGAGTTCGGAGTCCCGGATGTGATCACGGACATGACGAGGAGTCTCGAAATGGTCGAGACATAAATAATTATATATTGGAAGCCTATGTTTGGACATCGGATGCATTCCAGGTGAAATCGGGATTTTACCGGAATACCGGGAGGGTTACCGGAACCCCCCGGGGGCATAATTGTTGGGGAACGTTGCAGAAAATTAAAAATTTTCCTACGGTTTCACCAAGATCCATCTATGAGTTCATCTAGCAACGAGTATTCAGATTAGATAGCATCTACATACCACTTTGTAGATCGCAACGGAAGCGTTCAAGTGAACGTGGATGAGGTAGTCGTACTCCGCGTTCAACACACATACGGGACGGGAGACGTCTCCTCCTTCTTGATCCAGCAAGGGGGAAGGAGAGGTTGAGGAAGATCCAGCACGACGGTGTGGTGGTGGATGCAGCAGAACTCCGGCAGGGCTTCGCTAAGCAACTACGGGAGGAGGAGGAGGTGTTGCAGGGAGGAGGGGGCGCCAGGGCATATGGTGTGCTGCCCCCCACCCCTGCCCACCTTTATATAGATGCATTAGAGGGGGGGAGGGCACATCCTTGCCCCTTCCTCCAAGGAAGGGGTGCGGCTAAGAGGGGGGGAGGAGTCCATCCTCCCCAAGGCACCTCGGAGGTGCCTTCCCCCCTTTGGACTCTCCCTCCTCCAAGTTTCCTTGGCGCATGGGCCCTTGGGGCTGGTTCCCCTTGGCCCAAGTGGCCCCCCAAGGCAGGTGGCCCCACCTGGTGGACCCCGGGACCCCTCCGGTGGTCCCGGTACAATACCGATAACACCGAAACTTGTCCCGATGGCCAAAATAGCACTTCCTATATATAATTCTTTACCTCCGGACCATTCCGGAACTCCTCGTGACGTCCGGGATCTCATCCGGGACTCCGAACAACATTCGGGTTACTGCACATACATATCTTCACAACCCTAGCGTCACCGAACCTTAAGTGTGTAGACCCTACGGGTTCGGGAGACATGCAGACATGACCGAGACGGCTCTCGGGCAATAACCAACAGCGGGATCTGGATACCCATGTTGTCTCCCACATGCTCCACGATGATCACATCGGATGAACCACGATGTCAAGGATTCAATTAATCCCGTATACGATTCCCTTTGTCAATCGGTATTTTACTTGCCCGAGATTCGATCGTCGGTATACCAATACCTCGTTCAATCTCGTTACCGGCAAGTCACTTTTCTCGTTACCGTAATGCATGATCCCGTGATCAAACACTTTGATCACATTGAGCTCATTGTGATGATGCATTACCGAGAGGGCCCGGTGATACCTCTCCGTCAAGCGGAGTGACAAATCCCAGTCTCGATCCATGTCAACCCAACAGACACTTTCAGAGATACCCGTAGCATACCTTTATAGTCACCCAGTTACGTTGTGACGTTTGGCATACCCAAAGCACTCCTACGGTATCCGGGAGTTACACGATCTCATGGTCTAAGGAAAGGATACTTGACATTGGAAAACTCTAGCAAACGAACTATGCGATCTCATGCTATGTTTAGGATTGGGTCTTGTCCATCACATCATTCTCCTAATGATGTGATCCCGTTATCGATGACATCCAATGTCCATAGTCAGGAAACCATGACTATCTGTCGATCAACGAGCTAGTCAACTAGAGGCTCACTAGGGACATGTTGTTGTCTGTTATTCACACATGTATTACGATTTCCGGTTAACACAATTATAGCACGAATAAAGACAATTATCATGAATAAGGAAATATAATAATAATGCTTTTATTATTGCCTCTAGGGCATATTTCCAACAGTCTCCCACTTGCACTAGAGTCAATAATCTAGTTACATTGTGATGAATCGAACACCCATAGAGTTCTGGTGCTGATCATGTTTTGCCTTAGGGAGAGGTTTAGTCAACGGATCTGCGACATTCAGATCCGTGTGCACTTTACAAATTTCTATGTCTCCATCTTGAACATTTTCACGAATGGAGTTGAAGCGACGCTTGATGTGCCTGGTCTTCTTGTGAAACCTGGGCTCCTTTGCAAGTGCAATAGCTCCAGTGTTGTCACAGAAGAGCTTGATTGGCCCCGACGCATTGGGTATGACTCCGAGGTCGGTGATGAACTCCTTCACCCAAATTGCTTCATGTGCTGCCTCCGAGGCTGCCATGTACTCCGCTTCACATGTAGATCCCGCCACGACGCTTTGCTTGCAACTGCACCAGCTTACTGCCCCACCATTCAAAATATACACGTATCCGGTTTGTGACTTAGAGTCATCCAGATCTGTGTCGAAGCTAGCGTCGACGTAACCTTTTACGACGAGCTCTTCGTCACCTCCATAAACGAGAAACATTTCCTTGGTCCTTTTCAGGTACTTCAGGATATTCTTGACCGCTGTCCAGTGTTCCTTGCCGGGATTACTTTGGTACCTTCCTACCAAACTTACGGCAAGGTTTACATCAGGTCTGGTACACAGCATGGCATACATAATAGAACCTATGGCTGAGGCATAGGGGATGATGCTCATCTCTTCTATTTCTTCTGCCGTGGTCGGGCATTGAGCTGAGCTCAATTTCACACCTTGTAACACAGGTAAGAACCCCTTCTTAGATTGATCCATATTGAACTTCTTCAATATCTTATCAAGGTATGTGCTTTGTGAAAGACCTATGAGGCGTCTCGATCTATCTCTATAGATCTTGATGCCTAATATATAAGCAGCTTCTCCAAGGTCCTTCATTGAAAAACTTTTATTCAAGTAGGCCTTAATGCTGTCCAAGAGTTCTATATCATTTCCCATCAAAAGTATGTCGTCTACATATAATATGAGAAATGTTACAGCGCTCCCACTCACTTTCTTGTGAACACAGGCTTCTCCATAAGTCTGTGTAAACCCAAACGCTTTGATCATCTCATCAAAGCGAATGTTCCAACTCCGAGATGCTTGCACCAGCCCATAAATCGAGCGTTGGAGCTTGCACACCTTGTCAGCATTCTTAGGATCGACAAAACCTTCCGGCTGCATCATATACAATTCTTCCTTAAGGAAACCATTAAGGAATGCCGTTTTGACGTCCATTTGCCATATCTCATAATCATAGTATGCGGCAATTGCTAACATGATTCGGACGGACTTCAGCTTCACTACCGGTGAGAAAGTCTCATCGTAGTCAACCCCTTGAACTTGTCGATAACCCTTAGCGACAAGCCGAGCTTTATAGATGGTCACATTACCATCCGCGTCTGTCTTCTTCTTAAAGATCCATTTATTTTCTATCGCTCGCCGTTCAACGGGCAAGTCAGTCAAAGTCCATACTTCGTTTTCATACATGGATCCTATCTCGGATTTCATGGCTTCTAGCCATTTGTCGGAATCCGGGCCCGCCATTGCTTCCTCATAGTTCGAAGGTTCACCGTTGTCTAACAACATGATTTCCAAGACAGGGTTGCCGTACCACTCTGGTGCGGAACGTGTCCTTGTAGACCTTCGAATTTCAGTAGGAGCTTGATCAGAAGCATCTTGATCATCATCATTAATTTCCTCTCTAGTCGGTGCAGGCACCTCAGGAACGATTTCTTGAGTTTCGCCATTTTCCGGTTCAAGAGGTAACACTTCATCAAGTTCTACTTTCCTCCCACTTACTTCTTTCGAGAGAAACTCTTTCTCCAGAAAGGATCCATTCTTGGCAACAAAGATCTTGCCTTCGGATCCGAGGTAGAAGGTATACCCAACAGTTTCTTTTGGGTATCCTATGAAGACGCATTTTTCCGATTTGGGTTCGAGCTTTTCTAGTTGAAGTTTCTTGACATAAGCATCGCATCCCCAAACTTTTAGAAACGACAGCTTAGGTTTCTTCCCAAACCATAATTCATATGGTGTCGTCTCAACGGATTTCGATGGAGCCCTATTTAAAGTGAATGCGGCAGTCTCTAAAGCATAGCCCCAAAAAGATAGCGGTAAGTCGGTAAGAGACATCATAGATCGCACCATATCTAATAGAGTGCGATTACGACGTTCGGACACACCATTACGTTGAGGTGTTCCAGGCGGCGTGAGTTGTGAAACTATTCCACATTTTCTTAAGTGTGTGCCAAATTCATGACTCAAGTATTCTCCTCCACGATCTGATCGTAGAAACTTGACCTTTTTCTCACGTTGATTTTCAACCTCATTCTGAAATTCCTTGAACTTTTCGAAGGTTTCAGACTTGTGTTTCATTAAGTAGGCATACCCATATCTACTCAAGTCATCAGTGAGGGTGAGAACATAACGATAGCCACCGCAAGCCTCAACACTCATTGGACCGCACACATCGGTATGTATGATTTCCAATAAGTTGGTTGCTCGCTCCATTGTTCCTGAGAACGGAGTCTTGGTCATTTTACCCATGAGGCATGGTTCGCACGTGTCAAATGATTCATAATCAAGAGACTCTAAAAGTCCATCTGCATGGAGCTTCTTCATGCGTTTGACACCTATGTGACCAAGGCGGCAGTGCCACAAATATGTGGGACTATTGTTATCAACTTTAACTCTTTTGGTATTCACACTATGAATATGTGTATCATCACGTACGAGATTCATTAAGAATAAACCATCAACCATCGGAGCATGACCATAAAACATATCTCTCATATAAATAGAACAACCATTATTCTCGGATTTAAATGAGTAGCCATCTCGAATTAAACGAGATCCAGATACAATGTTCATGCTCAAACTTGGCACTAAATAACAATTATTGAGGTTTAAAACTAATCCCGTAGGTAAATGCAGAGGCAGCGTGCCGACGGCGATCACATCGACCTTGGAACCATTCCCGACGCGCATCGTCACCTCGTCCCTCGCCAGTCTCCGTTTATTCCGCAGCTCCTGCTTTGAGTTACAAATATGAGCAACTGCACCGGTATCAAATACCCAAGAGCTACTACGAGTACTGGTAAGGTACACATCAATTACATGTATATCACATATACCTTTGGTTTTGCCGGCCTTCTTGTCCGCTAAGTATTTGGAGCAGTTCCGCTTCCAGTGACCACTTCCCTTGCAATAAAAACACTCAGTCTCGGGCTTGGGTCCATTCTTTGGCTTCTTCCCGGCAACTTGCTTACCGGGCGCCGCAACTTCCTTGCCGTCCTTCTTGAAGTTCTTTTTACCCTTGCCCTTCTTGAACTTAGTGGTTTTATTCACCATCAACACTTGATGCTCCTTCTTGATTTCTACCTCTGCTGATTTCAGCATAGCATATACCTCAGGAATGGTCTTTACCATCCCCTGCATATTGTAGTTCATCACAAAGCTCTTGTAGATAGGTGGAAGCGACTGGAGGATTCTGTCAATGACCGCTTCTTCCGGGAGATTAACTTCCAGTTGAGTCATGCGGTTGTGCAACCCAGACATTTTGAGTATGTGTTCACTGACAGAACTATTTTCCTCCATCTTACAGCTAAAGAATTTGTCGGAGACTTCATATCTCTCGACCCGGGCATGAGCTTGGAAAACCATTTTCAGCTCTTCGAACATCTCATATGCTCCATGTCTCTCAAAACGCTTTTGGAGTCCCGGCTCTAAGCTGTAAAGCATGCCGCACTGAACGAGGGAGTAATCATCGCAGCGTGACTGCCAAGCGTTCATAACGTCTTGTTCTGCAGGGAGAATAGGTGCGTCACCCAGCAGTGCTCTTAGGACATAATCTTTCTTGGCAGCTATGAGGATGATCCTCAGGTTCCGGACCCAGTCCGTATAGTTGCTACCATCGTCTTTCAGCTTGGTTTTCTCTAGGAACGCGTTGAAGTTGAGGACTACGTTGGCCATTTGATCTACAAGACATATTGTAAATATTTAGACTAAGTTCATGATAATAAAGTTCATTTAATCAAATTTAATGAACTCCCACTTAGATAGACATCCCTCTACTAGTCATCTAAGTATTACATGATCCGAGTCAACTAGGCCGTGTCCGATCATCACGTGAGACGGACTAGCCAACATCGGTGAACATCTTCATGTTGATCGTATCTTCTATACGACTCATGCTCGACCTTTCGGTCTTCTGTGTTCCGAGGCCATGTCTGTACATGCTAGGCTCGTAAAGTCAACCTAAGTGTTTTGCGTGTGTAAATCTGTCTTACACCCGTTGTATGCGAACGTAAGGACCTATCACACCCGATCATCACGTGGTGCTTCGGAACGACGAACCTTAGCAACGGTGCACAGTTAGGGAGAACACTTTCTTGAAATTATTATGAGGGATCATCTTATTTACTACCGTCGTCCTAAGTAAACAAGATGCAAAAACATGATAAACATCACATGAATCAAATAATAAACATGACATGATATGGCCAATATCACATTGCTCCTTTGATCTCCATCTTGGGGCTCCATGATCATCTTGTCACCGGCTTGACACCATGATCTTCATCATCGTGTCTCCATGAAGTTGCTCGCCAACTATTACTTCTACTACTATGGCTAACGCGTTTAGCAATAAAGTAAAGTAACTTACATGGCGATTCTCAATGACACGCAGGTCATACAAAAAATAAAGACAACTCCTATGGCTCCTGCCGGTTGTCATACTCATCGACATGCAAGTCGTGATTCCTATTACAATAGCATGAACATCTCATACATCACATATAGATCATTCATCATACATCACAACTTTGGCCATATCATATCACAAAGCACTTGCTGCAAAAACAAGTTAGACGTCCTCTAATTGTTGTTGCAAGTTTTACGTGGCTGAATTAGGGTTCTAGCAAGAACGTTTTCTTACCTACGTTCAAACCACAACGTGATTTGTCAATCTCTATTTACCCTTCATAAGGACCCTGTTCATCGAATCCGATCCAACTAAAGTAGGAGAGACAGACACCCGCCAGCCACCTTATGCAACTAGTGCATGTTAGTCGGTGGAACCGGTCTCACGTAAGCGTACGTGTAAGGTTGGTCCGGGCCGCTTCATCCCACAATACCGCTGAATCAAGATTGACTAGTAACGGCAAGAAGAATTGACAACATCTACGCCCACAACAAATTGTGTTCTACTCGCACAAGAAGAACTATGCATAGACCTAGCTCATGATGCCACTGTTGGGGAACGTTGCAGAAAATTAAAATTTTTCCTACGGTTTCACCAAGATCCATCTATGAGTTCATCTAGCAACGAGTATTCAGATTAGATAGCATCTACATACCACTTTGTAGATCGCAACGGAAGCGTTCAAGTGAACGTGGATGAGGTAGTCGTACTTGCCGTGATCCAATTCACCGATGATCTAGTACCGAACGGACGGCACCTCCGCGTTCAACACACGTACGGGACGGGAGACGTCTCCTCCTTCTTGATCCAGCAAGGGGGAAGGAGAGGTTGAGGAAGATCCAGCACGACGGTGTGGTGGTGGATGCAACAGAACTCCGGCAGGGCTTCGCTAAGCAACTACGGGAGGAGGAGGAGGTGTTGCAGGGAGGAGGGGGCGCCAGGGCATATGGTGTGCTGCCCCCCACCCCTTCCCACCTTTATATAGATGCATTAGAGGGGGGGAGGGCGCAGCCTTGCCCCTTCCTCCAAGGAAGGGGTGCGGCCAAGAGGGGGGAGGAGTCCATCCTCCCCAAGGCACCTCGGAGGTGCCTTCCCCCCTTTGGACTCTCCCTCCTCCAAGTTTCCTTGGCGCATGGGCCCTTGGGGCTGGTTCCCCTTGGCCCAAGTGGCCCCCCAAGGCAGGTGGCCCCACCTGGTGGACCCCGGGACCCCTCCGGTGGTCCCGGTACAATACCGATAACACCGAAACTTGTCCCGATGGCCAAAATAGCACTTCCTATATATAATTCTTTACCTCCGGACCATTCCGGAACTCCTCGTGACGTCCGGGATCTCATCCGGGACTCCGAACAACATTCGGGTTACTGCACATACATATCTTCACAACCCTAGCGTCACCGAACCTTAAGTGTGTAGACCCTACGGGTTCGGGAGACATGCAGACATGACCGAGACGGCTCTCGGGCAATAACCAACAGCGGGATCTGGATACCCATGTTGGCTCCCACATGCTCCACGATGATCACATCGGATGAACCACGATGTCAAGGATTCAATTAATCCCGTATACGATTCCCTTTGTCAATCGGTATTTTACTTGCCCGAGATTCGATCGTCGGTATACCAATACCTCGTTCAATCTCGTTACCGGCAAGTCACTTTTCTCGTTACCGTAATGCATGATCCCGTGATCAAACACTTTGATCACATTGAGCTCATTGTGATGATGCATTACCGAGAGGGCCCGGTGATACCTCTCCGTCAAGCGGAGTGACAAATCCCAGTCTCGATCCATGTCAACCCAACAGACACTTTCAGAGATACCCGTAGCATACCTTTATAGTCACCCAGTTACGTTGTGACGTTTGGCATACCCAAAGCACTCCTACGGTATCCGGGAGTTACACGATCTCATGGTCTAAGGAAAGGATACTTGACATTGGAAAACTCTAGCAAACGAACTATGCGATCTCATGCTATGTTTAGGATTGGGTCTTGTCCATCACATCATTCTCCTAATGATGTGATCCCGTTATCGATGACATCCAATGTCCATAGTCAGGAAACCATGACTATCTGTCGATCAACGAGCTAGTCAACTAGAGGCTCACTAGGGACATGTTGTTGTCTGTTATTCACACATGTATTACGATTTCCGGTTAACACAATTATAGCACGAATAAAGACAATTATCATGAATAAGGAAATATAATAATAATGCTTTTATTATTGCCTCTAGGGCATATTTCCAACAATAATGGGCCAACATGGGCCTTGGAGGAGAGGTGAGAGGGCTGCCCTCATGGGCTGCGCGCCTCCCCCCTTCCCCTAGTCCTATTAGGACTAGGAGAGGTGGGCGCCCCCTCTCTCTCTCTCCCCCTTGGAGAATCCTAGTCCAACTAGGATTGGGGGGGGGGAATCCTACTCCCAGAGGGAGTAGGACTCTCTGGCGCGCCAGGCTTGGCCGGCCAGCCCCTCCCCCTTGGCTCCTTTATATACGGGGGCAGGGGGCACCCCAGAAACACACAATTGATCATTGAGATCTTTCCTTAGCCGTGTGCGGTGCCCCCTTCCACCAAATTCCACCTCGATCATATCGTTGCAGTGCTTAGGCGAAGCCCTGCGCCGGTAACACATCAAGATCGTCACCACGCCGTCGTGCTGACGGAACTCTTCCTTGACGCTTTGCTGGATCGGAGCCCGGGGATCGTCATCGAGCTGAACGTGTGCCAAGAACTCGGAGGTGCCGGAGTAACGGTGCTGTGATCGGTTGGATCGCGAGGAGAACGTACGACT
This sequence comes from Aegilops umbellulata, assembly GCA_032464435.1. Taxonomy (NCBI): domain Eukaryota; kingdom Viridiplantae; phylum Streptophyta; class Magnoliopsida; order Poales; family Poaceae; genus Aegilops; species Aegilops umbellulata. The sequence goes on from CP136059.1 coordinate 216,979,051, forward strand.
ACTTCCTCTACGTTGTGTCATCGCTTCCGCTTCGGTCTACGAGGGTACGTAGACAACACTCTCCCCTCTCGTTGCTATGCATCACCATGATCTTGCGTGTGCGTAGGAAATTTTTTGAAATTACTACGTTCCCCCACAGTACGAGGGTTCACTGGTTCGCTGCGGTGTGAGGCTGCCGTCGCCGCAGAATAACAAGGGGTTTGGGTGAGTAGAGGGATGGCCTGGCCAGCGGTGGGAGTAGTAGGGGGCGATGAGGCCTCCGCCGCATCGCAGCCGGCCACGGAGGCAGGAGAACGAGGCACGACCAGCGCTGGTTTGTGCGGCTGGAGCAAGAAGACCAGAGGTTGAAGAAGCACTATGGCCGTTGGCTGGACATCATACGGTCACTGGAGCTAGAATCGTGCATATTGACTAAGTTGACAAAGCCCTCCGTCTCCGTCAACTTAGTAGGCCCACAAGTTAGCCTGCCACTATATTGGGTCCCAGCTAACAGGGGGAGTATTCATTTTTTTGCGTAATAAGGAGGCACTTCCTTGCGTGCGAAGATATAGCTGGTGGGTCCGAGCTGTCAGCGGCGGTAACGTCTTTTTCGCGAAATACAGAGGCCCTTTCGGTGGGTCCCTGATGTCAGGTGGAGGAATCGTTATTTTGCACGTAATAAGGAGGCATTTCCTTGCGTGCGGCCATGGACCCAGCTGTCGGCCTTTCCACGTACAGTCCACGTCAGATGCATGTCGGTCGTTGACCACGTTGACTAGGCCGCGCTGAGAGCACCAGGGCGGTGGACGACGGCGAGGCCTAGGAAGGGAATGACACGGAGGCAGGGAAGACTCAGCAGTTGTTTCCCACGCGGAGGGGAGTACGACTGTACGAGGGTTTACTGGTTCATCTGCCGTCACCGGAGAATAACAGCAGGTGTGGGTGAGTAGAGGGATGGCTAGGCCAGCGATGGGAGTACGGTAGGGCGGTGATGCCTGCGCGGTAGCACAACCGGCCGCGGGGAGGAGGGAGCAGGCAGTCCCGCCGGCGCTTGTTTGAGCGCCTGGAGCAGGAAAAGCAGAGATTGAAGAGGCACGACGGCCGTTGGATGGACATCGTACGGTCACTGGAGCTAGAATCGTTCATATTGACTAAGTTGACAAAGCCCTCCGTCCCCGTCAACTTAGTAGGCCCACAAGTCAGCCTCCCACCATGGTGGGTCCCAGCTAGCAGGGTGAGTATTCATTTTTCTGTGCGTAATAAGGAGGAACTTCCGGTGGGTCTGAGCTGACAGCGGGGGGAACGATTTTTCGCGAAATACGGTGGTCCGTCCGGTGGGTCCCAGCAGTCAGGGGTAAACTTTTTTTTCGCGAAATACGGTGGCCCGTTCGGTGGGTCCCAGCAGTCAGGGGGAAAATGTTTTTTCCGTGAAATACTGGTGGCCTGTCCGATGGGTCCCTACTGTCAGGTGGAGGAATAACTATTTTGCGCATAATAAGGAGGCACTTCCTTGCGGCTGTCGTGGACCCAGCTGTCAGCCTCTCCACGTACAATACTCTTCCGATGGAAGTCGGTCGTTGACGACATTGACCACGCCGCGCCGAGAGCACCACGGCGGTGGACGACGACGAGGCCAAGGAAGGGGACGACGCGGCAGTGGATGCCCACGCAGAGAGGAGTACGAGGGTTCACTGGTTCTGCTGCGGTGTGAGGCTGCCGTCGCCGCAGAATAACAGGGGGAGTGGGTGAGTGGAGGGATTGCCTGGCCAGCGGTGGGAGTAGTATGGGGACGGTAAGGCCTCTGCGGCAGCACAGCCGGCCACGGGAGGCAGGAGCATGCGGCACGACCGACGCTGCTTTGGGCGGCTAGGGCAAGAAGACCAGAGGTTGAAGAAGCACTATGGTTGTTGGATGGACATCGTACGGTCATTGGAGCTAGAATCGTGATGAATAATTTGACCGACATATACTAGTACTACTACTGTACTACTTACTAGTCGTATTTAGTGTCACAATTTATACATAGGTTTAACTAAGAAGTACGCACTTGAAGCCTAACTGATATATATGGCTTCTGCACAACATCTCCATCATCATTATCAGTACATCCTACGCAGGTGAGTTAGGATGCACTTGATCCCAGGAAGGTATCTATCCTTCAAACCAGAGGAGTGCTTCAAACTAACAACAGTACATAATATCCAACAAAAGAGGGTCGTGCTACAGCAGCAGAATACATGGCTCAGTCTAGATATCAGCACGAATCAAGCTGTGCATATTTGCTGTTGGCATGAACCACATCGCCGCATGTCGGGTTTGCAAAAGCCATCCATCGCATGGAAGCTTGATGCCTTTCACACACTGAAGATTATCTGCCAACAAGTTGTGTCGACGAATCTCTGGAGATGGTGATTCATGAAACCCATGGTATATGTCTAAACACAGCCCCCCCTCGCGAATGGAAGTTGCATAGCACGGTAATCATCGTCGGTGATATGATCGATGATTGGTTGGATGATCAGATAATTGAGCCCGAGGAACAAGGAGTGGTTGCCGAGGCTGTAAACCCGCCTCCAGTTGAATACGTCTGGCCCAACGGAGCCGAGATGTTTCTCGAACACGAAGCAGCCATAGCCATTAATGTCACGAACGCCCCATGCATTGTACTGCATGTGGTTTGATGTAATGGTTTGGTTAATTTGGTACGTGCGAATGAACATCAAATGACCGCCGTCAGCTGAACGAGCGATAAACCACCACCCATCGGCTGGTATGATTCCAGGTCCTGGAATCATGAAGGCCAGTGCATTTGTGTCTGCTGCAACAATTCAAATTGGAGACCGAAAGGACAAAAATAAACAATCATGTTCAGAGTATGTGTGGAATTAATATTATTATAACAGTGACACATATCATAGACAGAGAATTGCAATGTCATGGTCATAATCATACCCCAAGTTAAAAAATAAGCCAATGGCTTTCATATTCTAGCAATATGTCCTGGTTCAAACATCATGTAACAATGAGAGGAAAACAGCTATGATAGCGCCTACTCATATTCTACCATAGCACTTAATACTACTGTTCTCATATCAACTCTAAGCAACAACATGCGTTGTTATAAAAATCTTGTAAACGATTGACCACGCCGCGTCGAGAGCACCACGGCAGTGGACGAAGGCGAGGCCTAGGAAGGGGACGACACGGAGGCAGGGAAGACTCGGCAGTTGTTTCCCACGCGGAGGGGAGTACGACTATACGAGGGTTTACTGGCGTTTGCCATCGCCGGAGAATAACAGCAGGTGTGGGTGAGTAGAGGGATGGCTAGGCCAGTGATGGGAGTAAGGTGGGGCGGTGAGGCCTGCGCGGCAGCACAGCCGACCGCGGGGAGGAGGGAGCAGGTAGTCCCGCCGGCGCTTGTTTGAGCGGCTGGAGCAGGAAGAGCAGAGATTGAAGAAGCACGACGGCCGTTCGATGGACATCCAACAGTCACTGCTTGTGCGTCAACCTTTTTTTTAGGAAAGCCTCAAATCTATGGAAAACAGCATACAGCCCATCTGCCATTATTTCTAATAATTTACAGCCCATTTGCTAATTCTTAAGGTTTTTTGGAGCCCATATTCTTTTTGTTAGCATTACAACCCATATTGTGGCCACGGTTAAAAATTATATGAAATTTTGCATATTTCGGTGCGGTCCAAACTGTTTTTAATCCCGAAATTTCGACTTACATTCAAACTGATTTTAAAAATAAATGTATCTCAATATAAAATCCAACAAATTCTCCACGCATAAAAATTAATGTAATTTAAAATCTCGAAATGAAAAAAAGATATTTGAAACTAATTGCCGGTTTGATGTGTTTTAAAAATGTACATCCCATTTCTCATTACTGATAGGCCATTTTCTCGGCCAGCCGAATGAAGCTCTCCTCGTCTTGGAAGATTTGCAGCCCAACAGGCCTCACAAAGCGACTTACTTGGCAAATCACAAAAAAACTGGGCTGTGGTCGTGGACCCAGCTGTCAGCCTCTCCACGTACAGTACTCTTTCGATGGAAGTCGGTCGTTGACCACATTGACCATGCTGCGCCGAGAGCACCAAGGCGGTGGACGACAGCGAGGCCTAGGAAGGGGACGACGCGGAACCGAGGAAGACGCGGCAGTGGATGCCCACGCGGAGAGGAGTACGAGGGTTCACTGGTTCGGCTGCGGCGTGAGGCTGCTGTCGCCGCAGAATAACAGGGGGTGTGGGTGAGTAGAGGGATACCCTGGGCCAGCGGTGGGAGAAGTAGGGGGCGGTGAGGCCTCCGCGGCATCACAGCCGGCCATGAGAGGCAGGAGCACGCGGCATGACCGGCGCTGCTTTGGGCGGCTGGAGTAAGAAGACCAGAGGTTGAAAAAGCACTATGGCCATTGGATGGACATCGTACGGTCACTGGAGCTAGAATCGTTCATATTCACTAAGTTGACAAAGCTCTCCGTCCTCGTCAACTTAGTAGGCCCACAAGTCAGCCACCCACTATGGTGGGTCCCAGCTAGCAGGGGTATTCATTTTTTGGTGCGTAATAAGGAGGCACTTCCTTGCGTGCGAAGATATAGCTGGTGGGTCCGACCTGTCAGCGGGGGGAACATTTTTTTTGCGAAATACAGAAGCCCTTCCCACGTACAGTGCGTAATAAGGAGGAACTTTTCTTGCGTGCGACCATGGACCTCGTGGGTCCCAGCCATCAGGCTCTCCACATACAGTCCTCTTCCGATGACTCTCGTATGTTGACCACGCCGCGCCGAGCGCACCGAGGCGGTGGACGACGGCGAGGCCCCAGACTGGAACGACCCGGAGATGGGGAAGACGCGGCAGGCGAGTCGCAGACGGAGAGGAGTGGGAAACTTGACTGGTTCGGGTGCGGGGTGGGCCTACACTCGACAGAGATTAACAGGAGGTGTGGAGTGGAGGGATGGCCTGGCCGTCGGCAGGGTAGCGTTTCACTAAGGAGCGCAAAACAACGCCGCTGGACGCCGAAGGCTGGAGCAGGCTGTTCCAGCAGCGCTGGGGGAAGAAGACGAGAGATTGAAGAAGAATGTCGGCCGTTGGATGTAAATCCAATGTCTTCTTAGGCTTCGACCTACTGGCCCACATGTCAGCCAGTCCATTTGTTTTTTTAGCCCATTTGGTGGGTTGGGTGAAACAATGATGTAGCATCTATGCAGCCTGTTTAAATCCCATTTGCATTTTTCTCGAAATCCACGGACTTGCTGGGCTGGGTGAAAATATCATGTTGGGCTAGACGGAGAAATGTTATAAAAACATAAACACATGATTGCACGTCAGTAAAATCTTTGCAAGCTTATGTACGCAATCACTAGGAGTTAACTTGCCAAGTTATATATAAACAATTATTATTATTATTTTGTAAGAACTTTCAACTTACAAAATAAAATATCATTTTAATTTGATGAGTTAATAGTACGTGGGGTATTATTATTTTTTAGGCTAGACATGGGATAGTTGAGTTAGTTCTAGGGGAAAGTACTGGGATAAAACTTAGTTTACATCGAAAAATAAAGTGGGAGAAAATTCAGAGACCTGCTGGGTCCACCTAAGGAGGGGAATATGTTGGGAGGAAGGAGATGCAAAGCACGGCAGCCGAGTGAACTAGTTTTTTTACGGACAAGTGAACTAGTTTACATACATAAGCAAATAGCCACTAAAAAAAGCAATCATGTTAATGGGTTCTTAAAAGAAATATTTCGGACAAAACAGATAATTACGATACATAGGCTAATGCATGAAACACGCAGATGATAAAGGTGCTTATAAACAGATATAGTGCAACATCTAGACCTTCGTGGCACGCTTGATCATGACGATGCGGCTGTCCGTGTACTCGTCGGTTACGGGAAGCAGACACGCCCTCATGTCCAAGATCTGCATGTACATGTCGTAGCATGCGTATGCGTCCTTGGACGCGTAGGTTATGTAGGCTAGATTCAGAGGTACCTCCCACGTGTTCAGGTCGTCTTCTTTCATGTTGGCGTATCAGGGGTCGATGATGGTCTCAGCGAGGTCAACCACGGAGTCCTTCTCCTTCTTGCTGTTGATGATCTTGTATTGCTTCTGGATGTCAACAAGCTTGTTGCACCAGATGGCCGAATCGTCGCGTTCTTCCTTCTCCCCACCGTAGCGAAGGTGTAGTCGGCGCTGCCGATGAAACGGGCGAATGCTCCAGAACCTGGTGCAGCCATAGGACTGAGGCGAGGCAGAGCTTCACCGAGTCCGTATCGTTGGTGTACATCACATTCAACTTGGTGCAGCCATAGGACTGAATGGAAAACTCAAAGGGGAACTCCTTGCTGAAGTCCATATCCAGAAGGCTCACCCCTCGGATCGCCATTGGAGTCTCTTCGAGTGAACGAGTGTGTAGGCGGCGGCAGCAGTTCGTTTTTCAGCTCTTGGGGAACTGGATTCAACAGTAAGCTGAGTGTGTACAGGCGACAACAGTTACTACCCCTCCCTCGTCCACTGCACGCCCGACAGAAGATGCACCCTCGGCCACACGTCGGTTCACGAGCGGGTCTGTATTGGTACTGTAATAACAGGAGTTAGTGGTCACTCTACTTAAATTTAATTAGCTTTAATAGAAATTTATACTTAAAACAAGCAATGCATTCGCTCGTTCTATCAGTGCCACAGGATCAACATGCACGACAATTAGAATTATTATTCTTGGGACGCACATGATCAACACATTTGTCGCACTTTCACAGAGATAATACTACCAAGTTTGAACTGTTTGTTATGGTTGTTGTCCTCTGCATCATCATGCCGTGTTTCCCAACTTGCAAGATTTAGAACCAACAAATAAGATCCAAATAATAAGTACAACAAAGATGCCTACACATCTCATTGATTCCCAGCTTGCAAGATTCATAACCAACAAATAAGATTCAAATAATAAGTACAACAAAGATGCCTACACATCTCACTGATTTCCAGCTTGCAAGATTCAGAACCAACCCATTAGAGCCTTTTGATAAAGTGAATATCGGGATTAAATCCATCTTGGCTAGCCATGTCATACAATCGAAGAACTTGGCGAATGCTCTTGATCATCACAACATCTGTAGTTGAGTATTCCTGACTGCACATCATGTTTGCACAGCACAAACAAGGAGACATCAGAGCATGATTTCGCTTTAATAGCGGCCTCCTTGAACTCAACCTCCAGCTCTACTTGGATGAGGTCTGCCTGGAGTTCCATGATTCAATTCATGTGCCTTTTTCTGCAGTTCACGTGAAATGAAGCAAAGATTGCATCATTCAGCTAGCAAGAAGTACTTGCTCTTGTGAGTTGGCAGGTTCTTCTTTAGTAGTTGCACTAAAATTGAGGAACATTAAGGTTGGCTGTCCGGCTCATGTAAGGTGCAACTATAATTTTCTTATCCTTTTGTGCAGTTCCACTAAAATAAAGTGCCATTGTGGTGACAGTGATGGCTCCATCTTGCAAAGGCTAATAAAATGTTGCACGAGATTACCAGCAGAACTTGACGGATATTTTGGAAACTCCAATCACCATTTTGTGCAGTTCCACCAAAATTGAGAGATGTTGCCCACGTGACATTTTAGTTGAACTGAACAAGACACTCATTCCAAAAAAGTGTTTTGTGCAGTTCACCAAAAGGTCACAATAGCAACAAGGTGAAATGGATATCCCTATCTGCACAAAAAGATAGAAAATAAACAGTTCATGGTCAATAAGAATATACGAAACATATACAAAATGAAAAGAAGCATCTTAATTATGTTCATGGCAATCACGCAAGGACAGTGGAAATTTTAAAATGTCAGCAATGCTTCATGTTACCAGAAGCATTACGATCAACAATGAGATTCCTAAAATATGGGATTACTTTAATGGTGGCATTGCTTGTTTACCAGACACAGTAAATCAACAGCAACTAAAGAGTTGGTTTAAGGGCATGGGACCGTGGGGACACCAGGACACTCAGCTGCGTAAAGGAGCAACTTACTTATCATACTGGGGAAAACAGCAGGAGTGCCATTTGTAACACAGTTTAATTGCATCTTATCACTGGAGGCATTAGATTAACAATAACACTGGTTAGACATGTCCCTAAGATAACAGTGTGATCGCTTCATTTTACATGCGCCCTTACATTAACAACATCAAAAGGTTTGTATAAGGACATGCGACAGTGGATGCATCAGCACAATGTACCTACAAGGAGGCATAAAGTGGTGATGCCGAGTTTGTTCATGCTATGTGAGGGCAGCAAACCTAATCCTGGAGACCTTGTACTATGTGAGGGCAGCAAATCTAATCCTGGAGACCTTTTACTATGTGAGGGCAGCAAATCTAATCCTGTAGACATTTTACTATGTGAGGGCAGCAAATCTAATCCTGGAGACCTTTTACTATGTGAGGGCAGCAAATCTAATCCTGAGACCTTTTACTATGTGAGGGCAGCAAATCTAATCCTGAGACCTTTTACTATGTGAGGGCAGCAAATCTAATCCTGGAGACCTTTTACTATGTGATGGCAGCAAATCTAATCCTGTACATACTTTGTTGACTTGTCCACCGGCCGCCACTTTCTATCCTTTTTTCAACCAATAATAGATCTGTTCCTTATCCAGTTTCTACTGCGTTTTCCCATTATTTCCCTTTTCAACCAAGAGACCGGTTGGGTATCCGGTCTCTACTACTTTCACCATATTATTTCCTCTTTGAATCAAGTCCTAGATTCATGCTACAACTTTCCCCCCTTTCTTCGTTATTTGAACAAAGCCCTAGATTCGAATGCATGAAGTAGCTTTACCTCTAATAATACTAAAAATTTAGGTGGCTTTGGAAGAGCTGATGGGAGTAGAAAAAGATGCACATGCAGACACATGGGGAGCTGGGGCAGTAGAACAAGGCCGCTTTCAAAGAACTTATACCTGAGGGTCGTCGGGATGTCAGCGGCGACAGGTCGGATCTGCGGACAATACGGCAGGGAGGAAGAAGGGTCGGAGGACCTCCCGAGCCGGCGCTGTGTCGGAGAGAACGACACGGGCATAGGATCAGGCCCTTCCGGCAGCTGTGGGTTTCCTCTGTCGGCGGTGATGACCGCGTGAATGACGCACCTTTTAGTCCTCTACACACACCGACCGAAGGGATCCGGCCGGATCTGTGACCAGCGGTGAGCAGAGAGAAAATGTCGCTACCGCTGTCTTGTTTATATCTGGAGAGGATGAGAGAATGAAGAGAGCAACCCTAGTAAAGCAAGCGTTCAGGCCCCTGCGTCCATATATAGTGGAGTGATTATCCTTTTTCTCTCCACAACAAGCGTTTCAATTTGTGTACGTGGCATTAAAGAAAAGAAACTCTCTATTTAAGGTGACTACTATACGACTCCTACTTACTACTAGTAGTACTACAATATTGTTCACTTGTGCTCCCCGCCCCTCCATTCATTGAACAACCCCACGGGCGAATAAACGTACAATAACTATTGTATTTATATAGAACGAACAAGCTCGAACTATTTTCGTGTAGTTAAAAGTTGAGGGCGGGGCTTTTCCCGGGCAGTACGCGCGGCAGTTTTCGGGTAGGGGTTTGACAGAGAGGCGAGGAGGGTGAGCGAGTGGAGCTGTGTGATTTGACGGCGCCTTATGCTGGAAAGACTTGTGATATGACCACTCACTATAGTCAATTACTGGCGCTCTGACCGGGGTGATGCCCCCCTTTCGTTCCGCGCTCTAATCTGGTGCATGACACGCCGACCCGGATGCTGGCTCTCCCACATATCGGAGTAGTAAGAAGGAGCAAATAATGATGCGGTATATACTAGTACTATACTACTCCCTCCGTTCCTAAATATAAGTCTTTGGAGAGATTTCACTATGGACCACATACGAAGAAAAATGAGTGAATCTACACATATAATGCATCTATATACATCTGTATGTGGTCCACAGTGAAATATCTACGAAGACTTATATTTAGGAATGGAGGGAGTATTACTCAGGTCCGAGGAGTGCGAACCACGGCAGCCCAGTGAACCAGCAGTGCGAACGTAGCCCAGTGAACCAGCAGTAGAAAACAATGTGGTGATATGGCCATAAAAAACAATGTGCTACGGTCCACACTGTAGCATGTACAGTAACACTCCTCTTTGTTTGGATCCCTGAGTTAGAGCTAGTTTGGGTTGAAATAGCCTCAAATTATCGAAACAAGAGGGGTTAGTTTGAGCTAGTTTGCTCTAACCCAGCTAAAAAAATAGCTCGGTGGAGAGGTTCTAATTGGGTTAGTTATCCTCGGGCCCACAAAAAGAGAAATAAAAAAAATCTCCCCTGCCCGCACCAGATCGCTCCCCCCTGTAGCATGACTCCTCTCTATTCCCCATAGGGCCGCTCGCCCTCTCTCTCCTCCGGCCGCCCTCTCCTTTCGGCCTCCGCCGCCCTACTCCGGCCGCCCTCTCCCTCCGGCCTTCGAAGGTCGCCCCGCTCCCCCTTCACTAGTCATTTTTCTCCTCTGTCGTGCGCGGCGGCGGTGCATCTACCAGGGAGGTCGCGAGAGGGGTGAGTTTGTTCGTTCCTTCTCTGTCTCACGGCCATATCATTGATCTTGCTTGCTCTACCGCTAATTCTAATTTGGAAAAGTAGATCCTGATCAAACTTGGTATAGATTTGTGGTGCACGCATGGAATTGTTTGATGCTGCTTGAGGAGGTAATAAATCTTTCTAGAGGCCCAAAGATTCAGGTCACCTTTCTAGGTATTTCAATTTCAGGCTTGCATTATTTCTTGAGGCCCAAAGATTCAGTTCACCTTTCCGGGTATTTCAATTTTAGGCTTGCATTATTTCTAGAGGCCCAAAGATTCAGTTCACCTTTCTAGGTATTTCAGTTTCAGGCTTGCATTATTTCTAGAGGCCCAAAGATTTAGTTCACCTTTCTAGGTATTTCACTTTCAGGCTTGCATTATTTATAGAGGCCCAAAGATTCAGTTCACCTTTCTAGGTATTTCAGTTTCAGGCTTGCATTATTTCTAGAGGCCCAAAGATTCAGTTCACCTTTCTAGGTATTTTAGTTACAGGCTTGCATTATTTATAGAGGCCCAAAGATTAAGTTCACAGTCAGCGGCAAGCGGCCCTGCTACCCATGCCGATGTCGACCTCAACTCGCAAGGGCCGACGTTGGAGGGGTACCCGGGGCTTGGGCTCTACAGAGCCTTCCTCCAGAGCGACGATGGCGAGCTCCTCCCTCAGTGCGTGAGGGGCTCCGGGCTCCCTCCATATCGTGAATGACTTCCGTGATGAGTTAGCTCATTCTTTGTTTCATGAAGTGTTTTTTTTATTTTGTGAAGCTTGATTGATGACTTGTATGTTTAAGTGGGATATCTCATTTGTATGGAAAAAGAAAAAAATTATCATGTTTTGCATGCTTGATTTGTATAGATGGTTTGTTTATGTCAATTGTGAGCGGGAGGAGGCCACAAAAGAGCCGGCCACACCAAGAGGGTTCTTGGATCCAAGGGACTTATTTTAGTCTGACTAAAAATTGTCTCTTTAAGAGGCTAAAGTTCCAAGCACCCCTGACTAAACAGGGGCTAAAACTAGTCTTGAGACTAAAAAATTTTAGTCAGGGGTACCCCTACTAAAATGTGGATTAGTCCTCTCTCTCCTCATTTAACTCCTCTCCTTTAACATAGGCGAGTTCTGGATTGGAGGGTTTGGAGGATAATAAATGCTCATTAACTTGATTTTAGTCTCTTTAGTATTTGGATCCAAGCATGGGTGAGGCTAGCAAGTTTTAGTCCCACTACTTTTAGTCATTGAACTAAAACGTATCCAAGCACCCTCCAAATCCGGCAGGAAATAGGGTCCAAAGTAGTCAAATGATTGAGATAGAGCATTTATTATCAATCTAACCCTGCCATCCATACACCTCTTTGGTTTAGAGTTAGTTCAGGGTTAGAATCTAACTCTAACCTCTAACTGAGTTAGAGTTCTCCTTGTCTCGGTTCATCGCCATCATACTTTCCCCATTCCTGTGTTTTCAGTATCCTGCGAATCAAAGAGGCCTTTTTTGCGGGAAAAATCAAAGAGGCCCTTAGACTGGTTTCAGTCCGGTCATTTTTTATAAATGTGTTATGTCCAAAATTTAACGAACGTGCTTCGATTTCCATGAAAATAATCCGGTTTCATGTAGTAATTCATTCATTTATTTATTCTTCTGCGGGGGGTTTGCATGTAATTCGTGAGGTCTGAAATGTAAAGTACCCCGACCTATGCTCCGAGTCGTGCATGCACTACGACCCAGATGCTCTATGTCCCACATGTCGGCGAATGGGAGCACGTGGAAATAGCCTAAGAGTACCTATAGGAGGATAAATGCGTGAAATAATATGTACTGTGAAGCATAGCCGCGGTTCGAAAAGGAGACCTAAAGTGATGATAGCTATAGGTCGCACGCACCCAACTAGTGGTACTAGACATACGACTAATTTTTCCCTCAAAAAAAAGAGGCACGAGTGCTCAGTACTCCTATTCTATAAACACGAGTCCCATCTGACAACAGCGTCCGTGCTACAACTAGCTCTCCTCCCTCGTTTCTCTCTTCTAATTCTAAACTCGGCTGACGCCCGGTGGGCGGGGTGGGTTTGCTCAACTGCGGCCCCACCTCGCAGTGAAAACGTAACGACTGGAATAAAAATGCCATATACTCCCTCCGTTCATAAATATAAGCCTTTTTAGATACTATTTCAAATGGAATACAACATACAGATGTATGTAGACATAGTTTAGAGTGTAGATTCACTCATTTTGCTCCATATGTAGTAGTCACTTGCTGGAATCTTTAGAAAGACTTATATTTGGGAACGGAGGGAGTACTATACTAATAAAACATTAAGGCCACGAGGTGATGCAGTGCTGGTTACAGGAGGCAAGAAGAAGAGATGCATCCATCGGCGACGTCCACCTCCTCGACTCAGGGCACCAGCCCATCGAATGGCGCCTAAGTAGCAGCGACTTTTGTGGCCAGGTCGACGTGCTTCTAAACAATGGCATCCAAAGATTCCAGCCGCTGGAAGAAGGCCAACGTCTTTCTGTCCTCGCTTGCCTTGTAGTGGCCTATGTAGACGATTTGCACGTAGACGTGGATGTGCAGGTCGACGATTTCTTGCATGGCGAGGCGCTGCGTGGCGAGCGCGACCTCGAGGTGCACATTCTTCCTCGCGACCTCCGGCACCTGTAGGGCCACCAGGGCTTGAAAGAGTTCGTCACCATGGAGGTCGATGAGGGTGGCAGGCAATGAGGAGCCTAGGCGCGCGGGCTGGAGCAGTACGACAAGGTCGTCCGCGCGCTTCTTGACGGCGGTGAACTTGCGGATGGAGTTGACCATCATGTCGTCCATGCGAGATGTGAAGCCGGCGTCGGCGAGGGCTACGATGCCTGCGGTCGCCAGCACTGTCTGGAAACGCTGTGCGGGGCGGGGCCACAAGCCGGCGCCTTGGATGATTTGGTACAGCTGACTGCCGCTCGCGTCCATCGGCTCCATAGCTGCTTGTGGCTTCTGGTCACTTGGTCTTGGATTGGAGTGAGCACTGTTGCGCAGAGACTTGGGAGTAGATGGATTGGAGTGGTGTGGCGCCTTTATTATATGAGAGTCCAAACTCTGTTGCATTCACATCGTGTTGGCTCTATTCTGCTTCTCCAATTAATTCCCTCTGCATGTAATTGAGGATGCATCATTGACCGTTCAACGTCTCGGGAACCACTACCCTCTCCCTCCTTGGCATTCAAGCACCTATGGACCCGTCAACGATGAGGTGCCTATGGTGACTACGTAAATTTCAAGATGATAGTGTCGTGCGTGTGTGCGTTCATATGGGTGAGTTTATGCGCGTGTCTATGAGCTCTTGCGTCTGTACTATGTAAAAAAACGTAAATGCGTGTCAAAAAGAGACTAGTCAGTATACTCAATATTGTGCACCTCGGAGAGGAAAACGATAGAACTAGTACGTATTTATTTACGGTGTAGATTCACTCATTTTGCTCCATATGTACTCCGTCTCGGTGTAGTCTAGTCACTTGTTGAAATCTCTAGAAGGGCAAATACTCCTTTCTGGTTTACAGGGCTATACTAGCAAGTAGTTGTACGTACTAGTACAATAGTGGGCTCACATAGCAATTTTGTCTCATCCAAGAGCCTGGCTATATGCGTGCTCCAATGTTCGCAACTGCAACATTCGGTTTGCGCTTGGCTCTTCGCCTCTTCGAGAAGACGAACAATGATATTACTACTACTGCTTCTACAGTGTCAAATCCACTGCTGCATGTCCGTCCACCGCGAGCGGAATGGATAGCTTGTTGTAGAAGTACTACTAAGCAAAAGCCTGTCCTCGTTTGCGAGCAACCGCGCACATGGGTGAGGGAGAAGGCGTGTAGTAAAATCAAGCTTCTCCTCATTGTACGATATGACGCGACACATCATAGCACTGGCCCCACATGCTTGCCTCTAAACTTGGCTGAAAGACCCGCAGTGTATAATATATTTGCTGCAACCTCTAACATTTACCCACCACAAATTAAAATATATGTGGCCGTATGCATCGTTCTGATGTAGAGGCCGGGGAGTCCCCCCTTTTCGAAAAAAACAAATCTAAATATATATTCTTGTCTTGACCAGATGAGCGTGCAAACTACAATCACCGGGGTGTCAGGTAGGGCCAGAAGACTATTTTAATTTTTTTTAAAACTTCAAGACGGCCACATAGCATGGAGCCGACCCCAATGATTTTAAGCTTACAGGCACGGTACACGCTATCCTAGACTACTCTACACATGAAACTGCCACACGAGCGTTCGGGCTGCTCTTGGCTCTTCGCCTCTTCGGGAAGTCGAACAATGATGGAGTACTACTACACTGGAGGAGTACTATAGTACGCTTCTGGCCATCTGACACCGATTGAACTGCTGCATGTCCACCGCGTGCGGGAGGGAGAGCGTGTAGCAAAAGCTTCTCCTAGTTTTGCCAGCTACCACGCTCATGGGCGAGGGAGGGACGCTCCTGCCTTTGCGTGTATGACAGGTGGGCCTGACAGGTGTTGTGGCCAACCTGTCATACAGCCAAAGGCAGGTGCAGTTAAGTCCGCGAGGGAGAGGATAATAAAACTTCTCGTTGATGTACGAGTTGATGCGACACATCAAAGCACTGCACTCGATATATTTCAATAATTTGCGTTTACCGATGCATTAATTACAACGCATGCATGCATGTCGTGACTCTCTTTTTGATACTTGCATGTGTTGATTTAATGCACCTTGAAGTAGTATAAAATATGTGACGGTAAAGCTTTGTAATACCCCGGCCCAAGTCGCGAGATGGTTGTGCACGAGGAGGGCGAGATCGTGCAGACCGAACAGGACCCGACGATGGAGCTCTCTAAGGTCTCGATGGACCTCACCGTGCTCCACTGCCCCTTGTGCTTCTGCCCCTTGACGCCTCCAGTGTATGAGGTTCGAATACACCTCGTCCGTTCGGCTGATTGAGCAAGGTGCAGGTTTCTTGATTGATGTGTTGTTCGATTGATTTCTGCAGTGCAAGGGAGGGCACCTGGCCTGCGCGGACTGCCGCGTTGAGCGCCCCGGGAACCAGCGGCAGTGCCAGAAGTGCTAGCGCGGCGGTAGCTTCGACGTGCGGAACACGGCGGTGGACTCCGTCCTTTCCTCGGTGAGGGTGGAGTGCCCGCACGAAGGCTGTGGGCTCTACGTCACTTACCACAAGCTCGCCGATCACCAGAGCGTGTGTCCGCTCGCGCCCTCCAAATGCCCCGTGCCCATCTGTGGCTACGAAGGCCCACCGCCGGCGCTCTACCACCACATGAGCACCGCGCATCCCATGCCCGTGCACAGGATCCAGTACGGCAAGGCTCTCCTCCCGATAAGCACGCGCAGGGGTCTGATCGCACGCCTCTCGTACTCAAATAGCTACCTTGCACGACACCTCCTAGCTAATAAAAAATGGGGACGCGTGGTGGCACGTAAATGGTACTAGTAAGTAGAACGCCCACTGTTTCAATAATACTTGTGTTTCCGATTGTAACGTGACAGCACTTGTTCCAAAATGACTTTGTTGATTGTTAATGTGTGCGCCTTCGCAAATCGGACTGCAAATTTACCACAGCATGTTGGTGCCATGTCATGGCACCAAGCCAAGTTTCATTATTTTCATGTGTGTTTTGGATTTACAGGAAAAAACGAAGTTTCTCAATGTTTCCAACCCAGCCACGACGCCTAGAATTTTGAATTTCATTCCCATTTCTTGCATGGAACCTAGAAATTTACCCGAGGACACACATGTGATTTTTCAACCAACTTTAGTGCCCTGGAACATGTGCTTGTATTTCAAATTTGAATTATGCACACAAAGGTGACACGTTCCCTCCCAGAACCACGAGCCTTCTTGAGAGAAGCTCTGATTTGCAAGAAGCTTATACCAAAATTTCTTCCTGTTCGACCAATTTTTTTACCACGGCATGGTACTACCATGACATGACACCATGCCAAGTTTCATGATTTTAAAACCAAGTTTCTCAATGTTCTCGACCGAGCCACGATGCCCCGATGTTTGAATTTTATTCTCATTTTTTGCATGGCACCTACTCCCTCCTTCCATCTATATAGGGCCTAATGTGTTTTTCAAGACAGCCTTTGACTATTGACAAGATTAATAGCACATGAGATGTATACTATGAAAAATATATTATTGGAAGCTCCTTTGACATACAAATTTGAAGGTATGCTTTGTGTAAGTTGCATGTCATATATTATTGCTCTAACGTTTGGTCAAAGTTAGCCTCGAAAAACGCATTAGGACCTATATAGATGGAAGGAGGGAGTAAAAATTCACCCGAGGACACAAATGTGATTTTTCAACCAACTTTGGTGCACGGGATCATGTGCTTGTAGTTCAAATTTGAATTATGCACATTAAATGACCAAAAACTCAATTAATGTGTAAATAAGGCCAAACGAAGCCGGAATAATTCCAAAATTTAACAGGGCACTCATGTAGTTCGATGTTGCCTTTGTAAATAAACTCAAGGGGGACAACGTATATCGTTTCGCACTCAAAGGTGGCACGTTCCCTCTCAGAACCACGAGCCTTCTTGAGAGAAGCTTCGGTTTGCAAGAAGCTTATACCAAAATCCGTTCCTATTCGGCCAATTTTTTTACCACAACATGGTAGTACCATGACATGACATCCATGCCAAGTTTCATGATTTTCTGACGTGTTTTGGATTTACAAGAATTTTAAAACCAAGTTTCTCAATGTTCTCGGCCGAGCCACGTTGCCCAGATGTTTTAATTTTATTCTCATTTCTTGCATAGGACCTAGAAATTCACCCGAGGACACAAATGTGATTTTTCAACCAACTTTGGTGCACGAGAGCATGTGCTTGTAGTTCAAATTTGACTTATGCACATTAAATGACTAGAAACTCAATTAATGTATAAAAACGACAAACGAACACGGAATAATTCCAAAATTTAACAGGGCACTAATGTAGTTCTATGTTGCCTTTGTTAAGAAACTCAAGGGGGGCAGCGTATATCGTTTCACACTCAAAGGTGGCACATTCCCTCTTAGAACCACGAGCTTCCAAATCGGCCCAATTTTTTACCACAACATGTTAGTGCCATGACATGACACCATGCCAAGTTTCATGATTTCCAGGCGAGTTTTGGATTTACATGAACTTAAAATCAAAGTTTTTCGATGTTCTCGGCCGAGTCATGACGGCCAGATGTTTGAATTTCATTCTCATTTCTTCCACAGGACCTAGAAATTCAACCAAGGACACACATGTGATTTTTTAACCCACTTTGGGGCACCGGAGCATGTGCCTGCAATTCATATTTAGATTATGCACATTAAAATTCCAGAAACTCAATTAATGTATAAAAAGGCCAAATGAACCCGAAATAATTCCAAAATTTAACAGGGCACTCATATAGTTCTATGTTGCCTCTGTAAATAAAATCAAGGGGAGGCAGTGTATATCGTTTCACAAACAAAGGTGGCACGTTCCCTCTCGGAACCACAAGGCTTGTTGAGAGAATCTCCGGTTTTGCAAGAGGCTTATACCAAAACTTGTCCCAATTCAGCAAAAAATTATACGTATGAAAATAGGGTTTAGATTATCCCAAACATCTCGCTACCTAGACCAATAATGTACTATGATTTGAATTCAACATAAAATGGATACAAATATTTGAATTGGAGAGTGTATGGTACATGTAGTTCATAGTGAAATATGATTACTGCTATATGTATGTTTTTTGTTATCAAGATAATATTTAAATTATTGTTTAACTTGACAACAATCGTATTCAAATAAGGAAAATTGATTCAAATTTAGTCCATATGGTAGACGACAATATATATGTTCACATGGTGGAGTAAAATGTTCATATAGGATGGAAGATCAAAATGTACGACTACATCAATTATAAACCGCAAGGTCACCTAACGATATATTCGAATTCAACATAACGTGGATTGAAAAATTGAAATTCGAGATCATGGCATCTGTAATCATATAAAAAGGGACATTACTCTTTCTTTGGTGGGAATTGATTTGTTTTTTGTTGTTGTTGAGGGAAGTGCGAATCGATTTGGTACTGTGCAGGGTAATCTTGTTCTCCTGATTTTTTTTTACATTTTTCTTGTAGTTTTTTCAATGGCATCTATAGCAATATAGTAAAAGGGGACATGACTCTCTTGTGTCTTGTATGAATTGTTTCTTCACACGTTAAGTTTGTTCTGTCGAACAAGGAATCCGCACCTTGTTATACCGAAATTTTCAAGCTCGAGTATCTTTTGTCTCACCTGCTTTGAAACTCCCGCTTCTTCAACCTGCGCCGCGCCTTGTTATCCCGAAATTTGGACGCGCGCGAGAACTCCCTCCTCATCCGAAATCGCTCCCACAGCCAAGACACGCGAAATCCCCCTTCTACCCCTCAGCCAGAAATGAAGCTCCACGTCGCGGTGTCAAAACCGATGGGGGTACGCTGGTAACTTACCCTACATTTCGGACAAGCGCGTCCCTAAGCTTAGCTCCCCCTCCCCCTTCGCCCCCCCATTCGTACACCGAGGCCGCCAAAACCCGCGAAACCCCATGCTCCTCCGTCGGCCTCCCGACCGCCGCCCAGCCGGAGACTCTTCCCCGACTACGCCGTCCACCACAACAGCTCGGCGTCCCTCATCCACCACACTGGATGAGGAACCGTTGTCGATCTTGTCATCCCGCCGGATCAGCCGCCCCGTCCTCCACCTCCAAGGAGCTGCCCTGACGTTCGCCTCGTCTATCGCGCCACCTCAATCCCCACAGCGCCGTCTTGACCTGCCCCACCGGAACCGCAGCACCCTCACCAATTCCTTTGATGAAGCCGAGGCCAACTCGGCGCCACCAAGGAGGTTCTGCACTTACCGCTGCATTTTATCTTTTATTCGATCTCACGGGGCTGCCGGTGCTTACCGAGCAGACATGGCGTGTCTCCATCGACGGCGTCATCGCTGGCCACATCATCCATGGCGTCTCTCCCCCATGTCGTTGCTTCATCGGCGGCGACTTCCACAACGGCACTAGCTACAGCTGCTCCGGCTCTCGCTCGTGCTGCGGCTCTGTTCTTGCTGTCGGTCAAGCTGCTGCAGTGCTCCTCCTTTCGTTCGTGCTGCTGCTCTGCTCTTGCTCTCGCTTGCGCTGCTGCTGCTGCTGCACGACCTCCGGCAGCTACAGGAGTTGCTGCTTTAGCACTCGCTCACGGTGCTACTGCACGACTTGCTCTCTGCTAGTGCATTCCCTGCTCGAGCGTCTGCTGATTTAGATCACTTCTTCTCTGCTACTAGTGCTCGAACGCCCTAAACATCTATTGCAATGCTCTGTTACTAGTTCAATCAGTTTCGATAGTAAAATTCAGTTTTGACTGTGAAGTTCATTTTCTTCAGTTAAGTTTAGAGTGAACAGTACTTATAGCATCTGTCGGAGCGGCCGTGGCGCGGCTGATGCGTTTTACATCTAGCACTTTTTGGTGATGTATTTTACATCATATATTGCAGATGATATTAGGGTCCCACTTCAGATTAACGTTGTCTGTCTTGTCATGCTTCAGCCTCGTCGCCGTACACCTTAGCGGAGCCGCTCCAACGACGGAACCGTCCATCACAGCGGAGCAGTACCCTCGGCGCCGTTTCCAGAGACCTCCGATCTTCTTCCCCGCCTCCGACAGTCACACCAGCATCATCACCATCCTCCACGTCCAACCCAATGATGCTGAGGTCCACAAGGCTATGCCGAAGTGGTTGTACACTCGTCGCATCACTTTGTTTCTCCATTCCTCTGTTCTTCCAATTCATGTGAGCCAAACACCCAGGTTGATTGAAATCCTTTGTTTCCAAATGCTCTATTTTGCACGTGCATTCCTATCCTGTTCCTGTGTTTTTCCTGTCCCTGCGTTTATAGAATCCTCCAATTCTAAGGATCCCTTACAGATTTACTTCATTTTCAGATAGGCGTCAAAGAAAACTCTGTGTGCTATGTCCTGCTCCTGCCGTGTCGTCATCCACCCCACCTGAGGTGCACCATCGACAGAAGCGTTCACTGCAGCAGAGATCCCCCTGCAGACTTCCTTTCGCCGCCTCAGATCAACTTCCCCGTTGTCGGCAGCCACGCCAACTGCATTACCATCATAGACTGAGCAGATGAACCTGAGGACTACACAGTTTCGGAAGAGAGGTCACAGTCTTTCGTGTTTGCTTACGTTATACATCGGTTATTATTACCTGCTACTTTATCGTTCAATCTTGAGTTTTGAATTGCCCATGGGTCTCATATCGAGCCAGCAACGAATAGTATATGTCTACTATCTGGTTCATCTGGGGTCTTCTATGTGGTTCATGTTGGGTGGGCAACAAACAATAGATGATCCATTGTCTATTTTTTAAACTGAAGCTATAATCAACCTGCTATCATTAGTTTTGGATCCATCCATTCGTTTGCTACTATTAGTCTTGATTTTTGCATGCACCCCTTAGGCCTTACAAAATCTAACTATTTTTTTTATTATGCATGTCAGATATTGTACACAATCGTACTGAACATGTAGAGAAAAAGAGAAGACCATTGCGTGTGAATATAATGTCATGCAGACGCCGCTCCATGGTGGGCGAAGTGCCCCCGCACCTCCTGCATTTCCAGATTGTATTCCAGAGGAAGATAACTGTTCAGATGGAGATTCAGAAGGAGCCGACCATGCCTGTTTACCACCTGAGGTGTTTGCTCTAACCTGGCATGCTGATGTTGGTCATATCATGCATATGGCGCCTTGCATTGCTTACATTATACATCTTATATGGCATCAGCTTAGTTTAGATTTGCTTTGTGTGAATGCCACATGTTTTGTTTCTATATCATACTCCCACCATTCCTAAATATTTGTCTTTTTAGATATTTCAACAAGTGACTACATACGGAACAAAATGAGTGAATTTACACTCTAAAATATGTCTATATACATCTATATGTGGTAGTCCATTTGAAATCTCTAAAAAGACAAATATTTAGGAACGGAGGGAGTATATGGGAATTATGCAATGCCATTTTCTTTAGCCAGGCATCATATACGTGAATCATGCAATGCCATCCTGTTTAGTCACTCATCGTATATGTGAATTGTATCGTGCCATATTTTTTTTCATAATGTATTCCATTTGTCAACAATGTTTATACATTCATCTACTCTTCCTGTGCATCAGCCATTTGAGTCGGTCATGGGAAAATCTGGAGTGAAAACAAGGTCTTTTGAGTAGTCAGTGCTACCTGTCGATGCAGATTTCTTGCTGGTTACAGATAGCTCGTCAGAGGAGGATTCAGAGAGAGATGACCAGTCGTGTCCCCCCCCCCCCGAGGTGCATGCTCTAATTTGGCTGGGTTATATTGCTCATATCATGCATATGGTGTCTTGCATTGCCATGCCATCTGCTTAGATTAGATATGCTTTGTGTGAACGCCTCCTGTTTGCTTTCTATATCACATATGTGAATTATGCAATGCCATGTTTTTCAGCCAGTTATCATATATGTGAATTATGCACTGCCATGGAGCCAGGCATCATATATGTGAATTATCTCATGCCATCTTTTTTTCATTACGTATTCCATTTGTTGACAATATGTGTATATTGAACTACTCTTCATGTGTATCAGCCATTTGAGCTGGTTATGGAAAAATCTGGAGTGAAAACAAGGTCTTCAGAGCAGGCAATGGTACCTGTTGAAGCATATATCTCGATGGTTACAGGGAGCTCCTTAGAGGAGGATTCAGAGACAGATGACCAGTCCTATATCCCACCTGAGGTGTATGCTCTAAGTTGCAATGTTTATATTTCTCATATGATGCATATGGTGTCTTGCATTGCTTAGTTTAGACATCATATGCACAATATTGAATTCTATTTGCTTAGTTTAGAGATCATACATGCGAGTGCCAACTGCTTAGTATATGAATCAATTATGTCAATTATATCATGCCATCCTGTATACTTAGACAACATGTATGTGAATTATTTCATCCCAGCCTATTTTAGAAAGACATCATATAGTTTTGTCATGTCATCCTGTTTAGGTACTCATCATATGTTGAATTATGCCATTATATCATGTTAAGTTATCCATCATATATCTGAAACTGTGTCATGCTATCCTGTTTAGTTAGGCATCATATATGTGAAATTGTGTCATGATGTCCTGTTTGGTTAGACAACATATATGTGAATTACCACATCTGTCTATCATACAATGTCTGTACGTTCAATTTCTTTTCTTGTTTATCAGCCATTTGAATTGGAGGGGTGATGGCAGTATCTAAGGGAGCAAAAAACCATTTTTCACAAAAGACAGTGCTACCCGTCGATGCAGATAGAACCATGGTTGTACTAGCCCACAAACTAGCCCCACCACACATAATCGAGATTCTTCCAGATTGCACACTTACACCGTTGGGCAGAGAACCAGCTACAACCCATCTAACCGCAACCCCAGTGGATAGTAACCCACTTATAGTTGACAAAGCACCATGTCCACCACAGAGTACCCCCACACGAGCAGTTTGGAAAGCTACTGCAGTGCCCAAAGCACGAAGGCCACCACAGCTAACCCAAACTCCATGTTTAAAGCAGAAAAGCAACTATTCTCAGGTCAGATTTCGTAGCTATGGTCCATACTCCTTTGCTGTTGCATCACTGTATTTACTCATACCAACTACTTTCGAATTTGAAGGATCCAATTGAAACTCCAATGGCACAACAGGTATGTTTTAAACCTATTTCTTTAACTGGATTGTTGTTCTAACTTCTTGCTCTATGTTGATTTCAGTTTAAGTTGTATAAACAGTTATGTTCTCATGTGATGCACATTACAAGTGCTACCAATGTTGTGTAGTTTCTCACACTTATATTCTGTCTATGCTGTTGTGTCTTAAAAATATATGAGTTGAACCGTGTCTCTATCTTGATTAGGGAACATAAACTAGAATGATACGGACAATACAGTGACCATAGTACATAGATATATGTTTGTTTCATGCTGTTATCCTGTCCACCTTACTACTGAACCAGTTTACCAAAATGAGTTTCGTATACTACAAGCTAAACCTGTGATGTGTCTGCTTGTTTCTCTTGTAGTATGCAAACAGAATATTGGAGAAGAGCACCCCACGATGCAATGGTAGAGAAAGTAATGCAGATAAGGTTCAAGATAGTGAGACAACCCTGTTGGTCTCCAAGAAAGGTGATAAAAACGATCTTGTAGACAGTGAGAAAACACCACAGTCCTGCGTTGATGTAGTGTTCGAGTTACTGGCCAGTACCGCTGGCACAAGCTCTTCGAACTCGCTGCCTGAATCACTTCGGCTTCTTTAGTCTCAGCTACAAGCTGAAAGGCATCAGTCAACTGTGCTACGGCAAGAAACCGAAGGACTGAGGAAGTCCCTGCAGAATTCAGATGCGTACTTTCTTGTGCAACAGTAAGCGCTGGAGGATTTAAGCGCCAAACAAGAGAAAGTTAATAAGCTTGCTAAGCATCTTGCCAGCATTATGGGTACCCAGGATATTGTTTCTTGAACTCTTCTGAAGTGGTTTCAGTTCTGGACTTGTTTTGCTGCGGCGTTTATATGCTGCTTTGTTCCCTATATTTGCACTGGTGGCGAACTTTGATGCCCAGTGGATGTAATATGTGTAATAGCCGTGATAGCCTAGCATAAGTTGCTTGCTTATTTATTTCCTTGTTGTCTTGTTTATTTGTTTGCTTGTAGTCAGTGCAGTTCTTTTTCCGCAGTTTGCTAGTGGCTGCAATAACCTATTTTTTAAAACTAGTCGACAATAACCATGGGCTAATATTTACTGTAGTGGCACTGGGCCTCCTACGGGCCGTAGAAACAGTGGGCCTTCTATGGGTCGTAGAAACAGTAGGCCTTCTACGGGCCGTAGAAACAATGGGCCTTCTACGGGCCGTATCATCAATGGGCCTTATACGGGCAGTATGATCGATTGGCCAAACATGGGCCAATAACAAGCCGCATTATGGCCGTAAACGGGCTAGAGTTGGAATCGTCCGTTCATGGGCCGACCATAACGGGCCATCGTTAATAGGCCGTATTTGATGACGCTATGAAAACGGCCCAATGTATTAACGGACCACAAACGGGCCGACTGTAACCACGGGTTGAATTTGGCCCACAAGCAGAAAATGACAGTAACGTGCCGTAAGTAAACGAATGCTGGAAATGAGCCCAAGAATAAATGGGCTCTGAGAAGGCCGAAAGATAACATGGGCTGGAAACGGCCCAACGGAATAACGGGTCATTAATGGGTATAAAGTGATACACTGTTCATTACGGGTCTTGAGGCATATCTCTCTCGATGTGGTTTTGGTGATTGATGACAACGTGTTTGCGGACTAATCGTGTGCTTTGAGCATTTCAGAGATTCGTCCTTGGCACAAGATGATTTCTTCCCCTCGGAGTGTCACTCAAGACCGTGTAGCTCTTTCGTTTCTTTTTCGGTGGACTAGTTGCGTAGAGGGCACCGTACTATCAAGAGGGGGTCCGCTTTGGTATTGCTTGGGTGGAATCAACACGTACACATCCGCTTCTCACCCTCCGAGCCCTTCCGCTTCTATGGAGAGATCTTCTCCCTTCTTGTGGGCTTTGTCTGGTCCCAGCGGTAGTACCGCGGTACCCAGTGGTAGTACCGCTTAGAGGCCATAGGCGGCAGTACCGCTCCGTAGAGGTAGTACCACCGGTGACTCCTCAGCAGTGGTACCGCTGGTTTGCCAGGTCCCTACCGTGTCGATTCGAGGGGTCTTTTTCTGTGTCGGATTGTGCGGTACCTCGCAGCGGCAGTAGTGCGGCAGTACCGCTCATTAGCGGCAGTACCGCCCTACCACCGCGGCAGTACCGCCCGGTTCCCTTTTCTCCTTGCCCTTCTGTCTGCGCGGCAGTACTGCCGTGGGGAGCGGTAGTACCGCTGAGCCCAGCGGTAGTACCGCTGCCTCCCGCGGTAGTACCGCCCTTTGCGGGGCTGTTTGGGGGGCAACGGTTGGATTGTTCCCCCCACTATATAAGGAGGTCTTCTTCCCCAAAGTTGACCTATCTCTTCCCCCAAAAGCTCCATTGTTTCTCCAAGCTCCATTTTCGCCCGATCTCTCTCCCTAGCCAATCAAACTTGCTGATTTGCTCGGGATTGGTTGAGAAGGCCCCGATCTACACTTCCACCAAGAGAAATTTGATTCCCCCACTAATCCCTAGCGGATCTTGTTACTCTTGGATGTTTGAGCACCCTAGACGGTTGAGGTCACCGCGGAGCCATAGTCCATTGTGGTGAAGCTTCGTGGTGTCGTTGGGAGCCTCCAATTAAGTTGTGGAGATTGCCCCAACCTTGTTTGTAAAGGTTCGGTCGCCGCCTCCAAGGGCACCAATAGTGGAATCACGGCATCTCGCATTGTGTGAGGGAGTGAGGAGAATACGGTGGCCCTAGTGGCTTCTTGGGGAGCATTGTGCCTCCACACCGCTCCAACGAAGACGTACTTCCCTTCAAAGGGAAGGAACTTCGATAACACATACTCGTCTCCACCGGCTCCACTCTTGATTATCTCGTGCCTTTACCCGTGCAAGCTTATTTGTGTTACATACCTTGCTTGCGTACGTGCTTATTGTTATTGCATCATATAGGTTGCTCACCTAGTTGCATATCTAGACAACCTACTTTGATGCAAAGTTTAAATTGGTAAAGAAAAGCTAAAAATTGTTAGTTGCTTATTCACCCCCTCCCCTCTAGTCAACTATATCGATCCTTTCAATGGGTATCAGAGCCTCGTCTCTTTTGAAGGACTTTACCGTCCAAAGAGTATGGTTGATGGCGTATACAATGTGGAGGAGCACTCCGGTGCGAATCCGATATCATCTACGGGAGATGGGGGTACCTCGATCTCACGTGAGGAATTCAATGTGGCTTTGGACACATTGAAAACCTCCATGACGACCGAGGTCGAAACCATGTTTAATAAATTCATAGAAGGGCTCAAACTTTCCACCGCACCTGTGAAAGTGGGTGATCCCGCGAACAAGGTGACGGATGCTAACCCCGACAAGGGGCAAGCTACTAGTGAGAAAGCCCATTTTTCTAGTGGTAAGAATGGCACCGGCATCTTTGCCCATGTGCAACCTCCACCCGTGTATGGTGGACCGATTCCTTCTACTCACTTGAATCATGTCGGTCCTCCCCCCAAGATTGATAAAAAGGAGGATTTTGATTCTTGGGTCTATCGTTTTAAGCGTCATTTAAATCATGTGAACACTAACCTTTGGAGAATCATTGAAGAAGGTTTTTATCCGCATGACCGAAGCAACTTCACTCCTAGAGAAGCCGTGGATGATCAATTCAATGGGAATGCTCTCTTCATCATCCAAGAAGCAATCCCTCCCGAAGACCTTCCTCATCTCCGGCCCTACTCCTTGGCCAAAGATGCTTGGCGCCAAGTGGTTTCCCTCTTTCGGGGAAGCGCAAGCATTCAACGTTCCAACTATGAAGTGGTGCAAGATGAAGCCGATGGGTTTGCAATCAAAGAAGATGAAGAACCTCGTGAGCTTTATCGGAGAGTAACCAAACTCGCGGTCTCTCTCCGAGATCATGGAAGTAAGGACACGGATGACAATTGGATCAAGCACAAATTCCTCAAGGCAATGATGCCCTACCACAAAGCCATGTCCTCCGTCATTCATCAAAGGCCGGACTTCCACACCTTGTCCTCAAGTGAGGTGTTAGATGAGTTTGTGGCTATGAGCATATTGGACAAGACCGCCGACAATGCGGTACTTTGCTCTCAACGAGCAAAGAAGCCCAACCTTGCATTCAAGGCCAAGCTTTGTGTCGAAGAAGAGGAAGAGGAGGAAGAAGAGGAGAGCAACCTCGAAGATATGAAGTATGCCTATCATGAACACATGGCCCTTGCTTCAAGGCAATTTTGGAGCAAGAAGAACTCAAGGCCCAACTTCAACAAGAACAATTCAAGTGGCACAAGGGGCAAGCAACGAGTGAGGACTTGTTTCAATTATGGCAATGTGAGCCACTTTGTTGCGGAATGCCCCTATGAGAAGAGGGAAGACAACGGTGGCAAGCTCATCCGAAAGGATAAGGCCAAGTCTTTCCCCAACAAGAGCAACTTCACCAAGAAGACTCCTCACAAGGCATTGGTGGTACAAGAAGAGTACAATGAGGATGATGACGATGATGAAGATGGTGAGTCGGTTTCCATGGCCTCCGTTGCCATTGCGACGACTCCACGGGTGTCTCTCTTCGACTCACCAAATGAGAGCATCACCGCCAAGTGTCTCATGGCTAAAGCCACCAACAAGGTAACCCCCAACATCAAAACTACCATCATTAATCATCCTTCTTCGACGGATAGCATTGATGAACATGAGGGAACTAATGTGGGGGAGAATGAGTTTGAGACCTTCATGGGTAAACTCAAGGGTAAATCCAAGAAGCACTTCGTTGCTCTCTTGGAACAACTTGGTGAAGCCAATGACATGATCGAGGCTCACGAAGATACCATCTCTAAGATGGAGGGGCATAGTCATGACTATGCCGATGAGATTTCAGATCTTTCCAATGCTCTTGAGAAAGAGCGTGGTCTTTGTTTGGCTCTTGAGGTGTCACACAACGATGATCATGCTAAATTAAATAAAGATCTTGATCATGCTCTTGTTGTTTCTCTTGTGCTAAACTCCGAGAAGGCAAAGCTTGGGGTTGATCTTGCTAGACTCAAAGAGGAGTTTGACATTCTCGACAAGGCTCACAAAGTCTTGAAGGGTGTTCATGCTTGCCTCAAGGAGTCTCATGATCAACTCCAAGTAAAGCTAAGCAAGGAGAAAGCCACTTTTCCTCATATGGTATTGATTGATAATGCAAATGCTACTAACCCTTGTTGTGATCATGTGCATCTTGTTGAGGAGAATGCTAAGTTGAAGGAGCAACTTGAGAAAGGCCGTGTGTCATGCATACAAGGTGAGAAGAACCTCAACGACCTTTTGAGCAATCAAAAGGAAGTTGTGGCAAAGGAGGGGATTGGGTTCACACCCAAGCCCAAGAACAAGAAGAAGAATGACAAGACCAAACGACCTCCTCCTCTCAAGCAAACTTTTGTGAAGGAGGGAGAAGGTGCTTCCAAGGAGAAGAAGAACAATGCGAAGGGTGGCAATGTCAAGAAGGGCAATGCCACCCCTCCCAACAAAGCCGGTGACTTTAATCCTTCTTATGTGTTATGTCGTGCTAGTGATGGGCATCTTTATGCCAAATTTGTTGGTTCTCCTCATTAATATATTGAATGGTCTATTTGGGTTCCTAAGACCCTTGTTACTAACATCAAAGGACCCATTACAAAATGGGTACCTAAAACCAAGCATTGATCTCTTGTAGGTGTTTGCTTCCAGTGGGGGATCATGGTTGCTCGATAGTGGAGCTACAAATCATTTGACCGGGAGCAAGGACTTGGTGGTGGATGTGCACAAGATTCCATCTATGCCCACCAATGTCGAGTGGGGTGATGCCTCGTCTTCTAAGGTATTGGGACTCGGCAAGGTTGTCATTTCTCATGATCTCACGATCGAGAAGGTCATGCTTGTAGAGTCTCTTGCATACAATTTACTTTCCGTTCGTCAACTTTCTATCATGGGCTTTGCCACTTTCTTTGATATTGATACCATGGCCCTCTTGTGGAGCAAGACCCTTAAAGTAGCCTTTGTTCGGCATGTCAAGAATGGTCTATATGTGATTAACTTTTCGGAGCGACCCACTAAGACCGCGACATGCTTAATGGCTAAAGTTGACGTGGGATGGATTTGGCATCGCCGTTTAGCCCACGTCAATATGAGATATTTGCGAAGTCTTCTCAAGGGGGACCATGTCCGTGGACTAACGAATGTTAGTTTTGCTAAAGATCATGCTTGCAGTGCCTGTATCGAAGGAAAGCTACATGAGAAGGCTCACCCTCCCACTACTATCATTTACTCAAAGAGGCCTTTGGAACTCCTTCATTTGGATCTCTTTGGGCCTCCATCCTTTGATAGTCTTGGGGGTAGGAAGTATTGCTTGGTGATTGTGGATGACTCTATTCAAGATACAATTGGGTGTATTTCTTCAAGAGGAAGAGCGAGACCCAACAAACCGTCATTGACTTTGCAAATGAAGCCCAACGTCAACACAATGCAAAGATCTTGACAATAAGAAGTGACAACGGCACCGAGTTCAAGAACTACACCTTGGATGAGTTCCTTAGTGATGAGGGATCAAGCATCAATATTCCGCACCTTACTCCCCTCAACAAAACGGTGTTGCAGAGAGGAAGAATCGGACGTTGATGGATGCGGCAAGGACCATGATGGCGGAGTTCAAGTCTCCATACAACTTTTGGGCCGAAGCCATCAACACCGCATGTCATGCATCCAATCGGCTCTACCTCTGCAAAGGCTTGAAGAAGACTCCATATGAGATACTCACCGGTAACAAGCCCAACCTCAAGTACTTTCGGGTGTTCGGGTGTAAGTGCTTCATTCTCAAGAAAGGTGTTCGGTTGTCTAAATTTCAGGCTAGAGCTTATGAGGGCATATTTGTTGGTTATGCTACAAACTCTCATGCTTACCGTGTCCTCAATAAATCCACGGGACTTATTGAGGAGACGTGTAACATGGAGTTTGATGATAATAATGGCTCCCAAGTGGAGCAAAGTGGCACTTGTGATGTAGGTGATGAAATTCCTCCTCAAGCCATAAGAAGAATGGGTGTTGGATTTATCCTACCCATTGAGGAATCCCTTGTGGCCGAAGGAGAAGGACAATGCTCCACTCAAGTGGAGCCATCACCAACCCAAGTCCCACACGCTTCCAAAGAACAAAGTGAAAGCCCTCAACCTCATGAACAAAACCAAGGGCAAGATCATGCTCAAGAAGGTGTTGTCATACCAAGTGATGCCCAAGGTCAAGTTCTCTCCCCCGAGCAAGTTCAAGATCAAGAACAAGCTCAAGACGGCGCTCAAGATGATCAAGTGACCGCTCCTCAACTCACCACCGAGGAGGAATTAGAGCGTTGTGCCGCCAAGATTGCATCCAAACTCTCCACCAAGGGTCATCTCATGAAGAATGTACTTGGAAGCATTAAAAAGGGGTAAGCATTCGTAGACAATTGGCAAAGTATTGTGAACATCACGCGTTTGTCTCTTGTGTTGAACCCCAAAAGGTATATGAAGCACTCGAAGATCCGGATTGGCTTAATGCCATGCATGAAGAACTTAACAACTTCGAGTACAACAAAGTGTGGAGATTGGTGCCAACGCCAACGGGGAACCACAATGTCATTGGAACCAAGTGGATTTTCAAGAACAAGCAAGATGCTCATGGGAACATCATTCGCAACAAGGCAAGATTGGTGGCACAAGGCTACCCCCAAGTCGAGGGTATCGACTACGGTGAAACATTTGCTCCCGTTGCACGCCTTGAGTCCATCTGCATGTTAATTGCCTATGTTTCTCATCATAATTTTAAGTTGCACCAAATGGATGTGAAGAGTGCTTTTCTTAATGGTCCCATTAATGAGTTGTTCTACGTCAAACAACCCCCCGGGTTCGAGGATCCCTACTTTCCCGATCATGTGTACCAACTCGATAAGGCACTCTATGGCCTTAAACAAGCCCCTCGTGCGTGGTATGACCACCTTACCGAGTTGTTACAAGATCGTGGATTTGAAGTTGGGCTAATCGACCCCACTATTTTTACTAAGAAGGTCAAAGGGGAGTTGTTTGTGTGCCAACTATATATTGATGATATTATCTTTGGTTCCCCTAACAAAGCTTTCAATGAAGAATTTACCAATCTCATGACCTCAAAGTTCAAGATGTCTTCCATGGGAGAGTTTAAGTTCTTTCTCGGATTCGAAGTGAAGCAAAGAAGAGAAGGAACCTTCATAAACCAAGCCAAATACACTCAAGACAAGCTCAAGAGATTCAAGCTAAGCGATGTCAAGCCGGCTTCCACTCCAATGCCCACCAAGTGCCAACTTGACATTGATCCCAATGGTAAAGCGGTAGATCAAAAGGTATATCGCTCCATGATTGGCTCCTTGCTTTACCTTTGTGCATCTAGACCGGATATCATGTTGAGTGTGGGAATTTGTGCATGCTTTCAAGCCGCATCGAAGGAAAGCCACTATGTGGCGGTCAAGCGAATCTTTTGATATTTGGCTCATACCCCAAACTTTGGCTTATGGTACCCAAGGGGAGAAAACTTCAAGCTTGTAGGATATTCGGACTGCGATTGGGTGGGAGACAAAGTGGATAGGAGGTCCACTTCCGGAGGGTGCCAATTCCTTGGTTGCTCTTTGGTGAGTTGGTCTTCCAAGAAGCAAAGTTGTGTGTCTCTCTCGTCCATCGAAGCGGAGTATGTGGCGGCCGGTAGTTGTTGTGCACAACTCTTATGGATGAGGCAAACTTTAAAGGATTACAGTGTCACTTGTGACAAAGTGCCTCTTTGGTGTGACAATGAAAGTGCCATCAAGATTTCTCTCAACCCGGTGCAACACTTCAAGACGAAGCATATTGAGATTCGATATCACTTCATTCGGGATCACATTAGGCGAGGGGAGATCGAGCTCAACTACGTCAACACTCATGATAACCTTGCAGATATCTTCACGAAGCCTTTGGATGAAGCAAGATTTCGCGAGTTAAGGCATGAGCTAAATATCATTGATTCGAGCAATGTTGCTTGAACCCTTGCACACCCCACCATACTCAACTTGTTGTCTTGTTTAGGTGTAGGCATGGACATAGGGGGAGTGTTGTTCTCTCAATGAACTCTCCCTCCGCCCATTATGCATAAATTGATTAACTCTTCCACATTAGCCATTTTTTATGGTATTTGTGCGTCAAAGACGAGTTTTGGTCATGGGCCCAAGGATAATTCTTCGCGGTGCCATACCAATTGACTCAAACATAGGTGGCCTCAGCCACCGCCCTCTCTTAGAGAGGTGTGTGTTTCTCGCTCTCTTTGTTGTTTTTGTGTGTGTGTTTTGTTCTCGTTTTCATTTCATTTTTCTTTCGTGAGCTAAGCCCATTTTTCGTAGTACTTCCTGCGGCTGCGCGGTACTACCGCTTATGAGGGTAAAGCAGTACTACCGCTGAGGGGCGGGTGATGGGGGTTATATCAGGGCGGGGGGAGTTATTTTTCTCCCCATACCCATTCACCCCCACATGCTCGTCTTCCTCGTCGCTCCAGCGACGCCTCGCCACGGGAGGGCACCGGCTGGCCGCCGTTTTTCGGCCGCTTCTCTCCATTTCCTCTGGTGGAGTCGTTCTCCATCACATCCTCCAGCCATGGATGCCGGTATTGCCTCCGTTCTTGATTTCTCTTTGCCTAGATCTTGCAACTAGTTCTTAGGGGCAATAGGCATTGTTTTCTAGTTTTTGGCTATAAAGAGGCTTGTGGTGGATGGATATTGCTTCTAGGCTCTTCGGATTGATGTTTGGTAGGATAAATTTTTGAATTTGGCATCCCGGTAGTGCCGGATCTGTCCGCGGCAGTAGAGAACCGTTGTTCCCCATTCTGAGCGGTACTACCGCTCACCTTGAGCGGTACTGCCGCACGAGCGGTACTGCCACACGAGCGGTACTGCCGCGGGTAGATTGTGGTACTATCGCCGGATGCCCAGTTCCAATATTTTCTACCACACTTTGATCCTTATTGCTTCGTTTGGTGGCTTATACTCTTTCTTTCGTGTTGTTTCTGTCGCTTGTGTGTTTGGTTCCAGGTGATGATCTTCCTGAGCAGCAAGCCCGCCGTATCAACCCCGGCCATGCATCTTCAAAGCGCTACCGCACTTCTGAGTCAGCAATTGGTTCCTCTAGTGCTCCACCATCGCCTGCGGTTGCTTCCTCCAGTGCGCCTCCTCCACCTCAACTCCAGAAGAAGTCTGCCAACAGGCCGAAGCCAAAGGGCAAGACTGTGACTGAGATGACTGCCAAGGAGTTTTGGGCAAAGCGTCGCCCTAACCCCTATGAGGAAGCCCAAGAACCCAATTTGGTCAACCGCCCGTTCCGGAACCGCTTTCAGTTTGCCATCTTCTTTGATGTGATCAAGGCCAAGAAGAATCTCTATGTTGATGTTCGCTCCATCAACACGGATGCCATGGAAAAGGATCCAGAGTACTTTGGTGAAGCTCTTCAGATGTGTTCCCAGCTGAACATTCTCAGGATCATGCAGTTCAACAAGGATTTTGATGCTGATTTGGTGGCTCAATTTTATGCCACTGTCCATCTTGGGACTGATGCAGAGAGGACTCTGACTTGGATGACCAATGGTAAGATGCTTTCTGTCAAGTGGAAGGCCTTCATGGAGTTACTTCATGTGGAAGATCAAGGGCTTGAGACTCCAGTTGGCTTCCGCCCTCACCGCAATGCAAACTCCACTCACAAGCAAGCTCTGTGGCCCTACTGTACTGTGAAGGTCAACCCTGTGACTCAAAAGGAAACCTATGAGCTGCCTCCCTATCTCGACATCCTTCATCGTGTCTTTCGCGAGACCCTTTTCCCTCGCATCGGGAATCTGGACATGGTACACTCCTATCTTGTGGACATGCTACTCTTCTGCCATCATGAGAAGGAAGCAAACACTGGCGAGTCCCTAGACATCTCTCATGTTATGTGGCCTGAGCTTCTTTCTGCCATTTCTGAGCGCAAGTGCCCGATCTATGGTCCGTTCATCATGCTGCTCATTGAGAAGGCTTGGGCACATGTCTATCCCAAGGTTGGGTTGGAGACTGGAGATTTGGTGTCTCATGAGATCAAGCGTCTTAGGAAGAAGGACGATTGGGGCGTTCCCGCTCCCAAAGCTGGGGGTCCATCCTCTGTAGCTGCCACGGATACCGAGGGCGAGGCTGAGGCCGATGATGACGATGAGGACTATGAGTCGTCTGGGACAGAGCCCTCTTGGGCAAAGAAGCTCAAGCACAAGATGAAGAAGCTCTTCTGCATGGAGTCACATGGCCAGTACATGAATCATGTGGCGGAGAAGAAGGCCAGGGGCGTCACAAGGAGCTCATGCGTCAGTTGGGTGCGACCGTTGTCAGTGGGTCAGAGGATCAGATTACTGAGGAAGAGGAGTGGATCCAGCAGCATTGCCCGTGGACCGATTCAGACGCTGAGCAGTTCCCGACCGATGACGGCGGTGCAGACGATCCCGCAGGGATGTGATGCTCGTGATCCTCCGCTTACTATCACCTGGAGCCATAGCTTCGCTCTTTGCCCTTTTGGTGTCTCGATGCCAAAGGGGGAGAGAGTTTTAGGGATTTGTATGGATTTGTGCCACTGCCGTGTTCTGGTTGTGTTTGTGTTCGCGGTGTGTTTGTGTTCGCTTTGCTTTGTTTGGTTTTATGCTTGTGAGACCTAAGTTCTAGTGTTTTATGCCTGTGAGACCTAAGTTCTAGTCATATGGTGTGAGACATATGCTACCTTATTATCTTATCTATGTCTATATAGTCTCTGGTATCTTATGAGTTGCATGCTTACCTGGTTATACATTTCTTGCTCTCATATATCCTTTGCTTAGGTTGTTGGACTATAACATAGAGGGGGAGTGTTGATCCTAATGTGTGAGCCATGCTTTCCAAAGCCACTCCTTTCTAGGTGCACACAATCAGGGGGAGCCCGTCTATAAGTTGTAGTCCTAAGTATCTTTTCCTTCATGTCTTATCCTTGTGCAAATCCCTGGTTGTCATCAATCCACCAAAAAGGGGGAGATTGTTGAGGCATATCTCTCTCGATGTGCTTTTGGTGATTGATGACAACGTGTTTGCAGACTAATCGTGTGCTTTGAGCATTTCAGAGATTCATCCTTGGCACGAGACGATTTCTTCCCCTCGGAGTGTCACTCAAGACCGTGTAGCTCTTTCGTTTCTTATTCGGTGGACTAGTTGCATAGAGGGCACCGTACTATCAAGAGGGGGTCCGCTTTGGTATTGCTTGGGTGGAATCAACACGTACACATCCGCTTCTCACCCTCCGAGCCCTTCCGCTTCTATGGAGAGATCTTCTCCCTTCTTATGGGCTTTGTCTGGTCCCAGCGGTAGTACCGCGGTACCCAGCGGTAGGACCGCTTAGAGGTCACGGGTGGCAGTACCGCTCCACAGCGGTAGTACCGCCGGTGGCTGCTTAGCAGTAGTACCGCTGGTTTGCCAGGTCCCTACCGCGTCGATTCGAGGGGTCTTTTTCTGTGTCGGATTGTGCGGTACCTCGCAGCGGCAGTAGTGCGGTAGTACTGCCCTACCACCGTGGCAGTACCGCCCGGTTCCCTTTTCTCCTTGCCCTCCTGTCTACGCGGCAGTACCGTCGTGGGGAGCGGTACCGCTAAGCCCAGCGGTAGTACCGCTGCCTCCCGCGGTAGTACCGCCCTCTGCGGGGCTGTTTGGGGGGTAACGATTGGATTGTTCCCCCCACTATATAAGGAGGTCTTCTTCCCCAAAGTTGACCTATCTCTTCCCCCAAAAGCTCCATTGTTGCTCCAAGCTCCATTTTAGCCCGATCTCTTTCCCTAGCCAATCAAACTTGTTGATTTACTCGGGATTGGTTGAGAAGGCCCCGATCTACACTTCCACCAAGAGAAATCTGATTCCCCCACTAATCCCTAGCGGATCTTGTTACTCTTGGGTGTTTGAGCACCCTAGACGGTTGAGGTCACCGCGGAGCCATAGTCCATTATCGTGAAGCTTCGTGGTGTCGCTGGGAGCCTCCAATTAAGTTGTGGAGATTGCCCCAACCTTGTTTGTAAAGGTTCGGTCGCCGCCTCCAAGGGCACCAATAGTGGAATCACGGCATCTCGCATTGTGTGAGGGCGTGAGGAGAATACGGTGGCCCTAGTGGCTTCTTGGGGAGCATTGTGCCTCCACACTGCTCCAACAGAGACGTACTTCCCTTCAAAGGGAAGAAACTTCGGTAACACATCCTCGTCTCCACCGGCTCCACTCTTGGTTATCTCGTGCCTTTACCCGTGCAAGCTTATTTGTGTTACATAACTTGCTTGCGTGCGTGCTTATTGTTATTGCATCATATAGGTTGCTCACCTAGTTGCATATCTAGACAACCTACTTTGATGCAAAGTTTAAATTGGTAAAGAAAAGCTAAAAATTGTTAGTTGCCTATTCACCCCCCCCCCCCCTCTAGTCAACTATATCGATCCTTCCAACGGGCCAGTTTCACCACGGGCCGTTAATGGGTGTAAAGTGATACACTGTTCATTACGGGCCAGTTTCACCCCGGGCCGTTAATAGGCCAAGAGTTACATAGGGACTCATATGGGCCGAAAGACGTCATGGGTCATACATTGGCCAGAAGTGAAAACGGGATGGAATCATATTGGATGGCCCAGCTGACGCTACTGGGCCTAATTCGGATAGGGCGTAACAGGCCTTGGGTTAGCGGGCTGTAAATGGGCTATATGCGAACAGGCTGTTAACAGGCTTTCCATGGGCCAGCCCGCCACCTTTTGACCAAGTCAAACGGGCCGGCCTTTTCACAGGAATGGGCCTGTGTTGGGTCGTGCCACGTGTCGACGTATCATAGGCGCCTTCTGTCCAATGAGTGGATGACATTTGTCCCAATGATGAGCCGACACATGTTTCCTCCAGCCAATGATGATTTTACATGTGGAAAATCCCCATTGGTCGGGGCTGTTAACGGGTTATCGGATCCAAAACCCGACTCGATAGCTTAACGGTGTTCCGTTACGGTGGATGCCACGTGCCGGTCACCCTTGACGAAAGTACTTCTGTGACGCGCGATTTATCGTCATGGAAGTGCACACTTCCGTGATGATAATTCTGGTAATGTCATGGAACGCTTCTACGACAGCACAGGTATGACTATCTTGATTCTGTCATAAAATCGTCATGGATGTACATGCATGACAAAAAACGCGACCTACTATGACAAACACGTATCATCACGGAAGTGTATTTTTTTGTAGTTATGGTTATCATTTTTGCCTAAAGCCAATTTTTCCCTGCTGCAAAGGAATATATTTTATTTAACTCCAAAGTTTGTTGATAAATATTGAGAAGGTTCCTCCAACTCAATCCCATTTAACAATATTAACAACCCAACAAATTAATTAAGAGTGATGAGATCAAATCAATAATTCAAGAACCAGATACTCAAGATGTCCATAACCGGGGACACGCTAATCATGACTAGTTTGTACACTCTGCAGAGGTTTGCGCACTTTTCCCCACAAGACTCGATCTCCTCCGTTGGATTTCTTGCACTTCATGATGTTTGAGAAACGGATGATCGAGACACAGTCTTTTAGAAGCATTAACTCTTTACTTTGGGTAGACAGTACCACCTACATCCCCTACATCTACTAGCCTACCACTAAAAGAGGTCACACAACATACTCAACTATGCTAGAGCCCATAATGGCTTGTGGCTGCACACAGAAGTTTCTAGCATGAATAATCTTAGGATCTCTTTGAGCCTGGGTGGTGAACCATAGGATGATCGCACGGGTACTCCGGGATATCCTAGGACAACACTGGATTCTCCAGGTGCCCGCAACCAATCCACCCAGATGTGTATTAAAGTAGCCACCTTAAGTTAACCATTAATTAAAAACTCTCACATCTGTCATGGATCACTCAAACCAAACCACGTCTACGAGCATAGCATAGCAGTATAAGCATAACGTAGAAGTAACTCCCAAGGTTTGAAATAAAGGGCAATAGGTTCTACCATCATCAACTACTTCCCACTACCCGCATGTTATCAAGTCCTAACCATGCAATGTGTGAGGGTTGAGACTAATGCATAAAAACTGGGTAATAAAGGGGTATGATCAAAGTGTTACTTGCCTTGCTGACGATCTGAAAACCCTAGTGACTCATAGTAGCAGGCTTCGCACTCCGGAAACTCTATCGCAAACAAACAATATCATACATAAGCACACAAGCAATATATGTAACGGTAAAACTCAGATGAAAATATTCAAATTGAAATTTCAACCGAAGAGCTTCGATTTGCAAAAAGAATCAATCAAATCGGAGCTACAAAACTCAAACTACGATCAAAAGAAGTTCGAATTCAAATATGCTTGAAACCAAATTTTAAATTGCCAAAACCATGTTCAAGTTGATTATCTGGAAAGAGGGGTCTGAGACGAAGATTTTTCCGTTGGCTTCACTAGATTTGGATAAACGAGCAAAAAGTTGCGAGGGTTTGAAGATCAAGGGCTAATCTGCGATGAAAATAATCACGGATAGGTCCCTAGCTGAAAATAAAATAAAGAGAAAAACACTAACGAACGAACGTTTGCTATCAGGGACAAACGGGCGAAAACATTCGTTAACGGTGACGTTCGAGTGAACGTTCGCTAATTAGCGAACTCGAAATAAAACCGATCTAACAAACAACCCAAAAAACCCGTGCGACGGTTTGGCGGTTTTACCGGTTCAACAAAAAAACGGCGGGTCGGCGGCGGCGATATCCGGCGAGTCCGGCGAGGCCTGGTTCCGGCGACGGCAGGCAGGGGCTTCGGCGGCGGCGGCTTGCGGGCGGCGCAAGGCGGCTGCGCGGGCGCGGGATGAGGCGGCGGCGCAAGGCGGCTGCGCGGGCGCGGGATGAGACGGCGGCGCAAGCGGCGGCTGTGGCGGTTGCGGCGGTAGGCGGCGGGGCGGCGCCTTATAAAGAGGGAGGGGCGGCAGCTTTGAGAAGGGGGCGGGGGCGCGTGTCTGCCTGGGACACGGCGGCGACCCGTGGCGAGGCTCGGGACTATGTCCCGAGTCACAGCGGGGAGGCGGCGCGGCTGGTGGGCCGGCCTGCTCGGCTGGGCTTCGGCCCAGTCGGGCAGGAAGATATCTTTTTTCTTTTTAAATAAAATTCCGCCTAAAGAAAAATAATCCTAATAAAATGCCAAAAACAATTTTCCCGTCTAAATAAAATATTTAGAACAAAGTGAACATTTTTCTGACCTAAAAATGCAATTTTCAAGAAAATGCATATTTTTCTAATTCAAATAAAATACAAATAAAATATTTATTTGATTTTAAAAAAATTCCTCCAATATTCTCTCTTTTTAATATTGGAAATAATTGGAGAGAAAAATATTAAAATAAAATTGATCCTTTTTTCAAATTTGAGAAAATTCAAATATGAAAATAAATGAAATCCCCAACTCTCTCCTTGGGTCCTTGAGTTGCTTAGGATTTCTAGGATCACTAACAAAATGCAAATAAAATATTTTATGCATATGATGACCTATGTATAACATCCAAATTGAAAATTGGGATGTTACAAACCTACCCCCTTTAAGATGAATCTCGCCCTCGAGATTCGGGTTGGCTAGACAATAGGTGTGGGTGGTCTTTCTGTAGGTCTTCTTCTCGTTCCCAGGTGGCTTCATCCTTGGTATGGTGGCTCCACTGAACTTTGCAAAACTTGATAACCTTGCTGCGCGTAACTCGGCTGGCAAACTCGAGAATCTTGATGGGTTTCTCCTCATAGGTTAGGTCATTATCCAACTGAATTGCTTCTAGGGGCACTGTATCTCTCAGAGGAATATCGGCCATCTCTGCATGGCACTTCTTCAACTGGGAAACATGAAACACGTCATGAACTCCTGACAAACCTTCGGGTAACTCCAACTTGTAGGCCACTTCTCCCATACGCTCCAAAACTCGGTATGGTCCTACAAATCTCGGGGCTAACTTTCCCTTAAGTCCAAAACGTTTAACTCCTCGGAGCGGTGACACATGAAGATATGCTCTGTCTCCGATTTCATAGACTACCTCCTTGCGTTTGGTGTCTGTGTAACTCTTCTGCCTGGACTGAGCTACCTTCAGTCTATCTTGAATCAACTTGACCTTCTCTTCAGACTCCTTAATTAGATCCGGTCCAAACAACTGACGGTCTCTGACTTCATCCCACATTAACGGTGTCCTGCACCTTCTTCCATACAAAGCTTCGAAAGGTGCCATCTTCAAACTAGCCTGATAACTGTTGTTGTATTAGAACTCTACGTAAGGCAAATTATCATTCCAACTAGATCCATAGTCTAGCGCACAAGCTCTCAACATGTCCTCCAGAATCCGATTAACTCTCTCGGTCTGTCCATCTGTGTGCGGATGAAAGGCTGTACTAAACTCTAGCCTGGTACCCAAAGTCTGGTGCAACTGATGCCAAAACTTCAAAGTAAATTGTTTTCCTCTATCTAATATGATGGTCCTCGGAACTCCATGCAGACATACGATCCTGGTCATATATATCTTGGCCAACTTTACGCTCATGTAAGTGGTTTTGACTGGGATAAAGTGGTCCACTTTGGTCAAGCGATCAACTACTACCCAGATAGAATCATATCCCGATCGGGTCCTGGGTAATCCGGTGATGAAGTCCATGCCAAGCTTGTCCCACTTCCATTCGGGTATTGACATAAGCTTAAGCAATCCGGCCGGCTTCTGATGTTCTGCCTTCACTCGCTGACAAACATCACATACGGCTACATACTCGGCAATATCCTCCTTCATACCTGTCCATCAGAAACGCTCCTTCAAGTCCAAATACATCTTGGTGTTTTCGGGGTGTATTGAGTATGGCGAATCGTGGGCCTCCTGAAGTATTAACTTCCTGATCTCTGCATTATTGGGTACATATACACGGTCCTCAAACCATAAGGTTTCGTGCTCATCCTCACGAAAACCCTTGGCTTTTCCCTTGCTCATCTTCTCCCTTATCTCATCAATCTCCTTGTCGCCCTTCTGGGCTTCTCGAATCTTTCCCAATAATGTAGACTGAACCTCCATTGCTGCAACAAAACCTCTTGGAACTATCTCCAAACGAAATTCCTTGAGATCATCAACTAACTCGTGTGGTAATCCTTCACTTACGAGGGTATTGACATAACTCTTCCGGCTCAAAGCGTCTGTTACGACATTGGCCTTTCCTGGATGATAGTGCAACTTCATATCATAATCCTTTATAAGCTCCAACCATCTCCTTTGCCTGAGATTTAGCTCCTTCTAAGTGAAAATGTACTTCAAAATCTTGTGATCCATGTACACATCACAACGGTTTCCAATAAGAAAATGTCCCCAGGTCTTGAGCGCATGCACTACGGCTGCTAACTCCAAATCATGCGTAGCATTATTCAACTCATGAGGTCAAAGCTGTTGTGAGGCATATAAAACAACTCTTCCGTCTTGCATAAGTACACCTCCAAGTCCTTGGGGAGAAGCATCGCAATAAACTTGGAAATCCTTGCGTATATCCGAAAGAATTAGCACTGGGGTTGTAACTAGTCGCTTCTTCAACTCCTGAAAACTAGCCTCACACTCTTTGGTCCACTTGAACTTGGTGTCCTTCTTCAATAACTCCGTCATGGGCTTCGCAATATTGGAAAAATTCTCAATGAATCTCCGATAATATCCCAGGAGTCCAAGAAAACTGTGGATCTCTCCAATTGAGGTAGGTGCCAACCACTCAGTGACAGACTGAACCTTGGTAGGGTCTACTGCTATACCTTCTCCTGATATAACATGTCCAAGGAATCCAACTTCCTTCAACCAAAACTCACATTTGCTGAACTTGCCATATAACTGGTGTTCCCTGAGCTTCTTGAGAACTAAACACAAATGCTCCTTGTGTTCCTCTTCATTCTTCGAGTATACCAAAATATCATCAATGAACACCACAACAAACTTATCCAAGAACTCCATGAACACTTTGTTCATCATACTCATGAAATAGGCAGGGGCATTAGTCAATCCAAATGACATAACCGTGTACTCATATAGCCCGTACCTTGTGGTAAAAGTTGTCTTAGGTATATCCTGTTCTCGAATCTTCAGCTGGTGGTATCCCGATCGCAGATCGATCTTGGAAAACACTTTAGCTCCTTGCAGCTGGTCAAACAAATCATTGATCATCTGCAGTGGGTACTTGTTCTTGATCGTCACTTCATTCAATGCACGATAATCAACAACCATTTTCAAGGATCCATCCTTCTTCTCAACGAAGAGCACTAGGGCTCCCCACGGTGACGAACTTGGTCGAATGTAACCTTTCTCCAATAACTCCTTAATCTGCTTCTTAATCTCCTCCAGATCATTTGCGGGCATCTGGTATGGCTTCTTTGATATTGGTCCGGTGCCTGGCAACAGCTCTATCAAAAACTCTATGTCTCGATCCGGTGACATGCCTAGTAGTTCCTCTGGAAATACATCTGGGTAATCCTTCACAACACGCACTTCCTCCTAAACAACTCCTGAGAGGGAATTTACTTGGGTCCTCCTGGGCGCATGCCTAGATACACACTTGATCCTTTTTTCCTCTGGAGTGGTGAGAAAAAATGACTTACTAGCACAATCGATGTTTCCTCCATACTTCGATAGCCAATCCATGCTTAGTATTATATCCAATCCTTGTGACTCCAAAATTATTAGGTCTGAGGGGAAAACATGGCTACCAATGGTTAAGGGTAACCGATCGCACCATCGGCTGGCCATATACTCTGCTCCTGGCGAGCTTACTAACATAGGTGACCTAAGGGCTAGGGTTGGCAACTTAAACTTTTCCACAAATCCCCTTGATATGTATGAATGCGATGCACCAGTATAGAGAAGAACGAGAGCGGTAAATGACTTAATCAAAAACTTACTGATAACTACGTCTGGCTGCTCTTCAACCTCCTCCACGTTGATGTGGTTCACCTGACCTCTGGTGAAGGGATTGGGCTTCTTCCCAGAACTTCCATTGCAATTTCCATTCTTTGCTTCGGAACACTCGGTGGCGTAGTGTCCAGTCTTCCCGCACTTGAAACAAGTAATGTAACTTAGATCCTTCTTGGAGGGTGTAGTGGGTTTGGAACGGTTTCGGTTGCTGCTTCCTCCATTTCCATTCCCATTCCTAGGGCCACTATGATTATGCGAACTTCCTCCATTGTGAGTGTGGCCTCCATGGGTATGGGTATATCCTCCCGAGTTTGGGGTAAAACGAGGCTTCTGCTGAGCTCCAGAATTATACTTCCCTTGTCCATACTTCCTTTTGCGGCTCTCTATCTGTTGTTGCTTCCCTTCAATCATAAGAGCCCTGTCTACCAACTCCTGGTAGTTAGCAAATGTTGCTACCATTCAGCCCTTCCAAACTTCTCCTGCTTCGCGGCATCTGTGGCCACATCATCCGAGGCATAGCGAGCTAACTTACTGAACTCATCCATGTACTGCCCCATAGTACGATTTCCCTGGCGTAAGTTGTGAAACTCATGCTTCTTCATGCTCATAGCTCTGCTACCTCTTGAGCACTGCGTTGGATTTCCCCGAAGAGGGAAGGATGATGCAGCAAAGTAGCGTAAGTATTTCCCTCAGTTTTTGAGAACCAAGGTATCAATCCAGTAGGAGGCTACGCGCGAGTCCCTCGTACCTAGACAAAGCAAATAACTCCTCGCAACCAACGCGAATAGGGGTTGTCAATCCCTTCACGGTCACTTACGAGAGTGAGATCTAATAGATATGATAGATAATATTTTTGGTATTTTTGTGATAAAGATGCAAAGTAAAAATAAAACAAAAGTAAAAAAGCAAAGCAGTATTAAAGTGATGGAAGATTAATATGATGAAGATAGACCCGGGGGCCATAGATGTCACTAATGGCTTCTCTCAAGAGCATAAGTATTTTACGGTGGGTGAACGAATTACTGTTGAGCAATTGACAGAATTGAGCATAGTTATAAGAATATCTAGGTATGATCATGTATATAGGCATCACGTCCGAGACAAGTAGACCAACTCCTGCCTGCATCTACTACTATTACTCCACTCATCGACCGCTATCCATCATGAATCTAGAGTATTAAGTTCAAGAAAACAGAGTAATGCCTTAAGCAAGATGACATGATGTAGAGGGATAAATTCATGCAATATGATAAAAACCCCATCTTGTTATCCTCGATGGCAACAATACAATACGTGCCTTGCTGCCCCTACTGTCACTGGGAAAGGACACCGCAAGATTGAACCCAAAGCTAAGCACTTCTCCCATTGCAAGAAAAACCAATCTAGTAGGCCAAACCAAACTGATAATTCGAAGAGACTTGCAAAGATAACCAATCATACATAAAAGAATTCAGAGAAGATTCAAATATTGTTCATAGATAATCTTGATCATAAATCCACAATTCATCGGTCTCAACAAACACACCGCAAAATAAGATTACATCGATAGATCTCCACGAGAGAGGGGGAGAACATTGTATTGAGATCCAAAAAGAGAGAAGAAGCCATCTAG
Source organism: Aegilops umbellulata (assembly GCA_032464435.1). Lineage (NCBI taxonomy): Eukaryota > Viridiplantae > Streptophyta > Magnoliopsida > Poales > Poaceae > Aegilops > Aegilops umbellulata. The sequence goes on from CP136059.1 coordinate 217,023,970, forward strand.
CTACTAACTATGGACCCGAAGGTCTGAAGTAAACTACTCACACTTCATTGGAGGGGCTATGGTGATGATGTAGAAGCCCTCCATGATGGATGCCCTCTCCGGCGGAGCTTCGGAACAGGCCCCAAGATGGGATCTCGTGGGTACAGAAGGTTGTGGCAGTGGAATTAGGTTTTTGGCTCCGTATCTAAACGTTTGGGGGTACGTAGGTATATATAGGAGGAAGAAGTACGTCGGTGGAGCTCCGTGGGCCCCACGAGGGTGGGGGCGCGCCCTAGGGGACTGGGCGCGCCCCCTACCTTGTGCCCACCTCCTGGCTTTCTTGACGTAGGGTCCAAGTCTCCTAGATCATATTCGGTGAGAAAATCACGTTCCCGAAGGTTTCATTCCGTTTGTACTCCGTTTGATATTCCGTTTCTTCGAAACTCTGAAATAGGCAAAAAAACAGCAATTCTGGGCTGGGCCTCCGGTTAATAGGTTAGTCCCAAAAATAATATAAAAGTGCAAAATAAAGCCCAATATGGTCCAAAAAAGTAGATAATATAGCATGGAGCAATCAAAAATTATAGATACGTTGGATACGTATCAGGCATCCCCAAGCTTAATTCCTGCTCGTCCTCGAGTAGATAAATGATAAAAAGGAATTTTTGATGCGGAGTGCTACTTGGCATAATTTCAATGTAATTCTTCTTAATTGTGGTATGAATATTCAGATTCAAAAGATTCAAGACAGGAGTTCATATTGACATAAAAATAATAATACTTCAAGCATACTAACTAAGCAATTATGTCTTCTCAAAATAACATGGCCAAAGAAAGTTCATCCCTACAAAATCATATAGTTTGGTCTTGCTCCATTTTCGTCACACAAAAATGCTCTCATCATGCACAACCCCGATGACAAGCCAAGCAATTGTTTCATACTTTAGTAATCTCAAACTTTATAAACCTTCACGCAATACATGAGCGTGAGCCATGGATATAGCACTATGGGTGGAATAGAATATGATGATGGGGTTTATGTGGAGAAGACAAAAAAAGAAGGTCTCACATCAACTAGGCTAATCAATGGGCTATGGAGATGCCCATCGATTGATGTTAATGCAAGGAGTAGGGATTGCCATGCAACGGATGCACTAGAGCTATAAATGTATGAAAGCTAAACAAAAGAAACTAAGTGGGTGTGCATCCAACTTGATTGCTCACAAAGACCTAGGGCACTTGAGGAGGCCCACTGTTGGAATATACAAGCCAAGTTCTATAATGAAAAATTCCCACTAGTATATGAAAATGACAAAACAAGAGACTCTCTATCATGAAGATTATGGTGCTACTTTGAAGCACAAGTGTGGAAAAGAAAGAATAGTAGCATTGGCCCTTTTTATTTCTTTTTTTGGGCCTTCCTTTTTTGGCCTTTCTCTTTTTTTGGGACAATGCTCTATTAAACGATGATCATCACACTTCTATTTATTTACAACTCAATGATTACAAGTCGATACTAGAACAAATTATGACTCTATATGAATGCCTCCAGCGGTGTACCGGGATATGCAATGAATCAAGAGTGACATGTATGAAAGAATTATGAATGGTGGCTTTGCCACAAATACCATGTCAACTACATGATCATGCTAAGCCATATGACAATGATGAATGTGTCATGACAAACAGTATGGTGGAAAGTTGCATGGCAATATATCTCGGAATGGCTATGGAAATGCCATAATAGGTAGGTATGGTGGCTGTTTTGAGGAAGATATAGGGAGGTTTATGTGTGAAAGAGCGTATCATATCACGGGGTTTGGATGCACCGGCGAAGTTTGCACCAACTCTCAATGTGAGAAAGGGCAATGCATGGTACCGAAGAGGCTAGCAATGATGGAAGGGTGAGAGTGCGTATAATCCATGGACTCAACATTAGTCATAAAGAACTCACATACTTATTGCAAAAATCTACAAGCCATCAAAAACCAAGCACTACGCGCATGCTCCTAGGGGGATAGATTGGTAGGAAAAGACCATCGCTCGTCCCCGACCGCCACTCATAAGGAGGACAATCAAAGAACACCTCATGTTTAAAATTTGTTACATAACATTTACCATACGTGCATGCTACGGGACTTGCAAACTTCAACACAAGCATTTCTCAAATTCACAACAACTCAACTAGCACGACTTTGATATTATCACCTCCATATCTCAAAACAATTATCAAGCATCAAACTTCTCTTAGTATTCAACGCACTCAAAAGAAAGTTTTACAAAACTTAAATACCAAGTATATTAAAATCATTAAGCAAATTACCATGCTATTTAAGACTCTCAAAATAATCTAAGTGAAGCATGAGAGATCAATAGTTTCTATAAAACAAATCCACCACCGTGCTCTAAAAGATATAAGTGAAGCACTAGAGCAAAACTATATATCTCAAAAGATATAAGTGAAGCACATAGAGTATTCTAACAAATTCCAATTCATGTATGGCTCTCTCAAAAGGTGTGTACAGCAAGGATGATTGTGGTAAACTAAAAAGCAAAGACTCAAATCATACAACACGCTGCAAGCAAAACACATATCATGTGGTGAATAAAAATATAGCTCCAAGTAAAGTTACCGATGGAAGTGGACGAAAGAGGGGATGCCTTCCGGGGCATCCCCAAGCTTTGACTTTTTGGTGTCCTTATATTATCTTAGGGGTGCCATGGGCATCTCCAAGCTTAGGCTCTTGCCACTCCTTGCTCCATAATCCATCAAAAGATTTCACCCAAAGCTTGAAAACTTCACAACACAAAACTCAACAGAAATCTCGTGAGCTCCGTTAGCGAAAGAAAACAAAAGACCACTTCAAGGTATTGTAATGAACTCATTATTTATTTATATTGGTGTTAAACCTAATGTATTCCAACTTCTCTATGGATTATAAACTATTTTACTAGCCATAGATTCATCAAAATAAGCAAACAACACACGAAAAACAGAATCTGTCAAAAACATAACAGTCTGTAGTAATATGTAACTAACATAAACTTCTGGAACTCCACAAATTCATCCAAAATAGGAAGACCTACGAAATTTGCTTATTGATCAGAAGCAATTGGAATCACTATTTTATCACATTCTGGTGATTTTTAACAGTTGTTTTCGTGAATAGAAAGTTTCTGGGAATTACAGCAAGATCAAGTAACTATCATCCAAGAAGATCCTATAGGTTTAACTTGGCACAAACACTAATTAAAACATAAAAACACATCTAACCAGAGGCTAGATCAAAGATTTAATCCTAAACAGAAGCAAAAGCAAAAAAAGTAAAAAATAAAATTGGGTTGCCTCCCAACAAGCGCTATCGTTTAACGCCCCTAGCTAGGCATAAAAGCGAGGATAGATCTAGGTATTGCCATCTTTGGTAGGCAATCCATAAGTGGCTCTCATGATAGATTCATATAGTAATTTTATTTTCTTCCTAGGGAAGTGTTCCATGCCTTTCTTTAATGAAAATTGGAATCTAATATTCCCTTCCTTCATATCAATAATTGCACCAATCGTTCTAAGGAAAGGTCTACCAAGAATAATAGGACAAGAAGGATTGCAATCTATATCAAGAACAATAAAATCTACGGGCACATAATTCCTATTTGCAACAATAAGAACATCATTAATTCTTCCCATAGGTTTCTTAATAGTGGAATCCGCAAGGTGCAAGTTTAGAGAGCAATCATCAAAATCACGGAAATCTAGCAAATCGCACAAAGTTTTGGGAATAGTGGAAACACTAGCACCCAAATCACATAAGGCATAAAATTCATGATCCTTAATCTTAATTTTAATAGTTGGTTCCCACTCATCATAAAGTTTTCTAGGGATAGAAACTTCCAACTCAAGTTTTTCTTCATAAGATTGCATCAAGGCATCAACGATATGTTTAGTAAACGCTTCATTTTGACTATAAGCATGAGGAGAATTTAGCACAGATTGCAACAAGGAAATACAATCAATTAAAGAGCAACTTTCATAATTAAATTCCTTGAAGTCCAAAATATTGGGTTTAGCAACATCTAGGGTTTTGATTTCTTTAATCCCACTTTTATCAATTTTATCATCAAGATCTAAAAACTCTGAATTCTTGGAACGCCTTCTAGGTAAAGGTGGATCATATTCAGTCCCATCATTATAAAGATTCATATTACAAAACAAGGATTTAATAGGGGACACATCAATAACTTTTAGATCTTCATCTTGATTTTCATAGGAATCCGGTTTAGCGGCCATCTTATTGACTAAGGTAGCCTGCTTATCCGAAATTTCAGCAGTCAACTTCTCAAGAAGAGCAATTTGGGATCTTATACCATCAAATTCTTTAGACATATCATCGAGCCCTTTATTCATATAACTCATAAAACTTTTTTGTTATTTAAGCTCGTTTCTGAAGAAATTATTATGCTCAAATTGCAAAACCATAAAACTCCTGACGTTACTTTCGATCTCTTCTAACCTTTTAAGGTGAAGATCACCAAATCTAGGTAGAGCCATCGTGACAGGCAAGCAAAAGAGGCAAACGGAAAAGAGAGGGAGGATAAAACGGCAAGGGTGAAGTGGGGGAGAGGAAAATGAGAGGCAAATGGCAAATAATGTAATGCGAGAGATAAGGGATTGTGATGGGTACTTGGTATGTTGACTTTTGCGTAGACTCCCCAGCAACGGCGCCAGAAATCCTTCTTGCTACCTCTTGAGCACTGCGTTGGATTTCCCTGAAGAGGAAAGGATGATGCAGCAAAGTAGCATAAGTATTTCCCTCAGTTTTTGAGAACCAAGGTATCAATCCAGTAGGAGGCTACGCGCGAGTCCCTCGTACCTACACAAAGCAAATAACTCCTCGCAACCAACGCGATTAGGGGTTGTCAATCCCTTCACGGTCACTTACAAGAGTGAAATCTGATAGATATGATAGATAATATTTTTGGTATTTTTGTGATAAAGATGCAAAGTAAAAAATAAAAGAAAAGTAAAAAAGCAAAGCAATATTAAAGTGATGGAAGATTAATATGATGAAGATAGACCCGGGGCCATAGATTTCACTAGTGGCTTCTCTCAAGAGCATAAGTATTTTACGGTGGGTGAACGAATTACTGTTGAGCAATTGACAAAATTGAGCATAGTTATGAGAATATCTAGGTATGATCATGTATATAGGCATCACGTCCGAGACAAGTAGACCGACTCCTGCCTGCATCTACTACTATTACTCCACTCATTGCCCGCTATCCAGCATGCATCTAGAGTATTAAGTTCAAGAAAATAGAGTAATGCCTTAAGCAAGATGACATGATGTAGAGGGATAAATTCATGCAATATGTTAAAAAAACCATCTTGTTATCCTCGATGGCAACAATACAATACGTGCCTTGCTGCCCCTATTGTCACTGGGAAAGGACGCCGCAAGATTGAACCCAAAGCTAAGCACTTCTCCCATTGCAAGAAAAACCAATCTAGTAGGCCAAACCAAACTGATAATTCGAAGAGACTTGCAAAGATAACCAATCATACATAAAAGAATTCAGAGAAGATTCAAATATTGTCCATAGATAATCTTGATCATAAACCCACAATTCATCAGTCTCAACAAACACACCGCAAAAAGAAGATTACATCGAATAGATCTCCACGAGAGAGGGGGAGAACATTGTATTGAGATCCAAAAAGAGAGAAGAAGCTATTGGCGCCGAGCCCTAGCTTGCTCTTTGCGTCAGTGCCCAGCTCCCTCTCGCTCCTTCTCTCTCTCGCACGAACGAAGATAGAAGAAAGAGCAGACACAAGACATGGTGGTGTTTTTCCGGCGCACATATGCCTGCCGCAACGACGGCCTTTTCCTCGAGCAACAACTCGAGCCACACACACACGAAGGACTACTGGAGACTACATCTCTCCTAGCTACTCTCACTCTGCACAACACCGATGCATGGTTTATATAGCCGGACACACACCAGGCATTGGCCTCACGCACGCACGCACACGCATAGATCACCCGGCCACTAAGCCAACTAACTATGCCATGCACCTGTACATGCAGTAACAAATTGCTGCTAGCTACATGCATGGCTCCAGGACTTGCGCAGGCTCCTCAATGGCCGCAAGACCCGGCCTCTCCACGAGCCAAACGATGCTGCGCCAACTGATGCGCCGCTCACCACGCCGAGCCGTGGTTTACTCCTAACATACTCCCCCTAAACCACGACTTGCCTCCACGTCGGCGGAGTTGTTGCAGCTCTCGTCGTTCTTGTCGTCGCGGCCGTGACCTAGCCCGCGGACCCGACCTGCCGCACCGACGCCGGTCGCACCGTGCTCCGTCATGACTCCGGCGACACACGCCGAGCTCCTTCTCCGCCGGCGACACACGCCTGACGTCCCTCAACGCCCCGCACGTCCCGCGCGCACCCGACGCGCCCGACCGCAACAGTGCGTCCCGCACGTACCGCGCGCACCCGACGCGCCCGACGAGCCCGACAGCACCAGTGCATCTCGCATGTCCCGCGCGCACCCAACGCGCCTGACGAGCCCGACAACACCAGACGCTCACCGCGTGCCGCCTCCGCGTCCGCCATGGCATCCGCCACGCCGTGCCTCCGTGCCACGCACCTTCCACGGGTGTCGCCCCGAGCCGTCGCGACCTCTGTGCCACCACGCAGGTCCTTTGCGACCTCCTCGTCTCCGTGACCGCCGTGCCCTTCGCGCGCACTCCCCACGTCCGCGTGCTCCCGGCCCGCGCTCCTGCCGCGCACGTACGCGATCTGCGCAACCAGGTCTAGCGCCTCGACGCAGTCCACTCCCGCGGTCCCGACGCGCCCGACACGTCCAGTCCACACCCATAACACGCACCGGTCGAGCCCGGCTCGCCTCCGCGGCTTATTGTCCTGCACCGCCGCGGCCTCCATGCCGCCATGCAGTGCCTCCACGCCGTCACACCGTGCTGCGCCGCCGCGCCACCGCGCAGCGCCTCGGCGGCCTCCGCGGTTGCCGCACGTACGACGTCACCGCCCGCCGCCTCCGCCACTCGCCATGACAGCCAAAGCGCCGCCCACCTCCATGGGCCGACACACGGCCCGGAGCTCCACCGCGTAGCTGCCGGCGAGCGCAGCCATCGCTGCCACGCCTCCGGCACGGCAAGCACGCCCAAGATACCAAGCTCATGATACCAATTGTTGGCGCTGAGCCCTAGCTTGCTATTTGCGCCGGTGCCCAGCTCCCTCTCGCTCCTTCTCTCTCTCGCATGAACGAAGATAGAAGAAAGAGCAGACACAAGACACGGTGGTGTTTTTCCGGCGCACATACGCCTGCCGCAACGACGGCCTTTTCCTCGAGCAACAACTCGAGCCACACACACACGAAGGACTACTGGAGACTACATCTCTCCTAGCTACTCTCACTCTGCACAACACCGATACATGGTTTATATAGCCGGACACACACCAGGCATTAGCCTCACGCACGCACGCACACGCATAGATCACCCGGCCACTAAGCCAACTAACTATGCCATGCACCTGTACATGCAGTAACAAACTGCTGCTAGCTACATGCATGGCTCTAGGACTTGCGCAGGCTCCTCAACGGCCGCAAGACCCGGCCTCTCCACGAGCCAAACGATGTTGCGCCAACTGATACGCCGGTCACCACGCCGAGCCGTGGTTTACTCCTAACAGAAGCCATCTAGCTACTAACTATGGACCCGAAGGTCTGAAGTAAACTACTCACACTTCATCGGAGGGGCTATGGTGATGATGTAGCCCTCTCCGGCGGAGCTCCAGAACAGGCCCCAAGATGGGATCTCGTGGGTACAGAAGGTTGCGGCGATGGAATTAGGTCTTTGGCTCCGTATCTGATCGTTTTGGGGTACGTAGGTATATATAGGAGGAAGAAGTACGTCGGTGGAGCTCCATGGGCCCCACGAGGGTGGGGGCGTGCCCTAGGGGCTGGGCGCACCCCCGTACTTCGTGCCCACCTCCTGGCTTTCTTGACGTAGGGTCCAAGTCTCCTGGATCATATTCGGTGAGAAAATCATGTTCCCGAAGGTTTCATCCCGTTTGGACTCCATTTGATATTTCGTTTCTTCGAAACTCTGAAATAGGCAAAAAACAGCAATTCTGGGCTGGGCCTCCGATTAATAGGTTAGTCCAAAAAATAATATGAAAGTGGAAAATAAAGCCCAATATGGTCCAAAACAGTAGATAATATAGCATGGAGCGATCAAAAATTATAGATACGTTGGAGACGTATCAAGCTCCAGTTCGGACATGGGCAGTGCGGAATGCTTGCTGAAACTGATCCCAAGTGACATTGGCTATGGGGAAAGTGGCTGTGTAATTCTCCCACCATGAGGCTGCGGGTCCATCCAGTTGGTGTGCGGCAAAGCGCACCTTCTCAGCATCTGTGCAACCTGCGATGGTCAGCTCCCTTCCAATCCCACGGAGCCAGTCATCAGCAACAATCGGCTCGGTGCTACTGGAAAACACCGGCAGATTCAACCTCAAAAAACGGGCTAAGTTGTCGACTGGAGGTGGTGGCGGTGGGTTGTTGTTGTTGTTGTTGTTGTTGTTGTTGTTGTTGTTGTGTTGTTGTTGTTGTTGTTTTTGTTGTTGTTGCCTTGGTTCTGGACTAGCTACTGCGTCAAGGCATTCTGCTATTGGATCAATTGAGTGAGCTCCGGTGGGAAGACAAATTCGGGGTCACGTCTCGGAGGCATCTGATGGGTTTAGAGGGAAGAGATTAGAATATAAAGAGGTCTAAAGAGAAATCACTACCCATATGCACATGAGACAAACACATTCATTTCACACCACTCAATTCAAACAAGGGCATACAATTGATCTAAACTACTGTTACAAAAAGATCGGACTACTACTATATACATGGGGGAATACTACTGATAATATGGTGGTCGTCTAGAAATTTTGATCGGTGGAAGACTCCATGATATCCGCTCTAGCTTCGTCTTCGTAATCATCATCACTACTGCCGGGGTTGGAATCGGTGTCATTGATGATGATGTAGTCTTCAGAACGATGTCCTCCTCAGGTGCGGGATCTCCCATGAATACTCCTAGCTTCTTCTTCAGGTCTTCATTCTTCTCCAGTAGCACTACGATTTCCTCCTCATATCCATCGCGTGTAGACTTGAGTTCCTCTTCAAGCTCCATGTTCCTGGTCGTCCCTTTCTTCAGATCTAGCATGCTGGCGCACATTTGGTTCTCCTTAGGCGAATGTGGTGGTTTAACTCCTAGATGTAGGCTGCAATGGACTTGTCCCTCCTGGTGTTGATCATCTCCCATTGCTCATCTCGGCGCCCACATATCTGGTAGATGGTGTCCTTAAGATCCTAGTTGTAAACTTCGCCGATGCGTCCCATGGCGATGTGGCCTGCCATGCTCTTTCCTAGACTCCAGGTTGGTACATCAAAGGAAAACTCTATGGGCTCAGTAACTGACGCGAATGTCCTTCCTGGAACATGAACTCAAATCATCCAACGCCCCTCTTCTGGTAAAGTGGCGGTATAGGTCCCGGTTAAACTAGGTATTCCGATGTTCGGGTACCTAGTGACTTCCTTCAAGTGTCGTTCAAAAGGTGTGTCTTCATCTGGTTGAGCAAAATTGTTCCTTGGGTCCGCCATCTATAGAGTGGAAAATGGAGAGGAGTCAGAAATGAGTAGAGAAGAGTGACCTATGGCTTATCTTAGTGGTCTTGTCCTACAGTCAGCGTGTGCTCTGATACCATCTTGTAGCGATCCGACCTCAGACGGTCAAATCTCTCTGCATAAGTGTCATCCCTGGATCGGTAATGCTGACACACAGTACTTGAAGGATTTATAATAGATTTCAATCACACACTTATTACATCGAATGTCTCAAAAGAGAACTTATTACAATAATATGGCTTAAGGCCATCTAAATAAGATAACTGCGGAAGCATCGAAGGTAAATGAGTCCATCAACTCCAATGGCATAGCTGAGTGCATGACAACGACCTAGCGCACCTTACTCTTCGTCTGAAAAGTCTGCAACATAATACGTTGCAGCTCGAAACGGGTCAGCACATGGAATATGCTGGCAAAATAACACTGTAGAGCAATGAACAAGGTAACAGCTATCACTACATGCATATATGGCTGGTGGAGGCTCTATGGTTATCATTTTTGCGTAAAGCCAATTTTTCCCTACTGCAAAGGAATATATTTTATTTAACTACAAAGTTTGTTGATAAATATTGAGAAGGTTCCCCCAACTCAATCCCATTTAACAATATTAAAAACCCAACAAATTAATTAAGAGTGATGAGATCAAATCAATAATTAGTTTGTACACTCTGCAGAGGTTTGCGCACTTTTCCCTACAAGACTCGATATCCTCAGTTGGATTTCTCGCACTTCATCATGTTTGAGAAATGGATGACCGAGACACAGTCTTTCAGAAGCATTAACTCTTTACTTTGGGTAGACAGTACCGCTCCCGAGGCGGTGAGGGGTGGCCAGTATTTTCCATGCTAGATGTGTTATTCTCACGATGAGTGTTTATTCACTTGTCATTGCACGATAGTAAGGCAAAGGTTTTAGGGATGCCCAGTCCCGAAATGAAAAATGAATTTACTTTATGTTGTCAAATAATATGTTAGTGTTGGTATGGAGGGCACCCGTGGATACGGCTATCCATGGAAAGTGAAAGTATGGTGGAAAAAGGAATAAACTTTATTTTCTATTTGGGAACTGCCTATGATATATCTAGCATGGAAAGTGTTGGGAGCTCTAAGTCGTTTTCATTGGTGGGAAAAGTATGCCTCTCAAAATGTTTTTATCTCTCAATTTTCTCTTTGAGCTCTGGCACCTCTACAAATCCCTACTTCCCTCTGTGAAGGGCCTATCTTTTACTTTTATGTATTTACTTTCATGCAAGAGTCAAAGTTATTCTCTCTATTCCTTTTTATTTTTCTCTTTTGGCAAGCATCATGTGGTGAGGAAAGATCTAGGCACATATGTCCGATTGAATATGGGTAGCATGAGTTATTAATGTTGACATCACCCTTGAGGTGAATACGTTGGGAGGCAAAACAATAAGCCCCTATCTTTCTATGTGTCTAGTTGAAACGTTTTGCTCATGTGTATGTGGTGAGTGTTGGCAATCATAGAAGACTATATGATGGTTGAGTATGTGGAGCTCTTACTTAAACTATGTTGAATAAGTTGAATTGCAATTGCTTGGTGACTAAGAACATAGGTTGTTGAGTTTCAAGAGAGTTCGTTGTTCGAACCTTAACATGTGAATTGGTTGCCACTACAACATGAGAAGTTTTATAAGAAAGAATTGTTGTTATGATGCTAGGAAAAGTGATTGAAATTTTCATTGATCAAACTTGTGCACTTTGCTAGCATTCACACTTCATAAATTATTTCTTTTATCATTTACCTACTCAAGGACGAGTAGGAATTAATCTTGGGGATGCTGATACATCTCCAACGTATCTATAATTTATGAAGTATTCATGCTGTTATTTTATCATTCTTGGATGTTTTACAATCATTTTATAGCAACTTTATATCATTTTTTGGGACTAACCTATTGACCCAGTGCCCAGTGCCAGTTGCTGTTTTTTGCTTGTTTTTTACATCACAGGAAATTATCAAACAGAGTCCAAACACCACGAAACTCCACAAAGATTTTTTTATGGACCAGAAGGAACCCAATGGGCCAGAGCTGCACCTGGGGGGTGCCCCGAGGGGCGCACAACCCACCAGGGCGCGCCAGGCCCCCCTGCCGCGCCCAGGTGGGTTGTGCCCACCTCGATGGCCTCCTGTACCCCCTCTTTGACACTAATCCAGATTATTCTGAGTAGTAAATTGGATTCGTATAGTAGAACAGTTATTTGGAATAGCTCCAAATAGAGCATGGTAACTGCATCTAGGAGATGACATAGAGATTTGTAAAGCACACACGGATCTGAAAGGTTCAGACCCGTTGACTATAACATCTCTCACAAGCATAACATGATCAAACCCAGAACTCATTGAGTGTTAATCACATGGTAATGTGAACTAGATTATTGACTCTAGTAAACTCTTTGGGTGTTAGTCACATGGGGATGTAACCTTGAGTGTTAATCACATAGCGATGTGAACTGGATTATTGACTCTAGTGCAAGTGGGAGACTGTTGGAAATATGCCCTAGAGGCAATAATAAATTAGTTATTATTATATTTTCTTGTTCATGATAATAGTTTATTATCCATGCTAGAATTGTATTGATAGGAAACTCAGATACATGTGTGGATACATAGACAACACCATGTCCCTAGTAAGCCTCTAGTTGACTAGCTCGTTGATCAATAGATGGTTACGGTTTCCTGACCATGGACATTGGATGTCATTGATAACGGGATCACATCATTAGAAGAATGATGTGATGGACAAGACCCAATCCTAAGCATAGCACAAGATCGTGTAGTTCGTAATGCTAAAGCTTTTCTAATGTCAAGTATCATTTCCTTAGACCATGAGATTGTGCAACTCCCGGATACCGTAGGAATGCTTTGGGTGTATCAAACATCACAATGTAACTGGGTGGCTATAAAGGTACACTACAGGTATCTCCGAAAGTGTCTGTTGGGTTGGCACGAATCGAGACTGGGATTTGTCACTCCGTGTGACGGAGAGGTATCTCTGGGCCCACTCGGTAGGACATCATCATAATGTGCACAATGTGATCAAGGAGTTGATCACGGGATGATGTGTTATGGAACGAGTAAAGAGACTTGCCGGTAACAAGATTGAACAAGGTATCAGGATACCGACGATCGAATCTCGGGCAAGTACAATACCGCTAAACAAAGGGAATTGTATACGGGATTGATCGAATCCTCGACATCGTGGTTCATCCGATGAGATCATCGTGGAACATGTGGGAACCAACATGGGTATCCAGATCCCGCTGTTGGTTATTGACCGGAGAACGTCTCGGTCATGTCTGCATGCTTCCCGAACCCGTAGGGTCTACACACTTAAGGTTCGATGACGCTAGGGTTATAAAGGAAGTTTGTATGTGGTTACCGAATGTTGTTCGGAGTCCCGGATGAGATCCCGGACGTAACGAGGAGTTCCGGAATGGTCCGGAGGTAAAGATTTATATATGGGAAGTCATCATACGGTCACTGGAAGAGTTCGGGGGGATACCGACATTGTACCGGGACCACCGAAGGGGTTCCGGGGGTCCACCGGGAGGGTCCACCTGCCCCGGAGGGCCCTATGGGCTGTATGTGGAGAGGGACCAGCCCCTTAGTGGGCTGGGCGCCTCCCCCCCTAGGGCCCATGCGCCTAGGGTTTGGGGGAACCCTAGAAGGGGGCGCCCCCCTTGCCTTGGGGGGCAAGGGAACCCCCCTGGCCGCCGCCCCCTCCTCAGATTGGATCTGAGGGGGCCGGCCCCCCTCTCCCTTGCCCCTATATATGTGTGGGGGGTGGGAGGGCAGCCGTACGAATGTGCTGGCACAGCCCTTCCCCTCTCCCAAGTCCTTCTCCTCTCCCGTGGTGCTTGGCAAAGCCCTGCAGGATTACCACGGTCCTCCACCACCACCACGCCGTTGTGCTGCTGCTGGACGGAGTCTTCCTCAACCTCTCCCTCTCTCCTTGCTGGATCAAGGCATGGGAGACGTCACCGGGCTGTACGTGTGTTGAACGCGGAGGTGCCGTCCGTTCGGCACTTGGTCATCGGTGATTTGGATCACGGCGAGTACGACTCCATCAACCCCGTTCACTTGAACGCTTCCTCTTAGCGATCTACAAGGGTATGTAGATGCACTCTCCTTCCCCTCGTTGCTGGTTTCTCCATAGATAGATCTTGGTGATACATAGGAAAATTTTGAATTTCTACTACGTTCTCCAACAGTGGCATCATGAGCTAGGTCTATTGCATAGATTCTTTGCACGAGTAGAACACAAAGTAGTTGTGGGCGTTGATTTTGTTCAATATGCTTACTGTTACTAGTCCAATCTTGATTCGGCGGCATTGTGGGATGAAGCGGCCCGGACCGACCTTACACGTACACTTACGTGAGACAGGTTCCACTAACTGACATGCACTAGTTGCATAAGGTGGCTAGCGGGTGCCAGTCTCTCCCACTTTAGTCAGATCGGATTCGATGAAAAGGGTCCTTATGAAGGGTAAATAGCAATTGACATATCACGTTGTGGTTTTGCGTAGGTAAGAAACGTTCTTGCTAGAAACCCATAGCAGCCACGTAAAACATGCAAACAACAATTAGAGGACGTCTAACTTGTTTTTGCAGGGTATGCCATGTGATGTGATATGGCCAAAAGGATGTGATGAATGATATATGTGATGTATGAGATTGATCATGTTCTTGTAATAGGAATCACGACTTGCATGTTGATGAGTATGACAACCGGCAGGAGCCATAGGAGTTGTCTTAATTTATTTATGACCCGCGTGTCAACATAAACGTCATGTAATTACTTTACTTTATTGCTAATCGTTAGCCGTAGTAGTAGAAGTAATAGTTGGCGAGACAACTTCATGAAGACACGATGATGGAGATCATGATGATGGAGATCATGGTGTCATGCCGGTGACGATGATGATCATGGAGCCCCGAAGATGGAGATCAAAAGGAGCAAAGTGATGATGGCCATATCATGTCACTATTTGATTGCATGTGATGTTTATCATGTTTTTGCATCTTATTTTCTTAGAATGACGGTAGTAAATAAGATGATCCCTCATTAAAATTTCAAGAAAGTGTTCCCCCTAACTGTGCACCGTTGCGAAAGTTCGTCGTTTCAAAGCACCACGTGATGATCGGGTGTGATAGATTCTTACGTTCACATACAACGGGTGTAAGCCAGATTTACACACGCGAAACACTTGGGTTGACTTGACGAGCCTAGCATGTACAGACATGGCCTCGGAACACAAGAGACCGAAAGGTCGAGCATGAGTCGTATGGTAGATACGATCAACATGAAGATGTTCACCGATGATGACTAGTCCGTCTCACGTGATGATCGGACACGACCTAGTTGACTCGGATCATGTAATCACTTGGATGACTAGAGGGATGTCTATCTGAGTGGGAGTTCATAAGATGAACTTAATTATCCTGAACATAGTCAAAAGGTTTTTGCAAATTATGTCGTAGCTCGCGCTTTAGTTCTACTGTTTTAGATATGTTCCTATAGAAAATATAGTTGAAAGTTGATAGTAGCAATTATGCGGACAGTAGAAGGCTTGTGTCCTTAATGCACCGCTCGGTGTGCTGGACCTTGAACGTGGTTTGTGGATCTTGCGAACATCTGACATACACGTTTTGATGACTACATGATAGTTCGGTAATGTTAAATGGTTTAGAATAGAGGCACCGAAGACATTTTTGAAATGTCGCGGAACATATGAGATGTTTCGAGGGCTGAAACTAGGATTTCAGGCTCGTGCCCACGTCAAGAGGTATAAGACCTCCGACGATTTTCTTGGCCTGCAAACTAAGGGAGAAAAGCTCAATCGTTGAGCTTGTGCTCAGATTGTCTGAGTACAACAATCACTTGAATCGAGTGGGAGTTGATCTTCCAGATAAGATAGTGATGTTTCTCCAAAGTCATTGCCACCAAGCTGCTAGAGCTTCGTAATGAACTATAACATATCAGGGATAGATATGATGATCCTTGAAATATTCGCGATGTTTGACACCGCGAAAGTAGAAATCAAGAAGGAGCATCAAATGTTGATGGTTGGTGAAACCACTAGTTTCAAGAAGGGCAAGGGCAAGAAGGGATACTTCATGAAACGGCAAATCAGCTGCTGCTCTAGTGGAGAAACCCAAGGTTGAACCCAAACCCGAGACTGAGTGCTTCTGTAATAAGGGGAACAACCACTGGAGCAGAATTACCCTAGATACTTGGTAGATGAGAAGGCTGTCGTTAGAAGTATATTGGATATACATTATGTGAATGTGTACTTTACTAGTACTCCTAGTAGCATCAGGGTATTAGATGCCGGGTCGGTTGCTAAGTGTTAGTAACTCGAAATAAAAGCTACGGAATAAACGGAGACTAGCTAAAGGTGAGCTGACGAGATGTGTTGGAAGTGCTTCCAAGGTTGATATGATCAAGCATCGCACGCTCCCTCTACCATCGAGATTGGTGTTAAACCTAAATAATTGTTATTTGGTGTTTGCGTTGAGCATAGACATGATTGGATTATGTCTATCGCAATACGATTATTCATTTAAGGAGAATAATGATTACTCTATTTATTTGAATAATACCTTCAATGGTCTTGCACCTAAAATGAATGGTTTATTGAATCTCGATCATAGTGATACACATGTTCATGCCAAAAGATATAAGATAGTAATGATAGTACCACCTACTTGTGGCACTGCCATGTAAGTCATATTGGTATAAAACGCATGAAGAAGCTCCATGTTGATGGATCTTTGGACTCACTCATTTTTGAAAAGGATTGAGACATGTGAACCATGTCTATTGGTATATACGCATGAAGAAACTCCATGCAGATGGACCGTTTGGACTCACTTGATTTTGAATCGCTTGAGACATGCAAATCATACCACATGGGCAAGATGACTGAAAGCTTCGGTTTCATTAAAATGGAACAAGAAAGCAACTTGTTGGAAGTAACGCATTTTGATGTGTGCAGTCCAATGAGTGCTGAGGCACGCAGTGGATATCGTTATGCTCTTACTTCACAGATGATTTGAGTAGATACTGAGCATATTTACTTGATGAAACACAAGTCTGAATTATTGAATGGTTCAAGTAATTTCAGAATGAAGTTGAATATCGTCGTGACAAGAGGATAAAATATCTATGATATGATCATAGAGATGAATATCTGAGTTGCGAGTTTGGTACACAATTGAGACATTGTGGAAATTGTTTCACGGCTAGTACCGCCTGGAACACCATAGTGTGATGGTGTGTCCGAACATCATAATTGTACCCTATTGGATATTATGCATACCATGATGTCTCTTATCGAATTACCACTATCGTTCATGGGTTAGGCATTAGAAACAACCGCACTCACTTTAAATAGGGCACCACATAAGCCTGATGAGATGACACCATATGAACTATGGTTTAGAGAAACCTAAGCTGTCATTTCTTAAAAGTTTGGGGCTGCGACGCTTATGTAAAAAGTTTTAGGCTGATAAGCTCGAACCCAAAGCGGATAAATGCATCTTCATAGGACACCCAAAACAGTTGGGTATACCTCCTGTCTCAGATCCGAAAGCAATAGGGATTGTTTCTCAAATCGGGTCCTTTCTCGAGGAAAAGTTTCTCTCGAAAGAATTGAGTGGGAGGATGGTGGAGACTTGATGAAGTTATTGAACCGTCACTTCAACTAGTGTGTAGCAGGGCACATGAGTTGTTCCTATGGCACCTACACCAATTGAAGTGGAAGCTTATGATAGTGATCATGAGACTTCAGATCAAGTCACTCCCAAACCTCGTAGGACGACAAGGATGCGTACTACTTCAGAGTGGTACGTAATCCTGTCTTGGAAGTCATGTTGCTAGACAACAATGAACCTACGAGCTATGGAGAAGCGATGGTGGGCCCGGATTCCGATGAATGGCTCGAGGTCATTAAATCCGAGAGAGGATCCATGTATGAAAACAAAGTGTAGACTTTGGCAGAACGGCTCGATGGTCGTGAGGCTGTTGAGTACAGATGGATTTTAAAAGGAAGACGGACAATGATGTTAATGTCACCATTGAGAAAGCTCGACTTGTCGTTAAGATGTTTCCCCACAAGTTCAAGGAGTTGACTACGATGAGACTTTCTCACTCGTAGCGATGCTAAGAGTCTGTTGGAATTAGCAGGTACTGCATTATTTATGAAATCTTGCAGATAGGATGTCAAAATATTGTTTCCTTGTTCTTGCGGAAAGGTTGTATGTGATACAACTAGAAGATTTTGTCGATCCTGAAAGATGCTAACAAGTATGCAAAGCCTCAGCAATCCTTCTAAGGACTGGAGTAAGCATCTCGGAGTTGGAATGTACACTTTGATGAGATGATCAAAGATTTTGGGTTTATACAAAGTTTATGAGAAACTTGTATTTCCAAAGAAGTGAGTGGGAGCACTATAGAATTTCTGATGAGTATATGTTGTTGACATATTGTTTATCAGAAATGATGTAGAATTTCTGGAAAGCATATGGGGTTGTTTGAAAAGTGTTTTTCAATGGAAAACCTGGATTAAGCTACTTGAACATTGAGCATCAAGATCTATAAGGATAGATCAAAATCGCTTAATAGTACTTTCAAACGAACACATACCATGACAAGATTTTGAAGGAGTTCAAAATAGATCAGCAAAGAAGGAGTTCTCGGCTGTGTTACAAGGTGTGAGTATTGAGCAAGACTCAAGACATGACCACGGCAGAATAGAGAGAAAGGACGAAGGTCGTCCCCTATGCTTTAGTCGTAGGCTCTAAAGTATACTATGTTGTGTACCGCACCTGAAGTGTGCCAAACCATGAGTCAGTCAAGGGGTACAAGTGTGATCTAGAAATGGATCACAGGATAACGGTCAAGGTTATCCTTAGTAATTAGTGGACTAAGGAATTTTCTCGATTATGGAGGTGGTAAAAGAGTTCGTCGTAAAGGGTTACACCGATGCAAACTTTGACACTAATCCAGATTATTCTGAGTAGTAAATTGGATTCGTATAGTAGAACAGTTATTTGGAATAGCTCCAAATAGAGCATGGTAACTGCATCTAGGAGATGACATAGAGATTTGTAAAGCACACACGGATCTGAAAGGTTCAGACCCATTGACTATAACATCTCTCACAAGCATAACATGATCAAACCCAGAACTCATTGAGTGTTAATCACATGGTAATGTGAACTAGATTATTGACTCTAGTAAACTCTTTGGGTGTTAGTCACATGGGGATGTAACCTTGAGTGTTAATCACATAGCGATGTGAACTGGATTATTGACTCTAGTGCAAGTGGGAGACTGTTGGAAATATGCCCTAGAGGCAATAATAAATTAGTTATTATTATATTTTATTGTTCATGATAATAGTTTATTATCCATGCTAGAATTGTATTGATAGGAAACTCAGATACATGTGTGGATACATAGACAACACCATGTCCCTAGTAAGCCTCTAGTTGACTAGCTCGTTGATCAATAGATGGTTACGGTTTCCTGACCATGGACATTGGATGTCATTGATAACGGGATCACATCATTAGAAGAATGATGTGATGGACAAGACCCAATCCTAAGCATAGCACAAGATCGTGTAGTTCGTAATGCTAAAGCTTTTCTAATGTCAAGTATCATTTCCTTAGACCATGAGATTGTGCAACTCCCGGATACCGTAGGAATGCTTTGGGTGTATCAAACGTCACAACGTAACTGGGTGGCTATAAAGGTACACTACAGGTATCTCCGAAAGTGTCTGTTGGGTTGGCATGAATCGAGACTGGGATTTATCACTCCGTGTGACGGAGAGGTATCTCTGGGCCCACTCGGTAGGACATCATCATAATGTGCACAATGTGATCAAGGAGTTGATCACAGGATGATGTGTTACGGAACGAGTAAAGAGACTTGCCGGTAACGAGATTGAACAAGGTATCGGGATACCGACGATCGAATCTCGGGCAAGTACAATACCGCTAAACAAAGGGAATTGTATACGGGATTGATCGAATCCTCGACATCGTGGTTCATTCGATGAGATCATCGTGGAACATGTGGGAACCAACATGGGTATCCAGATCCCGCTGTTGGTTATTGACCGGAGAACGTCTCGGTCATGTCTGCATGCTTCCCGAACCCGTAGGGTCTACACACTTAAGGTTCGATGACGCTAGGGTTATAAAGGAAGTTTGTATGTGGTTACCGAATGTTGTTCGGAGTCCCGGATGAGATCACGGACGTAACGAGGAGTTCCGGAATGGTCCGGAGGTAAAGATTTATATATGGGAAGTCATCATACGGTCACTGGAAGAGTTCGGGGGGATACCGGCATTGTACCGGGACCACCAAAGGGGTTCTGGGGGGTCCACCGAGAGGGTCCACCTGCCCCGGAGGGCCCTATGGGCTGTATGTGGAGAGGGACCAGCCCCTTAGTGGGCTGGGCGCCTCCCCCCTATGGCCTATGCGCCTAGGGTTTGGGGGAACCCTAGAAGGGGGCGCCCCCCTTGCCTTGGGGGGCAAGGGAACCCCCCTGGCCGCCGCCCCCTCCTCAGATTGGATCTGAGGGGGGTGGCCCCCCTCTCCCTTGCCCCTATATATATGTGGGGGGTGGGAGGGCAGCCGTACCAATGTGCTGGCGCAGCCCTTCCCCTCTCCCAAGTCCTTCTCCTCTCCCGTGGTGCTTGGCAAAGCCCTGCAGGATTACCACGCTCCTCCACCACCACCACGCCATTGTGCTGCTGCTGGACGGAGTCTTCCTCAACCTCTCCCTCTCTCCTTGCTGGATCAAGGCATGGGAGACGTCACCGGGCTGTACGTGTGTTGAACGCGGAGGTGTCGTCCGTTCGGCACTTGGTCATCGATGATTTGGATCACGGCGAGTACGACTCCATCAACCCCGTTCACTTGAACGCTTCCGCTTAGCGATCTACAAGGGTATGTAGATGCACCCTCCTTCCCCTCGTTGCTGGTTTCTCCATAGATAGATCTTGGTGACACGTAGGAAAATTTTGAATTTCTACTACGTTCTCCAACAGTATGTTGTTATGCGGTCTGACCGATAAAGATCTTCGTAGAATATGTGGGAGCCAATATGAGCATCCAGGTTCCGCTATTGGTTATTGACCGGAGATGTCATGTCTACATAGTTCTCGAACCCGTAGGGTCCGCACGCTTAAAGTTTCGATGACAGTTATATTATGAGTTTATGAGTTTTGATGTACTGAAGGAGTTCGGAGTCCCGGATGAGATCGGGGACATGACGAGGAGTCTCGAAATGGTTGAGACGTAAAGATCGATATATTGGACAACTATATTCGGACATCGGAAAGGTTCTGAGTGATTCGGGTATTTTTCGGAGTACCGGAGAGTTACGGGAAATACGTATTGGGCCTTATTGGGCCATACGGGAAAGAAGGAAAAGGGCCTCAAGGATGGCCGCACCCCTCCCCTTGGTCTGGTCCGAATTGGACTAGGGAAGGGGGCGCCCCCTTCCTTCCTTCTCCTTTTCCCTTCCTCTTTTCCTATTCCATATGGGAGGTGGAATCCTACTAGGACTAGGGAGTCCTAGTAGGACTCCACACTTGGTGCGCCCCCTCCTAGGGCCGGCCTCCTCCTCCCTTGCTCCTTTATATACGGGAGCAGGGGGAGACCCCAAAGACACAACAATTGATCCTTGAGATCTATTAGCCGTGTGCGGTGCCCCCCTCCACCATAATCCTCGATAATATTGTAGCGGTGCTTAGGCGAAGCCCTACGACGATAGAACATCAAGATCGTCACCACACCGTCATGCTGACGGAACTCATCCCCGACACTTTGCTGGATCGGAGTCCGGGGATCGTCATCGAGCTGAACGTTCGCTAAAACTCGGAGGTGCCGTAGTTTCGGTGCTTGATCGGTCGGGCCATGAAGACGTACGACTACATCAACCGCGTTGTTATAACGCTTCCGCTTTCGGTCTGCGAGGGTACGTGGACAACACTCTCCCCTCTCGTTGCTATGCATCACCATGATCTTGCGTTTGCGTAGGAATTTTTTTGAAATTACTACGTTCCCCGACAATATGTTATGGCATTCAACTCGCCCCGCGGTGATATTGGGGTAATCTATGCATATGGGTTGATTTGTGTTTTTCTCTGGTAGAAACTTTGAGGTCTCTCTGTGGTTCTTTGTGTGGATTGAGTATTATGAATATGAATTTTCTTTGGTGTTATCTTAGTACGAACTCTAGGATAGATCGAACGGAAAAAATAGCTTTGTGTTATTCTAGTACGAACTCTTGAATAGATCGAACAGAAAGAATAGCTTTGAGGTAGTCTCGTAACCTACAAGCAATATCTATCTTTTGTTCTCCGCTAATAGGAACCCGGGAGTGATTCTTTATTACACTTTGAGGGGTAATCATATGATCCAACTATGTTAGCATTGTTGACAGTTTGCACTAGCGAAAGTACGGACCCTGGGCCTTGTTTTCAAGCATTGCAATACCGTTTTTGTGCCCGTTTACTACTTGCTACCTTGTTGTTTTTATTTATTCAGATTATAAAAATATATTTACACCATCCATATTACACTTTTATCATCATCTCTTAGCTGAACTAGTGCACCTATACAATTTGTCATTGTATTGGATGTCTTGGGGACAAAAGCGATTTCTTGTATTTGGTTGTAGGGTCATTTGAGAGAGACCATCTTCATCCTACACCTCCCATAGATTGATAAACCTTAGGTCATCCATTTGAGGGAAAATTGCTACTGTCCTACAAAACTCTGTGCTTGGAGGCCCAACACGAGTCTACAAGAATAAAGTTGCGTAGTAGACATCAATGGGTTGTGCTCTCCTCGGAGCACCCCCCAGGTGCAGCCAGGGCCCATTATGTGTCTTCTGGTCCATAAAAATTCTCCGTGAAGTTTCATTGCATTTGGACTCCGTTTTGTATTGATTTCCTGCGATGTAAAGAACATGCAGAAAACAGCAACTGGCACTTGGCACTATGTCAATAGGTTAGTACCAAAAATTTATATAAAATAATTATAAAACATCCAAGATTGATAATATAACAGCATGGAACAATAAAAAATTATAGATACGTTGGAGACGTATCATTGGCCCTTCCTCCTTGATAACCTACGGCATCTAGGGTTTGGGAAGCATTGGAGGGAGTGGGTATTCATCCTAGTGGCCACGGCGAGCATGCAGATCCTTCTCAACGGCTGCGCAGGGCCTCCTGTGGCGCATCGCAAGGGCTTCGACAGGGTGATCCCCTGCCCCCATGCTCTTTGTGCTGGTGATCGACGCCCTTGGCCGTCTACTTCAGTGTGCCATCGCTGAGGGCGTCCACCGGCGGTTAACACCGTGACACATGGCCTCTAGCATCTCATTATACGATGATGACGTGGTCATCTTCTGGCACCCTGACAAGCAGGACCTCGCCATGGTGTGCGAGCTTCTTCGGGTCTATGTGAACGAAATATGCCCTAGAGGCAATAATAAAGTTGCTATTTTATATTTCCTTATTCATGATAAAGGTTTATTGTTCATGCTAGAATTGTATTGATCGAAAACCTAAATACATGTGTGAATACATAAACAAATATTGTGTCCCTAGTGAGCCTCTACTAGACTAGCTCGTTGATCAAAGATGGTTAACGTTTCCTAACCATGGCAAATGTTGTCATTTGATAACGGGATCACATCATTAGGAGAATGATGTGATGGACAAGACCCATCCGTTAGCTTAGCATAATGATCATTCAGTTTATTGCTATTACTTTCTTTATGTCAAATACATATTCCTTTGACTATGAGATTATGCAACTCCCGGATACCAGAGGAATACCTTGTGTGCTATCAAACATCACAACATAACTGGGTGATCATAAAGATGCTCTATATAGGTATCTCCGAAGGTGTTTGTTGAGTTGACATAGATCGATATTAGGATTTGTCACTCCGAGTATTGAAGAGGTATCTCTAGGCCCTCTCAGTAATACACATCATAAGAAGCCTTGTAAGCAAATGACTAATGAGTTATTTACGAGATGATGTATTACTAAACAAGTAAAGAGACTTGCCGGTAATGAGATTGAACTAGGTATAGAGATACCGACGATCAAATCTCGGGCAAGTAACATACCGATGGACAAAGGGAATTACGTATGTTGTCATAATGGTTCAACCGATAAAGATCTTCGTAGAATATGTAGGAGCCAATATGGGCATCCGGGTTCTGCTATTGGTTATTGACCGGAGAGGTGTCTCGGTCATGTCTACATAGTTCTCGAACTCATAGGGTCCGCACGCTTAACGTTCGTTGACGATATAGTGTTTTATGAGTTATATGATTTGGTGACCGGATGTTGTTCGGAGTCCCAGATGAGATCATGGACATGACGAGGAGTCTCGAAATGGTCGAGAGGTAAAGATTGATATATTTCAGAGTGCACCGGGTGGTCATCGGATCACTAGAAGGGGTTCCGGGAGGCCGTGGGAGGTCTATGGGCCTAATGGGCCAAGGAGGGGCACACACCAGCCCATAGAGGGGTTGGCGCGCCCTCTCCCTGGCCGCTGGCCCTAGAAGAAGGAAAGGGGGGTGCCACCTCCTCCTGCCTTTCCCCCCTTGTGGGAGAAAGGAAAGGGGGGCGCCACCTCCCCCTTCCTTCCCCTTGGCGCCAAAAGAAGGAAAGGGGGCGTCCTAGGGCAAGCCCAAGTAGGATTCGAACCTACTTGGGGCGCCTCTTGGCCTCTCTCATCTCCCTCCCACCTATATATATGTGGGAGGGGGGCGCCTAGCACACCCCAGACAATTGCTTAGTTGTGTGCGGCGCCCCCCCCCCCCCCTCCACCATTTACACCGTCGATCATATTTTCGTAGTGCTTAGGCGAAGCCCTGCGAAGATAATTTTGTTGTCATTGTCACCATGCTATCGTGTTGCCGGAACTCATCCACTACCTCGCCATCTTGCTAGATCAAGAAGGCGAAGGACGTCACCGAGCTGAACGTGCGCTGAACGCAGAGGTGCCATACATTCGGTACTCAGTCAGTTGGATCACGAAGAAAGTTTGACTACATCAACCGCGTTGTGAAACGCTTCCGCTTACGGTCTACGAGGGTACGTAGACACACTATTCTCTCTCGTTGTTATGCATCTCCTTGATAGATCTTGCGTGTGCATAGAATTTTTTTGTTTTCCATGCAACGTTTCCCAACACTATGATGTTGCCTCTGGCCTACACACTAACTTTGTTAAATGCTCGACCTCTCATATCCAATGCTCCACTGAAGATCGTAGTGCCATCCTCCGTGGCCTGGAGTGCCCGATTATCGATTTCCCTACTAGGTACCATGGCCTACCTCTCTCCATCAGAAAGATCTCCTCCTCCGTGCTGTAGCCCTTCATCGACAAGCTCAAGTGGAAACTTTCACCTTGGTGGGCATCCTTGCTCTTGAGGGATGACAAGCTAGCCGTTGCGCCATGTTCTCGGAGCCACGCCCTTACACATCTTGATGACCATGGCCCTTACGCCGCCAATTCCGAGGCAGCTCAACCGCCTCATCTGCTCATTCCTTTGGCATGGGCAGAAGGAGGCCAATGGCGGGCATTGTCTCGTGAATTGGACCACGGTTTTTCTTCGTATCTCTCTAGGTGGCCTCGGCATCTCAGACTTCCAGCGCATAGGTATCGCCATGTAGACTCGATGATTGTGGCTTCAGTCCACCGATCCCTCACGGTCGTGGCATCACCTGCACATGCCAGGTTGCCCTAATGTCCAGGCAATATTCCGGGCATCCACTGAAGGAAATATGTCCTAGAGGCAATAATAAAGTTATTATTTGTTTCCTTATTTCATGATAAATGTTTATTATTCATGCTAGAATTTTATTAACCGGAAACATAATACATGTGTGAATACATAGACAAACATAGTGTCAATAGTATGCCTCTACTTGACTAGCTCGTTAATCAAAGATGGTTGAGTTTCCTAGCCATAGACATGAGTTGTCATTTGATTAACGGGATCACATCATTAGGAGAATGATGTGATTGACTTGACCCATTCCGTTAGCTTAGCACTTGATCGTTTAGTATTCTGCTATTGCTTTCTTCATGACTTATACATGTTCCTATGACTATGAGATTATGCAACTCCCATTTACCGGAGGAACACTTTGTGTGCTACCAAACGTCACAACGTAACTGGGTGATTATAAAGGTGCTCTACAGGTGTCTTCGAAGGCACTTGTTGGGTTGGCGTATTTCGAGATTAGGATTTGTCACTCCGATTGTCGGAGAGGTATCTCTAGGCCCACTCGGTAATGCACATCACTATAAGCCTTGCAAGCATTGTAACTAATGAGTTAGTTGCGGTATGATGTATTACGGAACGAGTAAAGAGACTTGTCGGTAACGAGATTGAACTAGGTATTGAGATACCGACGATCGAATCTTGGGCAAGTAACATACCGATGACAAAGGGAACAACGTATGTTGTTATGCGGTCTGACCGATAAAGATCTTCGTAGAATATGTAGGAGCCAATATGGGCATCCAGGTTCCGCTATTGGTTATTGACCAGAGAGGTGTCTCGATCATGTCTACATAGTTCTCGAACCCGTAGGGTCCGCACGCTTAACGTTCGTTGACGATATAGTACTATGAGTTATGTATGTTGGTGACCGAATGCTGTTCGGAGTTTCGGATGAGATCACGGATATGACGAGGAACTTCGGAATGGTCCGGAAGTAAAGATTGATATATGGATAGTAGTGTTTGATCTCCGGAAGGGTTCCGGAATCCATCGGAAGGGGTTCCGGATGTTTCCCGAAATGTTTGGGCACTAAAACGCTTTATTTGGGCAAAAGGGGAAAGCCCACGAGGTTTTTGGAAAGCGCAAAAGGAAGTTTTGCGGAGTCCAGGGGTCAGACGCCAGGGTCTCTGGTGTCCGGGTCCAGACGCCGGGAACCCTGGCGTCTGGCCCTGGAGTCCGAGAAGGACTCTTGCCTTTCGGGTGAAACCGACTTTGTGGAGGCTTTTACTCCAAGTTTCGACCCCAAGGCTCAACATATAAATAGAGGGGTAGGGCTAGCACCCAAGACACATCAAGAAACACCAAGCCGTGTGCCGGCTACCCCGTCCTCTCTAGTTTATCCTCTGTCATAGTTTCTGTAGTGCTTGGTGAAGCCCTGCGGAAATTGTTCTTCACCAACACCGTCACCATGCCTTCGTGTTGCCGGAACTCATCTATTACTTCGCCCATCTTGCTGGATCAAGAAGGCGAGGACGTCATCGAGCTGAACGTGTGTAGAACACGGAGGTGCCGTGCGTTCGGTATTTGGATCGGTCGGATCGTGAAGACGTACGACTACATTAACCGCGTTGTCATAAAACTTCCGCTTTTGGTCTACGAGGGTACGTAGACTACACTCTCCCCTCTCGTTGCTATGCATCACCATGATCCTGCGTGTGCGTAGGAATTTTTAAAATTACTACGTTCCCCAACATCCACGTCTTGGACCCTTGGGGATGGCCATACTTGCATATTCTAGTTGGATCATTGGCTTGACGAGAAGTCCATTGCGAAGATCGCCTTGCTAATTGTGAGAAGGTGCCTCGGCGTCGGCGCAAGCTCACCTCTGTGCGCGAGGCCTATCCGTTCGCTCTTGGGTGCGAGACATTACTGGTTCACCGCGAATGAGCCGCCCCACTTGAAGTTATCCAACTCCAGGCGCACAAAAAAACATGTAAGCATCGGTCGGACCCCAACTGCGGCTAATTGTCGAGCCTCCGCTGAAGGCACTCGCAAATGAACCGGCCCACTTGGAGCTATCGAACTCCAGGCGCCAAAAAAACCCTGCAAACTGCTACGCAAGCGAGGATCTCCCGACCTCCCTCTTATCAATGAGTGTAACTGACCGATCGAATTGGCGAGTTCAAGTAATATATGCGCGACGCTATTGTTCAAGCATCGAGCTTCATTGAAAAAATACAAAAAATACACATTGAACATTTTGTAATAATGCACGATGAATTTTTTATTTAAACAATGAACTTTTTTCAAAAAATATGATAATATACTCTGAAATGTTTTTGAAGACGCACTGAACATTTTGTAATATACGTTGAACATTTTTTGAATGCACATTGAACATTTGTAATATACACTGAAAAAATTTCAAAAATGTGGTCAAAATATTTATATTCGTTGAATAATTTCTAATATATGATGAACATTTTTATAGGTCGTGATGCACTTTTTGTAATATGCATATACGATGAACATTTTGGTAACACACAATGAACTTTGTATAGTATAGGAAAGAAGAAACAATAAAAAGAATAAATAAATGATAAAATAAAATAAAAGAACAGAAACAGAAATAGGGAAAATAAAATATAAAATAAAAAGAAAAAGAAACCAGAAAAGAAAAACCAAAATAATAAAACGAACGAAAAAAATGAAGCAGCAGCGCTCAGCACGCGTTGCCATGAAATGGGCTGGCTCACCTTCGGCGCTGCGGGTTGCTCGAACATTTGCCGCCCGCGGGCGGCAAATAGAAATTTCAGATCCTGTTTAACGCTCACAAGCGTCAAAAGGACAAATAGAGCAAATAACTAGCCAGTGCTCGAGCTCCCTAAGGGTCATCTCGGTGGGGTGAGACCACGTCACGTGTCGCCCTCTGGACTTTCCCTCCAATTTTATTTTATTTTACGCGCGTTTTCAGCATTTTAAATGGGGTTTTTCGAGTTCTTACCGGTCTTTCTTAACTTTTAGACAAAAAAATTTGCGCCAAAAAACATTTTTTTTTCTTTCGCAAGAGGCCCGGTTTTCTTCTATGAGAGGCACGGCCGTGCCTCTTGAGACGAAATAAAACACGTTTTTTTGCTTCCACGAGAGGCACGGATCTGCTTCCGCGAGAGGCACGGTCTCTCGGAAACGGAAAAAGCATGTTTTTTTCTTCCATCAAAGACACAAATTTGGTTTCGCAAGAGGCATGACTATGCCTCTCGGGAACAAAAAAAAAATGTGTTTTTTTTCTTTCAAGAGAGGCACGGATTTACTGCTGCGAGAGGCACGGTCATGCCTCTTGGAAGCAAAAAAACGTGTTTTTTTCTTCCACGAGAGGCACAGGTTTGCTTCTCTGGAGGCATAGTTTTGCTTCCACGAGAGGCACAGTCGTGCCTCTTTTCGGGAAGGGAAAAAAGTGCTCCCGATTCGGTTTTTTGTGAAAAAAAGTTTGTTAAATGTGTCAATATAAGATCTAGTTTTGAAGATCTCGACACGAGGAATCCAATTATGAAAACGGTTCATGATTTGAACACACGGTTGAAGAGATAATTTTTTTGAATAAATGCATCTACGAAAAAAAGGGAAACTCCAAGTTGCGAGAAGTGCCGTCGCAATCTGGAGAGGTCGGACTGACCTTTGCAAAGAATGCTGCTTAATTAGTGATTTCGAAGGACGAACCTTCATTGAACCTCGGCTCCCAGCACCCCAGTTTGGGCCGGCCCACGATCGCCCGGCTACTTCTTCTCCTTTTTGTTTTTTTTCTGTTTCTATTTCTATTTCCTTTATTTTCATTCTTTTATTTTGTTTTTTTGTTTTTCTTTCTTTTTCGTGTGTATTACACAGAGTTAATTATTATTTTTACATGCAAAATTTTCATTGTGTATTTAAGTAAATGTTCACCCTATATTAAAAACATGTTCAACATTTTTCTAAAAATGTTCAATGTGCAATTAAAAATGCTCAGCGTATATCACAAAATGTGCGATGTGTATTCAAATTTTTTTTAGAATATATCACAAAAATATTCAATGTGTATATAAAACATTTTATAGCGTATATTATAAAAAGTTTCATTGTATATTTAAAAATTGTTCAGTGTAATATTAAAAATTGTTAACTTTTTTCAATTTTTGTCCACCTGTTCGAAAAGTATTCATGTTTTAAAGTTTTTGTTCGAATTTTGAAATTTGTTCACATTTTTAAACACTATTCAATTTTTCTTTAAAAACTGTGACATTTTTTCTAAGAAATGTCGAAAGTTTTCAAAACAGAAATGAATCTGCCGATGTAGCTATTACTTAGAAGTTAGCTCTGCATGTTAGCCAGGCACATTTGCCAGCTCGACTGGCTGCCGTCGTCGCTTTTTAGTGTGAGGTTTTTAGTTCGACTTCATGCGTCTGCATTTATTTTTCGTGAAATTTTACATCAGACGCCTTTGAATGGGCTGGCCCATTTGTTGGATGCACTCAGGCGTCCAATAGAGCTCTCGCACATGAGGTGCAGGGGCCCGATTCTCAGAAAAGAAATGAGGCGCAGGGGTCCACTACGGCATATTGGATTCTCAAGAAAGAAAATGAGCCGCGACCGAGAGGAAATCAACGGTCGAAAAGACACAAAACTTAAAAAACGACGCCAAGAATGGTAGTGGTCTGAGATGGTTGGAAGGTGGCACAGTTGTAAAATGTGGGTAAGAAAGTGGAACTAGAGAGTGGAAGTGGATAGCGAATGGTACACACTCTACTAAAATGGCACCTAAGCACCTTCGCGGGACACCGGGACGTGCCAACTGTGGATGGGAACACCTGGTGTGGCAGCCATGGGCGCCCCTAAAGTTCAAGTTCTTCGTTTGGCTACTGATGTGCGATCGTTGCTAGACATCTGACAGGTCGGCCAAGCGAGGCTTGCCACACCAGGCAGTTTGTCCCCTGTGTTGGACACCTATTGTTGCAATGCATTTTGGCGCGTGAGGTATGGATTCGTACCCTCCAGTGGATTGGGTTCCAGCGCCTCACCACTTTTGCGTATGCTGACATTCTCGAATGGTGGTCTACCTTGTTGCGGTGCACCCGAAGCTGAGAAAAATCTCAACACGATGATCATCTGTACAATGTGGTGTATCTGGCTCGAACGGAATCGTAGGGTGTTCAGGAACGTGTCTCTCTTGGCGGCATGGTGGTTGGCAGAGTATGCGATCATTGCCGCGAGGGTGGACGTTGGGTAATGATACTCTTAAGCAAGTAATTCCTAGTCATTAACCCTGGTAGATGGGGTCTAGAGGCAACCTACGTGGACCATCTGACCAAACCTTGTAACTCAGTAAATGTTCTGTTCCTCTCTATCTTAGCATTTGCGATGTTCTCTCTTGTTTTTTTTGTTTGTTTTTTTTTTTTTTTTGCTAAAGCACCCTGTAGGTCCAGAGTTTGGTATCTCAGATTGTAGGAGCTTATTTCCCCAGATGTAAAATGTTGGGCATCATATGTAGCGACGGAGCTCTGGGATCGTTCTTTTGTTGTAGCATCCTGTAGGTGCAGTTTGAAGTGCCTCGAGATGTAGGAGTAGTTTTCCCTGATGCATATGTTAGGTATCGAAGTTAAGTTTGTATGGGAGTTGGCCTGTATGATGTGACTCCATTTTCGTAATGAAAATGTGGCCCGAGGGATCTTTTCGTGACATTCCAATCATGCCCCCCCCCCCCCCCCCCGCGCGCGTCGCCCTCCCTGGGACTCGGGGGCGAAAAAACCTAGCGCCGCCGCCTCTCAATCCTAGCCCCTCCATCGTCTCGCCGCCGCCAGAGGCTCCGGCCGGCGAAGCTCGGCAGGATCCGGGGACGGCGGCGGCGGGGCAAGTCTCCGGCTGGCGCGAGGTGCCTGGATGTGGTGCCTCGTGCGCGTGCGCGCGTGTGGCGGCGGGGAGGTGGTGCGCGGCGGCGCGGGTCACAGGCGAGGGGGGTGGAGGGCGGCGGACTCGGGCTGGCTGGGCGCGGCTTGCCCGGAGGTGACGCGCCCTCTCTTGGGTGGTCGAACTTCTGGCGGCTGCTGTCGACCACGTCCAGATCTGGCGCCTTGGAGTGGGGTGTTTCGGCAGAGGTTGGTGGCGGAGGCTGTAGGCCGGCAGTGGGATGGCAAGTAGCAGGTGTGGTCGGAGGCAGGGGTTGGTCTCTGCTACGGCTGGCAGCTGATGGGGGCACGAATCTGGCTGTGTCCGTGGTGGTGCCGGTGTTGTGGCCTGGATTGACCCCCCCTCCATCAGCGTCAGTGCTCATGGTGAGCAAGGGCGTCTGTGGGGGGCTCCTTTTTGGACACGGCGAGGACGCTTCCGTGGTCTGACAGGGGGAGGTGAGATCTCGCGCTCATGTGCTTGCCGGACTCGGCGTCCTATGTGCGGCGGTGAGGTGCAGGCTGTGAAGCTTCGGGCGAAGGCCTACTGCTGACCTTGTCGGCAGCGATGATGGTGACGCCCTCGGGCGCCACTTCCCTTCTTGAAGGCATCATTGTGAAGCTTCATAGCCTGTTCTTGATGTGCTCCGGGTGAAAGCCTAAAATCCTTCCTTGAATTGGACGATGACGCCATCTTTGATGTCGTTTCCCCCTTGGGGGCATAGTCTTGGAGCCATGGATCCGTCGTGGGTTGCTTGGTGTCTCGGTTAGAGCTTTGTTGGTCTGTTGGTCTGCTTGGTGG
Organism: Aegilops umbellulata; assembly: GCA_032464435.1. Taxonomy (NCBI): domain Eukaryota; kingdom Viridiplantae; phylum Streptophyta; class Magnoliopsida; order Poales; family Poaceae; genus Aegilops; species Aegilops umbellulata. The sequence goes on from CP136059.1 coordinate 217,056,169, forward strand.
CGGCGGTGGAAGTGATATGTGACGGCAGCCTTTGCCTTGGTGTTGGTCGACCTCTCTCTTGGGGGCTCGTGGCGGCGGTGACGACTCGGAGTTTGGTGCCCTTCAACGATGCTTGAGGTTTTGTTGTCTCGCATAGTGTTCTGGCTCTCTCTATCTGTGATGGAGGCCGTGGTGTGGCTCAGAGGAGGTGCAGGGATGTCTCGGCGGAACATTGCCCTTCGGCATGGTCAGCGGCCCCCTCTGTCGCGGCGTGGCTAGGCAATGGGAAACCCTTCGACGGTGGCTGCGACTCTCCTAGTTCTTCAAAGCAGTGGCGATTCTACTGGGCATGCTTCAACAGGCTCAAGCCTGCCCTCTGAAACTGAAAAACGAAAATTTACTACTAGTTTGTAGCATATCTCAGCTCACTGTCTAGTGTCTAGCCTATTGATTACCCGTTCCAACCCTTGTATCGAGAAGTTGAGCCTGCCCTTCATTTTCATCCAAGATTCGCCACTGCTTCAAAGTGATGAGTGATCCCAGGGCAGCAGACGACTTCTCCTCAACGTCTTCTCGGTGTCGGATCTCCTTTCGTCTGATCCAACAATGCTAGTTCCTGCTCTTCTCGATCTACCTACTGATGATGGATGCTAAGTTCTTGGTGTTGGCTGATCGTTGTAGCTTGCTTCTGGTTCTTCTTCTGTTGTTCCTTGTCCCTTTCTTGTGGGTTGGGTGCTACTTGTTGTAGTCGTTGTGTTTGTATCTCGATCTTGGTTTTAAAAATGAAAATTGTTCAGGCCAGCTTTTGCCCGCCATAGCAGCATAAAAAAAAATGTGGCCCCGAAAAAAATTTGTAAAAAAATGTGGGTAAGACCTTTCTCAAGATACCTTGTCATGTCTTCTTTTAAAAAACAAACACTTCATGTCATCTTAGCTATCTATGCCTAGACGTACGTCATATCTTCTGGTAGAAACTAGAAAAACAAAAAGGGAAACAATCCATGGAGTATTAGCATGCTTACATGTATGTCATATCTTCCATTACAAACTAAAAGACAAGGTAAAAAATCTAAGGTATATTAGGTATGGATTCACAACAAATAGAGATACCTTGTCTATTAGACTCAATACGGGCTTTTGATGTTTGATTACATGCAAAAAAAAACCTTTATCAAGTCTATGGTTACACCAAACTGACAAGACACTAAACAATGGTAACATGTGACCCAAGCAATCAATCATACTGTAATTAGAGGGAGCAACTATCCCCAGCGTAGCACGCTATTTCCCTTTTTTTCTATAATAATGTTAGAAGGGTCTATTACACCTTGCAGGAAGTAGATTAGCACTTGGCACACTATTTACATGTGCTTTCACCTTGCACAAGGTCCTGCAAAAAACATGTAACCCAAAAATTAAAAGAAATCATACTTGTTTTAGTATAATGAAATATACACATATAAATTTTTGGGTTAAAAATGGGATCATTCTAGTATAAAAATTAAAGTCACACATGTCTGAAAAAGCAGGATGAATTTGTTTTGAATGGGTGGCATCTAAGAGACCCAATGCAAAGTGAAACTGATTCCTATTGAATTCTTCAGCTCCATCCTTTGGAAGAAGGATGAAAGGGCAACATGGAACTGATTTCTATTGAATTATTCAGTTCCAAAGGCTCTACTTGGCTCCATGAATTTACACTGGAGGCAAAAGGGCAGAGTAGTTCCAAAGAGTAGTGTGACCCAGGATATTCTTATACTTAGTAGACATAACTGGGAGGTCCCATTTCCCTAAGGCTGTGTTCGGTTGAGAGGGATTCGAAGGGGTTTGGCAGGGATTGAAGTTGATTTAATCCCCTGCAAGTCAAAACCTCCACAAATCCTCTCCAATCCTCTTATGGAGGGGTGTAACCGAACAAGGCCTAAATGGGCGAAATCTTAGCTGATGATGTTGGGCGTACCAACAAGTGCAGAACGAGGTGGCCAGTTGCATAAAGGTTATTGACTTCTGATGAAAGCACACACGGGAAAGCTGTGGGCTAACGCTTGCGCAATACTAATGTTGCCAAGATCCTGCTTTTATTAGATTGCAGATGATACGATGGATACATTTGCTTGAAAAAGGACGGTAGAATTAAAAGAGAAGCACCCCATCCACAAGATGTGTTAAAAGTGGCCAGGGTGATCTAGACTCGTGAACAAAGAATGCAACGCTGGGGCAAGAAGCTCTCCTGGGCGGAAATAAAAACGGACTACAGCTTGGCTGCACCACCACCACCACGTCGGCGCCCCATGGGCCATCGATTGAACCTTCCCGCTCAAATGCTAACCTCACCAATGTACTCTCCGTTGCTGTTCCCATATGAATAAGGTTGTAACAAGGTTTTTTTTCTTTTTTGCTTGGCAGGAGTAGAGGGATATTTTACCACGTGGAGCGTTTCTTCTGATTCAGAACTGATGCAAGTTATGTGATCATCCATAGACCCTGTAACTATGAGTGCCAATGGTCGTTCGGAGGTGCGCGAAGAAAAAACACTCAAATGTTTTCTGATGTTAGAAAGGAGAGAGGATTGGTGGAATATAATTGTATTGCTTGAGTCTCATGGGCATATATATAGGATTATAAGGTCGTCCTGGAGTACAAGGCAAGGTGGAATAAATCTTACGCTATCCTATGTTTCTATAATAACCTTGATACTCAACATCCCCCCGCAGTCACAACGGTAGCGATGCAGACGGTGAGACTGGAGAAGAATCCGAAGGCAAACCGATGGACAGCCCCCAACAGTCGTAACGGTCGATGCATCGCGGAGTCGTGGTTGGAGTGGAAACCGACGAGGTTGCTCAGGCATGGCGGTAGCCCTTTGTGCTGTTTGTCGAGATAGCCGAGAGCGTAGGTGGTGTAGCTGTAGTCGAGGTAGCCGTGCGAAGAATGTCGTGGTCGGTGTCGAGTTGGGGTGGCCGGTGTCGAGGAAGGCACCGTGGACTGGGAAGAAGAGCGGCGGCGGCAGCTAGGTCAGAAGCGCAACGGCGGTGCTCGAAGTAGGCGAGAAAGAACCCGACAGCAAGACGAAGACCAGCGCGGACGGTGGCGTTCCCGCGCCAGGAGGCGGCGTGGCGCATACCACTTGAAGTCGAGGCGCGTGGACGGCGGTGGACCGCAGGCCGCAGCGCTACGGCCTGAAGGGGCGACGCAACGGCGGCGGGCAGGTCGAGGCGACGACGGGAAAGGCCTCAGGGTGGATGCAGGGATCGTGTGCCACGCTCGCTACGACCCGACGAGGCGACCAGTGGCGGAGCTTTGTGGGGGCCAACCTGGGCCATGGCCCCCCCAGCTCACAAGAATACATGTATATATTATTTTGTGTTAAGTCTATTTTTCATTAAAAATCAGCTGAAAATAATCATGTTTGCCCCCCCCTCCACCCCATGGCCCCTCCATGATTTCTACTCAAGCTCCGCCACTGGAGGCGACGCAACGGCAGCGCGAGGGTCGGTGCAGCCTCGGGGACGGCCTGAAGCGGTGCGGCGGTTGACCGCGGGCCGCGGCACTACAGCCCGAAGGGGCAACGTAGCGGCGGCGCACAATGTGGTGCAACCACGGGAACAGCCTCAGGCGGCGGGGACCGTGCAGCGGCGCTATGGCCCGAAGGGGCGATGCAGTGACGGCGCGGATCGGTGCAGCCACGAAAAGAACCACGGGGCGGCGGCGTTGTGGCCCGATGGAGCGACGCAGCGGCGGCCCGTTGCTCGATTGGTGGAGGGGTGCGCTGAACTCGGGGACAGGGCGGTGACGGCCGGCGTAGGTCGACGAGCCGGCCGACGCGCGGACGACGGCCGTGAGGGACCGCCAATCGCGCGAGGCCGCCGAGTCGGGGCGACGGGCGGGCATACGCACGGACGACGGCCGTTAGGGGCAGCCTCTCGCGCGACGCCGCCGGGACGGTGAAGAGGTCGGCCAGTTGCGCCGGTGTTGGAGTAGAGGCGCACGGTGGTCAGCGATGGCAGCAGGGACGCAAACCGATCAAATATTAATTGAAAAAGAAATACCGATTAAAACGACCGGCTAGATAGCGAAAAGATCCGAAGTAAGGGCTCGGAAAAAAGACTCACCCCCGTAGTATGAGCAAGCCTAACCCGGAGCAAGGGCTCGTATGTACCTAGGTCGTTCAGCTCCGACATTTTTTCGTGAACAATGGAATGGACTTTCTCTCGATTTCAGCTACGACTTTGACAGTTGAAAAGGGGAGAAGAAGGATGAGAACCACACCTTGGCACCAATCAAAATGCATGGTGTTAATCGTTGCGTGGACTAAGTAGGAATAGACGAAAGTCAGTGGATTTAATCTATCGCCAGCTGTACGTTCCAGTGTCATCTTCGCTGTAGCAAAAGAAAAGGAAAACACCTACGGCATTAATATTCATGTTAATATTTCGCAAAAAAAATTGTCCAATCCAAATGCGGATGCACATCACATGCGACCGAACAGGTGTTTGGAGGCCATGTTTTTTGAAGGCGAGGCTATGTACAGTTTGCCACGTTGCATGCAGCTGTGTTCCCATTTTCAAACTAGATATCAGCCAGGCTGCCAGGGTCGCTTTCTTGAAAGTGATAGTGTACACATCACGCCTTACATAACCTTTTAGGAAATTTTGTCCCGACCTCTTTGATCAACCGACATATATGATGAATCAAGTACAAAAATAATAGTAGGACGATTTAGTGACCTCAATTATCAAACGATTCCAGGCAGCAACAAGAAACTTAACAAAAAGTATCACATGATTCGTTCCACATTTTTGGAAACCACAAATATTTTCAAGTGGGAAGTGAGCCTAGCTCAACTCGTTCGGGGGTGGATGCGCAAACCCAACACTTGGGTTCAAATTCTCACTCATGCGAATTTAGGTTCATATTTATTCATGAGGATCAGGCTTTCCTGATACTCACACATTTTTCATTGAGGACTAGGCTTGGTGCATAAATGGGAATAAAAATCCCAATACTCATACTTAAAGGCCATGTGCATTCCTAGTTGGTGCAGAGGCCGGGGAAGTGAAATTCTCCCCTAATTTAAGACACGGAACTACAACAGGTTAATCGACCAGTTAACCCCCTCCCCTCCGTCGCCCCCGCGCGGGCGACTGAGGGGCTCCAACCCTAGCCGTCGGGTCACCGTTCCTTCATCTTCCTCCCCTCCGTCACCGCCGGTGGTCGGCGTCGGGCTGTGCGTGCGACGGCGGCGGCGAGGCACTCCTCCCTCTCGCGGGTCATAGGGTGACACGGGGTCCCTAGCTCGAGGGTGTGACCCTGACCTGGAATGCGGCGGCGCCACTCAGGTTCATGACGGCCCAGATCTGGACTACAACTATGTGGCGCCCAGCCGGCGTCCTAATGACGGTTTTTGGTGGGTAGTGTTGGCGCTGCTCCTCTCGATCTAGGGTGAAGGGCCTTGGATCCGGGGCGGCGGCCCCTAGGATGGCCTCCCTGTCCGCTGGCATGGCGGGGCGGGCGGGTTGCCAGGGATCGGGTCTGGTGGCCGTCGATCCACCGACGGGTTGGTGTTGCGGCTTGTTGCCTCGGCGGCCAACGGCGTCGAGCTGCTTCTTCCTCCAATCCTTGCTTCGTGCACTCCGTCATAACGGACATGGTTGCGCTGCTTGTCGGTCACCAGTTGGGGGCAGAGCGGGAGGTGGGGATTTGGATTGGGATAATTCTTTGGTCGGCTCCTATCGGCCGCGACAGCAACGACGCCCGAGGGTGTCGTTTCTCTTCCTAGAGATGCCGTTCAGGTCCGCCCCACCTTTTCCTACTCCACGGTCTCTTGGGTGAAAACCCTAGGGCAGCGACGGCGCTCATGGCGGCGTGTCCTTCTGTAAGGCGTCATCGTGAGAGCTAAGTGGTGGTGGGCACGGCTTGTGTTCATGGGCAGTTGCAGTTGGCGTGCCCAAGGTTGTCAGAATTGCGATTCTATTATACGATTCTACAACTTTACGATCCAAACTACCTCTATGATTATACTATTTTAGTTCTTAGAATTTACATTTCTACGATCCTAATAGTGAAGATACTACGATTTGCCATCCTGCCATCGAAGCTCCGATCCGATTCAAAATCGCGATTATGACAACCTTGGATCTCGGTCTCCCAGATCAGATGGTGAGAGAAACTACGGTGCAGTTGTGTATAAAATTGAAAAGAGTAATAGACATTGGCTGCAAACCATGCAGTTCAAGGCACAAGTCAGAGTAAGTAGTAGTTAAAAGGCATGAGGATTAAGGACTTACAATAGCGGCTTTGACTGGTGTAGTCATGCCCTTCTTCTTGCTGGTGTGACAGTCCCTGAAGATTTCCACAACATTTGGTTCAGGTACTTTTTGGTCCTTGCGGGCTTTCCTCTGCATTTCGAACAAGTCAATATAGATCTGATAATATGGTACAACGAAAAGAGTGAAACAACAGCTAATTACAAGAGCCTCGCAATGTGCAATATAGCTACGAGATCCTGTCATTTGTTTGAATTTCACTTTCGTACGGTTGGCCTTGTTCTTTGGACAGTTCACCTACAGGAAGATAGATTTGTGTGGCACATGCGTAAATAGGACTTCAACATGTGATCTGATCACATATATATAATGTACCTGATACTTCGGATCAAACCAGTGTTTAACAAGGCCCTTCCAGTCTTCATCCGATATATTTTCCACTGGAGATGTTTGGGAAAGTTCACTGTTAGCCTTGCCTTCAAAGTGAGTTTTCCTCAAGTTATACCGATACTGTCGCAGAGCAGACTTGAAAACAAGGATGGAAGCTTGTCTGGTTGCATCATCTTGGCTATCCAACTTGAACCTCATCTGTTGAAAATTATGGGAGTCTCATTATCAGCAACCTAGAAAGTATGGGACAGAGCAAGACGATATTACTAGTTTCCATACATAACCATACTTACAGATAAATGGTCGAGGAAGGTGTTGAACTTGGTTTCGTCTTTGTCATTCCTGTACTGAATCCATGTTGGGAGGATACGTACATGACACCTAACGGCAACCGCTGCCTCTGATACTAACTTGGCTGACTCTGTAGCATCACGTGACCTTTTTAAACCAACCTTAAAACGGATCTCCATTCTTCCTCCTCTAGATTTAGTTAACCTATCGAGCATTATCCCTGATGTTTGTTTTCTCTTGCGCCTAGGTGCTAGTCCAACAACGAACATAGGAGGTGTTAGTGTACATCAAACTGTGAGACTACATATAAAGAAGCATGCAACTGTAACTTGACTCCAGCAACTACCTTCTTGCTGTTGAAGCTCACAAGGTTCATCTGATATTGCCAACTCGTCTTGTGTCAAGAGTGCTTGGGAAGTAGTGTCAGGTGGCAAGGGAGCTTGGGAACGTGCTGCTAGCTCAGTTGACGCACGAGTAAGTCGTGCAGCTGGTAGTACTGTGGTAGGTGTTGCAAGAACTAGGGCTGTCTCTGCTTGTTTGGTGGCAGCTATTTGTTTCTGTTTGGCTTTTTTTGCAACTCGTGTAGCATGGGATGCCGTGTTTGTAGAATTTTCCGCTGGACTTTGACCTTCTATTGCACCATCAGTACCAGCAGAATCTGCAGGATTCATCCGCTTCTCATTCCCTGCCATTCTGTGTTTCTTCCTATTTTTCTGTGCCATGTTAAGTCAAGCCGACAAGAAAAACGAATAACAATTTAGTTCTTCAGAACAAATTGATGCGTGATGCAGACGAACTGAACTTTGATGTTAGACAACCACATGATAGGAGGATGTAATATGTATGAAAAACAGGACGGAAGAGATAACCAGAACTATGATGTGTAAACTAAGAATAAGACATTTCACCAAATTAAAAGCAATGGAAGGTAGACACCATATGAAAGATGCTACAAATATCGCTCTGCCAAGTTAACAGTGTCTCATCATAAATGGCGTTTAAACAAATGTGAAGCGGTATAAGAAATAAATCATATGCAAGATGCAAACAACAACACACTACCATGTTAGAGGTCTCTCGTCATTAGTGCCATTGCATATTCACAGCATTGCATATTCACAGCTTATGATGTGTAAACTAAGGAGAAGGCATTTCAACAAATTAGAAGCAATGAAAGCTAGACACCATATGAAAGATGCAACGAATATCACTCTACCAAGTTAAAACTGTCTCGTCATAAGTGCCATTTCAACAAATTAGTAGTACAAGCTAGAAAAGAATGTGAGATGTAACCTATATCACACTCCGAAGTCAAACGTGTCTTCTGATAAGTGATTGTTGCAGGTTACACAATAGTAGTAATTTGATGTAAGAACATGGTGTGATAGACAGATATTGTATGTTCTAGAAACATGAACACGTGTCTTATTCAAGTATAATGTGTCAAGTAAGCAGATGGAATTCAACAAAATTAGAAGCAATACAAGCTAGACATCACACATAACATGCAACCACATATAACAGTGCCAAGTTAGAGGGAGCACCGGTGATGCTGCACTAGGGGAGACGTGCTCATCATAAACACAGCTTTGTTGAGTGTCTATGCATGTGTTGTCTTGGAAATCATCTTGAGGGTGTGGAGGAGTAGAAACTATAGAGGCCCTCCGTTCGGAAGGAGCACCTTTATCCGCTGCCTTGCTAACTTCCTTCCGCTTTATTGATTTTGAATTGTCAAGTAAAACCGACAAGAAAAAGCAATAAAATTCTCTCTTCAGAACTCATTCATGCATGATACTGACAATCACTACTTTGATGTAAGGCAAACACATGATACCAGGATGGAATATGTATGAAAAACAGGACAGCATGGCATGTTCACAACTGTTTGTGTAAACTAAGCAGAAACCATTCCAGCAAATAAGAAGCAATGCAAGCTAGACACCACATGAAAGATGCAACCAATATAACTCTCCCAAGTTAAAAGCGTCCCATCATAAATGGAATTTCAACAAATTAGAAGCAGCGCATGCTATAAATCATATGAAAGATGCAACTAATATCGCACTGCATATACTAAAGGTGTCTCGTCATGTTGATTGATGCGGGATACAAAAAAACAATAGTTTTAAGTAAGGACATGCTTAATAGACAGATGTACTATGTACTAAATACAGGAAGGCATGCCACATTAACAGGTATAATGTATAAGCTAAGCAGACTAGCACATGCAGTTTAACCAGATTGGAAGAATTACAATCTAGACACCATATGCAACATGCAACCACATATCACGTTGCCAAGTTAGAGCAAGCACCTGCGATGCTAGTGTAGGGGAAATGATGTAATCAACTACAGAGCTACGTTCACTATCTTCATCTCGCATTTCTGTTTCTTGAGAATCATGTCGGGAGGTTGACGCTGCATTCTTTAAATGAGGAGTAGTCCCCTTGCCTGCCTGCCTCGTCATAAGTGATTGATGAGGGATACACAAGAACATTAGTTTGATGTAAGAACATGGTTAATACACATATGTACTAGTATGTACCAAAAACAGAAAGGCATGTCATATTCAAAGGTATAATGTGTAAGCTAAGCAGATGCAATTTAACCAAATTGGAAGCAATACAAGCTAGACATCCGGCTGGAGTGGTGAGCATGATCATCTAGGACCTGAGAGCCTGGTGGGAGGCGGGCTGCTTCACCACCATCGCAGCTTTTTAGTTGGCTTCCAGGTGATGCCTATCTTTGCTGGGCTTGTCACTGGCTCGGCCAGTGCCCTGACTAGCTATTTGTCTTCTGGTGCTCACGGGATGGTGGTTCATGTAAAAAAATATCTTTCCTTATCTTACCAACTTCGGCCTTTAGAATACAAGCTAGACACCATATGGAACATGCAACCACATATGACACCGTGAAGTTAAAGCAAGCACCTGGGATGGTGGTTCATGGCGAGCGAGGTCATCAACTCTAGAGCTACGTTTACAGTCTCCATTTGCTTACACTGCACCCTTTATAGCGCTGTAACCTGTCTTACCTACCCGCATACAAAGCTGGAGCGACTTCTCTCTTTTCTTTTTGGCTTCTCTCATGGCAGCAGAGTCTGAAATACCCTTGCATAAAAACACAATAGTGAGAGTAAGGGTGAAGTGTGTGCAGAACTAGTGCACTGTAAAAGTAGCAGATAGCAGGTGGCTGAAAATAAATGACAGGAGACATATGATAGCTCTACAACATTGCATGGCAAACAAAATTGGATTCTACTCCCTATGATTTTGTAATATATGAGCACAGGAAATGCAGGTACTCCTCCAGCACACCGCCACATGTGGTCATATCTAAGATAGTAGTCAACTGAAAATAAATAGGTCAGTCGATTTTTTATAATGAACCGTCCGATCTATAAGGAACGGGCAGATGGCCTTCGTCTACCTCCCGCTAGTCACTGTTGACGATCTTTCTCGAACTACCAGCGACCATCGGCCCAGACCCCTGCCTCCACCGCCCCGCCCTCCCATCGACCTCACACCACCACTGTGCTTGGCAGCGCCCCCAGGCCATCCCTTTAATCCCGGCCGACCTCCAGATCAGGCGCCAGTAGCTCTAGGCCGCACACGCCCCTAACATAAACACCAAGGCGCTGCTTCCCTGGCGTAATAGGCGTACTAGCGCCTGTTACGCCGGGGAATGCTTCCGCTAATTGGGAATCAAATGGCCAGAAATTGAAATTCAGGGGGGCGACGGACCTCTAGCTAAGGTGAAATAGTATATGAGGAGAAACCTTGTGCATCACGAGTTACCAGGAACATCTAGTATCAAGAAGAAGGGGTCAACTAGTGTCTTCTGTGGGATGAATACCGTGCAAGCAGAGACATAAGATTTGCACGAATAAGGGAAGAGGAGTACCTTTTTCAGTTGCCGGTGTGGTCACCTCCACATGTCGCGCCGATCTTCTTCTTTTTACCAGGGAAACCGATGTTCTGGAGGGTGCAGGCTTGGACGAACCCATGGCCAAATTGTTGACTGTGTTGCTGTGGCCGTATGTCGGCGGAGGGGAAGCAGATCCGAGGCGGCGAAGGACGGCGTAGCAGGAACAACTCCGGTGCGGTGGAGGGTGGAGAAGTTGGAGCGGTAGCGGTGAGGCGTAGGACGGCATGGTTGAACTGGCTCGGGTACGGATGGATCGGCCTCGGCTTCAACTACTAGCCGTGGAGGGCGTTGCGGTTGAGGTTGCGGTGGACGACAACATCGGGGTATCGGCTCCGGCGTGATGGAGGAGGGCGGCGGTTGATGGGTGGGATGGGGTGGCGGACGGAGGACGCCGGGGTTTCGCGGCTGGTGGAGAGGTAGTTTTGGCGCCCATGGAGTACGAATGGGGAATCGGACGGGTGGGGGGAACCATGTTTCGGTCCGGGACGCGCTTGTTTTTGGCTTTTTTGAATAGAAGATGGGACGCGCTTGTTTGAAATTTGGGGAAAGTACAAACTTTGCCCCCCTCTTAAATTTCGGACCTACTGCGGGTTGGGGGTAGGATGGTAATCCCAGGTGTCCCAAATAGTGGGAGGGAGCGGTTTCGGCCGCGCGCATGTGTGCTTAGGCGGCCATTGTGTATGAATGTTTTTCGGATGCGGTTGCGTGGCGTCTAGATGAAGCTACAAACATACTCCGGTTTAGACCTTTGGACGTCGGGCCGGTAGGTTTCACGGGTCGGAGTTATTAGAAAAGTAATTTCCTTGTACTGCCAAACATTGGTCTCACGCGGTTTCGGGCGAGTAGAGGCTCTTTTGGCGCTTCGTTCGAAATTTTGAAACACAAGCATTCACGTTTAGAGTACTCTTGAACTATGAGGATTGACCTAAATAGACAACGTTATATTTGACTTTGTATGTTTGAAAACCTCATTAAATTATCCGCTTCTTTTTGAAATTTTGACACTTGAAAATCCTATAACTACGATTATTTTGGAATGGAGGAGCTAAATTTGAATCTATTTTGTACATGACTACATATGCTATTATGTACAAAATCAGAGCAAAGATTGGTGCCGCCATAATTTAGGTATGGTTTACAAATGCCATGATATCAAATCAAATAATTGAATGGACTTCATGTTGAATTCGATTTTTTTTAACCACCTTAAGTTGAATTCAAATGTATGCTAGTTCATAGGTAGCTATTTATAATGTCCATTGTGTAACTTTCGTATGTATAATGTGCTTTACACACACAACATGAACTATACTCACGTTTATATTCGATTGCTAAAGCGATGCATTGTATGGAGTTCAAAATACTAACTATGTGGATCAATTTTGTCAAATAATAACATAGACATGCTCAAATTCGATAGAATCTAGATGTCTGAAGGATCAATGACCGCTCCTTACGCGAATTGCAAATATCATGATCCCATCCTAATATTTGGATACAATTTATATCTTTAATCAATGTGTAGAGTAGTCTTTTACATGTAGTTTCACTCTCCATTGGTGGTCTCTCACACATGCTCACACACTCTCTCCCGAGGTGTCTTTCTCGCACACATGCTCTAGATATAACCCTCCCTCCCTCTCGTAACCATTTAGAACTGTTTTCATTAACCTTTATCACAAGCACTCTTCCTCTCGCAAACATACACACGCACAATCCTCATCGACCCTTTCTATATACATGGACCTGCCTACGTGTCTCATGCACGCACATTATCTTTACGCCTATCTCTCACGCACTGTCTCACACCTCTCTTCCTAATCGACGAGTATGATTCTAGCAAGAGCATTCTGTAGGATGCCCCTTAAAGTTAGGTTGGATGAATAGTAATATCAGAGATAAATGGGTTACCTTAGTCCGAGAACCTAGGGTTACAAATCCTAGCCGGTTTTGTTAGTGGATGCAGAGTCCTTCACAATTCTGCTATCTTTGTCTTGTACGACTAGTCATCCATGGGTCTTCCTAAATGCGTCACGGGCCGACCAATGTGGTGCAGGATGGAACCGAACGAAGGGCCTCACCTCGACCCACCAGACCTCATGCGATGACACACCCTCTGCCCCCACGTCTCATTATCTTCTCACACCTACACATACCAACACAAACACCACACACACAGAGAATTTCTCCTGGTGCCTCTATTCCCTCCCCCTTGCATACAAGGGAATGGAATCTCCTGTCGTGATGTCATATTCGTCTCTCTCTCTAGACCACTCTCATTTCTCGTGCTATCTCTCCCACGCCCCCCCGTCGGCCCCTCTATCCATGCCTCTCTCGAATACATAATACACACACATACCTCTCTAGGCCCCACCAAATGCATCAACTACACATTCACACATGTTACATCACGTACCCCATTGATCTAAAAAGCCCTCTCTTCACGTTTATTTCGCATACAACATTCCTTTTGAATAAAGTGTGGCCAAAAAAAATATTTTAGAGTTTCTACATATATAAAACATTACAAAGTTATATGGAGGAGTACGAACGCTAATTTGCATTGCATGGTGCCCACAATGATATTTATTCCGCACTGTGAATTTGTATATTTTTATATTATATATAAAGTTAGTCATAATAAAGAGAAACGAAGAGCATCTCTCTCTCCATCGCATACCCCCCTGTACGCCCCTTTCACGTATGCACACAAAACTATCTCCAGGTCCTCTAAAAGTAAGCCCCCGGAAAATTCACGCATGTTTCATCTTTCTCTCGCGATATATGCAATGACGATCAATGTATTTGAAGTGAAAGCACGATACATACATTGGACTTCAGAATCCACTCATTACGGTCACCATTTACATTTAGTGGTTATTATACAGTCACGGGCCTACCGTACAACTCTGTATTTGCTCATGACATGACTAGTTGACCAGTTAAACGCTCCATGTGGCACCTCTAGTGTTGCATCACATTATCTCACTACCATCGTGCCCACCTGTCGACTTGTATCTACTCTACATCTACACTCTTATAAAATACATAAAATACACTCTTATAAAAAATAGAGTTGGTGATGATGGTGTGCCTGCCATTCTGCAATATAGGCCGTCCGACTTATATCTGACGGATAGGAAAGAAACTATGGCAATTTTGCAAAAAGGTACCCACACACCTCTCCACATTTGCAAATAAGGCTTTCCCTCGTTCATCCTTTTCTCTCACATGATAAACAAGTCATACAAATGCATCTTGATGTTACGTGCAATGCACGGGCATCTTGCTAGTAAGAATGAAAACAAACGACAAAAAAATATTTGGACGGCGAAGTCATGACCGCGGGCACAACGGATAAGCTGGCCTTGTATTGGTATGCTGAGCCGTCTGTTTTAACACACATGAGCTGGTGTGGTGATTATACACACAGGCACGCATGCACACGAACTGCATCCACGCAACACTCACACAAACACATGCACCCACGCACGCACGCAACACTCACACGTACACACGCAGCCACACATGCACACAACACTCACACGCACGCATACAACACTCACAAGCACACACGCACGCATGCATGCACACACCAGTACACCACACAACCAACACACACTCTCACGCTCAAGTGCTCAACCTACACGTACATGCGCACACATCAGGCCCTGACAGACACATACACAACCAGGTGATTCCCACGCACGGGTTGGAGCCTTGTCGCGCCTGCGTAAATTTGTGTTTATCTGACCTTTTGCCTATGCGAACTGATAGGTGGGACCCACAAGGAACATGGTCAATTTAACTAGTCAACATGGCGCCACGCAGACTATTTGGCCGGTCAACAGTGTGCAATCCGATGCTGAACTGTGAGCAAGTGACCGTATAATCACCGCAAAACGTATATAGTGACCGTAATCAGCTTATTCTGAAGTTCGGTGGTCGTATCACGCTTTTCTCTCTGTAGGCCCTCCAAAACTACATCTCTACACGTTCTCGCATGTTACATCTAACAACTATGCAATACAGCACTACTACTACTACACTCTAACACAATAAATCATATGTGTTTTTAGTTTTACTAGATATCATATTGTTACTTATAATTATTCAGTCTGCATACATTAAAATTGCCTTTGAAATGTATGGCCAGTATCATCTACCGCGCGGGAAAAATCCCGCCCTTTCCTATTTAATCGGGTTTGTATCCATGGATCGTGCGAAACAACAAAACTATAGTACTATACAGTGCAAGTGACAGTTCACTGGGCCGCCGTGTCGTCTACTCCTCCGTCGTAAGAGTGGAGCGCTCGCTTTCATAAATCTTCTAGTCCCTTTCGCCAACACGTGGGACATCAAGCTACGGGGTCCACGTGCCATACCGGAATACAGTGCAGAGCAGCCGGGGTGAAGCACCCCAGTCATGGCGCCGGCGTAGTAATGAGCAATGAGGCATCAAATCACAAAGCTGCACCTTTCCCGCAGTTAAGTTGGAGGGACGAAGCAACCATCATTTCACTCGTTGCTGAATCCGCTTCTCGCTCATCTTCTTCAACTTAACCACGTGTTGCTTCTGCCGTTGTTCTGACTCATGTGGGACGCGGATCGGCTTGGTAAAGCACTGACACGTGGGACCGCATGTTAGCAAACTGCCAGGACAACGTCCTCCGAAAATAAGAAGCCTAATCCTAGACTTACAAAGGGCTACGTAGCTGCTACGTATACTTTCAATCTAATCTATATATGTCCCCCCTGATTTTCAGGTGGGGTGGGCCTAATCCTCTCCTTTAATCCAATCAAATAGTCCCACATCACATCAGTTCGTAACTTTACGTAAACCATTATGTGGATGTAGCATTGCTCAAATAAGAAACCTCCCCCGCCATCCGCGCGGCAAAATCACCTCCTTTTTACTAATCTTGATTCTATAATTTTTTAGATCAATATAATTGAGATTTGTATAGATAGCACACAGGAGCAAAATCAAGTGGTACAGTTAAGGGCATCCACAATGTGTAGCCAAATGTGAAAATAGCTTTTGGCATCGTGGGAACCATTGTTGACGGTGTTGCCAAAGCCAAAAAGATGGAATCGAAGCTCCCTGATTGATTGATTGATTGATTGAAGGAATAGAAAAATGCAACGTCTCTCCTCTTTCTCCCATGCTTGGATGCATGTAGTACAGTATAGAGCACAGAGTCTACTCCCCTATCCCTTCTATCACAAATCACAAAGCAGTGAGGCGCCAAATCACAAAAGCGCGGACGAAGCAACCATCATTTCACTCTTCGCTGACTCCGCTTCTCCATCGTCTTCTTCGAGAAACCATCTCACCGCACTAGTACTCCTAGTAGTACTAGTAAAGGACTTCCTGGATGCAAATAAGGCGGTTGTCTCGGCTTGCAGGCGGCACTTGCGAACGACTTACCATGGTCTCCCTCAATGGTGTTCTCCGTCGAACGCACTTCGCCAAACCACCAAAAAAAGATATCGTCAACGTCACCGCAATGGGGAAGGAAGTCAAATATAGTTACTACCTTCATTTTTTTGTACACAAGGCCAGTATATCAAAATTACAATTTGCAAAGGGCCACTAACACTAATCGAGGCAAAATTGATGGGGTTAGCAACCAATGACATTAATATCCCCTGCATGCATGCGGAAGTGAGAAGGTTGGTTTGCATGGTGCTGCATTAATCAAGCAATGAGGAGTGAGATGTTTAGCTCTTTGGTCTTTGGAGAAAAAATACGCATTAATTGACACGTGAAACGAGGATTTGTATCGACTAAATCCAGCGAAGGAAAACCCCGCCTTTCTTTTTTAACACTAGTACTCCTAGTATGTACATACTTATCCTGTTTGGGTCTAGGCCTTTCATTGCCAAACTTCGCCACACATTTTTGCCAAGCTTGCCTAAAGTTTTCAAAATGAGAAGGAGGTACACTTGCGCACGGCTGTCGCGGTCGCACTGCACCCTCACACGGTCGCTCCTGCACGCCGCAGGCGCACCGCACCCTCACACAGTCGCTCCTGCACGCCGCAAACCCAACCAAGGGAATGCACCCTCACTGACACGTGCTGTCGCATGTGAAAGAACCAAACTCAGCCATCCTATCGCTGACACATAATTTTCGTTCATAGAGCATGTTTATCCAACCGCATGTTGGGGAGTATCCGTACGGCCGGTGCGGTGGTCTGTTGGGGAAGAAGAAGAGGTGAGGAAGAAGGAAAGAAGGGTTAGGAGACGTAGGATATTCATCCAACCGCCTGAAATGGTAGACTGACCCAAGTCAGGCGACTTGCATAACAAATATATGTTTTTTACACAACAAAAGGTCCATAAAAACAACAACATAAAGAAAAACTATCACTACTCGGAGAAAGAGACGGCCTCGTCGTCTTTGGCTGCCGGTGCGAACCAGCCGCCGCTGCCGACGTGTGTCTCCGCACCGTGGTTGTCCTCGGCCTCCAGCTACTCGTTCAAGCGGAGCATGTGGGCGCTCTGCACGGACGAGAGCACAACCATGTTCAAGTCGAGGACGTCCGATTCCGCCTGCTGGAGGGCCTCGATGGCAGCGGCATCCGCGCGCTCCGCGTCGAGTCGAGCCTCCACGGCCCGGTTCAAGTCCAGGACGTTCGGTTCCGCCTGCAGGAGGGCGTCGATGAGAGAGGCATCCGCGCTCTGCATCGAGTCAAGCCTCTGCCGCCCGGTTCAAGTCTAGGACGTCCAGTTCCGCCTGCAGGAGGGCCTCGATGGCAGCGGCATCCCCGCGCTCCGCCTCAAGTTGAGCCTCTGCCGCCCGGTTCACATCCACGACATCCGGTTCCGCCTGCAAGAGAGCCTCGATGGCAGCGGCATGTGCGCGCTCCGCGTCGAGTTGAGCCTCTGCCTCCCGGTCCTCCTTTAGTATCGCCATGTTGAACCGCTGGTCCGCCTGCACCATGGGGGACTCGGATGCCGGTACGAAGTCGACGTCCATCGTCTCATATCCATCGGGGTCCTTCTGCGCCGCGACCTCTGCCATGAACATTGGATCGGCTTCCTCCTCCTCGTAGCTTGGCTCCAGAGAACTCGGGGATTGGCCCGCCGCAAAGCGAGCTTGGGAACGGAGGTCTGTGGCGCCGACCGCCGCCGCGATTTCTGCGCGGCGCTCCGGCGTCAGCATCTTGTAGTAAGTGATCTTGCGGCGCACCATGGCTTTCCGGTGAACTAGGGGACGCTTGATGCGGGCTAGGGGGTCGAAAGGTGGGGGAATGGGCTGGAGATTTGGTGTGGTTTTAGGGCAGTGGCTGGCGTAGGCCGAGCAGCGAAGGTTCTGGTGTGAATAGTGGTTCCGGTGACGACCGGTCAATCGGTTTTGACTGTACATCGCTCTTGTCGTGTTCACGTTGCAGCCCGGCACGCTGGACCCTCCATGTCGCTCACCGAATGGAACGCGCTTCGTCTTGCGTTTTCGCTCGCTTGTGGGACGACATTTGAGAGCAAACCGACATCCCTTCCCCTCCCCCGCCCGCGTCATTTATTATACCACCACTCCCTCCGTTTTATGTGGAGTAAATAAAAACAGAGGGAGTATCCTACGGACGAGGATCCCCTGACGTGGCCGAACCCATTGAGTAACTGGCATGCGGGGCCTAGCAAGCATGGGGTCCGTCAGTAAGTGACCAAAAGGGAGGGTAAGGCAAGGATACCTACGTCAGAGGATCCACTTCCACTATAGTACTTTGACCAAATGTTAGAGTAATAATATATGACATGCAACTTACACAAATGTTAGAGTAATAATATATGACATGCAACTTACACAAAGCATATAGAGTCTAATGCGTTTTTCGAGGCTAACTTTGACCAAATGTTAGAGTAATAATATATGACATGCAACTTACACAAAGCATACAGTCAAATTCGTATGTGAAAGGAGTTTCCAATGATATAATTTTCACATTATACATCTCATGTACTATTAGTCTTGTCAATAGTCAAATTAGAAACCATCTCGAGTACAAATCTAGGAGTACGTACGAATCTAACAATATTGATTGGGCGTTGTTAAATGTTGATACTTTTTTATCAAAGTAGAGATACTTTCACTACACATAAAACTTATATGTAAACTAGAAAGGATAGGAGGGGGTATATTCTACGTTCAAAAACGAAACGAACATTGAATACCCTTTATATATGATTTGCGGATGCTATGATCACCGGTTCAAAATTTTGATTCCGCCTTAGGTATCACGTGCCCCCACTCGTTCCCTCTCGATTTCATCTCGGGGTCCGGAGATCTATTGAAAGAGGACTAGGGTGGGTACATGCAAATGAGGCATGCAGGAGGATGGACTCGACTGGAGGGCGACATGATCGATGGGGAAGAGGGTTGGAGAGGAATGAGAAATAGGAAAACGCCACATGATTATACTTGAACGGCTCAAATAAACAATAAGTTGTCTCGCTTTGCCTACATAGTGAAAGGCCTAATGCGCAACGCGGAGCACTGACGCTCGAATATGGCCGGGAAAACAGGGAAACCAACATGTGGGGCACACCCGTCGGGACGACGTAGCGCAAACTAGTCCAATGGAGGAGCTGGCCCACGACCTCCTCGCCACCAACAACCGTTCATGTGGGTCGTTGGGGCCAACAACGGGGCGCAGCTCCAGCACCGCCTCTGGACACGGCGACCGCGGTGAGCGACACGCTCATATCGTTGCTAGACATGGCCGGTTTCAGTGTGCCGAGGGTGGCGTTAGTGTTGTGGCATGACCAACGGTATGTTTGGTTTGTGCCCAAGGTTGCCCCATCAAAGCATTAGGTAGCCAAAATTTTGGTTGAGGTATTTGTTGCCCATGATTTGGCCAACATTGGGAAGAAAAATGAACTAGAGTTGGCTAGAGTTCATTGGCATGCCAAAGAAATGGCAACCATCCAAACAAAGACCAATCTTTGGGTCATGACCAAAATTTTGGTTGAGGTATTGGTTGCCCATGATTTGGCCGACATTGGCAAGAAAAATGAACTAGAGTTGGCTAGAGTTCATTGGCATGCCAAAAAATGGCAACCATCCAAACAAAGACCAATCTTTGGGTCATGACCAAAATTTTGGTAAGGTGCACTTTGGCCACAATCCAAACACACCCCAACACCCGGCTCGTCGAGGATGCACGGGGCGCCACAACGCATCCGCGGAGTGGTGTAGCGCGGCCAACTGCATCTTCTGGACCTGAGACCATGCCGGGTCGTCAACCTGGCACACCAAAACCCTCGTCCCTCGCGTCGTCGCGCGGTGCGTTCTCAGCCGGCGCCAGCTGCCCGCATTCATGCCGTCCGTTCGTATGTCGTCTTTAAGAGGCTCGGTGCCCGAGGAACCAACTCCAGCGACTTAATGATGCACCCGGACGCTTGGCATCACCGGAATGCGCTACTTAAAGCGGCAACGCCCAACTAACCTCCACACCATAGCGCATTGTCCTCCTACCTGGCAGCACATCCGCCATGACCGCAAGTGCGAACGCTCTGCGGGAGAGCTTGTCTTCGGGGATGAAGCTCGAGGTCGCCGCCCTCGCTCAAGTCGCCTCTCGTGACGCAATAGCAGCGTAGCTGGACGCGGACGCGACCGCACAAGCGGTGGCCACGCTGGCGGCCGACGACGGGAGCACCGTCAGCCACGCGTCCTACTTGCCGCCGTCCAACGTCCGGCACCGCCGAGGTCGGGGACTCCTCCGAGGATGAGTAGGGCATGGGAGGCGGCAGGGCATGGTGTGCCAACTGGCCGGTCCGTATCCCGTGTTCTACTCTTCCTCACCGGAGACCGCACCTTCACTTCACGGGTTTTGAACCCCGCCCCCGTACATAGAGATCGCAGATGGAGGACGTCGGTCGCCGCCGTAGAATAGGTTTAGGGTCGGGTTTCTTTTATTTTTTTGTCCTATAAAAGTTCGAAATGTAGTGAAAATCTGCCGTGTTTGCATTAATCTCGGCCGGTGTATATGAACTTTCACAATAATATACATATTGTAGGAGTACTAGCAAGATGCCCGTGCGTTGCACGGAAGATCAAGATCTTGTGGGAGAAAAGGATGAATGAGGGAAAGCCTTATCTGCAAATGTGGAGAGGAGTGCGGGTAAATTGTCATAGTTTCCTTCCTATCCGTTAGATATAGATCGGATGGCCTATATTGCAGGATGATAGGCACACCATCATCACCAACTCTACTTTTTATTGAACCGAGACAAATCTAACATGCGAAGTAAAATAAACACATAGGGTCTATACATAAACAAATTATCTTAAGCACTCCAATAGTACGTCCACTACACATTCACGCAGTTCACATCTTTCTACATCTACGGGAACCTATGAAAGGGTTAACGCTCTCCTCCCCTGATTTTCATCGTGGTGGGCCCCTCCCTCCCCCCAATCTACAATCAACAGCTCACATGTTTCACATTACGTTAATTACGTGACTGGGATTACGTAGGTGTAGCATTACTCGTCCTAAAAAAACCCAACTAAGCCAACCTCCCAGCATATCGCGCGGGAAAAGACCGGGCCGCGCCGTTTTAGTCGGGATTACCGAATTACTAGTAGTAGTATCGATGGATCGCGCGAAGCAACAATTTTTTTTGAGGGGGAGAAGCACCTAGTTTAAAAGGAAAAAAGGCGGCACACTCACAACACTCCTGTCGCGGTCGCATTGCACCCCACACACGTTCGGTCCTGCACACGGCTCACGCAAACGGAACGCGCTTCGGCTTGCCTCTTCACTGACACGTGGGACTGCACTTGGAGAAACCGACCATGCGCCAAACTTCCCCCGCCCACCGCGCGAACCCCCCCCCACACACCCAAAAATTCCCCCCAAATCCGATTCAACCGCCCTTCGGCCAGCTAGCCAATAATATTCCCCAAACCCCCTCCCCCCTGTCCCCCTCCACTCCATTCGCTCCGCCAATGCCGCCCTCCCCACCGCGCCGATACGTCGGCGCCGCGGTTCGGCGATCCTCTCGCTCCCATAGTACGCTCTCATAGACTGCCGTCCTCTAACCGCGCCGCCATCTCTGGCTACGTTCTTGTGGAGGCACACGGCGGTCAGCGCCGCCACCACTGGCGACGTTCGTGTGGAGACGCATGGCGGTCAGCTTCTCCCATGGTACGCGCATTCTAGACTGAGGCCCCGTTCATGTCGGTGTACCGCTGAATGTTAGCCGATAGACGATGTTAATCTCACTGTTTGCTGAAGTAGTTTACTGTCAATATGCTCTGCTTAAGAAGCTTCCTTGCCGTGCTCTGCACTCAATCTGCTTAGCTGAGATGGCATGCCAAGGCCGATTAGTTGATAAAATATCCTGCCATATATTTCTTGTGACGTAGATTGCAATGGTCTAGTAGCCAATCTATTAGGTGAAATAGCTCTACACCGT
Organism: Aegilops umbellulata; assembly: GCA_032464435.1. Classification (NCBI taxonomy): domain Eukaryota; kingdom Viridiplantae; phylum Streptophyta; class Magnoliopsida; order Poales; family Poaceae; genus Aegilops; species Aegilops umbellulata. The sequence goes on from CP136059.1 coordinate 217,078,449, forward strand.
TTTATACTCGATCTTTGTTGCTGCGATGGCCTTCGATAGTTTGATGGCTGTGTGCTCGGCCTCATTGACTGCTGAAACAACCTGCCATAATTTGGCACTCAAATCTGTTTGCTGAATTAGCTTTACATATATTTCGTTACTTAGATCTGCTCGTCCAAATATCTTGCCATAGCTTTAGACATCGACCTAGGTATTTTTTTTCTGGACTTCATAAAAAAGCATATATGTTTTTCCTGTAATATCTAGTAGAAGAACTAATTTGTATGTCTAACAGATGGATAGGACTTGGATAACTTCTGCTCGAAGATTCTCCGCTGCATATGTCGAGGGGGTTGAAAACTTCATGAACTTTATCAGCGCTGAGTACGATGGTCCGAAATCAGATGTGCTCTGCCCGTGTAGCAGTTGTATGAATTCAGTTACAAGACCCCAGTCAACGGTGCAAAATCATCTACACTTGTATGGGATGTCGGTGGGTTCATGGTGAAGCTGTGAACATCAATGTTATTGACTACGTGGAAGCAGCAGATCACCATCTTGATCTGCCTGATGCTCAGGTGGAAGAGGAGGAGGTGGTGGCGGTGGCGGAGCCAGTGAGTTTGACCAACATTGAAACAATGCTACGAAATGCTCGTGCATTCCGTGAACTTTCACCTGCAGAAGAAAAACGGTGGGCCCGCATGTTGGAACAATGCAACGTTGCTGTCATCCCAGGAAATAAGCTGACAGTATTCTCAGCTATGGTCACCTTTCTTCAGGTGAAGACATATGAGCGGATGACCAACAAATCATTCGATGCGATGTTGGCTGCTTTCCGCAAATCTTTCCCTGATGCGTCTGAGCTGCCACACACCTACAGTAAAATGAAGAATTTTCTTCGTGTAGTTGGAATTGGATATGATATGATACATGTTTGTAAGAATAATTGTGTTCTGTTCCGGAAGGATTATGCCAACTTAAGTGAATGACCGAAATGCAAATCATCAAGATGGAAAGATGGCTATGCTGTGAAGAGGATTCCTCATAATGTTCTGAGACATTTTCCAATTACACCAAGATTGCAGAGGTTGTTTCATGATGCTGAAACAAGAGAGGATGTACTGTGGCATTCTAGGAACCAGGAGTACATAGATCAGAATGTAATGAGCCATCCATCTCATGGTAGTGAGTGGAAAAGCTTCAATGATAAACACAAAGAGTTTGTTGCTGACCCGAGAAACATTAGACTTGGCTTAGCTTCAGATGGATTTAACCCATTTGGCCACCAGAGCGCCACATATAGCATGTGGCCAGTGCTTGTTATCCCTTACAACATGCCTCCAAATGTTTGCACCAAAGAATCAAACTACATGATGGCCTTGCTCATCCCAGGTCCAAAAAGTCCTGGAAAGGATTTTGATTTGTTCATGGAGCCTCTTGTGGAGGAACTTCAATAGTTATGGAAGGGTGTTCTCACTCGAGACCAATATAGCAGCCCACCAGCCGATTTCTTTCTGCGTGCTGTTATAATTTGGTGCATCCATGATTATCCGGCTTTGGCCACTATGTCAGGGTGAACGACACATGGTTACAATGCATGTGTTCGCTGTGACAGGAATCCGCTGTCATACGCAATACTTAGCAAGATCTGTTACATTGGACATCGCCGATTCCTTGCCAAGGACAGGCCGCATCCTAGAAAATACCGAAGACATGTGTTCAATGCAAAGAATGAAAACTGTGATGCGCCAAAGAGGCTCACCGCCGATGAGTTGCAAGTGGAATTCGAGAAGGTCAGGCATATTACACCAGAAAACCATCCTGGTAATGGTAGCGGGAAAAGGAAGCGTGGCAGAGTAGAAGAGAGATTATTGTTTAGCCGCAGGTCCACTTTGTGGGACTTGGAGTATTGGAAAGATCTGGATTTGCGGCATAATCTTGATGTGATGCACATCGAGAAAAATATATGTGACAGCATTATCGGCACACTTCTTAATATTGAAGGCAAGACGAAAGATACCTTAAAATCTAGGATTCATTTTACACACCTGGGTATCAGAAAGGATTTGCAGGTGCAAAATGAAGGTAAACCACGGGTTATGGCACCAGTTGTGTACGTCTTGGACAAGGTAAAAAGAAAAGAATTCTGCGAGGTCCTGTCACGTGTGAGATTCCCACATGGATTTGCTTCCAACCCTGAAAGGAGAGTAAGTGCAGATGGAAACAAGGTACAAGGGTTGAAAAATCATAACTGCCACGTCCTACTTCAAAGGGTTTTACCTGTTATCCTTAGAGGATTGGGCCGCCCTGACTTATACAGAGCAGTTGCAGAGTTGGGACAATTCTTCAGGGAACTCTGCAGTAGGAATATTAGGATAGATGCTTTGGAGCGTCTTAGAGACAAGATACCAACTATCCTATGTGACCTTGAGAAGATATATCCTCCAGCCTTCTTTGATGTGATGGTGCATTTGGCTGTTCATCTACCTGATGAGGCACTACTTAGAGGTCCAGTATAGTATGGCTGGATGTACCCTATTGAAAGGCGGCTAGGCACTTTCAAGGGCTATGTTAGGAACTGAGGTAGACCCGAGGGTTCCATTGCAGAGGCCTACATTGCTATAGAAGCGTTGACATTCTGCTCAAAATACATTGAAACAGCTGATCAGCTTAGCAAAGAGGTGGGTGAAGACAATCCCGGGCTCAATGTTTTTGATTATTCTATTCGAATTACAGGGAAGAGTCGAAAAGAGGACAAACCTAAGGATTTGGACAAAATGGTTTGGTATGTGTTGAATAACTGTCTTGAGATACTACCTTATATCAAGTAAGTGCAGTACTGCAGCTTATACATCATAATCTACTAAACTTGCAGCACATTTCTTATATATTTAGATGTTTGACGCGATCACTATGTTGTGCAGCATCTACAAAGAGGAGTTACTGCCGCAAAATCCAAGAAACGTTGACAAACTGGTTATGGCAGGATTTGCGAAATGGTTCAAGAACCATGTAAGCTTTTGAAGTGCACTATCAGTTTTTTTAATATATTGAGTACATAAGATGATCAGCTTGTCTATTTTCTAACCATAGGTTTAGAAGATGCGGGAGGATGGGCAGGCAGTTGATGATGCCCTTTACTCACTAGCAATGGGTCCTGATACTCGGGTAAGACATTATGAATCTTGCGTTGTTGGAGATGTGCGCTACAACACCCTTGCACGAGACGAAGGCAGGAAGACACAAAATAGTGCCATCATGAGCACGGATACGTATGACAAAGAGACAACTGAAATGTATGCTAACATAATAGACATTGTTCAGTTGCAGTATATCTCCAGTTTTGAGGATCATCGGTGTGTGGTTCTGTTGAATAATATTCTTTGGTGCAGACATTGTTGTGTTGTCGTTGGTATAACCTATTTTCCAGGATCGCAAAACCCAGAGCTGATGATTATTTCAAATCCATCAATGTCAAGGCGGCGTACCAGACCAACGAGCCTTTTATTTTGGCAAATCAAGCAACACATATATTTTTCTTGCAAGACACATTTGCACGTAGCGATGACTGGAGAGTATTGCAAAGGTTTGAGCAGAGGAATTCGTTTAATGAAGTTGCACAACAAGATGATGCTTACACTGCTCCTGATGTACAAGATAACACAGATGTTCCTAATATCTTTGAGAACCATCACGTCAATGACTCCGACGAAAAGATTGCATGTCATGTTGTGGACATACAAGAGTTGATCAAGAAGAAGCCAACGTTCAAGAACGTTGAGGACGAAGAAGAAGATGACACCGTGGGGAATTACGATTCAGACTGATACACATGGTGAAGATGTTGACGCTGCTGCTGCGGATGATGATTACATTGCTTTTGTCGTATTTGCCTGTCAGAAGACGTTTGTTTAACTACTATGTGAAATTGTGTTTGCTATGACAACTGAAACCTGATGAACATGTTGTTTATCATTTTGTTGTGAGAACATCACTTGTTATGTATGCTGATTTGTGTTTGGTGATTGTATGACAACTAAAACATGATGACATTGTTGTTTAGTTGTACTCATATTTGGCTGTGAAACTTGAATTTGATGACATAGTTTGCTGTTGGACTGTAATTTGCTCGACGTCTTCGAATGAGAACAAAGCTGACTCGACAGAGCCTATGCTATTTATTTATTTATATGAGCAAAAGGGGATACCCCTGATTTCCGTTAATAGAAATCATTAGATGTTCACAACACTACGCCCAGCCTGCTACACAGGTGTCATTCATTACTAGTTTCAGCAAAATGCTCATGTCGTAGCCACTGAATACATCACGAGTGCTACATACACTGTAAATAAAGAGACAATCATCCTACAGAGCACATCGATTTTGCCCATTATCTTCACAAGCTCTTTCATCTCCTCATTGTTGTCAAGGCCGTTTAGCAGCTGTTGCTTGGCCATGATCAAAGGAACTGCATCTTTAACCTTCTACTCTACATCTTCCTCTTCTGCCGTTCCTTCAGTTACTTGTTCAACACCCCAACCTGCTGGTATTGGGATTCCTCGGCTAACCAAATAATCAGCATAGTTGCATTCCCCCACATCAGCAATTTCCCAGAAATACAAATCACACGAATCTTCCCTTTTCTGCACGAATCAAATTGGAAGATCATCAACCAAACTATTAAAAAAATCAGCAACGGAAAGCAGCAGAACGACACTTAAACATATTATTAACCCATGATTCGGGCATTTGTAGAAGACTCGGCCAGGGTTGCGAATTGTGGTTGAGACGCGACGGATGACTCTGCGTGATTTGCAGCAGTGGCACCACTACAATGGCAGCGGGTTGCGATGAGCAATCGGCTGCGGTGCGCGTGCCAGCGGGGGTGTGATGAGACCCACAGGCGATGGTACGGGTGGTGACTTGGCGCATATCTGGTTGTTGCCTGATGAAGAGCAGGTGGACGAGCAGCCAGCGGACATGGTTGCTGCGGCCAGAGCTTCTGATGCTAGGAAGAGTAAGTAGAGAAGAGGAGAAGCGAATGTTGGATATGTCAGTTTCATTACTTGCAGAGTAGCATAGCACTATATATAGTCATAGTCTAGGTTTGGATTCGAACCAGCTATAGGAGCACGTCTTTCTTTTTTCTAAAACTCGGCAACGTCTCTTTACTGGTACACTAGCTTGTTCTGTACGCCTTCCCAAGTCTTTGATTTTCTTTCCCATTTTTTGCAAGGAAGGAAGGAGGACAAAATTGAGAGTTCCTGGGACTCGAACCCAAGACCTCTCGGTTGAAAACCAAGGGTGCTAGTCACTTATGTGGCGGACGTTCCCTATGAGGAGGACGACAGACGAACGCATTTTCCTCGCAGTTTTCTTCCTATATATAAAAAAGTATACTACTTGGTGTCCGCTTAGTCAACAAACAATTGTGCCAACCTTGACCGTTGGATTGACATTCAACGTCTGTCGCGTTTCTTCAGTCTCTTCTTCCTCGAGCCGCTAAAGCCAAACCAGCGCCGACGGGACCGCCTGCTCCCGCCTCCCACGGCTGGCTGTGATCTTCCCCGGCTCCTGTTCATTCCCGTCCGAGGCCTCACCATCGTCCTCTGCCTTGGTTCGCTCGCCACGGCGCCACCCTCCGGTGTTGTCAATATGGTCAACAACCGAGAGGAATAAGGAGATGACTGTACATGGTGAGGATGACAGTAGAGACCCAGCAGCGCGCACAGTAATTTTGTTTTTTCGGGACGGAGAAGGGTATCAACTGGGTTGTGCGGGACCCGTGGCCCATCTAGCCTAGGCTTCTATTTCATATGTTTAGCACATGACCAACCCAGTTTGTATTTTTCCTTTCTGAAAATGGCTAGCCAGCTATTTTGTTTTTTGCCGAATAACCAACGTAGGCCTACTTGCTTTTCTACGCCCTGCTGGGCCGGAAATCTTTCAAGACGAGGAGGGATGCATTTTGCCCAGAAAATGGGCTATAAGTAATAAGAAATGGGCTATAAGTAATAATAAATGGGCTATAAAACGAAAAAAATACAGCAAACAGGCAATTAGTTCCAAAATACTGTTTTCTTTCGGATTTTGATATTTTAAATTTCATTGTTTTTGTGCGGGTAAACTTTCATTGAATTTAAATTAAGGTATATTTAGATTTAAAATTAATTTGAATCTGGCTAGAAATTTCGGGTTGTATACTGTTTGGGACAGATTTGGAGACTGACTTGTGGGTCTACTAGGTTGACGTGTACTTTGGCTTTGTCAACTTAGTCCACAAACGATTCTAGCAACAGTGACCATTGGATGTTAATCCAACGGTCGTGCTGCTTCTTCAATATCTGATCATCTTGCTCCAGCCGCCCAAACCAGCTCCGGTGGGACTGCCTGCTCCCGCCTCCCGTGGCCGGCTGTGCTGCGCACAGGCCGCACCGCCCCACCCTACTTCATTGCTGGCCAGGCCATTCCTCTACTCACACACACCTCCTGTTATTTTTTGGTGACGGCAGCCGGACCAGTAAACCCTCGTACTCCCCACCGCGTGGGCAACCATTGCCGAGTCTTCCCCGGCTCCGTGTCGTTCTCTTCCTAGGCCTCGCCATCGTCCACCGCCATGGTGCTCTCGGCGCGGCCTAGTCAACGTGGTCAACGAACGACATCCATCGACTGTGGACTGTACGCGCAAAATAATGATTCCTCCACCTGACAGCTGGGACCCACTGGAAGGGCCTTTGTATTTCGCGAAAAAACGTTCCCCCCGCTGACATGTCGGACCCACCAGCTATATATTCGCACGCAAGGAAGTGCCTCCTTATTACGCACAAAAAAATGAATACCCTTCTGCTAGCTGGGACCCACCATAGTGGGAGGATGACTCGTGGGCCAACTAAGTTGACGGGGACGGAGGGCTTTGTCAACTTAGTAAATATGAATGATTCTACCTCCAGTGATCGTACGATGTCCATCCAACAGCCGTAGTGCTTCTTCAACGTCTGGTCTTCTTGCTCCAGCCGCCCAAAGCAGCGCCGGTCGTGCCGCATGCTCCTGCCTCCCGTGGCCGGCTGTGCTGCCGCGGAGGCCTCACCGCCTCGTACTATTCCCACCGCTGGACAGGCCCTACGGCCACGGCACCCTCACACCGCAGCCGAACTAGTGAACCCTCGTACTCCTCTCCGCGCGGGCTTCCACTGTCGCGTCTTCCCCGGCTCCGCGTCGTCCCCTTCCTAGGCCTCAGCGTCGTCCACCGCCGTGGTGCTCTCGGCGCGGCCTGGTCAACGTGGTCAAGGAACGACTTCCATCGGACGTGGACTGTACATGGAGAGGTTGGCAGCTGGGTCCACGGCCGCAGCTAGGAAGTGCCTCCTTATTACGTGGAAAATAATGATTTCTCCACCTGACAGCTGGGACCCACCGGACGGGCCGCTGTATTTCACGGAAAAAACGTTTCCCCCTGACTGCTGGGACCCACCAGCTTCATCTTCGCACGCAAGGAAGTGCGTCCGGGCAAAAAAAAAACGATTCGCCCCCCTGACTGCTGGTACCCACCAGCTACACCTTCGCACGCAAGGAACTGCGTCTGGGCAAAAAATAACTATTCGCCCCCCTGACTGCCGGGACCCACTGGCTACATCTTCGCACGCAAGGAACTGCGTCCGGGCAAAAAAAATGATTCGCCCCCCTGACTGTTGGGACCCACCAGCTACATCTTCGCAGGCAAGGAAGTGCCTGGCAGTCGGGACCCACCTGGTCGAAGCGTACGTAGCATTGTCATTCTGGCCGCGAACGTGTACGTACATACTGGTCGATGTAGAGGCGCGCACGTGTCGTAGTAGAGGCGCGCACGTGTCGTAGAAGAGGCGCGCACGTAGCATGTACACGTACGTACAGCGGCCAGGGTGCAAGAAAGAAAATACGGTGACGTATGTGTACATACGGGCGGGGTCTCGAATGCCTACTCGCGCATACGTACGGCCAGGGCTTGTGTACATGGCTGGGTCTGAATGGAGAAACATCGTCGTCATCGTGTTCATGGGGAGGCAACGGAATGTGTCGTGTTCATGGGGAGGTAACGGAATGCGTCGTGTTCATGGGGAGGGGTGTGGCGTACCGCAAAACGGAGGAAACGGACCTCCTACGGTCGAAACGGGGGTCCTGTTGATCAGGAGGAGTGTGGCGTACCGCAAAACGGAGGAAACGGACCTCCTACGGTCAAAACGGGGGTCCTGTTGATCGGGAGGGGTGTGGCGTACCGCAAAACGGAGGAAACAGACCTCCTACGGACGAAACGGGGGTCCTGTTGATCGGGAGGGGTGTGGCGTACCGCAAAACGAACGAAACGGACCTCCTATGGTCAAAACGGGGTCCTGTTGATCGGGAGTGGTGTGGCGTACCGCAAAACGGACAAAACGGACCTCCTACGATCGAAACGGGGGTCCTGGAGGGGTGTGGCGTACCGCAAAATGGGACTCCACGGGATACTGTTCATCTCCACCGTCGACCTCCTCCAGCCTCCACGGGCTCCTGTTCATCTAGCCTCCACCGCGCTACTCCACCGGCTACTGTTCAACCACCCCTCCACGGGCACCCCTCCACCGTCTACTGTTCATCCAGCCCTCCACACCACGGGGTCCTGTTCAACCACCCCTCCACGGGCACCCCTCCACCGTCTACTGTTCATCCAGCCCTCCACACCACAGGGTCATGTTCATCCAGAGGCAACGCCACCACTCACTATTCATCCAAGCCCCCCCGCAACGCTCACTGTTCATCCAATCGATCGGCTTCAGTTAGCAGCAGTAGCGAAGGAATCGCTTGATCGGGTTCAGTTAACAATCATCGATCGATCGCTCGGGTTCAGTAATGCGTAGCCTGCAGTGCAATCGCTCGGGTTCAGTAACGCGTAGCCTGCAGTGCAATCGCTCGGGTTCAGTTAGAGCCCAACGCCTCGCTCGGGTTCAGTTAGAGCCAACGCCTCGCACACACGCGCGTATATGTACGAGAGAAACGCGCATCGCTCGGCCCCCAACCTCCCACCGCAACCGGGAACTCCCCAAAATTTTCCTCCCCCTCGCTTCTACCACGGTTTTTTCCGTCATGGATGGCCCAAAGAATGTCATGCAGCTGCGTCTCCGGCCCACCCAGGACGAAAAGCCCATTTTCTGTCATGATTTTTTGTCATAGAAGTAGGAGCCCACCACATCTATGACGATACCGGGTTTTGTCACAATTATCGTTGTTGGGGATATTACTACTGGGCGTAAACCGGCCAGGTGGGCCGGGTTAACTTCATCAGTAGTTAAGTGTGTTAAAGCCCAAGAAGGCAGATGAGGGCCTAGGGCCCATAGTCGGTTTAAGACTTGTAGATGTAAACCGGCATGTGTATATAAACTTGTATTGTAAGTTAGGAATAAGGAGAGACCAACCCGGATACGAATATGAGCCGGTGTTGGGACTCTGTGAACCGACGGGCGTCACCCGTGTATATAAGGGGACGACCCGGCGGCGGTTCAAGGAGGACAGAAAACAACTCGAGACTTAGGCGAAGCTTGTTTGCTCCCTAAGCCCTCGAAACCCCATCAATTCCATCACAACTAGACGTAGGCTTTTACCTTCATTGAAGGGGCCTAACTAGTATAAACTCTCTTGCGTCCCTGTGTCCGCTTTAACCCCTTCAAGCTAACCCGTCGCTATGGCTCCACGACCAAGTCCAAACACTAGGACATCTGCCGTGACAAAACCACGATAGTTGGCGCCCACCGTGGGGCTATCGCACGATGGTTTCAAGTTCTTGGAGGGCCTCTTCGAAGGACTCGAGGGCTACACTGTGGGCCGGATGACTAAGAGTCGTCGCGGCAAGCTCTACATCGACGATTCAGGCTGGGGCCCCGAGGCCGGCTCAATTGAGTACCGGTACCGGGTCCCCTTTGGTGGCATACACGTTTTCATCGGCAAGATTGGTGAACCGGGCCCTGAGCCGGACATCTGCACCGACCTCGTCGAAACGGCTCAGCGTGCGCGATCTGCCCAACTTAAACCGGCCGTGAAGCGTGCCTTCGTGGGAGTCATCCATGGAGGAAATTATGAGGATGGATCGGAATCTGGTGGCGAGACCGTCGTTTATTCCGGCGACGAGTCATCCACCGGAGAAACTAAATCTCTGTATCAGCTACAAGATGACCGGATTGGGGGCTGTTCCGATGGCAACAGTATTCCGGACCCCTCTGATCTGCCCAACCGGGTTGGAATATTCATGGCCGGTACACAAGTAGTGCTTCATTCTTCGATCACTGCGGCAATGATCTCCGGTTCAGTGGCGGCGACGGCTGCCGGGGCAGGAGGCCCTGTGCACCCGCCGGCTCAAGTTTTATCGGATCTGTTCGATGTGTTGGCTGCGCTTATGGCAGAGGCTAATCCGGCGGATCAGGACGCCCACAACATGGAGATTGCAAAGGTGAGGGAACAGATCACTCAGGCCAAGGCGGACCTAGCAGCTAAAAATACCAGGATGACGGCAGAGCGGGCCGCTTTAGATGCGCAAGCCTACAGGCTCATGCTGGACCAGAACTCGTCGCATGAAGTCATGAAAAGGAAGTACCGATCCCGTTTGCCTTCGGTTTTCGAAGCCAGAGACCTCTTCAACACCCCAGGAGCAGGAACCAGTAATCCGCCGGTGGTAAACCGGGTGGAAGCTCCTGGGACGGGCGCGCCGGTTCAGCCCCGTTTGACGGATCTGCCTCATCATAACACTGTTGTACCTGAGGCTATTCCAACACCTCCAGGTCACTACTCCAACCCGATGGACAACCTTGTTGCAGCTGCTCCACGGCTGGAGGCCATTCCAATTGAAGGTGATTCACCGCAGGCAGTAGAGACGCGCCAGGTCAAAGAGCTTCTTAGGACAACTTTGGTCCAACAGGAAGCATACTTGTACAGCCGCGACCGGATCCACTCCACCCCTCGTCCAAGCCGGAGCTATAGCAGACGTATGGATGAACCGGCCGTATCGAGCAATGCACGACGTGGAGCGCCCCGTGGTGACAACCTAGCGGTCGGTGCTGATAATGCTCAGGAAGTGGTGGACCGGGCCCGAGCGCGCAGGGAGGCCGAGTTAGCAGCACAGTATCAGGCTCGTCAGCTCACGCCGGTTCGTCCAACCATCTCGGTCGAACCTAGTGTTACTTCTAGTTCTTTGGGGGTACCTTGCCTTGTCCCCGCTTTACGCAATGTGCGCCTGCCCAAGGATTTCAAGGGCTCGCGCAAGGTACCAAATTACACGGCGGATCAACCTCCAGAGACATGGGTAGAAAGTTATGAGATGGCCATGGAGATGCTTGATGTGGACGATGCGGCATGTGCGAAGTATTTCACCATGATGCTCGAAGGAACGGCCCGCACTTGGTTAAAAAGCTTACCGGCCAATTCTATCAGTTCATGGGCCCAATTGCGAGCCCGGTTTATCAGTAATTTCAAGGATACATGTAAGCAGCCTATGTCTATAGTGGACTTAGCAGCCTGTGTCCAGGAGGAAGGAGAATCGATGACCCATTGGGTGCGCCGGGTCTCGCAAGTTCTGCATTCATCGGACCGCATCAACGCTGACACCGCCGTTATCACCCTGGAAGGCAACTGCCGGTTTGGGCCTCTAAAGTTGAAATTGGGGCGGATGAAGCGTCATTGCACGGATATGGGGACTCTCATGGCTGCATTAGTAAAGTATGTTGATTCTGATAGTACCAAGGATCCCGAGTCTGATGACGACAAGACAGGGAAGGGAAAGAAGAACAGCAACTCCAGAGCACAGCAGCATAATCCGGCAGGTAATGGTGGCGGAGGCAAGCGTAAAGCGGATGGCAACATGGACTTCGTGGCTAATACCAACGCACAGGACAAGGGCCAGCGACGTAAGGGTAAACCGCCGAATCGCGGTGGAGCGCCTAATCCTAACCCGGACCGCTTAAATTATCTATTAAACCAGCCCTGCCCAAAGCATGGGACGAAGAGGTGCCAGCCAATCACCTTTGGAAGGACTGCTACATTATGCAGGAGTTCAAGAATTCTAATGCTTTCCGGTATGATCAGGGCTCCGGTGGTGGCTCAGGATCCGGGCCGGGTTACGGTGGAGGAAATTCCGGTCCAGGATTTAATGGTAATCCGGGCGGGCATAACAATCAAAATAATAGCCAGGGTGGTTACAATCAGCAGCACCAGCAGCAGCAGTCGGGTTACCAGAGTCACCCGAAGCAGTTGAATAGTGGGCAATATCATGTCTTCACCACTAGTTTAGACAAGCGAGACCGGAAGGTTCAAAGGAGGGCTGTGAATTCTGTTGAACCGACCGTGCCCCAAATATCTACGCTGGTCTGAACAGCCAATCGTGTGGAGCAGAGAGGATCACCCTCCCCGGGTTGATAATCCGGGTCAGCTAGCATTGGTGGTGGAGCCTCAGGTGGGAGGTTATAAGTTCACCAAGGTACTCATGGATGGAGGGAGCAGTATTAATATCTTATACTATGAGACCTTCTGTCGTATGGGACTTACAGATAAAAATCTTAAACCGTCCAATACGGTATTCCATGGTGTGGTACCTGGTAAGTCAGCATATCCTATTGGTAAGATAGCCCTGGAAGTGGCCTTTGGAGACGATCATGATTCCAGGTTGGAGACATTGACTTTTGAGGTGGTAAAAATCCAGAGTCCATATCACGCCTTGTTTGGGCGGCCAGCTTACGCCAAGTTTATGGCACGGCCCTGTTATGTGTATTTCCATCTCAATATGCCGGGTCACAAGGGGACAATAATGGTTCATGGAAGCCGCAAGGTTGCCTTGGAGTGTGAAGAAGGTGATGCGGCCTACGCAGAGTCGGTTTGTGCCACAGAGGAGCCGAAATACTATAAGGATAATGTCGATCCGGCAGACATGACTCCATTGAAGAAGCCAACCACGGAGCATGATCCGGCCTCGAAGTTCAAATCGGCAACTGAGACTAAACTTGTTGACTTCGTACCTGGCGATTCGTCCAAACAGTTCAGCATCAGTGCCAATTTGGATCCAAAATAGGAAAGCGCGCTCATCGAGTTCATCTGTGAGAATCGGGACATTTTTGCATGGAAGCCCTCTGACATGCCAGGTGTACCGAGGCAACTCGCTGAGCACACTCTTAATGTGGATCCTAAGTATAAACCGATGAAACAGTTCCTCCGCCGGTTCAATGAAGGAAGGCGCAAAGCTATTGGAGAAGAGGTAGCCAGGCTCTTGGCAGCTGGTTTTATTGTTGAAGTTTTCCACCCTGAATGGCTGGCTAATCCGGTGCTAGTCCTTAAGAAAAACAGCACGTGGCGCATGTGTGTGGATTAAACAGATCTTAACAAGGCTTGTCCAGCAGATCCTTTTGCCCTCCCCCGTATTGATCAAATTATTGATGCTACGGCGGGTTGTGAGCGTTTGAGTTTTTTGGATGCATATTCCGGTTATCATTAGATCAAGATGGCAGTTAAGGACCAGGAGAAGACAACGTTCATAACTCCCTTTGGAGCCTTCTGCTATGTGTCTATGCCCTTCGGGCTCAAGAGTGCCCAGGAAACTTATCAGCGTGTGTACAGAATTGCCTTCATAAACAGATTGGCCGTAATGTACATGCTTATGTAGATGACATCGTGGTTAAGTCAAGGGAGAAGGAGACTCTGGTTGATGATTTGAAGGAAACCTTTGATAACCTGAGGACGTACAAGATGATGCTCAATCCGGCCAAGTGTGTCTTTGGTGTACCGGCAGGCAAGTTATTGGGTTTTCTGGTGTCAAACAGGGGAATCGAAGCCAATCCGGAGAAGATTACAGCCATCACCTCCCTGGCCAAACCGAAGTGTATCAATGATGTCCAACGTTTGGCTGGCCGGATTGCCGCGTTGAGCCGGTTTATCAGCCGCCTTAGTGAGAAGGCAATCCCTTTGTATCAGATGTTGAAAAAGACGGATCATTTTGTCTGGAGTTCTGATGTTGATAAAGCATTTGAGGATTTAAAGCGACAGTTGGCCAATCCGCCTGTACTCGCTACTCCAATTGATAAGGAGCCATTGCTATTACATGTTGCTGCTAATGCTCGTGCAGTCAGTGTGGCTATTGTGGTGGAGCGCAAGGAGACAGGCAAGGAGCATCCGGTTCAGCGTCCGGTTTATTATATCAGCGAGGTACTTATTGAATCCAAGCAAAAGTATCCACATTGGCAGAAGCTGGTATATGGAGTTTTCATGGCAAGCCGGAAGCTTAAGCAGTATTTCCAAGGGCACCCCATCACAGTGGTTAGTTCTGCTCCCTTGAGAGATATCATCCAGAACCGTGAAGCAACTGGCCGGATTGCCAAGTGGGCTATAGAGCTTGGGCCGCACGGATTGAAATATGTGCCGCGGACGGTGGTCAAGTCTCAAGCACTTGTTGATTTCATCAATGATTGGACAGAACTGCAAGCGCCTGAAGAAAAGCCGGATCACACATATTGGACCATCCATTTTGACGGATCCGGGTAATTGGAGGGCTCGGGGGCTGGAGTCGTATTAACTTCCCCACGAGGTGATAAGTTTTGTTACGTTCTCCGCTTAATGTTCCCTTGTACTAACAATGCAGCTGAGTATGAAGCCTTACTCCATGGTCTCCGGATGGCTAAGGAAATGAATCTAAGCCGAGTTAAGTGCTTCGGTGACTCGGACCTGGTGGTTCAACAGGTGTCTGGCACTTGGGATTTCAAGGACCCACTCATGGCTGCATATCGTCGTGAGGTGGATATTGTTGCAGGTCACTTCAAAGGCTATCAGGTGGACCATGTGGACCACCGGAAGAATGAAGCGACGGACTCCTTAAGCCAGCTGGGCTCTCAACATAAACCGGTCCCGCCCAATATTTTTCTGGATGTGCTGTACAACCCGTCGGTCAAGCTCCCTGGTGAAGCAGATTTGGCTATTCCTGATCCGGAGGCTCAATTGGTGGCAGCCCTTCATGTCATTCCGAATTGGACGGTTCCTTACCTTGCGTACATGAACCGGGGCGAGTTACCAGAGGATGAGACTCTGGCCCGGCAGATAATCCGGCGATCCAAGTCCATGACTATTGTCAATGGTGAGTTGCATCACTGCAGTGTATTAGGGGCGTTTCAACGCTGTGTGTCTCCTGAAGAAGGCTGTGAAATTTTGCGTGAGATCCATGAAGGAGATTGTGGTCACCACGCCAGTTCAAAATCTCTGGTGGCTAAAGCGTTCCTCCATGGCTTCTATTGGTTGACTGCTCATGCTGATGCGGAAGATCTGGTCAGACGATGTGACGATTGCCAAAAGTTCTCACGACGTGCTCATGTACCGGCTCAAGAATTGAGAATGATCCCAATTACTTGGTCATTTGCGACTTGGGGGCTAGATATGGTTGGACCTTTCAAAAGGTCCAAGGATAAGAAGACCCACCTTCTGGTGGCGGTTGATAAATTTACAAAGTGGGTGGAGGCAGAACCCGTTAGCAAGTGTGATGCAGCCACGACGGTTCAGTTCATCAAAAAAGTGATTTTCCGGTTTGGCTTTCCACACAGTATCATCACAGATAATGGTACTAATTTGTCCAAGGGTGCCATGAAGGAGTTCTGCGAACGTGAGCACATCCGGCTTGATGTTTCATCAGTAGCCCACCCACAGTCCAATGGTCAAGCAGAGCGAGCTAATGAAGAGATCTTGAGAGGCATCAAATCCCGGCTTATGGTTCCTTTGCAGAGAACACCGGTTTGTTGGGTAGAAGAGTTACCATCTGTGTTATGGAGCATCAATACTACACCCAACAGATCAATAGGATACACACCGTTCTTCATGGTCTACGGAGCAGAGGCGGTTCTCCCCAGTGATATCCGTCATGACTCACCTCGTGTGGCGGCTTATGTTGAAGCGGACAACGAGACAACACGGCAAGATGCTTTGGACCTGTTGGATGAAGAGCGTGACATAGCTGCTGCCCGCTCGGCGATTTACCAACAGGATCTTCGTCGTTATCACAGTCGCCGAGTCAGAACCAAAACCTTTCAAGAGGGAGATTTGGTGCTTTGGCTCATCCAAGATCAGACTGATATGCATAAGTTATCCCACCTTGGGAGGGGCCTTTCATGGTCAGCAAGAATCTGCACAATGGGTCATACTATCTGATCGATATTCGAGAGCACAAAGACTCACGTACATCAGAGGAGGAGACCAATAGGCCGTGGAACATAGCTCATCTTCGGCCTTATTATACCTAAGCCATCGGCTCTACCTATGTACATATTATGACACTGTATATATTATGATTAATACAATAAACCGGAGCCTCAGCTAAAGCGGGGTCTCTGTTCTTTTTACATCATGAGTGGTTACACGGAGTTGTTCTGTCTTAAAGCGGCCTCCGGTTTACCCCTTGAATTTGCTTTTCAAAAGCTTTATGACATCACTTGGGGGCTTGGTCGTATCCGAACCAATGGAACACCTTTTGATAGGCGAAAGCCACCAGATCACTTGGGGACATGGTCAAGTCTGAACCAGTCACGCCACTTGATCGGCCTAAGGCCACAGAATCACTTGGGGGCTTGGTCGAACCCGAACCATTGCCACGCCTCTTGTCCGGGATATACCCCACGGTGTAAACCGGCCGGAAGTTAACCCGGCAGGACTTGGCGTTTTATCTGAAGACCCGCCCTGACCTTGGCGGTTTACAAGCAACCCGCTTGGTCGTTATGACTCACTGGTAACCCGGCGGGCGGATCAGACGGATGACAAGGCCCAAGGCCCAGAAGGCCGGTTCAACTATGGTGGGCCGGTTTAAGAGGAAAGGAATATTTGCCTTACAAGGAGTTAAGGCCAGGACTTGTATCTGGTTTGTATTAGAGATAGACTAGTCCTAATCCTAATAGGACTCCACATGTAAACCGCCCCTTCAACATATATAAGGAGGGGCAGGGCTCCCCAGAGAGGGGGAGGACAATCAATAATCTCTAGGGCTAGATACAAAGAGCCGGTTTACGGCGTCTCCCTCGTGATGATAATGAGACCTAGCCTCAAACAGCATGTAGGGTTTTTTACCGGATGATGTTTCCCGGGGCCCGAAGCTGTCTAAATCCTTGTCTTGCGTGTTGATCCGCCCTGCGTCTCTCATCCCACTCAACCCCTCTCAAGCTACCACGTAGATGCGTTGGCCTCGCGACTAAGTCCTGACACTAAGGACATCTGCCGTGACAAATCCACAAAACGAAGGCAAATTATCATATATTGTCAACCGCCGTCTGCACTGGATGGCTCAATGGGAAGGTGCACAAATCGCTATCACTACAGTTTGGTCAACGTCAAACAGCCAGTTGGAAGGAACCATTGGCCGAGTTGTTGACACGGCTCATACGGGATCATTTATAACCCGCCGCAGTCACCTCAATCTTCTGTGGATTTACATCGCGTTATTAACACCGATGATATATACCTTCTGCTATGGTCAAGTACAGAGAATCTCCAGACAACTCCTTGAGTCATCTTAAGACTCAGGGGCTACGATGATATGACGCAGCAAGTCTTGCCAGTTTCAGCCGATTTAAGAACCCTAGGACGATGGAGGGAAAGATAATCCGATCCCGGAGGCTACTGTTATGTTGATGAAAATTTAAAGGCCGTCAGAAAATTTCCGGCTTAGAAAGTATATGACAGTTACAAAATCCCGGCTCAATGAAGAAGTTTCGGATCATCAGAAAGGATTCCGGTTTGAAATCTGGCTGAAGGGAAGTCAGTCTCACTGAAGTTCTCAAATATCCGGTTTACAATCCGGTTCAAGGGAAATCTGTTCTCCCATAAAGCTCTGAAGTGCTCAGATCAGGTTTAACAATGTCCGGTTCAAAAAGGAATTAACTTCTTGCAAATTCGAGTTTAAAGGCCGTCAGAGAATTTCCGGCTGAAAATGAAGATTCCGGTTTAAGATCTGGTTCAAGGGAAGGATGTCTCCCACAAAGCTTTGAAGCTCTCAATATCCGGTTTAAAATCCCGGTTCAAGAAGAATTTATCTCTTGCAACAAGTTAAAAACTACCGAAGAAGACCTGCTGCCATGATGCACGGTCCAAACATGGGTATCCTGCCTTATTGGCCTGACACATTATTGATCACATGGGGGCTTCTGCTTCATAAAGCGGGGTCTCTGTCCTTTTTATATCATGTGTGGTTACAAGGAGTTGTCCTTTTTAAAGCGGCCTCCGGTTTATCCCTTGCAAAAAATTATGAATGTCACTTGGGGGCTCGGTCATGTCTGAACCGATGCAATACCTTTTGATAGGCGAAAGCCACCAGGTCACTTGGGGGCTCGATCGTGTCCGAACCGATGCAACACCTTTTGATCGGCGAAAGCCTCCAGATCACTTGGGGACACGGTCAAGTCTGAACCGGTCACGCCTCTTGATCGGCCTAAAGGCCTTAGAGTCACTTGGGGGCTTGGTCGAACCCGAACCATTGCCATGCCACTTGACCGGCGTAATGCCACGGTTTCATTTGGGGACCTGGCTGACTTGAACCATAGCTACACCTATTGGGAGCTTGGTCGTGTCTGACCATGGTAACACCATCTGATCGGCTCAGTAAAGCCCTCTTTTTGCAAACAGTTTTTATCATTGCCTTTGCTTCAATATCTTTTCTTGATAAAATTGCTTTTTTGTTTTGGTTGCGTTTTTAAACCGACCACATTTTACACCGGTTCAAACAACCAAATTGGCGGAACACGGTCAAATCTTAATCCGGAGACTATTTGCCCGGTTTGATTTTATGTTACCATCTTATTATGGAGTAAACCGGTGTTCATTAGCCCGGCTTGATTTTCAACTACAGGTTGTCAGTACATGATCAGTTATAATCCGGACACTATCAGCCCGGTCTGGTTTGACTACAAGTCACCAGTATTATATATGGTTAATCCGGTGTTTATCACAACCCAGTACGGTTTTATCATAAACCGGCACGACATGGAAGGAGTTATCATTACTCAAGATTGGGGTTATCACTCTTACTACAAAAAAGTTGGTAAACCAACGATGTGATTCAATGTCACAGGTATGATACATTTCATATTTTTAAGTGCAGTCTTGGTTATAAACCCAGGTTATATGTTGGGCATTATGACCCGTCCGGCGGTAAACCGCCAGGACACTTTAAACTTGTTGATATGCAGAAACAGGTTGAATAAAGCATGATTATAAATTATCTGGTGTTTATTAAACCGGCCTGGCTTTAAGATGATAAGTCGCCAGTATGATGATAAATTATCCGGTGTTTGTTAAACCGGTCTGGCTTTGGACTATAAGTCGCCAGTATATATTTGGATTGCGCCATTGGAATCATGCGCTTATAAATTATTGGATTATATTATTCAAATAGCCAAACTTGGCTGAACTTTCATTATGATGTTGGATGAATAAGGTTTTCATACCAGATTATATTATCTTGAATAGCCAACATGGCTCGATTTTTATTATGGTTATCAATAACCAGTATTGTTATTGAGGTTTTCAAAAGTCGCTTTAGCGCAATGGCTATTATTTTATAAAAGAATATGATTTATTTTGAAATGGAAGGAATAGTCCCGAGTCGCTGCAGGCTTACGACTCGGCACTTGGGGGCTACATTATTTAAGTTGAGATTACATCAAATATGCAAGTCTCATGTCGCTGCAAGCATGCACCATGACACTTGGGGGCTAATGCAAAGTCATTTTAGCAAATCTTATTGAAGACCCGACTCATCACAATGTAATGAGCCG
The DNA here is from genome assembly GCA_032464435.1 of Aegilops umbellulata. Taxonomy (NCBI): domain Eukaryota; kingdom Viridiplantae; phylum Streptophyta; class Magnoliopsida; order Poales; family Poaceae; genus Aegilops; species Aegilops umbellulata. The sequence goes on from CP136059.1 coordinate 217,098,210, forward strand.
GCCCTTGGGGGCTACCAATTGCCTCTATCAACAATTTAAGGTACAAACCTTTTTATCCATTACATTGTAGGGTCCACTGCTCAGTCAGTAAATCACAAGGCTCTTAACCTTGTGGACGTGAATTCAAGCCCCATGATGGGGGTTACATCATATGATGTTATTTTCATTGAAGTATATATCAAAGTCCTAGCTCAATATTATCTTACTGAGCCGGCCCTTGGGGGCTACACGTTGCTGTTCAAAGTTTATAAGATTATATTTACAAAGTCCCTACTGATTATTACATAATGAACCGGCCCTTGGGGGTTACATTGGTTGAAGTTTTATGGGCAGCAGTCAATTACAAGTCCCAGGTTGATGCAAGCATGACAACCCGGCACTTGGGGGCTACAGGTATTATATTATTATCGAAGAAATATTTTCAAATTCTCTGTTTGAGCAAACTAGATTGACCCGACGTCACCAATCATTATGACCCTGTGGCTGCAACCCGGTGTCATCAATAATCATAAACCGGTGTTGGCAACAATCATGAACCGGTGTATGCAACAATCATGACTCGGAATTATCAGTTTTTATAACCCGACAGTTTTTGGCAATGATAAACCGGCAAGTTCAGCATCTTCAAACCAGTTGAATATCAGAGGAGTGTTTCAAGACCCATATTTCTTAATCCTGCGCTTTGGAACCCGACTCAAGTGGACTATTCTTCATAATATTTTTCTGTGAGAAACCAATGTCAGCAAATTGAGTATGAAGCTGGTTATTGACCCGGATTTTCTAGAAGGAGAAAATGACAAGGACTTAAGGACGATCAGGTGCCGGTTTACAAAAATTCTTAACCCGGAACCCAACCTGTCAAATTTGTTCTGGTGTTTATTTGCAGCATAAGTTTACCATGGATAAATCCAAGCTAAACTTGGGGGCTAATGTCGGGGATATACCCCACAGCGTAAACCGGCCGGAAGTTAACCCGGCCGGACTTGGCGTTTTATCTGAAGACCCGCCCTGACCTTGGCGGTTTACAAGCAACCCGCTTGGTCGTTATGAGTCACTGGTAACCCGGCGGGCGGATCAGACGGATGACAAGGCCCAAGGCCCAGAAGGCCGGTTCAACTATGGTTGGCCGGTTTAAGAGGAAAGGAATATTTGCCTTACAAGGAGTTAAGGCCAAGACTTGTATCTGGTTTGTATTAGAGATAGACTAGTCCTAATCCTAATAGGACTCCACATGTAAACCGCCCCTTCAACATATATAAGGAGGGGCAGGGCTCCCCAGAGAGGGGGAGGACAATCAATAATCTCTAGGGCTAGATACAAAGAGCCGGTTTACGGCGTCTCCCTCGTGATGATAATGAGACCTAGCCTCAAACAGCATGTAGGTTTTTTTACCGGATGATGTTTCCCGGGGCCCGAAGCTGTCTAAATCCTTGTCTTGCGTGTTGATCCGCCCTGCGTCTCTCATCCCACTCAACCCCTCTCAAGCTACCACATAGATGCGTTGGCCTCGCGACTAAGCCCTGACACTAAGGACATCTGTCGTGACAAATCCACAAAACGAAGGCAAATTATCATATATTGTCAACCGCCGTCTGCACTGGATGGCTCAATGGGAAGGTGCACAAATCGCTGTCACTACAGTTTGGTCAACGTCAAACAGCCAGTTGGAAGGAACCATTGGCTGAGTTGTTGACACGGCTCATACGGGATCATTTATAACCCGCCGCAGTCACCTCAATCTTCTATGGATTTACATCGCGTTATTAACACCGATGATATATACCTTCTGCTATGGTCAAGTACAGAGAATCTCCAGACAACTCCTTGAGTCATCTTAAGACTCAGGGGCTACGATGATATGACGCAGCAAGTCTTGCCAGTTTCAGCCGGTTTAAGAACCCTAGGACGATGGAGGGAAAGATAACCCGATCCCGGAGGCTACTGTTATGTTGATGAAAATTTAAAGGCCGTCAGAAAATTTCCGGCTTAGAAAGTATATGACAGTTACAAAATCCCGGCTCAATGAAGAAGTTTCGGATCATCAGAAAGGATTCCGGTTTGAAATCTGGCTGAAGGGAAGTCAGTCTCACTGAAGTTCTCAAATATCCGGTTTAGAATCCGGTTCAAGGGAAATCTGTTCTCCCATAAAGCTCTGAAGTGCTCAGATCCGGTTTAACAATGTCCGGTTCAAAAAGGAATTAACTTCTTGCAAATTCGAGTTTAAAGGCCGTCAGAGAATTTCCGGCTGAAAATGAAGATTCCGGTTTAAGATCCGGTTCAAGGGAAGGATGTCTCCCACAAAGCTTTGAAGCTCTCAATATCCGGTTTAAAATCCCGGTTCAAGAAGAATTTATCTCTTGCAAAAAGTTAAAAATTACCGAAGAAGACCTGCTGCCATGATGCACGGTTCAAACATGGGTATCCTGCCTTATTGGCCTGACACATTATTGATCACATGGGGGCTTCTGCTTCATAAAGCGGGGTCTCTGTCCTTTTTATATCATGTGTGGTTACATGGAGTTGTCTGTTTTAAAGCGGCCTCCGGTTTACCCCTTGCAAAAAATTATGAATGTCACTTGGGGGCTCGGTCATGTCTGAACCGATGCAATACCTTTTGATAGGCGAAAGCCACCAGGTCACTTGGGGGCTTGGTCGTGTCCGAACCGATGCAACACCTTTTGATCGGCGAAAGCCTCCAGATCACTTGGGGACACGGTCAAGTCTGAACCGGTCACGCCTCTTGATCGGCCTAAAGGCCTTAGAGTCACTTGGGGGCTTGGTCGAACCCGAACCATTGCCATGCCACTTGACCGGCGTAATGCCACGGTTTCATTTGGGGACCTGGCTGACTTGAACCATAGCTACACCTATTGGGAGCTTGGTCGTGTCTGACCATGGTAACACCATCTGATCGGCTCAGTAAAGCCCTCTTTTTGCAAACGGTTTTTATCATTGCCTTTGCTTCAATATCTTTTCTTGATAAAATTGCTTTTTTGTTTTGGTTGCGTTCTTAAACCGACCACATTTTACACCGGTTCAAACAACCAAATTGGCGGAACACGGTCAAATCTTAATCCGGAGACTATTTGCCCGGTTTGATTTTATGTTACCATCTTATTATGGAGTAAACCGGTGTTCATTAGCCCGGCTTGATTTTCAACTACAGGTTGTCAGTACATGATCAGTTATAATCCGGAGACTATCAGCCCGGTCTGGTTTGACTACAAGTCACCAGTATTATATATGGTTAATCCGGTGTTTATCACAACCCAGTACGGTTTTATCATAAACCGGCACGATATGGAAGGAGTTATCATTACTCAAGATTGGGGTTATCACTCTTACTACAAAAAAGTTGGTAAACCAACGATGTGATTCAATGTCACAGGTATGATACATTTCATATTTTTAAGTGCAGTCTTGGTTATAAACCCAGGTTATATGTTGGGCATTATGACCCGTCCGGCGGTAAACCGCCAGGACACTTTAAACTTGTTGTATGCAGAAACAGGTTGAATAAAGCATGATTATAAATTATCTGGTGTTTATTAAACCGGCCTGGCTTTAAGATGATAAGTTGCCAGTATGATGATAAATTTCCGGTGTTTGTTAAACCGGTCTGGCTTTGGACTATAAGTCGCCAGTATATATTTGGATTGCGCCATTGGAATCATGCGCTTATAAATTATTGGATTATATTATTCAAATAGCCAAACTTGGCTGAACTTTCATTATGATGTTGGATGAATAAGGTTTTCATACCAGATTATATTATCTTGAATAGCCAACATGGCTCGATTTTTATTATGGTTATCATTAACCAGTATTGTTATTGAGGTTTCCAAAAGTCGCTTTAGCGCAATGGCTATTATTTTATCAAAGAATATGATTTATTTTGCAATGGAAGGAATAGTCCCGAGTCGCTGCAGGCTTACGACTCGGCACTTGGGGGCTACATTATTTAAGTTGAGATTACATCAAATATGCAAGTCTCATGTCGCTGCATGCATGCACCATGACACTTGGGGGCTAATGCAAAGTCATTTTAGCAAATCTTATTGAAGACCCGACTCATCACAATGTAATGAGCCGGCCCTTGGGGGCTACCAATTGCCTCTATCAACAATTTAAGGTACAAAGCTTTTTATCCATTACATTGAAGGGTCCACTGCTCAGTCGGTAAATCACAAGGCTCTTAACCTTGTGGACGTGAATTCAATCCCCATGATGGGGGTTACATCATATGATGTTATTTTCATTGAAGTATATATCAAAGTCCTAGCTCAATATTATCTTACTGAGCCGGCCCTTGGGGGCTACACGTTGCTGTTCAAAGTTTATAAGATTATATTTACAAAGTCCCTGCTGATTATTACATAATGAACCGGCCCTTGGGGGTTACATTGGTTGAAGTTTTATGGGCAGCAGTCAATTACAAGTCCCAGGTTGATGCAAGCATGACAACCCGGCACTTGGGGGCTACAGGTATTATATTATTATCGAAGAAATATTTTCAAATTCTCTGTTTGAGCAAACTAGATTGACCCGGCGTCACCAATCATTATGACCCTGTGGCTGCAACCCGGTGTCATCAATAATCATAAACCGGTGTTGGCAACAATCATGAACCGGTGTATGCAACAATCATGACCCGGAATTATCAGTTTTTATAACCCGACAGTTTTTGGCAATGATAAACCGGCAAGTTCAGCATCTTCAAACCAGTTGAATATCAGAGGAGTGTTTCAAGACCCATATTTCTTAATCCGGCGCTTTGGAACCCGACTCAAGTGGACTATTCTTCATAATATTTTTCTGTGAGAAACCAATGTCAGCAAATTGAGTACGAAGCTGGTTATTGACCCGGATTTTCTAGAAGGAGAAAATGACAAGGACTTAAGGACGATCAGGTGCCGGTTTACAAAAATTCTTAACCCGGAACACAACCTGTCAAATTTGTTCTGGTGTTTATTTGCAGCATAAGTTTACCATGGATAAATCCAAGCTAAACTTGGGGGCTAATGTCGGGGATATACCCCACGGCGTAAACCAGCCGGAAGTTAACTCAGCCGGACTTGGCGTTTTATCTGAAGACCCGCCCTGACCTTGGCGGTTTACAAGCAACCCGCTTGGTCGTTATGACTCACTGGTAACCCGGCGGGCGGATCAGACGGATGACAAGGCCCAAGGCCCAGAAGGCCGGTTCAACTATGGTGGGCCGGTTTAAGAGGAAAGGAATATTTGCCTTACAAGGAGTTAAGGCCAGGACTTGTATCTGGTTTGTATTAGAGATAGACTAGTCCTAATCCTAATAGGACTCCACATGTAAACTGCCCCTTCAACATATATAAGGAGGGGCAGGGCTCCCCAGAGAGGGGGAGGACAATCAATAATCTCTAGGGCTAGATACAAAGAGCCGGTTTACAGCGTCTCCCTCGTGATGATAATGAGACCTAGCCTCAAACATCATGTAGGGTTTTTTACCGGATGATGTTTCCCGGGGCCCGAAGCTGTCTAAATCCTTGTCTTGCGTGTTGATCCGCCCTGCGTCTCTCATTCCACTCAACCCCTCTCAAGCTACCACGTAGATGCGTTGGCCTCGCGACTAAGTCCTGACACTAAGGACATCTGCCGTGACAAATCCACGACACCTCTTGATCGGCATCATGCCACTGTTTCATTTGTGGACCTGGCTGACTTGAACCATAGCTACGCCTATCGAGGGCTTGGTCGTGTCCGACCATGGTAACGCCATCTGATCGGCTCAATAAAGCCTCTTTTTCCAAACGGTTTTTATCATTACCTTTGCTTAAAAAAATTCTTTAATAAATATCTCTTTATTCTTGTTGCGTTTTTAAACCGACAAAAGTTTTTTAAACCGGTTCAAAACTGTCAATTGACGGAACACGGTCCATTTTTAATCCGGAGTTTATTTGCCTGGTTTGATTTTCTTTGTTGAACATCCTATTGAGGAGTAACATGGTGTTTATTATAACACCCGACACGGTTTTACAAGGTAAACCGGCATTACATATATACAGGAGCTGTTATCTCCTCCAATAGTTTGAGTTTATAAAACCTCCGCTTCAAGATTGGCTAAGCCAGCTTCATGCCCAACGATGGCATGTATTATGTATCACAAAGATTAGATCATACACTTCAAATTTAAGATATTTTGATTTCATAACATTCCGCCTGACGGTACAACCACGGCGGTATTTTAAGATTTCTTGATTGCAGAAAATACTTTGGAAATTTTATCACCCAAAGGAAGCACAGGTTGCAGTATTTATGCATGAAGGCATAACAAAATCAAGAGTATCGGCTAGCCTATTACAAGGCAACACGGTGCCCAAATAAGATCATTGTTTTTCAAAGGGGGAGCAGTTTAAACCGGCTTCTGGTTCAAGCTTGGTCACCAGCATGGTTTGATGGTTGTGGGTCATCCCGCGCCACTTCAACTTTTGCTTCTCTACCCAGCGGCTGGAAATCAACAGTTGTCCAGTCGATTCCCATTAATGCTTGAAAGATAGCTTCATCATGGATCAGCAGTGACGGTTCAATGTCAGGAGCATAAGTGTGCTTACGGATTGGAGGGATAAGATTTTCCGCTTCAGGAATCGGTGCGGCTACTCGCTTGTTTTGTTCATTGTATTGTGCTTGATAATGCGACAAGTCTGCCTCTTCAGCCAATTGGCAAGCTAGAGGACGCACCTCCCGGTTTATTGCTTGCAGATCCGCTTCAATAAATGCTGACCCGTCTTCCTTCAAGCTGGGATAGCCATGAGCTGCCTCAACAGGGTCAAAATCCGGCACCCATGCTTTTGCCCGGATTAAGGCATTGATGGCACCGATTCGAGCGGCAGATCTCTTCAGCTCTTCAACCCGGGCAGGAAGAATCGACAGCCTCTTCAGAGTATCTTGAATTAAAGTGGGCGCCGGATTATTATGTGATGCAGTAGAGATGATCCGTTGTGCTCCAGTATACAGCTGCTCGATCAATGTGTAGGCGGCTTTCAATTTCATCCGTACATCTGACCCCAAGTGACCAATGCGTGTTCCTGAAGTGTTACAAAGAGTCAGCAAATTGAAAGCTACATAAGAAGATTGAGTAACTCCAGAAGTTAAATCGGCTTACCAAAGATAGCAGCAGTCATGGAGTGCACTTGTCGCTTTATGCCGGTCAGTTCGTCCACCACCGGTTTGAGCGCGGCCTCGGCATCTTCTGCTCGCTTGATTAAAGCGGACTTTTCGGTGGCCCAATCTGCCCGCTCCTTCTAGAAGCCCTCCTTCAGCTGTTCCATGGCGCTTAAAGCGCTGGTCAATTCCTCTTTGGCTTTGGAGGTTTCAGCTTGTTGAGACTTAAGATTTTCCTGCAAATCGGCGATTTGGTGTTCTCTTTTGCTCGTCTCAGCCTACATGCAGACCATGATATGATACAGATGAGGGTACAGAAGTGAAGCACCAATCACACAACAAGTTATGCCCTTGGTACTTGGGGGCTAATGCTTATTTGATCTTTATCTTACAATTTTTGTGAAAGTCCCAAGCTCAATACAAGTATTCAACTTGGCACTTGGGGGCTAATGGCTATTTGTTCAATTAAGTACTGATGCTACAATCTTTATTACCTAAAGTCCCGGTTTAACTATACTAAGTTGAACCGGCCCTTGGGGGCTACATCAGCAAATTCAGGCATATTGAAGTCTAAATGACAAGTCCCGGTTTAAAATGATATCTTAAACCGACACTTGGGGGCTATTGGAGTTGACGAATTACAAGCAGGAGCATATGGAAATTACCTCATATTTATCCTTCATCATGTTAACCAGGCCGGCTTCATAATCACGGCTGGTGTATAACCGGTTTAGATAACCGGAATGAAGATCTTGAGGAGACAAAGCAGCATAAGTTGACAAGTCGGCATTCCATTTGCCCTTGCCAATTGCAGCAAATTGTTCCTTGGCAGTATGTTTAGACAAAGCGACAGGATTGCTTGGCTCTGTATGGCCAACACCAGTAATAACAACTTCATCATCCTGGGCGTCATCGGTTTGCATTGGGGCCGTCGGTTTATTAGTGGGCTTGGACGGACTGGTGGATTTCTCAATCCGGACGGGGCTTCTGGGCTGGTCAACAGGACTGGAGGTATCAACATGTCTCTCTTCAGCAATACAGTCATAATCTTGTGGTGGCGGGTCATTTGGTGCATCTTCACGGATAGCCGTTTCAGAACCAGGTACTCTGTCCGGTTCAGGAATAGCATCTTCTTCAGCTGCTTTATCTAGGCGAGCCTTTTTGCTTGGCCTAGTCTTGGCCCTGAAATGAATAACCAAGGTCAATACAATATATGTTACAAAGTAGTACACCAGAAACATTATGACAAGTATAGTTTACCCAAGCACCGTTTTGAGCGGTGGCAGCTAAGTAGCCCATGACTCGCCAGAGGATGAATGGGAAGTAACCTGATAATCGGAGTCAGATGGATTAAGGGGTTGACGAAAACAGCCCGCTTTAGGACAAGCACTGACAAGCAAATTAGAGACCTCTGAACGGCGTTTCCGAACCGGACTGTTCGGTAAACCGGTGGAGGTAACTACCTGGCCGCTATGCCGGGTTGTGCGGCGAGCTTCGTGCTGTTGGGTCTTCATAAGAAAGTTGGGATCCAAGTAAGCAAGAGGATGTGAAATTTTAACCTTCCGGTTTGCCTGGCGGATTTTTAGTGAAGGCAAAGGGTCTGAATCGGAAGAGAGAATAATTACCTCTGCAGCATCAGCATGGCTGGCTTTAGCATCATCCTGAAAAATATCATCATCAATAAGGCGTGTGAAAAGTAAGCCTAGTGAATCAAGCTCTATCTCAAGGTCCGGATTACCCACATCATCATCAGCTGCTGGATCAGAAGATGCAGTGGTTTTCTTCCTGTGGGCGGATTTCTTCACGACTTTAGTCTTTGGCCGGATTGGTCTTTCCGGTTTGTCTGGTTTTTCTGGTTTCTCCTGTAGAAGCTTCTTGCTCCAAAACGGATCATCGCCCTGTTTCAACAGATGTTGGTGTTAAATAATGGGCAGATATAGCAATGATAGGCTCAGTAAAAAGTAAAATTAAAATCTTACAGTTGGCGGTTTGTTGATGGCACAGAAGGGAAGCAGGCCGGTTCGAGACAGATGTGTTCCAGTTCGTTCAACATTTTCTTCACAGCTTTTGTGACTTCATCATCGATGAGCTGGATGTTAACATGTCACAGTGGATCATCGACACTGCCAGTATATTCACACATCAAACCGGAGCGCTGACTGAGGGGCAGTATGCTCCACGATATCCAACAACGAGCAAGATCAACTCCTATTAAACCGTTAGCCATGAAGGCCCTGAGTTTGGAAAGTTGAGGAGCGTATTTGCTTCTCTCCTTGGCAGTTAAACTTTGTGGAAAAGGATGGGTATTGCTTAGTCGCTCCGGACGAAAGCCAGGCAAAGGATTTTCATCAGCAGGGGAGGTGTCTTTGCAATAGAACCATGATTGATTCCACTCTTTGGGATGGCTGTGCAGTTTAGCGTGAGGGTAAATGACCTCTTTTCTTTTCTGAATCGCCACACCACCCAATTCCGTATTGGAACCATCAGTAAACTCTGTGCGGCGGTTTAGATGAAAGCAGTCTCTGAACAACTCAACGGTGGGTTCCTCTTGAAAGAACACCTCACAGAGCACTTGGAAGTGGCATATGTTGGTAACAGAATTGGGGCCAGTGTCTTGCGGACGGAATTGAAAATTGTCTAAGACATCCCGGTAGAATTTTGAACCGGGCGGATTAAAGCCCCGGGCTAAGTGATCTGCGAAAACAACGACCTCTCCCTCTTGAGGTGTGGGAGGACATTCTGTACCGGGGACCCTCCAATGGATAGTGTCTTTGCTGCTTAAAGCGTCGGTTAAGACTAAATTATTCAGTTGAGTTTCTGTGACGCGGGAAGGAACCCAGTTGCACTCATATACTTGTTTGGCCATGGTGAAATCTACAAAATAAGTGATTCCGGTTCAAGAATGTGTTGGTTAAATATACACTGGCATGAACAATGTTAAACCGGAGACAACTATATCTAAACCGGAGTTCTATGAAGCGACAGCATCTGGCTAAAGAGTTCTGGCGGTTCAACAAGGGGACTAATGGTATATACCAGTTTGTTGATTTTTCTACATCAAGTTAAACCGCCTGATCTAAACATTGAGACAGATGAGATTGCGGATAAATAAGTATGCAGAAACAGATTTCGCAAGATTTTTCTACAGCGTTGGCTCTAAAGCAAGTTCAGAAAAGAAGAAAAATGTTCAAAAGATCGAAGCATAACAGTATTGACTTAATGAGCAGAAATATATGTGAGATTTATGGTCTTGGGCATGAACTTAAAGGCGGATACTAAAAGCTACCACTACATAGAGCGGGGGTTCACAAATGCATCCAGAGGCTAGTATATGAACAAGCGCAGGCGACGAACACTGCAAGAACACGAAACCCTAGAACAGATCTGTGTTGAGAAGGGCAGAAGGCTCATCAGGGTTGAGGAGGACGCGGAAGATCGCCGCGATGCTCTGGTGCGTTCAGGTTGATGCAGCGGCCAAGGTCGGTGCGGAAACTGACGGCGGCGGCGGAGCTCCGAGGCTGGCGACGCGAGGAGGACGAAGAAGAAGGGCACGAAGGGGAGAAAAGAAATGACTCATCGGTCCTATTTATAAGGAAAGGGACATGTGTCAGGCGCGAGAATCAAGGGGCCATGAAACGGAGTTGTCGCCTCGATTGTCGTGGATTTATTAACAAAAAGGGGTCATAGATAAGTTTTCTTTTTGACAGATGACGTCATGCCGGCTTGCAACGTCCAGGGAAGATGACATCACGGCGGTTCAACAAACTACAAGAAGATGTTGAAGATAAAGATTTTTTGCTAAGGATTGACATGAACCCGTTCAAATCAATCTGGGGCCTAATGTTGGGGATATTACTACTGGGCGTAAACCGGCCAGGTGGGCCGGGTTAACTTCATCAGTAGTTAAGTGTGTTAAAGCCCAAGAAGGCAGATGAGGGACTAGGGCCCATAGTCGGTTTAAGACTTGTAGCCGTAAACCGGTATGGGTATATAAACTTGTATTGTAAGTTAGGAATAAGGAGAGACCAACCCGGATACGAATATGAGCCGGTGTTGGGACTCTGTGAACCGATGGGCGTCACCCGTGTATATAAGGGGACGACCCGGCGGCGGTTCAAGGAGGACAGACAACAACTCGAGACTTAGGCGAAGCTTGTTTGCTCCCTAAGCCCTCGAAACCCCATCAATTCCATCACAACTAGACGTAGGCTTTTACCTTCATTGAAGGGGCCGAACTAGTATAAACTCTCTTGCATCCCTGTGTCCGCTTTAACCCCTTCAAGCTAACCCGTCGCTATGGCTCCACGACTAAGTCCAAACACTAGGACATCTCACTACTAGAAAAAGGGCTACTAATGGCGCACCTAATTTGGCCATTAATGGCGCATTAGTGGTGCGCCATTAGTAGCACGCCATTAGTAATACTTACTAATGGCGCACCACTGGTGCGCCATTAGTATCTGATATACTAATGGCGCACCACCGGTGCGCCATTAGTATGCCTCCCAGGGCCATGTATAGCCAGGTGCTTTGGTATACTAATGGCGCACCACAGGGCGATGCGCCATTAGTAACCTCGGCATACTAATGGCGCACTGCATAAGGATGCGCCATTAGTATCCTCTGGAATACTAATGGCGCACTGTTATGTGATGCGCCATTAGTATGAATATTAGGTTTTTTTATTTTTTTTATTTTCTATTTTTTGCACAGGTTACAAAATGTATAATTGGACAAAATATAGACAGCACACATCAACAACAGATTCATCGAATACAATAGAAGATTAGTCTCTGAATACATTTCATCATATTAGTCTCCAAATACAATTCATCACATTAGTCTCCGAATTGAAAAGACCGAACAAAGATAGAACATTATATTACAAGTCTCGAGACCGCGAGTAGCGAGTTTGTCTTCACATTACAAGTCGATATCGATCATCTAAACTACCATCACATAGAAGAGAGCTGCGGTCATCACGATGAGCATCATCACGATGAAACTCGTCTTCATCCGGTTCCTCCAACGCTCCCTCCCCTCTCGTGCTAGATAGCGGGCGTATCTAGATTCGGCCTCGGCCCTAGTGGTGTACCCTTTGTAACTGTTTCCGCTGAATCGGTGAACCTGTCTCCGACACTCCTCCCAGTCATCGTAGACTCCGGGAACCTTACCCTTGTACACGACATACGACGGCATCGCTATGCACTAGCGAAACGAAACGTTAGTACCAATTCACAGACAATACATAAGCAATATATAAGTATGCAACAGAACGATCGGAAGAGAAAAGCAAGACATTAATAGCATCAATTACATCTAAGTTGAACGACTGTCGAAACCAAAGAGACATACTACAAGTTCATTAAAGTTTAATTACAACATGAGCCAATCGATGTTTCAGAACTAGACACATCATCACTGCTTTCGACTCGACTCAAGGGACCGGAGCATGGATGAAGCCGCCGTCTATCGTGGGAGTCATGAAATTACGGGCGTTGTCAGCCTGCATTTGTAGCATTCCGTCTATCTCACTGTTGGACGGTTGATTTCTGAGGTAGAACTGCCCCGAGGTACGAAGGACATCTTGATGGATGATTTCCGCAAACTCCGACTGGATGCGAAAGAATTCTTGTCTGATGTCCGCGTCCTGGATTGCCGACACGCTCGCGGCCCAATCTTTGAGTTTACTCGGTAGCAGAAGTTGATGATGGTCCCGTACGATCGCCCGCATGTGATGGATGGCGTAGTAGGCACCCTTCTGACCGCCAGGCGGCTGCTTGACGCAGCAGAACGTCGTATTGTGGGAGAACACATGCTTGCCGTACTTACGAATAGGCCTGTTGAAGGTGCCTCCAGATTGGGCGTAGCCGGGGAGAACATCATCAAGAACCTTCTTGACATTTGCGTAGTCTACGTTCGACTGACGGTCCGGGTCGAAATATGTGGCCATGGAATATTTGGGGCTTAGGAGGATGAGCGTGCAATGTGTGTCACTGCAGAAAACATGGAATGTTAAAAGAAAAACGATCGAAATCTAAGAATTCGTATGTTACGGGGCGGTTGAGGGGAGGACTTACTCGGGAAAGTAAGGCACGAGGAAGTTATCCTTATCTGGGTTTGCCAGAATGACGCCTTCGAGGTAAGAACTCACGACTTGCCGGTCCCCAGCGCTTCCCAAGATCTTGGCACGCATGTAGAAGGGGTCGACTATCACGATGTTCGGGGTCTTGTCGCGAATGATCCGCATCTCCATACTCAGCGAAAATAGCCGAACGAAGGTGTAGTGCAGCGGATGAAGGTTCAACATAGCGTGGATGTCATCAAACCGCAGGACGATCGTACCCCCGATGTAGTTATCCACAAAGCCCTTGCCCTCTGGCACCTTGGCCATGAAAACCGGGTATGCCACATCCTTCTCTCTGAGACGCCGCTTCTCCAAAGAAAGAACACTGTCATGCAGACTCCGCATAGCACCGGCTGCAACATCGAGCATATTTCTTGGTAGCATCGGCCTACCCGCCACATGCACCCTCCTCATTAAATCCTCAGGTGAAGGTGGCCCGTCCTGAGCACGGATCGTACTCGGTGCCGGCTGGCCCGCACCCTTGTTAGTCTTTCTTTTGCGTGCCTTCTTCTTCTCCTGTAATGGGACCGAGTTCTGCTCACAGACCGCCTACTTGAGTGTGTTGGGGCTGAGAATATTTTGCACCTCGCCTATCTGAGGCTCGGTGAAGTCGGCAGCTGGAGGCGTCTCCTGAGAGCTGAACGGCAGACGACGCCTGTTGCAACTTGGCTTCTCCGCGGTACCAGCTAGATCGCGCACGTCTTTTGTTGGGTTGGGTTCTTGAGAAGGAGGCCCCATGAAGTCGCCATCGTACCCATGATCGGCAAAGTACCGATCTACGTTGGCAAATGTATCGTCGTCGTCGTCGTTCTGATCCTGTGCCATATGCATGTTTGGATCCAGTGGCATATGGATGTCCGGCACCGTTGCGGCGGTCTTGCCATGGGGCCGACTTGGCGCCGGCACGACTGGCGGTGTTGTCTTTGGGGTGGTGTCCCCCGCCCCCAAACGAATCTGGCTCTTCGGCCAAAGCAGGGGCCAGCTCAGGCAGGCGCTGAGGGTCATCACGTCATCATCGTCGGCCCCGACGGGTCGAATCGGAGGTAACAACTCGTCGCAGCCTGGCAGCACCCGAACCAGTTGAACCCTAAACACGTTGGGTGGCATCTGGGTACCGTGGAACAAGGGGTTGCCCGGTTGAACGATTTTGCCCTTGGCGACATCGACCAACTCATTGTTCACGAAGTGCAGGAGAGTGCACGGAACGTCGGCGGCGCCCTGCGAAAACATGTAGGGCGTCAGGGATGCCCAGTCAAAGGCAAGGAGATGAAGTCCTCGGACGAGAGAGGCTTAATTAGTTACCGTGATGATGGCGTCGAGCTCGGCTGATGTCGAGGCACCGCCAACGGCGGGCGTGCAGTTGACGGAGGGGCCGCTTGCTGCAGAGGTGCCGGCCGGCGTACACCCGGGTGCATTAAGCTCCCGTGCCGGCGTCGGAGACACCAATGGCCCCGCCATCGCGTTCTGCGAGTTGCTGGCCGTGAAGCTAGGAATCGGGGGCGGCCCCTGTTGGCCGCCCGCAATCCACGCACTCAACCCCTGGATCAAGGTAGGCACAATGGCGGTGATCGTCGCTCCGAGTTGTGATCCCACGCACTCAATCCAAATAGCGTTTCACGGACGTGCGAGTCCATGATCCCACGGATTGCAACTGGAAGTATCTGCGTCATCAGCACGTGACAGTCGTGAGACTTCATCCCGCTAAACTTCTGCTTCGCTGGGTCTAGGTATCTGCTTATCTTCCCCGCGTAACCGTAAGGAAGTTTTACTCCTAGGAGGCAGGTGAAAAACTGCTCGATCTCCTCCTGACTTAGAGTGAAGCACGCGGGAGGGTAGTCATTTCCGGTCTTCTTGGCCTTTTTGCCTTTGAGACGACTTGCTGTGTCCTGCTTCGCCTCATCATCATCATCATCATCATCATAATCATATATAGCGTGAAGCTCCTGCCTGATGCCCATTGATTTCAAGTCTGCCCTTGCTTTCGGCCCATCTTTGGTCCTCTCTGGCATGTTGAGCAGGGTACCAAGCAAACTCTCGCACACGTTCTTCGTGATATGCCTGACATCAAGGCTGT
Source organism: Aegilops umbellulata (assembly GCA_032464435.1). Classification (NCBI taxonomy): domain Eukaryota; kingdom Viridiplantae; phylum Streptophyta; class Magnoliopsida; order Poales; family Poaceae; genus Aegilops; species Aegilops umbellulata. Next base: position 217,113,548 of record CP136059.1, read on the forward strand.
GAGGCACACGGTGGATCTTCCAGTACGGCAAGTCCCAGAAAACAGACCTCGTTTTCCATACCTTCAGCAACGGCTCTGGCGCCTTTCGCTTTTTTCCCGGCTCTGGCGCCTTTTGCTTCTTTCCCGGCAGTGGGCAGTCTTTCCAATTTTTCAACAACTTGTCTATTTCCTCGCCGCTCCTCGTACACGTGCGTTTTCGGGGTTCGGTTTCACCATCGAACAGATCCTTGCGTTTCCTCCACGGGTCATCGTCGCGAAGCCACCTTCGATGTCCCATGAACACGGTTTTCGAAGACCCAGGATCTCTATCTAGCTGGCGATACGTTGTGTCATCCATGCACCGTACGCATCCAGAAAATCCGTGGACTACCTGCCCCGCGAGATATCCGTAACCGAGATAGTCGTGCACCGTCGTGAGCAGTGCGGCTCTCATAGGGAAATATTCTTTCTCTGCGGCGTCCCACGTATTGGCTGGCGTTTTCCACAGCGTGTCTAGCTCCTCCTTCAGCAGCCCCAGATACAGATTGATGTCGTTCCCTGGTTGTTTCGGCCCTTCAATTAGCATACTCATGTGAATGTACTTCCTCTTCATGCACAACCAGGGGGGAAGGTTGTACATCCACACAAACACAGGCCAGGTGCTATGTGTGCTTCTCTGGCTGCCAAACGGATTGACTCCATCGGTGCTCGCGCCCAGCACGATGTTCCTTGGATCCTTCCCAAATTCTGGGTATTCAAAATTCAACGCTTGCCACTGGCTCGCATCCTTAGGGTGACTCAGCATCTTGTCTTTTTTATCTATCTCCGGATCACTTGCGTCATCTTCTCGCTTCTTCTCCTCCCTATCCGCGTGCCAACGCAGGAGCTTTGCTACCTTAGGATCCGCGAAATACCGCTGCAGACGAGGAGTGATCGGAAAGTACCACACCACTTTTCGAGGAGCTTTCTTCCTCTTCTTGTATCGAGTGACGCCGCACACCGGACATATGGTAGACTCCGCGTGCTCGTCCCGATAAATGATGCAATTGTTCATGCAGACATGGTATTTCACGTGCGGTAAATCCAGAGGACACACGATTTTCTTCGCCTCCTCCAAACTGGTCGGGCACTTGTTCCCCTTTGGAAGATGTTCGTGCCAGAATGACATGTTCTCGTCGAAGCATGCGTCGGTCATTTTGTGTTTTACCTTCATCTCCAGAGCCATGAGCGTTACTTTCAGGCGGGTATCCTCGGGCCTGCATCCTTCATACAATGGAGTAACCGCGTCTAACTCAAGTTGATCCACCTTGGCTTTCTCTCGGGCGGCGGCTCTTGCGTTATCCGTCTGCTTGAGAAGCAGCTCTTGAATATAAGGGTCCTGCACCTAGCCCATCGATGGTCCACCGTCGTATGCTCCGCCGGCATCATCATCTTCATGATCATGCCCGTCGTCTGCTCCGGCGCCATCTTCCTCATCATCATGTCCTGCATCTTCTACATGATGACTGTGTACAGCATCACCGTCGTGATCATCTCCTGGGGATTCTTCGCCTTCTCGCCCGCCCGAGCCGCGGTGGTTGCCTTGCTGCCCTTCCTCATTTCTTGCCCGGCCCCCATGGACGACTTCGTAGTCATCTTCGTCACCTTGCCACCGATAGCCATCCATGAAACCACGCAAAAGCAGGTGGTCCCGCACCTGCCCGGAATCCGGGTCCGCAATAAGGCTCTCCAGCTTGCATCTTCGACACGGACATCTTATCTCCGTCTCATTCTTTTGAAGCATCTCGGCCTTCGCGGACCTCAAAAACCTATTCACGATGCCTTCGGTCATCGTGCGGACCATGGTTGCCTGCGGGGTAGAGCAAAACGATATTTTAGAACCAAGAAAAAATTTGGCATGACTTTCCCTAAAAATAGGACCAAAAAGAATGCTTAATGCCAAAATTATCGCCGAAACGGAAATGAATCAACATTCCGGCAAAATATTGGCAACTATCGCATTTCAAATACCGGTACACCTCCAAACACAAACACATATGCAACACCACAAACATATGCAACACCACGAACATACATAGATCTAGCTAGGCCATAAAAAGTGCATGTGCAAATTGTTATAGGGAGAACAACATAAATATAGCTTCCCCCCTTACTTACCTATCAAAACAAGGTAATTTAACCACTTAATTTCAATGAATCTATGGTGGAAATGAGGTGAAAAAGAGGAGGCACCCGAGACAAGGAGAAGGTGGAGAGAATGGAGTGGGGAGAAAGTGAGTGTGGGTAGGAGAGGCTGCCCAAAATATCTTGTTGCTGACCACTTACTAATGGCGCACCAGCAGTAAATGCGCCATTAGTAATCCAGGTTACTAATGGCGCACCTCTATCTGATGCGCCATTAGTAGTTTTGCGAAAAAAAAGAAAAAAAAATCATACTAATGGCGCACTCTCCAACGGTGCGCCATTAGTAGTTTGAACTAGTAATGGCGCACGGTGGGACAGTGCGCCATTAGTAGTTTTCCAACAAAAGGAATAAAAAATATAATTAAAAAAACAGCATTAGTGGCGCACTCTGGTACTAGTGCGCCATTACTAGTTACAACTAGTAATGGCGCACCGTGCCAGGATGCGCCATTAGTGTGTTTGGACAGACGCGCTAGTTCAAAAAAAAATTAGGATACTAATGGCGCACCCTAGGCAAGGTGCGTCATTAGTACTTTCAACACTAATGGGTGCGCCATTAGTATATACTAATGGCGCACTACCTATCTGATGCGCCATTAGTGTCAATCCCACCTATAGCCCTTTTTCTAGTAGTGTCTGCCGTGACAAAACCACGACAATCGTCATATAAGTGTCATATGTATGACAGGAAAAAAAAATCGTTCGACCCAAAATATCACGGATGTGTCTCTTTTTTGTAGTGTAATGTCGATGCATCAGTTCTGTTCTGAGGATGGATCAATGGAAGATGGAGCTGACGGCCCTTGCAGCATGTGCATCTGGTGCTCATTGGCAGTGTGCCGGACCGGTGTGTGACCCGGTCCAGGTAGTGGCTTGGATAGGGCATCCGGCTTTAGATGTTAGTCTTTGGTGCGATGTCTGTTTGGTATTAGGCTCGGACATTCGGCACTCCTTCATCAAGGGGATAGGAGTAGCATCAGTCGTTGCCAATATGATGGCTTCAGACTTATTGATGTATTACCTTGTAAAATCTTTGTAATAATTAATAAAACGATTGCATGCATCGACTAGACTCCAGATGCAGAGGCTATGGGTACATCCTCCTTTAAGAAAACAAATATTTTCAAGTTTCTATGAGTTTGATTATTTTAAACCGAGTCCCAAACAATAAAGCATATGAATTTCAAAGTGCGCCGCTGAAGGGTAGATGCCCATAATAGTACCAGCAATAAACCCCCAGAGCACATTCGGAGTTTTTGCTTTGCTAACTAAAGCACGTTGGTTCGACAGGGACGGAGCTACCACATAAAGTCATTGCCGTAAAAAGAAGGCCTTTGGTGTCAAATGACATGAACGGTTTTGTACTATTACGTACAAGTAACAATGTGCTCTTACACATGACACGTATACTTGGAGAATGACATCGAGAATTACAAATTATTTTGCTGGCTTCACCCCTGCGGTTCGATTTCCTTTGGTAGTTTGGTACGCTGTAAGTTGTAATGAATTTATGTAAAATACATACATGAAATAAAGACCATTTCGCACCCAATCTGATAACGAATCTGAAGACGCGATGGGACAAGCAATGAGAAATCCTCAAACAGGCTGCTATATTTATTTTATCAGATTTCCATCTAGAGGGTCAGAGCTACAAATTTCCGTACAATGCACGTGTGCAAGGTGATCACGGTACATATTTTGCCCTAGATTATGTGAATGCACATGTCATGAAATCGAAAGAGCGGCGGAATGACAGAGCGACGTACATAAACACGACTTGATCAAGTCGACTGATGTCACAGATTTCACGTGATATCTGGCTTTGATTTGATTCTCACCTGTGCACGGGCATTGGTGAGTTGGTACAGGAGTCCAGACGGGAACATGCGTTGATTTTTTATAATCCACCACACCTCAACGATTTTCTCACTGAAACACTGGCTAATCGATGCACGTCAAACCTCGTGCGTCTCTAAAGGGCAACAGGAAACCAGCTGTATTCACATAGTATTTCTCCTCCATTTGATAACCCTAACCGATGCCGTCCCTCAAAGAAAAACTAACCGATGCCGCACAAGATAAAAACAAACATGAATATGGTAACTTGAAATAATCTAAACCAAATAGATTTTCTTTTCCAAAATTATGTCCTGCATTAACTCAATCAAATTAAATCAATCTTCCTAAAATCTCAATTACCGTGAAGCATAGATCGGGGTTGGTTTTTGGGCGGGCGAAAACGGTCGTTGTGGTCTACGCCTGCTCACCGAGCAAGACACCGGCTGTGTAACTCGGTGACGCGGTGGCGGTGGCCTTCGTGGGATCCAAGCAGCGGTGGCCTTCCATGATCTACGTTTCCTCGCTGCCCGTAGTGGCCGCAGACGTACCGGCCTCCAGAGACATGGCTTCTTTCTCCACCTGGCTTCGGGCGGAAAAGCGCGCGGGCGCAAGAAAGCAGTTTTTGGTGGGCCAAATTAGTCAGACGCGGGCGTGCCAGCGGTCCGTACGCCCGCAACCCCCCAGTTTGTCTCCGATTTGAGGGAAAAGTGTGTTCGGATCGCCGGACGGGCTGATGAGGACCCTGTTGGATGGCAAAATATGTCAGGACCATGCGCTTTGGATAGTTGCAGGTGGTTTGAGGATCAACGTTGGGAATGCCCTTACAGAGCAAATTTTCAATAACTACAGACTAGAGCGCATTAGGTTTAGAATCGTCATGAACTACATTGTCATATTTTCTTTATTTGGCATTGTAGATGTTGATATGATTTTACATAAACTTGGTTGTACCTAGAAACGTTTTGACTTTTGAAGTACTAGGTGTACACTGTGAATGATGTGTGAGCCGACATACATTGGCAAATAATAAGCCTATACGCGTGATGTGTGAACCAACGCACTGTGCATGTACACGGCTAGAAAATAAAAGTCATCCAACAATAACATAATCCACATCTGTCCACTTGACACATAAAGCACGCACAAAGCCATTTCGTCGGCACTGAATAGCTTGTTTCTTTCAGGTGAGCGCCTATTTTTCTCGATGTCTTTTGTCAGTGAAAAACACCGTAGTGCAATCGCTGTGGAGTGAAAGCAAAGATTATGAATGATACAGAATCCAATGGAAAAAGAAACCTGTCGTCCCCGACGGGAATTTTTTGCCGGTTTTCCTAAAGCCGTTCCGTTTAGACACCTGGTGGCACCTCGGCCACCTACGTGCACGTATAGTAATCACTCTTATCAGTGTATCTAGAAGACTTTGACTTTTTCGAACCTAGCTAGGAAGACGTCATCTCAATTTTTTCCGTGTTAAATTTGGTATACAAGTAGAGAATGGCAAAGAAAATTATATTGAGAACAAAATCCAAAATGATAAAAGATGGAGCTTTTCTATTCCAATGTAATTTGCTTATTTCTTGTTTTGTTTGTATTAGTTTCATTTCATCATTTTTTTTTGTTTTAGCAATTTCCCAAGGCGACAAGAGTATTTCGCCCTAAAAAAGGCGACGGGAGTATTTGTGTAGACTATAACCTATATTAATAATAAAAGGAATATTTGATGTTTCCAAAAGAACCCTTCTGAGCTCAAGCTACAAAATGCATTTTCTTTATTTTTTTTCATTTTACTGTTCATCAAGCTTATTTGAGCTCGAGCTCAGATACTCCGCGTCTTGATGCACTCTATGTCATCCCGGTCCCTAACTTTTAGTAAAGTCTATATACCGCCCTCGGATATTCAATTTAGCACCCGGGAAGATATGCTCATGCATGGCAAAAAAAACTTCATAATTCCTCCTATGCCCAGCTCTTTTTTTTGAATGTCAAAGAAATAAACATGTATGTATTTATATCCTTCGATTGTTTGCACACATTTATGGAAAAAGAAAACACAAGTATTGCGACCTGTCTTAGAAAAAATGAGTTGTTTTTTTTTTGCCTTTTTAAGATACTAACATGAACATGTACAAAAACAAAAGTTTTAATTTAGTTTCTTGTTTGCTCCAACTTTACTGTTTATCTTGGGAGCATATGCGCCTATGTCCCTCAACTTTAAAATAAAGAATCCTACTTTCCATTATTAGCGCTATGACACGTGGCCCCTTCAACTATGCCAAACAGGTTTTGCAATTAAATGGTGTGATTTTGACATTGTATGATAACACGTGGATCATAATTGCCAATATTTTCCACATCATTTATTAGAAGCTCCGACTCAAAAATATTGGAGTTAATCATTACTCCCTCCATAAAGAAATATAAGAGTGTTTAGATCACTATTGTAGTGATCTAAACACTCTTATACTTCTTTACAGAGGGAGTAGTATATTAGAACCTCGAGAGTAAAGAAAACTACTAGAGTATTCTAGAAAACCTGACAAAAAAAAGGCAACACATAGATTGACAATTGTATTTAAAAGACAAGGACAATCGATTTACATATAATCATTCATGAAAATCAAGATCCGTGAAAGTGGATGCATATGAAATAATGTTTTGATTGTTTATTTTTAAAAATATGTATAAATCTCATATACTCTCTCTATAAACTAATATAAGATCCTTTATATCACTAAAGTAGTGATCTAAACGATCTTATATTACTTTACAGAGGGAGTACATGATACCAAATTTCTTGGTTTCTCCGCTTTTTCGTCCTAACTATCTATATTTTTTCAGGAAATCGATTTTTTTCTCTTTTTATTTCACATGACTTTTGACTCCGGATATGCATGTGTACTTCCAAACTATATGGATTGGGAGAAGATCCTGGCCGAAAAAGACTCCGGTTTCCATGGGTGGGGAAGGAGGGGACCAGAAGTGATCAAGCTCTCGTCTAGCGCTTCGGACTCCGACTCCGGCTCCAATGGCTCTGGCCTGCAGGTGTGGATTTGGAGAAGATCCTACCCGAAAAAGACTCTGGTTTTCGTGGGTGGGGAAGGAGGGGACCAGAAGTGGTTAAGCTCTCGTCTAGCGATTTGGACTCTGACTCCGGCTCCAAGGGCTCTCGCCTTCCGGTGTGGATTTGGACAAGATCCTACCCGAAAAAGATTCCGACTCTGACTAGATTTATTAGTTTTATTTTTGAATCGACTAGTTTAAATCCGCATCATGCAACGTAGTTTTAACCGAATTGTGATATATATTTTAGCCATGTTATCCAATGTAATTTGAATCAAACTGAGCTATCGATGTTTAAATTTTTGTGGATTGTTTTAGGGAGTTAGATAAAACTTCGGCCAGGAACCATATTTTTTAACTCCCAAACATAAATATAAGGAGTTGTAGTTTAAGAAGGCATATAAGGGGCTAAATTATATGGCTTGAGCTAGAGATCTCCTAAGATATATTATCTGATTCCCTTACATTTAGAGGAGTAAAGGAGTCATTTTTCTCCGTAAAAATGGTCATTTCTAACCGATCCACTAAACTTAAAGGAGTAAAAAATTGCTTTTGTGAAATCTTCGAACGGCCTCCAAGATTGTATCTTCTTCAATGCAGGCATGACCGTCAATGGCATGGGCCGAACACGCACGGGCCAGCACTCGAACAACCATGATACACTTCATCAAAGGGCTCGCATTGATATCTCTGCATGCATTTTGTTGGGAAACGTAGCATGCAATTTCAAAAATTTCCTACACTCATGCAAGATCTATCTAGGAGATGCATAGCAACGAGAGGGAGAGAGTGTGTCCACGTACCCACGTAGACCAAAAGAGGAAGCGTTTGACAACGCGGTTGATGTAGTCGAACTTCTTCTCGTTCCGACCGATCAAGCACCGAACGTACGGCACCTCCGAGTTCTGCACACGTTCAGCTCGATGACGACCCTCGAACTCTTGATCCAGCAAAGTGTCGAGGGAGTAGATGAGTTCCGTCAGCACGACGGCGTGGTGACGGTGATGGTGAAGTGATCCGCGCAGGGCTTCGCCTAAGCACTACGAAGATATGACCGGAGGCGTAAACTGTGGAGGGGCGCCACACACGGCTTACAATTGTTGGTGTGTTTTCTAGCGGTGCCCCCCCCCCACACATATATATATATAGGTTGGAGGGAAGGAGAGGCAGCCAAGGGGGCGCTCCAAGTAGGAGGAATCCTACTTGGGGTCCTCCCAATTCGGCCTCCCCCCTTTCCTATTCCTATTCGGAGTAGGAAGGGAAGAGGGGGAAGGGGAATCCTATTCCCTTTTTCCTTTCCTCCTTCCCCTTTTCTACTCCAATTTGGCCAGCCCATATGGGGGGCGCACCAGCCCCTTAGTGCTGGTGTGTTTCCCCTCTTGGCCCAATAGGCCCATATAGTTTGCCGGGGGTAGCCCGGAACCCCTTCCGGTGACCCGATACGTATCCGATACCCCCGGAACACTTCTGGTGTCCAAATACTATCGTCCTATATATGAATCTTTACCTCTCGACCATTTTGAGACTCCTCGTCATGTCCGTGATCTCATCCGGGACTTCGAACAATATTCGGTCACCAAATCACATAACTCATATAATACAAAATCCTCATCGAACATTAAGCGTGCGGACCTTACAGGTTCGAGAACTATGTATACATGACCGAGACACCTCCCCGGTCAATAACCAACAGCGGAACCTAGATGCTCATATTGGTTCCTACATATTCTACGAAGATCTTTATCGGTCGTTACCGTAATCACAACATACGTAATTCCCTTTGTCATCGGTATGTTACTTGCCCGAGATTCGATCGTCGGTATCTTCATACCTAGTTCAATCTCGTTACCGGCAAGTCTCTTTACTCGTTCCATAATGCATCATCCCGTAACTAACTCATTAGTCACATTGCTTGCAAGGCTTATCATGATATGCATTACCGAGAGGGCCCAGAGATACCTCTCCGATACTCAGAGTGACAAATCCTAATATCGATCTATGCCAACCCAACAAACACCTTTGGAGATACCTGTAGAGCATCTTTATAATCACCCAGTTACGTTGTGACGTTTGATAGCACACAAGATATTCCTCCGGTATCCGGGAGTTGCATAATCTCATAGTCAAAGGAATATGTATAAGTCATGAAGAAGGCAATAGCAATAAAACTTCACGATCATTATGCTAAGCTAACGAATGGGTCTTGTCCATCACATCATTCTCCTGATGATATGATCTCGTTCATCAAATGACAACACATGTCTATGGTTAGGAAACTTAACCATCTTTGATTAACGAGCTAGTCTAGTAGAGGCTTACTAGGGACACTGTGTTTTGTCTATGTATCCACACATGTATCAAATTTCCGGTTAATACAATTCTAACATGAATAATAAACATTTATCATGATATAAGGAAATATAAATAACAACTTTATTATTGCCTCTAGGGCATATTTCCTTCAGTCTCCCACTTGCACTAGAGTCAATAATCTAGTTCACATCGTCATGTGACTTAACACCAATAGTTCACATCTTTATGTGATTAGTTCACATCGCCATGTGACTAACACCCAAAGGGTTTGCTAGAGTCAATAATCTAGTTCACATCGCTATGTGATTAACACCCAAAGAGTACTAAGGTGTGATCATGTTTTGCTTGTGAGAGAAGTTTAGTCAACGGATGTGTCACATTCAGAGCCGTATGTATTTTCCAAATTTTCTATGTCTACAATGCTCTGCATGGAGCTACTCTAGCTAATTACTCCCACTTTCAATATGTATCCAGACCGAGACTCGGAGTCATCCGGATTGGTGTAAAAGCTTGCATCGACGTGACTCTTTACGACGAACTCTTCATTACCTCCATAATCGAGAAATATTTCCTTAGTCCTCTTAGGTAACTAAGGATAACTTTGACCGATGTCCAGTGATCCACTCCTGGATCACTATCATATGCCCTTGCCAAACTCATGGCAAGGTACACAATAGGTCTGGTACACAGCATAGCATACTTTATAGAACCTACGGCCGAGGCATAGGGAATGACTTTCATTCTCTTTCTATTTTCTACCGTGGTCGTATTTTACACCTTGCAATACAGGCAAGAACTCCTTCTTTGACTGTTCCATTTTGAACTACTTCAAAATCTTGTCAAGGTATGTAATCATTGAAAAATCTTATCAAGCGTCTTGATCTATCTCTATAGATCTTGATGCCCAATATGTAAGCAGCTTCATCGAGGTCTTTCTTTGAAAAACTCCTTTCAAACACTCCTTTATGCTTTCCAGAAAATTCTACATCATATACTTATCAGAAAGGTTGTAGTGCTCCCACTCACTTTCTTGTAAATACAGGCTGCACCGCAAGTCTGTATAAATATTTATGCTTTGATCAACTCTTCAAAGAGTATATTCCAACTCCGAGATGCTTGCACCAGTCCATAGATGGATCGCTGGAGCTTGCACATTTTGTTAGCACCTTTAGGATTGACAAAACCTTCTGGTTGCATCATATACAACTCTTCTTTAATAAATCCATTAAGGAATGCAGTTTTGACATCCATTTGCCAGATTTCATAAAACGTGGCAATTGCTAACATGATTCAGACAGACATTAAGCATCGATACGAGTGAGAAAATCTCATCATAGTCAACACCTTGAACTTGTCAAAAACCTTTTTCGACAAGTAGAGCTTTCTAGATAGTAACACTACTATCAGTGTCCGTCTTCCTCTTGAAGATCCATTTATTCTCAATGGCTTGCTGATCATCGGGTAAGTCCACCAAAGTCCACACTTTGTTCTTATATATGGATTCTATCTCAGATTTCATGGCCTCAAGCCATTTATCGGAATCTGGGCTCATCATTGCTTCCTCATAGTTCGTAGGTTCGTCATGGTCTAGTAACATGACTTCCAGGATAGGATTATCGTACCACTCTGGTGCGGAACATGCTCTAGTTGACCTACGAGGTTTGGTAGTAACTTGATCTGAAGTTTCATGATCATTATCATTAGCTTCCTCTCTAGTTGGTGTAGGCATCATGGGAAGGTTTTCTGTGATGAGCTACTTTCCAATTCGAGAGAAGATACAATTACCTCATCAAGTTCTACTTTCCTTCCACTCACTTCTTTCGAGAGAAACTCCTTCTCTAGAAAGGATCCATTCTTAGCAACAAAGATCTTGCCTTGGAACTGTGATAGAAGGTGTACCCAACAGTTTCTTTTGGGTATCCTATGAAGACGCACTTCTTCAATTTGGGTTCGAGCTTATCAGGCTGAAGTTTTTTCACATAAGCATCGCGACCCCAAACTTTAAGAAACGACAGCTTAGGTTTCTTGCCAAACCATAGTTCATACGGTGTCGTCTCAATGGATTTAGATGATGCCATATTTAACGTGAATGCAGGTGTCTCTAATGCATAACCCCAAAACGATAGTGGTAAATCAGTAAGAGACATCATAGATCGCACCATATCTAATAAAGTAGGGTTACAGCGTTCGGACACACCATTACGCTGTGGTGTTCCAGGTGGCATGAGTTGTGAAACTATTCCACATTGTTTTAAATGAAGGCCAAACTTGTAACTCAAATATTCGCCTCCGCGATCAGATCGTAGAAACTTTATTTTCTTGTTATGATGATTCTCCACTTCACTCTGAAATTCTTTCAACTTTTCAAATGTTTCAGACTTGTGTTTCATTAAGTAGATATACCCATATCTGCTTTAAATCTTCTGTGAAGGTTAGAAAATAACAATACCCACCACGAGCCTGAACACTCATCGGACCGCATACATCGGTATGTATTATTTCCAATAAGTCAGTGCCTCGCTCCATTGTTTCGGAGAACGTAGTTTTAGTCATCTTGCCCATGAGGGATGGTTTGCAAGCATCAAATGATTCATAATCAAGTGATTCCAAAAGTCCATCCGCATGGAGTTTCTTCATGCGCTTTACACCAATATGACTGATGACCCACAAGTATAGGGGATCAATTGTAGCTCTTTTCGATAACTAAGAGTGTCGAACCCAACGAGGAGCAAAAGGAAATGACAAGTAGTTTTCAGTAAGGTAATGTCTGTAAGTGCTGAAATTGTAAGTAGCAAGTAGTTTGATAGCAAGATAATCTGTAACGAGCAAGTAACGATAATAGTAACAAGTATGCAGCAAGGTAGCCCCATCCTTTTGAGGCAAAGGACAGGCCAAAACGGTCTCTTATGATAACCAAAGCGTTCTTGGGGGTACACGGGAATGTCATCTAGTCACTTTCATCATGTCAGTTTGATTTGTGTTCGCTACTTTGATAATTTAATACGTGGGTGGACCGGTGCTTAGGTGTTGTTCTTGCTTGAACAAACCTCCTACTTATGATTAACCCTCCCGCAAGCATCCGCAACTATGAGAAAAGTATTAAGAATAAATTCTAACCATAGCATTAAACTCTAGGATCCAATCGGTCCCTTACGGAATAGCGCATAAACTAGGGTTTAAGCTTCTGTCACTCTCGCAACCCACCATCTAATTGCTACTCCACAATGCATTCCCTTAGGCCCAAAACATGGTGAAGTGTCATATAGTCGACGTTCACATGACAACACTAAGGGAATCACAACATACATACTATCAAAATATCGAACACATATCAAATTCACATGATTACTTGCAACATGATTTCTCCCGTGACCTCAAGAACAAAAGTAACTACTCAGAAATGATAAACATGTTCATGATCAGAGGAGTAGTAATAGCATAATGGATTTGAACATATAATCTTCCACCAAATAAACCATATAGTAATCAACTACAAGATGTAATCAACACTACTAGTCACCCACAGGCACCAATCTATAGTTCTGGTAACAAGACTGAATACAAGAGATGAACTAGGGTTTGAGATGAGATGGTGCTGTTGAAGATGTTGATGGAGATTGCCCTCCCCAAGATGGGGGAGTTGTTGGTGGTGATGATGATGATGATTTCCCCCTCCGGGAGGGAAGTTCCCCCGGCGGAATCGCTCCGCCGGAGGGCAAAAGTGCTCCTGCCCAAGTTCCGCCTCGAGACGGCGGCTCTCCGTCCCGAAAGCCTTCTCCTTATTTTTTCTAGGTCGAAATGACTTATATACCAGAAGATGGACACCGGAGGTGGGCCGAGGAGGCCACATCCCACCAGGGCACGCCTGGGGGGCCTTGCATGCCCAGGTGGGTTGTGCCCACCTGGCGGCCCCCCTCTGGTAGTTATTGGCTCCAATATTTTTTATATATTCCATAAAAAATCTCCGTCAAGTTTCAGCTCATTTGTAGTTGTGCAGAATAGGTAGCCTTACGTAGCTTTTCAGGTCCAGATTTCCAGCTGCCGGAATTCTCCCTCTTTGTGTGTACCTGGCAAATTATGAGAGAAAAGGCATTAGAATTACTCCAAAAAGCATTATTATAGATAAAAACATTATAAATAACATTAAGAAAACATGATGCAAAATGGACGTATCAACTCCCCCAAGCTTAGACCTCGCTTGTCCTCAAGCGAAAACCGAAATCGAAAAACATGTCCACATGCTTTGAGAGAGAGGTGTCGATAAAAACAAAAATATGGACATAGAAGCATCATGTTGATTATTATAACAGCAACAAAATTAAACATAGGAATTTTATCATAAAACTTGCATCATATACTTCCCATGAATAAGTAACAGTTCATCACATAATCGAAGTATAAAGCAAAAACTCTATTAGAAACCAACAAAGTATGTTGTCACTCAACTTTGCAACTACAATTCATCATCTTTTCAGGAAGAGTCACGTGTCGGAGCCTTTTAAGCAATTCCACATACTCAACCATCATATAGTCTTCTATGATTGCTAACACTCACTTTGTACCCAGGAGCAAAACGTTTCAACCAGACACATAGAAAGATAGGGGCTTATAGTTCCGCCTCCCAACATACTCACCTCAAGGGTGATGTCAACAATAATAACTCATGCTATCTATATTCAACTGGACATATGTGCCTAGATCTTTCCTCACCACATGATGCTTGCCAAAAGAGAAAATAAAAAGGAATAGAAGGAAAACTTTGACTCTTTGCATAAAGTAAATACATAAAAGTAAAAGATAGGCCCTTCGCAGAGGGAAGAGGAGGTTGCCATGTGCTTATTTGTTTGCATGCTCAATCCCTTAGTGCAAGAGAACGTCATGTTGTATTGCCCCTTAAGATGACAATGTTTATTATGCAGTCTGTCGCTTTTATTCTTTGTCATCCAAGTTCGTACGACGCTGAATTTTCTCTTACACTAAATGACCTCACATATTTAGAAGCATTTTTATTGCCTTTTTGCACCGATGACAACTTACTTGAGGGATCTTGCTCAATCCCTAGGTAGGTATGGTGGCACTTGAAAAAGATTTGGGTTTAAGGGTTTTTTGGATGCACAAGTAGTATCTCTACTTAGTGCGGAATTTTTGGCTAGCAAAGATAGGGGCAAGCACCACATGTTGAAGGATCTATGACAATATGACTCCCATGTGAATATAAACAAACATAAACCATTAAGTTGTCTTCCTTGTCCAATGTCAACAATTTTGGCATATAGTATTTCGATGAGGGCTCACAATCACAAAAGATTTATAGGATATAATATATTTATATGTGAATCTTCTCTTCCCTTATTAATTCTTTCATGAGTTGCATCATTGACTAATGCTATGTTTGTCAGTCTCTAATAAATTTTTCTTACTTATACTTTTCCTTATGTGGTGCTATCACCTACCATAGGATTAGTATATGATCTTATTGATTTATTTTATTTCTTTCATTTATTTCTTTTCTCTATTTCTTTCTTTCTTATTTCTTTTCTTTTCTTTATTTGCAACATAAAAGTAAAGAAAGCAAAAACTTAAAATAAACTTTATTATATAACTTGTACACGATTACAATGATAGATCACTAAGAAAACTCTCAAAGAAGGAAGGATCGAACTAAACTTTGTTTCATATAAAGCAAAATGATCGAACTAAGATAAGTAAAAGCAAAAAGATAGTGGGATGATATGATACCGGGGCACCTCACCCAAGCTTGGTGGAAGCCAAGGGGAGTGCCCATACCCGATACTCAGTTCTCCTTTGGTGGTGAAGAAGATGGTGGTGGTGATAATTGCGCCTTCAACTTTTTCATATTGTAGTTGAGGAGAGCAATCTCCTCCTTTAAATCATCGACCTCCAACTCCAGCTTCAAGATCTTGTCACATAAATCCCCTTTGCTTTTCTGCCTAAAACAAAGAGGAATAGATCGGTTAGCTCTTTTAGGGAGATTGGACTTCTTGAACTCCACGTGCATATCCCTAGGTTGAGGTAGAGGGACATCCTCCTCCTCCGAGCTTGAATCATCGATCCTCATCAAGTGAGCATCCTCATCATCATCAGTAGTTCGACCATAAGGAGATAGGTCCCCATAGGTCTTTGGGTCAGCAATGAGATGTGAGACATAGCTCTCCCCGTCAGAGTCTTGGGAGGACATATTTTCAGATCTGTGCAAAAAAACAGCAAGGAAAGAGAACAAAGGATTTCTCCGCGATACGGAGGTTAACAGGTTCGGGGAGTATATATAGATTTTTTATCTTGGAGGACAAGTACATGGAAGAAAAATGGAGTACAGAAGGTGTCCCAGGCGGGCACAACCCACCTGGGCGCGCCAGGCCTGGCGCGCCCTGGTGTCTTGTGCCCACCAGGGGACGCTTCGTGGAAGTTTCTTTATTTCCAAAATTCTAAAATATTCCAAAACTGATAAAAAATATTTTTGCGGATTTTTTCGGAGTCCGTTTACTTACCGTATCACGTACCTCCTTATTTTCATGATTCTGGAGTGTTCCGGAAGGACTCTTTTATGTGTTCTTCTGGTGTCAAAGTTTGGATAATATTACTTTCAACATTAATAGGTGTACCTGAGATATAATGCTTTATTCGTTGCCCATTGACAACCTTCAAGTTAGTACCTTTGGAATTATTTATTTTGATGGCACCAGACCGGTAAACCTCCTCGATGACATATGGGCCTTCCCATTTCGAGAGGAGCTTCCCTGCAAAAAAATCTAAAACGAGAGTTGTACAAAAGAACATATTCTCTGCCTTTAAACTCACGATTTTGAATTCTTTTGTCAAGCCATCTTTTAACTTTTTCTTTGAATAACTTTGCATTTTCATATGCTTGGGTTCTCCATTCATCTAATGAGCTTATATCAAATAACCTCTTTTCACCGGCAAGTTTGAAATCATAGTTGAGTTCTTTAACTACGCAAAATGCTTTATGTTCTAACTCAAGAGGTAAATGACAAGCTTTTCCATAAACCATTTTATAAGGAGACATACCCATAGGATTTTTATATCATGTTCTGTAAGCCCAAAGTGCATCATCTAATTTCTTAGACCAATTCTTCCTGGACCTATTGACAGTCTTTTGCAAAATTAATTTTATTTCTCTATTGATAGGTTCAACTTGACCACTAGACTGAGGATGATAGGGTGATGCAATTCTATGCTTAACATCATGATTGGCAAGAATTTTACGGAAAGCACCATGAATAAAGTGTGAACCACCATCAGTCATTAAATATCTAGGGACTCTAAACCTTGGGAAAATAACTTCCTTAAGCATTTTAATAGAGGTGTTGTGATTAGCACTACTGGTTGGAATAGCTTCTACCCATTTGGTAACATAATCAACAACAACCAAAATATGTGTATACCCATTAGAGGAAGGAAAAGGTCCCATGTAATCAAATCCCCAAACATAAAATGGTTCAATAGCAAGTGAATAATTCATAGGCATTTCTTGACGCTTACCGATATTACCTATTCTTTGGCATTCATCACAAGATGAGACATACTTACAGGCATCCTTGAAGAGAGTAGGACAATAAAATCCAGATTGCAGTACCTTGTGAGCAGTTCTATCTCCAGCATGATGCCCTCCATAAGCCTCAGAGTGACATTTCCGTAGGATTTGTCCCTGTTCATGCTCAGGTACACAACGTCTAATAATACCATCTACTCCTTCTTTATAAAGATGTGGGTCATCCCAAAAGTAATATCTTAAATCATAGAAGATTTTTTCTTTTGTTGGTATGTAAAGCTAGGTGGTAAATATTTAGCAACAATGTAATTAGCATAGTCAGCATACCAAGGAGTATTATTAGCAACATTTATTGCAGCTAACTGCTCATCAGGAAAACTATCATCAATAGGAAGTGGGTCATCAAGCACATTTTCAAGCCTAGACAGGTTATCAGCTACGGGGTTCTCAGCTCCTTTTCTATCAATGATATGTATATCAAATTCTTGCGACAAGAGAACCCAACGAATAAGTCTAGGTTTAGCATCTTTATTTTCCATAAGATATTTAATAGCAGCATGGTCTATGTGAACAGTTACTTTGGAATCAACAATATAAGGTCTGAATTTATCACAAGCAAACACCACTGCTAAGAATTCTTTTTCAGTAGTAGCATAATTTCTTTGAGCATTGTCTAGAGTTTTACTAGCATAATGAATAACATTCAATTTCTTGTCAACTCTTTGTCCTAGAATAGCACCAACCGCATAATCACTAGCATCACACATAATTTCAAAAGGCAAGTTCCAATTAGGTGGTTGAATAATAGGTGCAGAAATTAAGGCTTTCTTGAGTGTTTCAAAGGCTTCAAGACAATCATCATCAAAAACAAAAGGAATATCCTTTTGCAAAAGATTAGTAAGAGGCCTAGAAATTTTAGAGAAGTCTATGATAAATCTCCTATAGAAACCAGCATGACCTAGGAAACTATGAATACCTTTGATGTCCTTAGGACATGGCATTTTTTCAATTGCATCAACCTTAGTTTGGTCCACTTGAATACCTCTTTTAGAAATTTTATGACCCAAGACAATGCCTTCATTAACCATAAAGTGACACTTCTCCCAATTCAGGACAAGATTTGTTTGTTCACATCTATGCAAAACTCGCTCAAGATTGCTTAAACAATCATCAAAAGACTTCCCATAAATAGAGAAGTCATCCATGAAAACCTCAACAATCTTTTCACAAAAATCAGAGAATATAGCCATCATACATCTTTGAAAGGTAGCAGGTGCATTAGTAAAGCAAAAGGAATACGTATATAAGCATAGGTTCCAAAAGGACAAGTAAAAGTGGTCTTTTCTTGATCAGGTTGAGAAACAGGTATTTGTGAAAATCCAGAATATCCATCAAGGAAGCAAAAGTGTGTGCTTAGATAATCTTTCAAGCATTTGATCAATAAAAGGCAAAGGGTAATGATCTTTTCTAGTTTCTTTATTTAATTTTCTAAAATCAATTACCATTCTATAGCATGTACAATTCTTTGTGGAATAAGTTCATTCTTATCATTAGGAACAACAGTAATACCTCCTTTCTTAGGGACACAATGAACATGACTTACCCATCTACTATCAGCTATGGGATAGATTATACCTGCTTCCAGAAGTTTTAATATTTCCGTTCTTACCACCTCTTTCATCTTCGGATTTAACCGACGTTGGTGATCAACAGCGGGTTTAGCATCAGGTTCCATATTAATTTTGTACTGACATAGAGTGGGACTAATGCCCTTTAAATCATCAAGAGTATATCCTATAGCAGCTCGATGCTTCCTAAGAACTTTCAATAATCTTTCTTCTTCATGTTCTGAAAGGTTAGCACTAATAATAACAGGATATATATTCTTTTCATCAAGATAAGCATATTTCAAAGTGTCTGGCAATTGTTTTAATTCAAACACAGGATCACCTTTAGGTGGAGGAGGACCTCCTAGAGTTTCAATAGGCAAATTGTGTTTAAGTAGAGGACGTTGTTCAAAGAAAATCTTATCTATTTCATTTCTTTCATGCATATGTAAAGCATTTTCTTGGTCTAGCAAATATTGTTCTAAAGGATCAGTAGGTGGAAAAGCAATAGAAGCAAGACCAATTAATTCATCCTTACTAGGCAAATCTTTTTCATGAAGATTTCACTAAACTTGGAAAAATTAAACTCATGAGACTCATCACCAAAACTAACACCAACAGTTTGTTTCTTACAAGCTATCTTAGCATTAGCCGTGTTCAAGAAAAGTCTACCAAAGATAATGGGACAAAAGTCATCTTGTGGGGAACCAAGAACAAGAAAATCAGTAGGGTATTTTATTTTTACACACAAGACTTCAACATCTCAAACAATCCCGACTGGTGATATGGTGTCTCTATTAGCAAGTTTAATAGTAACATCTATTTCTTCTATCTCAGCAGGTGCTATGTCTTTCATAATTTCTTGATATAAAGTGTAAGGAATGGCACTCACACTAGCACCCATGTCACATAAACCATGATAACAGTGATCTCCTATTTTAACTGAAATAACAGGCATGCCAACAACAGGTCTATGTTTATCTTTTCTATCAGGTTTAGCAATTCTAGCAGCTTCTTCACATAAGTAAATAACATGCCCATCAATATCTTCTTCCAAGAGATCTTTAACCATAGAATGCTTGGTTCTACTTTAATTTGTTCATCAGGTTTACTTGTTCTAATATAGCTTTTGTTAACCACAATTGAAACTTTAGCATGTTCCTTTATCCTAACAGGAAAAGGTGGTTTCTCAATATAAGCAGAAGGAACAACTGGATCAACATTATAAAGTATAGTTTCTTCTTTAAATGATACCGGTTCTTTAATTTCTTCTTTAATAGGTGGGTGATATTTAAACCACTTCTCTTTAGGGAGTTCAACATGAGTAGCAAATGATTCACAAAAGGAGGCTACTATCTCAGAGTCAAGTCCATATTTAGTGCTAAAATTTTGAAAAGCATCGGTATTCATAAAAGATTTAACACAATCATACTTAAGTTTAATACCTGACTCTTTACCTTCGTTGAGTTCCTAATCTTCAGAGTTGCGTTTAATTCTTTCTAAAAGATCCCACCGGAATTCAATAGTCTTCTTCATAAAAGAACCAGCACAAGAAGTATCAAGCATGGTTTGATCATTACGAGAAAGCTGAGCATAAAAGTTTTGGATAATAATTTCTCTTGAGAGCTCATGATTAGGGCATGAATATAACATTGACTTAAGCCTCCCCAAGCTAGAGCGATACTTTCTCCTTCACGAGGCCAAAAAAATTATATATATATATATATATATATATATATATATATATATATATATATATATATATATATATATATATAATTCCGATCACGATGAACTAGATGCATAGGATAAAATTTTTGGTGGAACTCCAATTTCAAACGATTCCAATTCCATGATCCAATATCATCGCATATCCTATACCATGCCAATGCTTTTCCCTTCAAAGATAAAGGGAAAACCTTTTTCATCACCTCATCTTCGGGTAAACCTGCAAGCTTAAACAATCCACAAATTTGTTCCACATATATAGTGCATATCAGGATGTTCTGTTCCATCTCCTGCATAAGGAATAGCTAGGAGTTGTTCTATCATACCCGAAGGAATTTCATATTCGATATTTTCAGTAGGTGCAGTAGGTTGAGGGGTAACTAATTTTAGTTCCGGGCAAGGTGAAGATACCCCGAACAAACCCCTCAAAGGATTGTTTTCCATAGTAACAAGTGACAATAAATTTCAGCACACTATATAAATGTTTCCTTACCGAATTCCACTTACCAAAGGCACTTCACTCCCCGGCAACGGCGCCAGAAAATAGCCTTGATGACCCACAAGTATAGGGAATCAATTGTAGCTCTTTTTGATAAGTAAGAGTGTCGAACCCAACATGGAGCAGAAGGAAATGACAAGTAGTTTTCAGTAAGGTAATGTCTGCAAGTGCAGAAATTGTAAGTCGCGAGTAGTTTGATAGCAAGATAATCTGTAATGAGCAAGTAACAATAATAGTAACAAGTATGCATCAAGGTAGCCCAATCCTTTTGAGGCAAAGGACAGGCCAAAATGGTCTCTTATGATAAGCAAAGCGTTCTTGAGGGTACACGGGAATTTCATCTAGTCACTTTCATCATGTCGGTTTGATTTGTGTTTGCTACTTTGATAATTTGATATGTGGGTGGACCGGTGCTTACGTGTTGTTCTTACTTGAACAAACCTCCTACTTATGATTAACCCTCCTGCAAGCATCCGCAACTATGAGAAAGGTATTAAGAATAAATTCTAACCATAGCATTAAACTCTAGGATCCAATCGGTCCCTTACGGAATAGCGCATAAACTGGGGTTTAAGCTTCTGTCACTCTCGCAACCCACCATCTAACTGCTACTCCACAATGCATTCCCTTAGGCCCGAAATATGGTGAAGTGTCATGTAGTCGATGTTTACATGACACCACTAAGGGAATCACAACATACATACTATCAAAATATCGAACACATATCAAATTCACATGATTACTTGCAACATGATTTCTCCTGTGACCTCAAGAACAAATGTAACTACTCACAAATGATAAACATGTTCATGATCAGAGGAGTATTAAATAGCATAATGGATCTGAACATATAATGTTCCACCAAATAAACCATACAGTAATCAACTACAAGATGTAATCAACACTACTAGTCACCCACAGGCACCAATCTATAGTTCCGGTAACAAGATTGAATACAAGAGATGAACTAGGGTTTGAGATGAGATGGTGCTGTTGAAGATGTTGATGGAGATTTCCCTCCCCAAGATGGGAGAGTTGTTGGTTATGATGATGACGATGATTTACCCCTCCGGGAGGGAAGTTCCCCCGGCGGAATCGCTCTGCCGGAGGGCAAAAATACTCCTGCCCAAGGTCCGCCTCAAGATGGCGGCTCTCCGTCCCGAAAGTCATCTCCTTATTTTTTCTAGGTCAAAATGACTTATATACTAGAAGATGGGCACCGGAGGTGGGCCGAGGAGGCCACAACCCACCAGGGCGCGCGTGGGGGGTCTGGCGCGCCCAGGTGGGTTGTGCCCACCTGGTGGCCCCCTCTGGTAGTTATTGGCTCCAATATTTCTTATATATTCCATAAAAATCTCCGTCAAGTTTCAGCTCATTTGGAGTTGTGCAGAATAGGTAGCCTGACGTAGCTTTTTCAGGTCCAGATTTCCAGCTGCCAGAATTCTCCCTCTTTGTGTGTACCTTGCAAATTATGAGAGCAAAGGCATTAGAATTACTCGAAAAAGCATTATTATGGATAAAAACATTATAAATAACAGTAAGAAAACATGATACAAAATGGACGTATCAATTACCTTAATGGCATTGCCTCAAATATGTTGCACTATCATTATCAACTTTGCATCTTTTGGCATCAATATTATGAATATGTGTATCACCACGATCGAGATTGAACAAACCATTCACATTGGGTATATGACCATAGAAGGTTTTATTCATATAAACAGAATAACAATTATTCTCTGACTTAAATGAATAATTGTATTGCAATAAACATGATCTAATCATATTAATGCTCAACGCAAACACCAAATAACATTTATTTAGGTTCAACTCTAATCTCGAAGGTAGAGGGAGTGTGTGATGATGATTGTATCAACCTTCGAATTACTTCTAACACACATCGTCACCTCGTCCTTAACTAGTCTCTGTTTATTTTGCAACTCCTGTTTCAAGTTACTACTCTTAGCAACTGAACCAGTATCAAATACCGAGGTGTTGCTATAAACACTAGTAAAGTACACATCAATAACATGTATATCAAATATACCTTTGTTCACTTTGCCATCATTCTTATCCGCCAAGTATCTAATGTTGGGGAACATAGTAATTTAAAAAAAATCCTACGCACACGCAAGATGATGGTGATGCATAGCAACGAGAGGGGAGAGTATTGTCTACGTACCCTCGTAGACCGTAAGCGGAAGCGTTATATCAACGCGGTTGATGTAGTCGAATGTCTTCACGATCCGACCGATCCAAGCACCAAAAGCACGGCACCTCTGAGTTCTACACACGTACGACTCGGTGACGTCCTCGCCTTCTCGATCTAGCAAGAGGGGCGAAGTAGTAGATGAGTTCCGGCAGCACGACGGCGTGGTGACGGTGTTGCTGAAGAACAATCTTCACAGGGCTTCACCTAAGCACTACGAAAACTATGACGGAGGATAAACTAGAGGAGACGGGGTTGCCGGCACACGGCTTGGTGTTTCTTGATGTGTCTTTTGTGCTAGGCCTGCCCCTCTATTTATATGTTGAGCCCTGGGATCGAAACTTGGAGCAAAAGCCTCCTCAAAGTCGGTTTTGCCCGAAAGGCAAGAGTCCCACTCGGACTCCAGGACCAAACGCCACAATCCTTGGCGTCTGGCCCAGACGCCATGGGACCCGGCGTCTGGCCCAGGGCCAGACGCCAGGGTCTCCGGCGTTTGGCCCCCTGGCCTCCGCAAAACTCCTTTTGCACCGACTTATAGCCCCGTGGGCCTGACCCCTTGGCCTAACCATATCATCCAATATATGAATCTTTACCTCCGGACCATTCCGGAGCTCCTCGTCATGTCCGTGATCTCATCCGGGACTCCGAACAACATTCGGTCACCAACATACGTAACTCATAGTACTATATCGTCAACGAACGTTAAGCGTGCGGACCCTACGGGTTCGAGAATTATGTAGACATGACCGAGACACCTCTCTTGTCAATAACCAATAGTGGGACCTGGATGCCCATATTGGCTCCTACATATTGTACGAAGATCTTTATCGGTCAGACCGCATAACAACATACGTTGTTCCCTTTGTCATCGGTATGTTACTTGCCCAAGATTCGATCGTCGGTATCTCAATACCTAGTTCAATCTCGTTACCGGCAAGTCTCTTTACTCATTCCGTAATACATCATCTCACAACTAACTCATTAGTTGCATTGCTTGCAAGGCTTAGGTGATGTGCATTACCGAGAGGGCCCAGAGATACCTCTCCGACAATCGGAGTGACAAATCCTAATCTTGAAATACGCCAACCCAACATGTACCTTCGGAGACACCTATAGAGCTCCTTTATAATCACCCAGTTACGTTGTGACGTTTGGTAGCACACAAGGTGTTCCTCCGGCAAACGGGAGTTGCATAATCTCATAGTCATAGGAACATGTATAAGTCATGAAGAAAGCAATAGCAACATACTAAATGATCGGGTGCTAAGCTAATGGAATGGGTCATGTCAATCACATCATTCTCCTAATGATGTGACCCCGTTAATCAAATGACAACTCATGTCTATGGCTAGGAAACATAACCATCTTTGATCAACGAGCTAGTCAAGTAGAGCCATACTAGTGACACTCTGTTTGTCTATGTATTCACACATGTATCATCTTTCCGGTTAATACAATTCTAGCATGAATAATAAACATTTATCATGAAATAAGGAAATAAATAATAACTTTATTATTGCCTCTAGGGCATATTTCCTTCAGTCTCCCACTTGCACTAGAGTCAATAATCTAGTTCACATCGCCATGTGATTCAACACTAATAGTTCACATCACCATGTGATTAACACCCATAGTTCACATCGTCATGTTACCTACACCCAAAGGGTTTACTAGAGTCAGTAATCTAGTTCACATCGCTTATGTGATTAACACCCAAAGAGTACTAAGGTGTGATCATGTTTTGCTTGTGAGATAATTTAAGTCAACGGGTCTGTCACATACAGATCCGTAAGTATTTTGCGAATTCTTTGTCTACAATGCTCTGCACGGGGCTACTCTAGCTAATTGCTCCCACTTTCAATATGTATCTAGATCGAGACTTAGAGTTATCCAGATCTGTGTCAAAACTTGCATCGACGTAACTTTTTACGACGAAGCTTTTGTCACCTCCATAATTGAGAAATATTTCCTTATTCCACTAAGGATAATTTTGACCGCTGTCCAGTGATCTACTCTTAGATCACTATTGTACTCCCTTGCTTAACATAGTGTAGGGTATACAATAGATCTGGTACACAACATGGCATACTTTATAGAACCCATGGCTGAGGCATCGGGAATGACTTTCATTCTCTTTCTATCTTCTGTCGTGGTCGGGCTTTGAGTCTTACTCAATTTCACACCTTGTAACACAGCCAAGAACTCTTTTTCATTGAATGTTCCATTTTGAACTACTTCAAAATATTGTCAAGGTATGTACTCATTGAAAAAACTTATCAAGCGTCTTGATCTATCTCTATAGATCTTGATGCTTAATATGTAAGCAGCTTCGCCGAGGTCTTTCTTTGAAAAACTTCTTTCAAACACTCCTTTATGCTTTGCAGAATAATTCAACATTATTTCCGATCAACAATATGTCATTCACATATACTTTTCAGAAATGTTGTAGTGCTCCCACTCACTTTCTTGTAAATACAGGCTTCATCACAAGTCTGTATAAAACTATATGCTTTGATCATCTCATCAAAGCGCATATTCCAACTCCGAGATGCTTGCACCAGTCCATAGATGGATCGCCGGAGCTTGCACATTTTGTTAGCACCTTTAGGATTGACAAAACCTTCTGGTTGCATCATATACAACTCTTCTTTAAGAAATCCATTAAGGAATGCAGCTTTGTTTATCCATTTGCCAGATTTCATAAAATGTGGCAATTGTTAACATGATTCGGACAGACTTAAGCATAGATACGAGTGAGAAACTCTCATCGTAGTCAACATCTTGAACTTGTCGAAAACCTTTTTGCGACAATTCTAGCTTTGTAGATAGTAACACTACTATCAGCGTCTGTCTTCCTCTTGAAGATCCATTTATTTTCTATGGCTTGCCGATCATCGGGCAAGTCAACCAAAGTCCACACTTTGTTCTCATACATGGATCTCATCTCAGATTTCATGGCCTCAAGCCATTTTGCGGAATCTGGGCTCACCATCGCTTCTTCATAGTTCGTAGGTTCATCATGATCTAGTAGCATGATTTCCAGAACAGGATTACCATACCACTCTGGTGCGGATCTTACTCTGTTTGATCTACGAGGTTCAGTAATAACTTGATTTAAAGTTTCATGATCATCATCATTAACTTCCTCACTAATTGGTGTAGGTGTCACAGAAACCGTTTTCTGTGATGAACTTTTTTCCAATAAGGGAGCAGGTACAGTTACCTCATCAAGTTCTACTTTCCTCCCACTCACTTCTTTCGAGAGAAACTCCTTCTCTAGAAAGGATCCATTCTAAGCAACGAATATCTTGCCTTCGGATCTGTGATAGAAGGTGTACCCAACTGTCTCCTTTGGGTATCCTATGAAGACATATTTCTCCAATTTGGGTCTGAGCTTATCATGATGAAGCTTTTTCTTATAAGCATCACAACCCCAAACTTTAAGAAACGACAACTTTGGTTTCTTGCCAAACCACAGTTCATATTGTGTCATCTCAACGGACTTAGATGGTGCCCCTTTTAATGTGAATGCAGTTGTCTCTAATGCATGACCCCAAAACGATAGTGGTAAATTGGTAAGAAACATCATAGGTTGTACTATATCCAATAAAGTACGGTTATGACGTTCGGACACACCATTATGCTGTGGTGTTCTAGGTGGCACGAATTTGTGAAACTATTCTCATTGTTTTAATTTGAAGACCAAACTCGTAACTCAAATATTTGTCTCCGCGATCAGATCGTAGAAACCTTATTTTCTCGTCACGATGATTTTCCACTTCACTTTGAAATTCTTTTAACTTCTCAAATGTTTCAGACTTATGTTTCATCAAGCACATATACCCATATTTTCTCAAATCATCTGTGAAGGTTAGAAAATAACGATACCCGCCGCGAGCCTTAACACTCATCGGATCGCATACATCAGTATGTATTATTTCCAATAAGTCAGTTGCTTTCTCCATTGTTCCGGAGAACGGAGTCTTAGTCATCTTGCCCATGAGGCATGGTTCGCAAGCATCAAGTGATTCATAATCAAGTGATTCCAAAAGCCCATCAGCATGGAGTTTCTTCATGCGCTTTACACCAATATGACCTAAACGGCAGTGCCACAAATAAGTTGCACTATCATTATTAACTTTGCATCTTTTGGTTTCAATATTATGAATATGTGTATCACTACGATCGAGATCCAACGAACCATTTTCATTGGGTGTGTAACCATATAAGGTTTTATTCATGTAAATAGAAGAACAATTTTTCTCTTACTTAAATGAATAACCGTATTGCAATAAACATGATCAAATCATATTCATGCTCAACGCAAACACCAAATAACACTTATTTAGGTTCAACACTAATCCCGAAAGTATAGGGAGTGTGTGATGATGATCATATCAATCTTTGAACCACTTCCAATACACATCGTTACTTCACCCTTAACTAGTCTTTGTTCATTCTGCAACTCCCGTTTCGAGTTACTACTCTTAGCAACTGAACCAGTATCAAATACCGAGGGGTTGCTACGAACACTAGTAAAATACACAATAATATGTATATCAAATATACCTTTGTTAACTTTGCCATCCTTATTATCCGCCAAATACTTGGGGCAATTCCGCTTCCAGTGACCAGTCCCTTTGCAGTAGAAGCACTTAGTCTCAGGCTTAGGTCCAGACTTGGGCTTCTTCACTCGAGCAACAACTTGCTTGCCATTCTTCTTAAAGTCCCCCTTCTTCCCATTGCCCTTTTCTTGAAACTAGTGGTCTTTTCAACCATCAACACTTGATGTTTTTCTTGATTTCTACCTTCGTCGATTTCAGCATCACGAAGAGCTTGGGAATCGTTTCCGTTCTCCCTTGCATATTATAGTTCATCACGAAGTTCTACTAACTTGGTGATGGTGACTAGAGAATTCTGTCAATCACTATTTTATCTGGAAGATTAACTCCCACTTGATTCAAGCGATTGTAGTACCCAGACAATCTGAGCACATGCTCACTGCTGAAGCTATTCTCTTCCATGTTTTAGCAATAGAACTTGTTGGACACTTCATATCTCTCAACTCGGGTATTTGCTCGAAATATTAACTTCAACTCCTGGAACATCTCATATGGTCCATGACGTTCAAAACGTCTTTGAAGACCCGGTTCTAAGCCGTAAAGCATGGCACACTGAACTATCAAGTAGTCATCAGCTTTGCTCTGCCAAACGTTCATAACATCTGGTGTTGCTCCTGCAGCAGGCCTGGCACCCAGCGGTGCTTCCAGGACGTAATTCTTCTGTGCAGCAATGAGGATAATCCTCAAGTTACGGACCCAGTCCGTGTAATTTCTACCATCATCTTTCAACTTTGCTTTCTCAAGGAACGCATTAAAATTTAACTGAACAACAGCACGGGCCATCTATCTACAATCAACATAGATAAGCTAATACTACCAGGACTAAGTTCATGATAAATTTAAGTTCAATTAATCATATTACTAAAGAACTCCCACTTAGATAGACATCCCTCTAATCTTCTAAGTGATCACGTGATCCATATCAACTAAACCATGTCCGATCATCACGTGAGATGGAGTAGTTTCAATGGTGAACATCACTATGTTGATCATATCTACTATATGATTCACGCTCGACCTTTCGGTCTCCGTGTTCCGAGGCCATATCTGTTATATGCTAGGCTCGTCAAGTTTAACCTGAGTATTACGCGTGTGCAACTGTTTTGCACCCATTGTATTTGAACGTAGAGCCTATCAGACCCGATAATCACGTGGTGTCTCAGCACGAAGAACTTTTGCAACGGTGCATACTCAGGGAGAACACTTATACTTTGATAATTTAGTGAGGGATCATCTTGTAATGCTATCGTCAATCAAAGCAAGATAAGATGCATAAAAGATAAACATCACATGCAATCAATATAAGTGATATGATATGGCCATCATCATCTTGTGCTTGTGATCTCCATCTCCGAAGCAACATCATGATCACCATCATCACCGGCGCGACACCTTGATCTCCATCGTAGCATCGTTGTCGTCTCGCCAATCTTATGCTTCTACGAGTAGCGCTACCGCTTAGTGATAAAGTAAAGCATTACAGGGTGATTGCATTGCATACAATAAAGCGACAACCATATGTATCCTGCCAGTTGCCGATAACTCGGTTACAAAACATGATCATCTCATACAATAAAATTTAGCATCATGTCTTGACCATATCACATCACAACATGCCCTGCAAAAACAAGTTAGACGTCCTCTACTTTGTTGTTGCAAGTTTTACGTGGCTGCTACGGGCTTAGCAAGAACTGTTCTTACCTACGCATCAAAACCACAACGATAGTTTGTCAAGTTGGTGCTGTTTTAACCTTCGCAAGGACCGGGCATAGCCACACTCGGTTCAACTAAAGTTGGAGAAACTGACACTCGACAGACACCTGTGTGCAAAGCACGTCGGTAGAACCAGTCTCGCGTAAGCGTACGCGTAATGTCGGTCTGGGCCGCTTCATCCAACAATACCGCCGAACCAAAGTATGACATGCTGGTAAGCAGTATGACTTATATCGCCCACAACTCACTTGTGTTCTACTCGTGCATATGACATCTACGCATAAAACCAGGCTCGGATGCCAGTGTTGGGGAACGTAGTAATTTCAAAAAAAAATTCCTACGCACACGCAAGATGATGGTGATGCATAGCAATGAGAGGGGAGAGTATTGTCTACGTACCCTCGTAGACCGTAAGCGGAAGCGTTATATCAACGCGGTTGATGTAGTCGAACGTCTTCACGATCCGACCGATCCAAGCACCAAAAGCACGGCACCTCCGAGTTCTACACACGTACGGCTCGGTGACGTCCTCGCCTTCTCGATCTAGCAAGAGGGGCGAAGTAGTAGATGAGTTCCGGCA
This sequence comes from Aegilops umbellulata, assembly GCA_032464435.1. Classification (NCBI taxonomy): domain Eukaryota; kingdom Viridiplantae; phylum Streptophyta; class Magnoliopsida; order Poales; family Poaceae; genus Aegilops; species Aegilops umbellulata. The sequence continues at coordinate 217,143,418 of CP136059.1, forward strand.
GCACGACGGCGTGGTGACGGTGTTGCTGAAGAACAATCTTCACAGGGCTTCGCCTAAGCACTACGAAAACTATGACGGAGGATAAACTAGAGGAGACGGGGTTGCCGGCACACGGCTTGGTGTTTCTTGATGTGTCTTTTGTGCTAGGCCTGCCCCTCTATTTATATGTTGAGCCCTGGGATCGAAACTTGGAGCAAAAGCCTCCTCAAAGTAGGTTTTGCCCGGAAGGCAAGAGTCCCACTCGGACTCCAGGACCAAACGCCACAATCCTTGGCGTCTGGCCCAGACGCCATGGGACCCGACGTCTGGCCCAGGGCCAGACGCCAGGGTCTCCGGCGTTTGGCCCCCTGGCCTCCGCAAAACTCCTTTTGCACCGACTTATAGCCCTGTGGGCCTGACCCCTTGGCCTAACCATATCATACAATATATGAATCTTTACCTCCGGACCCTTCTGGAGCTCCTCGTCATGTCCGTGATCTCATCCGGGACTCCTAACAACATTCGGTCACCAACATACGTAACTCATAGTACTATATCGTCAACGAACGTTAAGCGTGCGGACCCTACGGGTTCGAGAATTATGTAGACATGACCGAGACACCTCTCTTGTCAATAACCAATAGCGGGACCTGGATGCCCATATTGGCTCCTACATATTGTACGAAGATCTTTATCGGTCAGACCGCATAACAACATACGTTGTTCCCTTTGTCATCGGTATGTTACTTGCCCGAGATTCGATCATCGGTATCTCAATACCTAGTTCAATCTCGTTACCGGCAAGTCTCTTTACTCATTCCGTAATACATCATCTCGCAACTAACTCATTAGTTGCATTGCTTGCAAGGCTTAGGTGATGTGCATTACCGAGAGGGCCCAGAGATACCTCTCCGACAATCGGAGTGACAAATCCTAATCTTGAAATACCCCAACCCAGCATGTACCTTCGGAGACACCTGTAGAGCTCCTTTATAATCAACCAGTTACGTTGTGACGTTTGGTAGCACACAAGGTGTTCCTCCGGCAAACGGGAGTTGCAGAATCTCATAGTCATAGGAACATGTATAAGTCATGAAGAAAGCAATAGCAACATACTAAACGATCGGGTGTTAAGCTAATGGAATGGGTCATGTCAATCACGTCATTCTCCTAATGACGTGACCCCGTTAATCAAATGACAACTCATGTCTATGGCTAGGAAACATAACCATCTTTGATCAACGAGCTAGTCAAGTAGAGGCATACTAGTGACACTCTGTTTGTCTATGTATTCACACATGTATCATGTTTCCGGTTAATACAATTCTAGCATGAATAATAAACATTTATCATGAAATAAGGAAATAAATAATAACTTTATTATTGCCTCTAGGGCATATTTCCTTCATCTAAGGCAGTTCTACTTCCAGTGACCATCTCCTTTGCAGTAGAAGCACTCAATTTCAGGCTTGGGTCTAGCTTTGGGCTTCTTCATAGGAGTGGCAACTTTCTTGCCATTCTTTTTGAAGTTTCATTTTCTTTCCCTTGCTCTTTTTCTTGAAAATAGTGGTCTTGTTAACCATCAACACTCTATGCTATTTCAATTTCTACCTTCCCTGATTCCAGCATCGCGAAGAGCTTGGGAATCGTTTTCATCATCCCTTGCATATTATAGTTCATCAAGAAGTTCTAGTAACTTGGTGAGTGACTAGAGAACTCTGTCAATCCTCGACACTTTGCTGGATCAAGAGTTCGAGGGACGTCATCGAGCTGAACGTGTGCAGAACTCGGAGGTGTTGTACGTTCGGTGCTTGATCGGTCGGAACAAGACGAGGTTTGACTACATCAACCGCGTTGTCAAACGCTTCCACTTTCGGTCTACGAGGGTACGTGGACACACTCTCCCCCTCTCGTTGCTATGCATCTCCTAGATAGATCTTGCGTGAGCATAGGAAATTTTTGAAATTGCATGCTACGTTTCCCAACAGTGGTATACGAGCCAGGTCTGCTTAGATGATATGCACGAGTAGAACACAAAGAGTTGTGGGCGGTGATCATCATACTGCTTACCACCAATGCGTTATTTTGATTCGGCGGTATTGTTGGATGAAGCGGCCTAGACAAACCTTACATGACCACGTTCATGAGACCGGTTCCACCGACAGACATGCAACTAGTTTTGCATAAAGGTGGCTGGCGGATGTCTGTTTCTCCAACTTTAGTTGAATCAGATTTGACTGCAGCCGGTCCTTGTTGAAGTTTAAAACAACAAACTTGATAAATCACATTGTGGTTTTGATGCGTAGGTAAGAACGGTTCTTACTAGAAGCCCGTAGCAGCCACCTAAAACTTGCAACAACAAAGTAGAGGATGTCTAACTTGTTTTTGCAGGGCATGTTGTGATGTGATATGGTAAAGACATGATGTGATATACGTTATTGTATGAGATGATCATGTTTTGTAAAAGTTATTGGCAACTGGCAGGAGCCTTATGGTTGTCGCTTTATTGTATGAAATGCAAACGCCGTTTAATTGCTTTACTATATCACTATGCGTTAGCGATAGTTATAGAAGCAATAGTTGGTGAGACGACCACGACGCTTTGATGGAGATCAAGGTGTCAAGCTGGTGAAGATGGAGATCACGACGGTGCTTTGGAGATGGAGATCAAAGGCACAAGAAGATGATGGCCATATCATGTCACATATTTTGATTGCATGTGATGTTTATCTTTTATGCATCTTATTTTGCTTAGTACGACGGTAACATTATAAGATGATCCCTCACTAAAATTTCAAGGTATAAGTGTTCTCCCTGAGTATGCACCGTTGTGACAATTCATCGTGACGAGACATCACGTGATGATCGGGTGTGATAAGCTCTACGTTCACATACAACGGGTGCAAGACAATTTTGCACATGTGGAATACTCAGGTTAAACTTGACGAGCCTAGCATGTACAGACATGCCTCGGAACACTGGAGACCGAAAGGTCGAACATGAATCATATAGTAATTATGATATACATAGAGATGTTCACCATTGAAGACTACACCATCTCACGTGCTGATCGGACATGGTTTAGTTGATTTGGGTCATGTAATCATTTAGATGACTCGAGGGATGTCTATCTAAGTGGGAGTTCTTAAGTAATATGATTAGTTGAACTTAATTTATCATGAACTTAGTCCTGATAGTATTTGCATATCTATGTTGTAGATCAATAGCTCACGCATAGCTCCCCTATTTTATTTTTGATATGTTCCTAGAGAAAACTAAGTTGAAAGATGATAGTAGCAATGATGCGGACTGGATCCGCGATCTGAGGATTTTCCTCATTGCTGCACAGAAGAATTATGTCCTTGATGCACCACTAGGTGACGAACCTATCGCAGGAGCAGATGCATGCGTTATGAACGTTTTACAAGCTCGGTATGATGACCACTTGATAGTTTAGTGCATCATGCTTTACGGCTTAGAACCGGGACTTCAAAAATATTTTGAACGCCATGGAGCATATGAGATGTTCCAAGAAGCTGAAAATGATATTTCAGACTCATGCTCGTGTTAAGAGGTATGAGACCTCTGACAAGTACTTTGCCTACAAGATGGAGGAGAATAGCTCAGCTAGTGAGCATGTGCTCAGAATGTCTGCATACTACAATCGCTTGAATCAAGTGGGAGTTAATCTTCCAGATAAGATAGTGAGTAGATGAGTTCCGTCAGCACGACGGCGCGGTGGTGGTGATGGTGAAGTGATCCGTGCAGGGCTTCGCCTAAGCACTACGATGATATGACCAGAGGAGTAAATTGTGGAGGGGGCACCGCACACGGCTAACAATTGTTGGTGTGTTTTCTAGCGGTGCCCCCCACCCACCCACCCACACATACATACATACATACATACATACATACATACATACATACATACATACATACATACATACATACATACATACATACATACATACATACATACATACATACATACATACATACATACATACATACATACATACATACATACATACATATATATATATAGGTTGGAGGGGAGGGGAGGCAGCCAAGGGGGCGCCCCAAGTAGGAGGAATCCTACTTGGGATCCTCCCAATTCGGCCTCCCCCCTTTCCTATTCCTATTCGGAGTAGGAAGGGAAGAGGGGGAAGGGGGAATCCTATTCCCTTTTTCCTTTCCTCCTTCCCCTTTTGTACTCAAATTTGGCCAGCCCATATGGGGGCGCACCTGCCCCTTAGTGGCTGGTGTGCTTCCCCTCTTGGCCCAATAGGCCCATATAGTTTGTAGGTGGTAGCCCGGAACCCCTTCCGGTGACCCGATACGTACCCGGAACACTTATGGTGTCCAAATACTATCGTACTATATATGAATCTTTACCTCTCGGCCATTTAGAGAATCCTCCTCATATCTGTGATCTCATTCGGGACTTCGAACAACATTCGGTCACCAAATCACATAACTCATATAATAGAAAATCGTCATCGAACATTAAGCGTGTGGACCCTACGGGTTCGAGAACTATGTAGACATGACCGATACACCTCTCTGGTCAATAACTAATAGCGGAACCTAGATGCTCATATTGGTTCCTACATATTCTATGAAGATCTTTATCGGTCGTACCATAATGACAACATATGTAATTCCCTTTGTCATCGGTATGTTACTTGCCCAAGATTCGATCGTCGGTATCTTCATACCTAGTTCAATCTCGTTACTGGCAAGTCTCTTTACTCGTTCTGTAATGCATCATCCCGTAACTAACTCATTAGTCACATTGCTTGCAAGGCTTATCATGATGTGCATTACCGAGAGGGCCCAGAGATACCTCTCTGATACTCAGAGTGACAAATCCTAATCTCGATCTATGCCAACCCAACAAACACCTTCGGAGATACCTGTAGAGCATCTTTATAATCACCCAGTTACGTTGTGACATTTGATAGCACACAAGGTATTCCTCCGGTATCCGGGAGTTTCATAATCTCATAGTCAAAGGAAGATGTATAAGTCATGAAGAAAGCAATAGAAATAAAACTTAACGATCATTATGCTAAGCTAACGGATGGGTCTTGTCCATCACATCATTATCCTAATGATGTGATCCCGTTCATCAAATGACAACACATGTCTATGGTTAGGAAACTTAACCATCTTTGATTAACGAGCTAGTCTAGTAGAGGCATACTAGTGACACTGTGTTTTGTCTATGTATCCACACATGTATCAAGTTTCCGGTTAACACAATTCTAGCATGAATAATAAAAATTTATCATGATATAAGGAAATATAAATAACAACTTTATTATTGCCTCTAGGGCATATTTCCTTCACATTCCTCCTGAGTTTGAACCTATCATCATGCTTCTCTGCGGCATTTGGAGGGTGAGAATGAGACTTGTGTACATCCGAAATCATTGTACTTCTCCCGTTCTCTGGATAGGTTGGATTAGGGTCGAACTAATCTCTAGTAATATTGGCATGGCCTTCCACTCTATCATGGTTGAGGTGTATGCATCTAAATTGTGATCCTCTCCTTGACCGCCGAATATTATCATTGAAGATCATGCCTACGACCGTTTTCAAAGTCATCCTCATCTTATTTCTCCTTCGATGATGAAGAGTCCTTGAAGATCATCTCCCTCGATCTCTTCATCTTCGATTTAATTAACTCAGTTCAATTCAATAAAAAAAAGAAACGAGATATAAAAAGCAAAAAAATACACTCATCTAGGCAAACCGTCAAACACTTGCAAGGCTTCATAGGTGTCACCGCCGACCATCAACCTTTTGGATACAAGGACTTGAGCGTGCGCGCTCGAGAGAGAGAGAGAGAGAGAGAGAGAGAGAGAGAGAGAGAGAGAGAGAGAGAGAGTAAAGGAGTCATTTTGCTCCTTAAAAATGGCCATTTCTAACCGACCCACTAAAATTAACGGAGTAAAAAATTGCTTTTGTGAAATCTTCGAACGGCCTCCAAGATTGTATCTTCTTCAATGCAGGCATGGCCGTCAATGGCATCAGCCGAACACGCACGGACCAGCACTCGAACAACCACGATACACTTCATAAAAGCGCTCGCATTGATCTCTCTGCATGCATTCCTCCTGAGTGTGAACCTATCATCATGCTTCTCCACGGCATTTGGAGGGTGAGAATGAGACTTGCGCACATCTGAAATCGTTGTACTTCTCCCGTTCTCGGGATAGGTTGGATTAGGGTCGAAGTAATCTCTAGTAATATTGGCATGGCCCTCCACTCTATCACGGTTGAGGTGTATGCATCTGAATTGTGATCCTCTCCCCGACCGCCGAATATCATCATTGAAGATTGTAAGTGCATCTAGTGCCCCTTAGTGATTTTGGTGTATTGAAGACTTATAGGTTAAGGATCTAATGTGTTTATGAGTGTACACAGGTCTATAAGTCCATGAGGAGTTTGATATTCACAGTGAAAGTCGACCCCTAAAAATGAAGTTCTTCGACTGAAGACTTTGGTATTCTGAAGACTTTCTGAAGACTTTGAAAGTGAAGAAATTGGTGTGACCTTGAAGACTTGGTATTCATTTGAGGAACATGAAGCGTGAAGACTTTTGTTTTCGTAGTTTCATTTTATTTTTCTTGAGTCATAGGAAACACCGTACTATTAAAGGGGGTCGAGGAAATACTAAGGAAAAATTTCCATGTGATGCTCAACTCAAATCCTACACCTACCAATCCCTTCGAGTAAAGCCATTGGAAATCTCATATAGTTCAGTCAATTTCTTCAGTGACAGAGACGCAGTTCTTCTGGTCGCTGAGGAATTTGTTCTCACTGAGGAGTTAGGAATTCGCCAGTTCGGATTGCCTACACAGTGAGGAACATGATAGCCCTGAGGAATTCAAACCTCAAATTTCCGACCGTTGCTGTGCTACGCGCCAGCTGTCCCAAAATATCTTATCCATCCAACGGTCATATCATTGAAGGGCATTTATGTCTTATCATGTCGGGCTGCTCCCTAGGCTATAAATAGCCGCCCCCTACAACCACTAGCTGATTGGCTGTTCCGAGAGAAACTGACACTTGTCAATTGAGAGCATCCCATCCTCCGAGGACTTTGAGCAAAAATCATCAATTGAGGAAAATCCAAAACCCAAACCCAAACACCTACAAACCCAAAGTGATTGAGCATCACTGAAGAGATTGATCCTGCGTGGTTCCGACGCTTGTTACCTTTGAAGACTGTGCTTCTTCCAGACGGTTAGGCGTCATGGTCTAGAGCATTCAAGAGGAATTGTGGATCGCCAAGTGACTGAGTTTGTGAAGGTTCGGAAGTCACCTGAAGACTTACCATGAGTGATTGGATGAGGTCTGTGTGACCTTAGTTCAAGGAGAATACGGTGAGGACTTGGTGTCCCGAGCTGCGTGCTCAGGACTGGGTGTCCGGGACTGTGTGTCCTCGAGTTTAAATACTCAGCCGCTCCAACCAGATGTACAACTGAGACAGCAGTTGGAACTGGTCTACCAAATCACTGTCTTCACCAAGCCAACTGGTTCTATTTCCTCAACACTTCCATTTCCTCATTACTGTGTTGTGTGCTTGTTCATATCTGTGTTTGAAGACTTTGACTGAAGACTTTCTCAATTTCCTCAGTTCAATTTCTTCAGTCTGTTTGTCTTCATCTTGTGCTATCCTGTGCTTACGCTTTCTGTACTCTGTGTTTGTCTTCATTTCATCATGATGATCATGCATGTATTCTGTCATGTTTACTTCTGAGTACTTATTCCGCTGCAAGTAGTTCTTCGCTAAGGAATTTCCTCACTAGCAAATTCCTCAGTGAAGAATTCATAAAAATCGCCTATTCACCCCCCCTCTAGTCGATATAACGCACTTTCAATTGGTATCAGAGCAAGGTACTCCCTTGTTCTGTGTGATTTTGGTTTAACCGCTTGGAGTTTTAGTTATGTCGACCACAGGTATGAAAAAAGTGACATGCCCTATCTTTGACGGTCACAAGTATCCCAAGTGGAAGGCCATGATGAAGAAGCGCCTCATGGCGATGAACAGCGAACTGTGGACCATCACTGAGATTGGTCTTACCGATCTGTGCAAGACGGCGGGAGCTGATGACATTCGCAAGTACACTCTTCTCAACCTCACGGCGAAGGACGTCATCTGCTCCTGTCTGTCTTAAAATCAGTTCAGGAACGTCATGCATCTCGATCATTCGAAGCTTATCTGGGACCGTCTCTCTGAGGTCTATGAAGGTCATCGAACCTGTCACGATCCTTGGTTTGAGGACTTCAAGGAATCTCTCAAGTCAATGACATTTGAACCAGAATCATCATCCTCCTCACCATGTCTTATGGCAAATGGTGAAAAGGTAACTGAGTGCTATCTGTCTGAATCCAGTGATGATGAATCTGGTGATGAATTTGGACCCAGTTATGTCAAACTTGCTTCTCTTGCTGCTAAACAACAAAGAGCTTTGGAAAAGGCTCACAACATGCTTAGTAAGAGCGATGATATGTTGGGTGAAGAAATGGATCAGTCAAAAGCTTTGGCTGAAAGTCTTCAGAGACTTCACTCTAAGTATGACTCCCTTCAAGATCAACATAACACTCTCTTATCTGATCATGAGAAGCTTTCTTATGAATATCTTCAAAGAAAGCAAGATCTTGAGAAGCTAAGAGTGAGTTATGAAGATCTTCAGAAGGAGCGCGATTCATTACTTGCTCAACAAATCAGCGCTGCTCAGGAAGAATTTGTTCCTCCATGTCTGAAATGCATTGAACGAGAATCTGCTAATTCCTCACCTGAATGTTCAAATGCTTCTAATGTTACAAATTCTTCACCTGCCTCTGCTATCACTAATTCCTCATCTAAGAACATTGCAAGTATCACTGACGATGCAGGGCTGAAGGAATTGTACATGACAGGCATGTACAAAAGCCTCAAAGGGCATCAGACTCTTTGTGATGTGCTTAAAAAGCAGATCCTCAACAGGAACCCTAGGAAAGAGGGTATTGCCTTTGAGAGGAAACTCAATGCTGATGGTACATATTGGAAGCCTGATCAGTACCCCAAAACCTCATGGGTTGCTGCAAAGGGACCTCCAGTTGATCCACCTAATTTATCTGGTTATACATGTGAATCTTCTCATTCTTCTGATGAGTCATTCGACTCCAACTATAAACTGTTCAAAAATCAAAATGGTGAAGTATTTGCTAGATATGTTGGCACTAACTGCAGGAACGGTTTCCCTATGAAGAAAATCTGGGTTCCCAAAAAGTGCCTTGAAAGTCTTCAGGTGAATGTCCTCATGACACCACCTGTGAAGAATAGGAACCCCGGATCAAATTCTTCATATGGACCAAATTCTTCATATGGATCCAAGTCCTCATACGGACCAAATTCCTCACGTGGATCAAATTCCTCATATGGATCAAAGTCCTCATATGAACATCATCGTGCTAACAACTCTGTTTCGCAGGGAAGAGCCAAGGGCTATGAATATGAGCATTATTCTTCTAATCATTATGTTCATAAGTCCTCGAAGAATTTCTCTGCTTATTCATATGCTTACCCTAATCCCTCTTATGTGAAACGAAATGGTTTGGCCTCTATGCCACCATTCTCATATGGAGCTCGTAGAGTGATGAACTCTTTGCCACCCCTTCAGATGTGGGTGGTGAAGAAAAAGAACTAATCTGTTATGCAGGGTCAAGTCTCCAGACGCACTGTAATGTCTGAAGAATTTGCTGGGGACCTGACAAAATGCCTAAAAGGACGCAGGCTAATCATGAAGAAATGAACTTTCATTTCACACGTCCTTCTACTGCTTTATATGTCTTACTGCTTGATGAAATTGATATGATGAATTGTGATATCATATTCTTCACTGATGAAGTATATGAGTTCGTAAGCTGCACTAATTCATCTGCAGGATGATCAACCCAAAGCCACCGAGTGGGTCCTTGATAGTGGATGTACAAATCACATGACTGGTGACAAGAATCTATTGATGGATGCTCCCTTATCGTCATCACATCTGAAGCATATCATTGTAACGCCCTCGATGCGGCTATATCTCCCACGTGTCGAAGCACGACTTAGAGGCATAACCGCATTGAAAGCAATGTCGCAAGTGAGGTAATCTTCACACAACCCATGTAATACATAAGGGAAAGAGATACATAGTTGGCTTACAGTCGCCACTTCACACAATACAAGAGTAAAGCATTACATCATACAGATACAATCAAGGTTCGACTACGGAACCAAAATAAAAGAAGACTACCCCAAAAGCTACACAGATCCCCGATCGACCCCAACTGGGCTCCACCACTGATCAACTAAAACGGAACAACACAATGAACAAGATCTTCATCGAGCTCCTCCTTGAGCTCGGGTGCGTCACCTGCACGGTTACATCGGCACCTGCGAACTGGTTTTGGAAGTATTTGTGAGTCACGGGGACTCAGCAATCTCACACCCGCGAGATCAAGACTATTTAAGCTTAAAGGTAGGACAGGGTAGTGAGGTGGAGCTGCAGCAAGCGACTAGCATATCTGGAGTCTAACATACGCAAATGAGAGCGAGAAGAGAAGGCAAAAGCACGGTCGAATAACTATGATTAAGAAGTGATCCTGAAACTACTTACGTCAAGCATAACTCCAACACCGTGTTCACTTCCCGGACTCCGCCGAGAAGAGACCATCACGGTTACACACGCGGTTGATGTATTTTAATTAAGATCAACTTCGAGTTTTCTACAACCGGACATTAACAAATTCCCATCTGCCACAAAACCGCTGGCACGGCTTTCGAAAGTTCAAACCCTGCAGGGGTGTCCCAACTTAGCCCATGATAAGCTCTCGCGATCAACGAAGGATATTCCTTCTCCCTGGGAAGACCCGATCAGTCTCGGAATCCCGGCTACAAGACATTTCGACAGTAATAAAACAATACCAGCAAAGCCGCCCGGATGTGCCGACAAATCCTGATAGGAGCTGCACATATCTCGGTCTCAGGGCACACCGGATGAGCCAGACGTCGGGTTGGCATACACCCTGATTTCCCAGGGGGCGCCGGACATCGCTCGGTTTGGACCAGCACTCGAAGGAGAACTGGCCTGGGTGGGCTAAAATAAAGATGACCCTCGGGCTCCGGAAACCCAAGGGAAATAAAAGGGCATAGGTGAGGCAAATGGTAAAACCAATGTTGGGCCTTGCTGGAGGAGTCTTATTCAAAGCAAACTGTCAAGGGGGTCCCATAAATCACCCGACCGCGTTAGGGACGCAAAATCCGGGAACATAATACCGATATGACGGAAACTAGGGCGGCAAGAGTGGAACAAAACACCAGGCATAAGGCCGAGCCTTCCACACTTTACCGAGTATATAGATGCATTATTAATATAAGAGATATTGTGATATCCCAACAAGTAAACGTGTTCCAACAAGGAACAAACTTCATCTTCACCTGCAACTAACAACGCTATAAGAGGGGCTGAGGAAAGCGGTAACATAGCCAAACAACGGTTTGCTAGGACAAGGTGGGTAAGAGGCTTGGTTTGACAATATGGGAGGCATGATAAGCAAGTGGTAGGTATCGCAGCATAGGCATAGCAAAAAAGCGAGCAACTAGCAAGCAAAGATAGAAGTGATTTCGAGGGTATGGTCATCTTGCCTGCAAGGTTCTCAGGGTTGTCGAAAGCTTGGTCCTCGTAAGCGTTCTCAACAGGTTCCTCGGTCACATACTCGTCTCCCGGCTCTACCCAAAAACAAGAACACAAGCAAAGGAACGACTATCAACCATGATGCAATGCGTAATCAACATGATGCAAAACATGGCATGATATGCGAGATGTGGTATGCAATGCATATGCATGCTCCGCAAGGAAAAGATGAACAAGGCATAATCTTGGCAAACCAAGTATGCCACTGGAAAGGTGAGGTGATTTCGGTTGAAATCGATATAAAGATCACCGGAATCGGATGCACGGTTTGCAAATGACAAGCAAAACAAGAATGACAAGATTCTGCCACTAACAGCATGATGCTACTTAGCAAGCAACAAGAAATTAAACTACTGCACCCAAACGTACCAGCAAATCATACGGCAGTAATCTACTCAAGATGCTTGACAAAAGATGAACACTGAGCTACGGTTAAATCACACTACAGCAGGTTCAAACAAGCATGGCAAAAGTGCAAAAGATAACAGGTTCACAGACTTAGTGAAAATTACAGCATGCCAGAAATTAACATCAGGATGACATGTTTAGAGCAAGGAAACAACATGCTACAGGAACACAATATAGCAAAACAAGGCACGGCATGAATCCACTCAAGGCATAGAACAAAAGTCCCTTACTGACCATGAGCCAAAAGGGATCAGAAAATATAATAGCACCCATGTCAATTAAGCAAATTTCGTTACAGGTTTCAGACTTTGCAGAAAACTGGACATGTCAAAAAACAGATAACAAGTAGGCATGTTCGTGAGCTCGATGCACTGACTACAGAGCATTGCATGATAAACTAAGCATACATTCATCAAGAAGACATGGTATAAAAGCTAGACATGGCAAGAATAACATCATATCCTGCAAGGATCAACTACAACAAGCTTGGCAAAATCGAATAACATGTAAACAATCTGCCAGTAACATTTCATAGCAAAAGTAGAGCTCGAATGACTCAAGCTATGGCACTCCATAATTACAAACAAAGGCATGGATGGATAGAGCAAATCCATATGTTCAAAACACCCTTACTGATCATGCTCAAAAGAGGCATAGATCTCTCTGAAACAACATGAACACATGGCATAAAATTAACAACAAGAAATAACTTAGTGAAATTACTAAGTCTCTGAAATCAGCAACATTATGTACCCTAGTTTGCATGCTTGTGCTAGTCACCACAAAGATCACAAAAATACATGGCATACACCCCTGGAAGGATAGCATGGCATATTTCAAAACACATGTAGAGCTCAAGTTCATAGGGTGCACACATCAATCATGGCAAAAATGACAAAAGTGCATCTACTGAAACAAATCCGAAACTAACATCACATAGCCCTCTTCTAACAGCATTTCGGGCATCAATATGAACTCAAATGAAAATGATGAGATGAGATGAAATGACGTACTCGTCGATACGAACAATTCGACATATTACACGCACGAAACGGAGAAGTATGCAGCAAGTTATGGCATGAACAAACGGGCACCAGAATGTAATTTATTACGGGACTTGGGGAAAATACTACCTAGGGTTCCAGATCCAGATCGGGATCCGGCGGGCCGAGGCGGCGGCGCGAGCTCGCCGGAGTTGCGGGGCGGCGCGGCGGCGAGGGAGGAGGCGCGGACGCGCGGGGAGCCGGCGGGGAGGCGAGGAGCGGCGCCGACGAGGGGGCGGCGGAGCGATGCGGCGACGGGCGCGGCGCGGCGGAGCGCGGGGCGGTGACGGCGGCGACGCTTGCCGGCGATGGGGCAGCGGGAGGAGGCGGCGGCGGCGCGGCAGGGAGCCGGTCGGGCCGGGAGGCGGCGGGGCGGCGGCGCCGCGATGGGCCGGGGAGGGCCCGCGGACGGGCTCGCGGGCCCGCGCGGTCGGCGGCGAGGGGAGAACGGCGGCGCGCCACGTGGCGTGAGGCGATTCGTCCGGTGCGCGGGCGGACGTGTCCGGCCGTCCGGATTTTGTCCGGCGGCAAAGAGGGAGCGGGGCTAGGGTTTGGTCTGCGGGATTTTCGGGGGAGGCCACTTATTTATAGGTAGGAGGAGCTAGGAAGCTCCAAATGGAGTGCGGTTTTCGGCCACGCGATTGTGATCGAATGGCGATGGACATGGGAGTGACTTAGGTGGGTTATTGGGCTGTTTTGAAGGGGTTTTCGGCTGCAACACACACGAGGCCTTCGCGGTTACCCGGTTAACCGTTGGAGTATCAAACGGACTCCAAATGGCACGAAACTTGACAGGCGGTCTACCGGTGCTATACCAAGGCCACATGTCAAACCTCGTTCCATTCCGAGAAAGTTTAATACCCGCTCACGGAAAGAGGCAAAAGGGGGCGCCGGGGGACATAGGAGTGCCGGATAGCAAAACGGACAACGGGGAAAAGGCTCGGATGCATAAGACGAACACGTATGCGAATGCGATGCACATGATGACATGACATGAAATTCATGACAAGGACAAAATGCAAAATGAAGGGAAACCCAACCACAGAGGGAATAACATATCACATTGCCGAAAATGGCAAGAGTTGGAGTCACAAATATGGCAAGTTACATCCGGGGTGTTACAATCATCTTCGCTGACAAAAGCAAAAGTCAGGTATTGGGTCTAGGTAAGGTTGCTATCGCAAAGGATCGACACATGGACAAAGTCATGCTTGTTGAGTCCTTAGGATACAACCTTATGTCTGTCTCAATGCTTTGTGATCTTGACATGGTTGTTGTCTTTGGCAAGTATCGTTGTGTTGTGATTATGGAAGCTGACAAATCCAAAGTCTTTGAAGGCTTTAGCAGAGGAGACTTGTATATTGTTGATTTCTCTGTAGATTCACAACCAGCCGTGTGCCTACTTGCAAAAGCTTCAGAAGGATGGCTATGGCATCGACGACTTGGTCATGCAGGCATGATGAATTTGCACACTCTTGCAAAGAAGAAGCATGTCATTGGCATTGAGAATGTCAAATTCCTCAAGGATCACTTATGCGGTGCCTGTGAAGCTGGAAAGATGACGAAGGCCAAGCATCCAGCAAAGACCATCATGACCACTACTCGACCATTTGAATTACTTCACATGGATCTCTTCGGTCCTAATCACTATTCCTCTGTTTCAAATGAAGCATCTCAATATGGCTTTGTTATTGTTGATGATTACTCTTGTTACACATGGGTACACCTTGTCTCTTACAAACATGAAGTGCAGGAAGTCTTCAAACGATTTTCCTCGAGGGCTGTACTGACCAACGTTATAGTGATGAATTTGCCTATATGATGAGTGAAGAATATCAAATGTCTATGATAGGAGAGTTGAAATTCTTCCTAGGTCTTCAAATTCGTCAACAGCGCAATGGCATATTCATATCTCAGGAGAAATACCTCAAGGAGGTCCTGAAGAAATTCATATCATGTGTTGAAGGGCGACATTTCTATTGAGCATGTGAAGACTGAAGAACAGCTAGCTGATATCTTCACTTAGCCCTTGGATGAGAAGAGATTTAGCAAGTTGCGGTGTGAGCTAAATATCTTAGAGTCTTCGAATGTACTATGAAAAGGCACTCATCCTAACACTTATGCAAAATTGATGACTTAGATGTCCAACACATGAAGAAACGTTTTTCTTCAATCAATGAAGAATAACACTCTAAGTGTGAAGAAATTAATGAAGAATTTGATTCTCAGAACCCTACGACAATCGTACTCTGTGTCTGAAATCATCATTCTTATACGGTGGGTCACGCCACCACAAAAGTTGAAAATCTTCAATTTGAGTTTTTCCTCAACTTCTGAAATTCCTCAGTTGTTCAAATTATTCAACTTGCAAAATCTTCAATTGTGCTGTTGTTTTTCTTCATTGGCTATATATATATATATATATATATATATATATATATATATATATATATATATATATATATATATATATATATATATATATATATATATATATATATGAGTTTATGTCCTCTACAGCATTCACTTATAGCTATTTCTTCAAGTTGGTCTTTCTGCTAAGTGAATGTGATCGGACCCTTCCCCTCTATGCTATACTCAATCCAATCTGTTCACAAATTCTTCATGTGCGTTCTATTTGAAACTCGTTCAAAATCTTCACTGTGTCCTTGTCAGCTGAAGAAATTGCGGGAACGTTAAAACTGATCTTATCCAAATTTTCGGTTTTGCCGCTCAAACCGTTCCGCATCCCATGATGCATTATTTTACTCACCCACGATCTTACATGATCTCCACTACATAGTACGTGGGTGACACATGTCGTGATAAGGAGAATGGTCAGGGGCACGTTCGTCCTAAATCTTCGGGCGAACAGTTTTTCACTGCCTCTATAAATACCCCTCTCCCCTTCCTCACTTCTTTTACTCCGCTCGATCTCTCTCTCCCGCTCGAGCTTCTCAAACCCTAGCACCGCCGCTACTCCATCGTCGCCGGTGAGGAAGAGCTTCACTGCCTCGACCTCGTCGCCGTCGTACTCGCGCCGACCGCGGAAATATTCACCTCCGCCGCCGCCGTAGACGTCTTCCTCCGCCGAGTTAGGTCGTGGAAGATCTACATCGACGAACCTCACTGTTTCATCTCACTGTTCGTTGTGTTCTTCGTTCAGGGTAATTAAAAGTTACTTTTACTGCCCTCTTTGATTCGAAACTTTTCTACAAAATCTTCAAAGGTGTTTTATTCTTCAAATCCTCACACACAAAACACCTCACATGTTATCTGTTCTTGATTCATTTCCCTAAGCATCATTTTCTTCAATATTCCTCAATTGTGTGGATCTTCGATCTATACAACTCTGGAACCTAAGACAAAGCACGCTTAGTGAAATTCTTCAAGACACATCTGGTCAAATTCCTCAAACTTGTTCTTTTTGAAAAACCCTCTGAGAACGCATATGACCTCTCCAAATTCCTTGCAACTATACTCTGTTCACAGGTACACATGTTCGCTGCTTAATCATTAGGTTCTCATCAACTTAACTCGTTTACAGCGTTCCTCGAAGAAAAACTGCATACTTATTCAGAGAATTCAATTGTTCGAATCCTCAACTGAAGAAAATGGTTGATGGTAAAAGGCCACAGAAAGGAGGAAAGGAGCCTGAGGTCATGACTGCATTTGAAATCCCTGAGGATATATATACTGAGTACTGCACGCCTGATGAAGCCAAGTTTGGCAAAGAGACCAAAAATCAGCGCAAGGTGCGCATTCAGAAGATAGAACGGAGATGGGCACGTGAATGGAGGGATTACAGATACGTCACTCCAAAGTACATGAAGAAATTCGCACTGAATCCTCCATGCCCAAGAGCCCCATTGGCACGTGGCCAAGTGGCTGATCCCACTAGCATCAAACGCGGTGAGGATTTTTGATACGTCTCCAACGTATCTATAATTTTTGATTGCTCCATGCTACTTTATCTACTGTTTTAGGCAATATTGGGCTTTATTATCCACTTTTATATTATTTTTGGGACTAACCTATTAACCGGAGGCCCAGCCCAGATTTGCTGTTTTATACCTATTTCAGTATTTCGAGGAAAAGGAATATCAGACGGAGTCAAAACGGAACGAAATCAACTAGAGAAGTTATTTTTGGAAGGAAACTCACCTGATGGACTTGGACCCCACGTCAGAAGAGCCACGAGGCGGTCACGAGGGTGGAGGGCGCGCCCTCCCCCCTGGGTGCGCCCCCCTGCCTCGTGGGGCCATCGTAGCTCCACCGACGTTCCCCCTTCACCCATATATACCGTCGTAGCCTAAAACTTCCAGAGAAGAAGATGGATCGGGAGTTCCGCCGCCGCAAGCCTCCAGAACCACCAAAAACCAATCGGGACCCCTTTCCGGTACCCTGCCGGAGGGGGGATCCATCTCCGGTGGCCATCTTCATCATCCCGGCGCTCTCCATGAGGAGGAGGGAGTAGTTCACCCTCAGGGCTGAGGGTATGTACCAGTAGCTATGTGTTTGATCTCTCTCTCTCTCGTGTTCTCTCTCGTGTTCCTCTATGGCACGATCTTGATGTGTCCCGAGCTTTGCTATTGTAGTTTGATCTTATGATGTTTCTCCCCCACTACTCCTTTATGATGAATTGAGTTTCCCCTTTTAAAGTAATCTTATCGGATTGAGTCTTTATGAGAACACTTGATGTATGTCTTGGTGATCAACTTGCGGGTTTCGTGACATTGGGAACCTATGCATAGGGGTTGGCACACGTTCTTGATTCTCCGGTAGAAACTTTGGGGCGCTCTTTGAAGTATGTTTATGTTGGTTGGATAAATCTGAGATTGTGTGATGCATATCGTATAATCATGCCCACGGATACTTGAGGTGACAATGGAGTATCTAGGTGACATTAGGGTTTTGGTTGATTTGTATCTTAAGGTGTTATTCTAGTAAAAACTCCAGGGTTGTTTGTGACACTTATAGGAATAGCCCAACGGATTGATTTGAAAGAATAACTTTGTGGTGGTTTCGTACCCGACCATAATCTCTACGTTTGTTCTCCGCTATTAGTGGCTTTGGAGTGACTCTTTGTTGCATGTTGCGGGCTTGTCATATGTTCTATCTATGTTATTATTGTTGAGAGAACTTGCACTAGCGAAAGTATGAACCCTAGGCCTTGTTTCCTATCATTGCAATACCGTTTACGCTCACTTTTACCACTTGTTACCTTGCTGTTTTTATATTTTCAGTTTACAAAAACCTATATCTTCTATCCATATTGCACTTGTATCACCATCTCTTCGCCGAACTAGTGCACCTATACAATTTACCATTGTATTCGGTGTGTTGGGGACACAAGAGACTCTTTGTTATTTGGTTGTAGGGTTGCTTGAGAGAGACCATCTTCATCCTCACGCCTCCTACGGATTGATAAACCTTAGGTCATCCACTTGAGGGAAATTTGCTACTGTCCTACAAACCTGTGCACTTGCAGGCCCAACAACGTCTACAAGAAGAAGGTTGTGTAGTAGACATCAAGCTCTTTTCTGGCGCCGTTGCCGGGGAGGCTAGGTAATGAGGGGGAGCCTTCTATTCAACCAATCTCATTAATAAGGAGCTCCAAAAAGAGGATTGAACCCACACATGATGTGGTGAAGAAGAAGAAAAGAAAAAGGAAGAGAGGTAAAAAGGTATCTCTCCCCAATAAAGTTGCTCCTATTATTGTTGTGCCTCATGAAAATGATACACTTGATGATGACCTTGTTATGCCTATTGCTTGTTGTGATGATTATGATTGGTAAGATAATGATACTTCTTATGATCTTGAAAATCTTTTTGGCACTTGCTTGGAAGAATATAATAATTGCTATACTATTGGTGCTACCCATGCTATTAATGATGAGAGTGATTATGCTTATGATACGAAAAGGCCCAAGCTTGGGGAAGCTATGTTTGATGAGGATGACATATTTGAGAATATATTTTCTGCAATTAATGTTTGTCCCAAGCTTGGGGATGCTATGTTCAATAATGATGATATTTTTAGCCTCTCAAGTTTTGATATGCAAAGTAGTTATGATGATAGCATGCCTTTTACCTATGATGATTATATTTATGAAAGTGGGTTTGGAAGAGTGTCAACTTTAGGAAGTAGTGATCCCACTATTTTGGAGGATGTTGAATCTTATAATATTTATGAAAGTGGATTTGGAGAGGTCATGACTTTATTTAGTGATGTATCCACTATTTTGGAAGAGGTTTCAATCAATTATGATGAGAATAAAGTTGCTACCTATGACGATGATTGTGATAAAACTTATGCTATAAAGAGTAGTGATGATTATATTTATAAAAATTGTCATGATTATGAGTACCCTTTCTCTGAACATTACTCCTTTAATGTGGAAACAATTTATAATATTCAAGTCTCTTATGATACTCCCACTATTCCGAATGAGAAGAATTTTGCTTATGTGGAGAGTAATAAAATTTCTATGCTTGTAGATCATGAAAAGAATGCTTTAGGTGCTGGTTATATTGTTGAATTAATTCATGATGCTACTGAAAATTATTATGAGGGAGGAATATATGCTTGTAGGAATATCAATAATGTGAATTTTCCTCTCTATGTGCTTAAAATCTTGATGTTATGCTTGTTTTACCTTCCTATGCAAGTTGATTCTTGTTCCCATAAGTTGTTTGCTCACAAACTCCCTATGCATAGGAAGTGGGTTAGACTTAAATGTGTTAGTCATATTCTTCATGATTCTCTCTTTATGTTTCAATTCTTATCTTTTATGTGAGCATCATTGAAATCATCATGCCTAGCTAGGGGCGTTAAACGATAGCGCTTGTTGGGAGGCAACCCAATTTTATTTTAGTTTCTTTCTTTTTTATTCTGTTTAGGAATAGATAATCCATATAGCCTCTGCTTAGATGTGGTTTTATGTTTTAATTAGTGTTTGTGCCAAGTAGAACCTTTGGGAAGACTTGGGTGAAGTCTTTATGATCATGCTGTAAAAAACAGAAAAATTAGCGCTCACGAGATTAGCTAGAACTTTTTACTGCAGAGTGCTATTTAGTTGATTATTTTTGCAGATGATTACTAGACAAATTCCTCAGGTAGACCAATTTATTTTAGAATTTTTGGAGTTCTAAAAGTTTGCATTAGTTACAGATTACTAGAGACTGTTCTGTTTTTGACAGATTCTGTTTTCATTGTGTTGTTTGCGTATTTTGATGAATATATGGCTAGTAAAATAGTTTATAAATCATAGAGAAGGTGGAATACAGTAGGTTTAACACTAATATAAATAAAGAATGAGTTTATTACAGTACCTTGAAGTGGTGTTTTTTTTTCTTTCGCTAACGGAGCTCACGAGTTTTCTGTTAAGTTTTGTGTTGTGAAGTTTTCAAGTTTTGGGTAAGGCTTCGATGGACTATGGAATAAGGAGTGGCAAGAGCCTAAGCTTGGGGATGCCCCGGATGGCATCCCCTCTTTCGTCTTCGTTCATCGGTAACTTTACTTGGAGCTATATTTTTATTCACCACATGATATGTGTTTTGCTTGGAGCATCATTTTATTTTCTTTAGCTTTGCTTGTTGTTTGAATAAAATTCCAAGATCTGAAATTTTTAAATGAGAGAGAGTCTTCACATAGTTGCATAATAATTATTTAGCTACTCATTGATCTTCACTTATATCTTGTTGGAGTAGTGTCATTTGCTCTAGTGCTTCACTTATATCTTTTAGAGCACAATGGTGGTTTTATTTTGAAGAAATAGATGAACTCTCATGCTTCACTTAGATTATTTTGAGAGTCTTAAATAGCATGGTAATTTGCTTAAAATCCTAATATGCTAAGCATAAAAGATTTGTAAGAATTCTTATGAGTGTGTTGAATACTAAGAGAAGTTTGATGATTGATGATTGTTTTGAGATATGGAGGTAGTGATATCAAAGTTGTGCTAGTTGAGTAGTTGTGAATTTGAGAAATGCTTGCGTTGAAGTTTGCAAGTCCCGTAGCATGCACGTATGGTAAACGTTATGTAACAAATTTGAAACATGAGGTGTTATTTGATTGTCCTCCTTATGAGTGGCGGTCGGGGACGAGCGATGGTCTTTTCCTACCAATCTATCCCCCTAGGAGCATGCTCGTAGTGCTTTGGTTTTTGATGGCTTGTAGATTTTTGCAATAAGTATATGAGTTCTTTATGACTAATGTTGAGTCCATGGATTATACGCACTCTCACCCTTCCATCATTGCTAGCCTCTACGGTACCGTGCATTGCCCTTTCTCACACTGAGAGTTGGTGCAAACTTCGCCGGTGCATCCAAACCCCGTGATATGATACGCTCTTTCACACATAAACCTCCTTATATCTTCCTCAAAACAGCCACCATACCTACCTATCATGGCATTTCCATAGCCATTCCGAGATATATTGCCATGCAACTTTCCACCGTTCCATTTATTATGACACGCTCCATCATTGTCATATTGCTAGCATGATCATGTAGTTGACATCGTATTTGTGGCAAAGCCACCGTTCATAATTATTTCATACATGTCACTCTTGATTCATTGCATATCCCGGTACACCGCCGGAGGCATTCATATAGAGTCATACTTTTTTCTAGTATCAAGTTGTAATCATTGAGTTGTAAATAAATAGATGTGTGATGATCATCATTCAATAGAACATTGTCCCAAAAAAAGATAAAGGCCAAATAAAAAAAAGAAGGCCAAAAAAAAACAGAAAAAAAGAAAAAAAAGAAAATAAAAAGGGGCAATGCTACTATCCTTTTACCACACTTGTGCTTCAAATTAGCACCATGTTCTTCATATAGCGAGTCTCCTATGTTGTGCTTCAAAGTAGCACCATAGTCTTCATGATAGAGAGTCTCTTGTTTTGTCACTTTGATATACTAGTGGGAACTTTTCATTATAGAACTTGGCTTGTATATTCCAATGATGGGCCTCCTCAAGTGCCCTAGGTCTTCGTGAGCAAGCAAGTTGGATGCACACCCACTAGTTTCTTTTGTTGAGCTTTCATACATTTATAGCTCTAGTGCATCCGTTGCATGGCAATCCCTACTCCTCGCATTTAACATCAATCGATGGGCATATCCATAGCCCATTGATTAGCCTCGTTGATGTGAGACTTTCTCCTTTTTTGTCTTCTCCACATAACCCCCATCATCATATTCTATTCCACCCATAGTGCTATATCCATGGCTCGCTCTCATGTATTGCGTGAAGGTTTATAAGTTTGAGATTATTAAAGTATGAAACAATTGCTTGGCTTGTCATCGGGGTTGTGCATGATGAGAGCATCCTTGTGTGACGAAAATGGAGCATGACTAAACTATATGATTTTGTAGGGATGAACTTTCTTTGGCCATGTTATTTTGAGAAGACATAATTGCTTAGTTAGTATGCTTGAAGTATTATTATTATTATGTCAATATAAACTTTTGTCTTGAATCTTTCGGATCTGAATATTTATATCACAAGTAAGAAGAATTACATTGAAATTATGCCAAAGTATAACTCCGCATCAAAAATTCTTCTTTTTATCATTTACCTACTCGAGGACGAGTAGGAATTAAACTTGGGGATGCTTGATACGTCTCCAACGTATCTATAATTTTTTATTACTCCATGCTACTTTATCTACTGTTTTAGGCAATATTGGGATTTATTATCCACTTTTATATTTTTTTGGGACTAACCTATTAACCGGAGGCCCAACCCAGATTTGTTGTTTTATACCTATTTCAGTATTTCGAGGAAAAGGAATATCAGACGGAGTCAAAACGGAACGAAATCAACTAGAGAAGTTATTTTTGGAAGGAAACTCACCTGATGGACTTGGACCCCACGTCAGAAGAGCCACGAGGCGGTCACGAGGGTGGAGGGCGCGCCCTCCCCCCTAGGCGCGCCCCCCTGCCTCGTGGGGCCACCGTAGCTCCACCGACGTTCCCCCTTCACCCATATATACCGTCATACCCTAAAACTTCCAGAGAAGAAGATGGATCGGGAGTTCCGCCGCCGCAAGCCTCCAGATCCACCAAAAACCAATGGGGACCCCTTTCCAGTACCCTGCCGGAGGGGGGATCCATCTCCGGTGGCCATCTTCATCATCCCGGCGCTCTCCATGACGAGGAGGGAGTAGTTCACCCTCGGGGCTGAGGGTATGTACCAGTAGCTATGTGTTTGATCTCTCTCTCTCTCTCTCTCTCTCTCTCTCTCTCTCTCTCGTGTTCTCTCTCGTGTTCCTCTATGGCACGATCTTGATGTATCCTGAGCTTTTCTATTGTAGTTGCATCTTATGATGTTTCTCCCCCTCTACTCCTTTGTGATGAATTGAGTTTCCCCTTTTGAAGTAATCTTATCAGATTGAGTCTTTATTAGAACACTTGATGTATGTCTTGGTGATCAACTTGCGGGTTTCGTGACATTGGGAACCTATGCATAGGGGTTCGCACACGTTCTTGATTCTCCGGTAGAAACTTTGGGGCGCTCTTTGAAGTACTTTTATGTTGGTTGGATAAATCTGAGATTGTGTGATGCATATCGTATAATCATGCCCACGGATACGTGAGGTGACAATGGAGTATCTAGGTGACATTAGGGTTTTGGTTGATTTGTATCTTAAGGTGTTATTCTAGTACAAACTCCAGGGTTGTTTGTGACACTTATAGGAATAGCCCAACGGATTGATTTGAAAGAATAACTTTGTGGTGGTTTCGTACCTGACCATAATCTCTATGTTTGTTCTCCGCTATTAGTGGCTTTGGAGTGACTCTTTGTTGCATGTTGCGGGCTTGTCATATGTTCTATCTATGTTATTATTGTTGAGAGAACTTGCACTAGCGAAAGTATGAACCCTAGGCCTTGTTTCCTATCATTGCAATACCGTTTACGCCCACTTTTACCACTTGTTACCATGCTGTTTTTATATTTTCAGTTTACAAAAACCTATATCTTCTATCCATATTGCACTTGTATCACCATCTCTTCGCCGAACTAGTACACCTATACAATTTACCATTGTATTCGGTGTGTTGGGGACACAAGAGACTCTTTGTTATTTGGTTGCAGGGTTGCTTGAGAGAGACCATCTTCATCCTCACGCCTCCTACGGACTGATAAACCTTAGGTCATCCACTTGAGGGAAATTTGCTACTGTCCTACAAACCTGTGCACTTACAGGCCCAACAACGTCTACAAGAAGAAGGTTGTGTAGTAGACATCAATTTTCCTGAAGAATGGGCCAAGCACCAAGCCAAATTGGCAAGACAAGCCAAAGAAGCAGTGAGGAAATTCAATGAAGATTCTGCTGCTGCTGCTGCCACTGAGGCCTCTGTCAAGCCTAGGAAATCAATGCTTAAGAAGCCCGCTCGAAAACCAAGTGCTTCACCAACAATGCCCTCACGGCCAAGTTCCTCAGCTGCGCCCTCACGGCCAGAAAATTGAAAATCTTCAAGGCAAATTCCTCAAGCTGCCCCTGCTCCTCCAAAATGCTCAGCACCTCCTCCAAAGTCTTCAGCTGTTCTGCCAAAGTCCTCAGCACCTGCGCATCTTGCCACGTGTCAAAGGACTATAGGCATCTCTATTGCCTCTGGTCTCAGCAAGTTCCTCAGCTGGACCCTCTCTGCTGAAGAAAAAGGCTACTGCTGGACGCGGTACTCGCCCAAGTCCTGAGAAGAAGCTGGTAGTCTTCAATGTACCATCTGACGAAGATGAAGCTGATGAAGAAGAACTTGCAGAAATCATCAGGGACTGACAAGAAAGGGCCGCTACAGCCAAAGGCACACCTATGCCGCTGCTGTTGGATCCAAGTGCGATCCTCGATTACATTGATGTCTGGCATAAGGATCCCAACACACCTATGCCTGACTTCAAGCTGACACCTAGCCAAAGTCACATGTTGACTCACTTCATCCAAGAGGAGAAGTGGAAATATGATAGGGCCAGAGAGATCAAGAAATCGCAGTACAGAAAAGAGAAACTGCTGGAAAAAATGTTGTCAAAATGACAACTGAAGAACTTATCAAGATGCAGGCTGAAATCAAAGCCCTCAGCGACAACTTCAACTCATACTATGCTGATTGGCAAGGAGCCAAAGTCAGATTTGTGAGACTGACTGAAACTTTCACCAATGTTGCAGCTCCAATGCAACAAGAAGTACCTCAAGCTGAAGCTTCTGCTCAGCCAACTGAAGAAAATGCCAGCACCGCTGATGATTTTCAGGCTGCTGAAGAAAACGCCAGTTCCATGGCTGATGACTCCATTCCAGCCGCTGAAGAAATTGCCAGGGCATCCACTAGTGGTGCGCCTGAAGAAAATGAAGAAGTCAGGGCAACTGCATTAGTTGCGCATGAGGAAATTCAACCAGATTCCTCAGCTCCACCTGCACCTACACCAACTCCTGTCCTTCCATCTGCATCAGATGTGAAGAAGACCAAGGCTATAGAGCGAGTTGTAGTGAAGAAAAGGAAAGCATCAAGTGCTTCAGAATCTTCAGCTCCAAAGAAGATAAAGCCGATGACCAGCTCGTTTGACAATCCAATTGATGCTGTTCCGATCTCAACCATGCCATCGAAGGACCTTGTTCCTTTTGATGAAGAATATGTGATCCCAAGCGGATCTGATGAAGAAACTCCATCTGCTGCTTCGTCAGAGCAGATTGATGAAGAAATTGAAGTGGATGCAATCCCTTCAACCCCAGTGGTCTCATCACCAATGCCTCAGTTTACAGCTGAAGAGGCTGGTGTTGAAGAATTGGAAGATGAAGATGTGGACATTGGAAGCACAACTCCAGTGATGAATGACGACTTTTGGGAAAGTCAGCATCCCAATTCTCCACTCTTCACCCCACTACAGCAAATCCCTCACTCTCCTGCACCAACAGTTCAATTGGGCTCTGAAGAAACTCATCCCACTACATCTGTGCATGAAGAAATTCCAGCCACTAGTGCTGAAGAAACTACTGCTGCTGCTGAAAATTTGACTACACCTGAGGAAGAACCTGAAATTCCTCAGCCTGAAGAACCTGAGATCGCGATTCCTGAGGTAGTGATGCAACTCACTGACACTCCTCTGCCCAAGCCAAAGGATCCGTTCTCAAGGAAGCAAAAGTTCAAGGCTGAAGAATTCTTTGGCGAGCACGTGTTCTTCACAGAGTATAATCCATATGACTCTGCTCGCATAAGAAAGAGGCGTTTCTGGACTGCAAGTCAAGCTAACTTCTATTCCTCAGTGGTGTTCAACAAAGACAAAGTCTTCGACCATGCACATATTCCTCACGTGGATATGGAGTCCATGTCGTGCTTCACGCCAGTCCTCAGTGTTCTTTATGATGCTGTACTACTCAATTTCTGCACTGACATCTGTGATTGGAATGAAGAACTCATTCTTCAATTCTACGCAATGCTGCACATCACCGGCAACTCTGACGATGTGAATTCATTGGTTCTGGACTGGATGACAGAAAATACTCATTACAAGGCACCAGCGACTGAATTGCTTCGTGCCCTTCCTCTAAGTCCTCCCCTTGAAGATGCAAGATGTGTTTACAACGAACCTGAGCTTTCAAATCACTACATGCAAGTGCTGATGAAACCTTTGAAGCCAGGGCAGGCCCCACGAACCAAATTCCTTGTCAAGGAATTGTTGTATGTGCCTCGGACTGTCTATCGCATTCTGACGAAGACAATGAGTCCCATCGAAGGCCACGATTCTAATGATGAAGAAGTCGTTGGCATCATGAAGAACATGCTTTTCAACATCATTCATGGTGTGCCCGTCAACTTCCATGATTTCTTCATGAGGACTCTGGCCAACATTGCTATGTCACCATTTGAGCTGAAGCCTTATGCGCCATGGATTATGAGATTCATCAGGACAAGGTCTTCACTCAATTACAAAGCTGAAACTCTGAACCACTCCAGCTACTTGCCCCCTATTGAATTCCTCAAAAGGACATTTTCCTTAGCTGAAGAAAAGGGCAAGGCCACTGCTGTGATAGATGAAGGCATTCGTCCATTGGATGGTCAATTTCGCAAGGCTGCATCTTATTCCACCAATGATGACTCTGCCACACATGACACTGCCGCCAACAATGCCAAGCCAAATCCTCAAGCCACAACACCCAGGGTGATGACTGATCGTGAGTTACTCCTCAGTCTTCATCAAAAGGTTGATCGCAATCACAAATGGGTCAAGCGTCAGTTTGGTTTAATTCTTCACAACATGCCTGCAACCCATAATGCAGTGAAGAAAAACCACTACTACCTTCATGAAACCCTCAACCGTACCTGGGCTGTTCTGTCTCAAGTTTACAGCGCTGATGATTTGAAGCAAATGGGTCTCAAAGAAGAGTTTGACTGGTCTGCACCTCCTCCGAAGAAATACAAGAAGGTCAAGGTTCCTTCTTTGGTGGCCAGCTCATATTCTTCATCGCGTGAGACTGATGAAAATGAAGACTTGGACTACACTGCGGCAGGCCCTACTTCAACAACCGACCCCAACAACGCTGGCGCTCCTTCATCAACTTGATTATCTTCAAGAGCGTTAGTCCTCAGTTTCGATCCTTTTGGTCATTTGATGACAAAGGGGGAGAAATTTGAGTTAGTCTTCAAGCGGGTCTATTATATCGGTTTTTTTTTGCTAAATTACAACTCTCGTTCTTCTGAAACTTTATTGGATCGAGTTGTAATCTTAAACCCGATGGTGCTCTAATACTTTTGTTGCACTGTGCTCTGATACTTTTGTTGCATTGTGCTTTGATACTTTTAATGCACTATTCGGCATGTTTATTCCTCGTTAATATTATTGCACGCATGCTGAATTACATCAGGCACCATATTTCATCATGCATTTCAAATTCTTCATATTATATATCAAATGCGTGTATGAATTATAAGATATAGGGGGAGATCACCATGATTCAACTCTTCAAGTGTGCATTGCTTCAAAAGCAAATTCCTCACTATGCACAACTTCAGGGGGAGTTCTTCTATATCTTGTAATCAAATTCCTCAGTATCATTATTTACACTTCATATGTTTATCCCCGTTGAAAACTTAACCTATATTGTCATCAATCACCAAAAAGGGGGAGATTGTAAGTGCATCTAGTGCCCCTTAGTGATTTTGGTGTATTGAAGACTTATAGGTTAAGGATCTAATGTGTTTATGAGTGTACACAGGTCTATAAGTCTACGAGGAGTTTGATATTTACAGAGAAAGTCGGCCCCTAAAAATGAAGTTTTTCAACTGAAGACTTTGAAAGTGAAGAAATTGGTGTGACCTTGAGGACTTGGTTATCATTTGAGGAACCTGAAGCGTGAAGACTTTTGTTTTCGTAGTTTCATTTTCTCTTTCTTGAGTAATAGGAAACACCGTACTGTTAAAGGGGGTCGAGGAAATACTAAGGAGAAAATCTCCATGTGATGCTCAACTCAAATCCTACACCTACCAATCCCTTCGAGTGAAGCCATTGGAAATCTCATATAGTTCAGTCAATTTCTTCAGTGACAGAGACGCAGTTCTTCTTGTCACTGAGGACTTTGCTCTGACTGAGGAGTTAGGAATTCACCAGTGTGAATTACCTACACTGTGAGGAACATGATAGCCCTGAGGAATTTGAACCTCAAATTTCCGACCGTTGCTGTGCTACGCGCCAGCTGTCCCAAAATATCTTATCCAACGGTCATATCATTGAAGGGCATTTATGTCTTATCATGTCGGGCTGCTCCCTAGGCTATAAATAGCCGCCCCCTACAACCACTAGCTGGTTGGCTGCTCCGAGAGAACTTGACACTTGTCATTTGAGAGCAACCCATCCTCCGAGGACTTTGAGCGAAAATCATCAAGTGAGGAAAATCCAAACCCGAACCCAAAACACCTACAAACCCAAAGTGATTGAGCATCACTGAAGAGATTGATCCTGCGTGGATCCGACACTTGTTACCTTTGAAGACTATGCTTCTTCCAGACGGTTAAGCGTCAAGGTCTAGAGCATCCAAGAGGAATTGTGGATCGCCGAGTGACCGAGTTTGTGAAGGTTCGGAAGTCACCTGAAGACTTACCATGAATGATTGGGCGAGGACTGTGTGTCCTTAGCTCAAGGAGAATACGGTGAGGACTGTGTGTCCAGGATTGGGTGTCCTCGAGTTTAAATACTCAGCCGATCCAACCAGATGTACAACTGAGACAGCAGTTGGAACTGGTATACCAAATCATTGTCTTCACCAAGACAAACACAGGACCAAGCTCCAACTGTTGTCTCAGTTGTACATCTGGTTGGAGCGGCTGAGTATTTATACTCGAGGACACCCAGTCCCGGACACACAGTCCTCACCGTATTCTCCTTGATCTAAGGACACACAGTCCTCGCCCAATCACTCGTGGTAAGTCTTCAAGTGACTTCCGGACCTTCACAAACTCGGTCACTCAGCGATCCACAATTCCTCTTGGATGCTCTAGACCTTGATGCCTAACCGTCTGGAAGAAGCGCAGTCTTCAAAGGTAACAAGCGTCGGATCCATGCAGGATCAATCTCTTCAGTGATGCTTAATCACTTTGGGTTTGTAGGTGTTTTGGGTTCGGGTTTGGATTTTCCTCACTTGATGATTTTCGCTCAAAGTCCTCGGAGGATGGGTTGCTCTCAAATGACAAGTGTCAAGTTCTCTTGGAGCAGCCAACCATCTAGTGGTTGTAGGGGGCAGCTATTTATAGCCTAGGGAGCAGCCCAACATGATAAGACATAAATGCCCTTCAATGATATGACCGTTGGATAAGATATTTTGGGACAGATGGCGCGTAGCACAGCAACGGTCGGAAATTTGAGGTTCAAATTCCTCAGGGCTATCATGTTCCTCACTGTGTAGGTAATTCGCACTGGCGAATTCCTAACTCCTCAGTCAGAGCAAAGTCCTCAGTGACCAGAAGAACTGCGTCTCTGTCACTGAAGAAATTGACTGAACTATATGAGATTTCCAATGGCTTCACTCGAAGGGATTGGTAGATGTAGGATTTGAGTTGAGCATCACTTGGAAGTTTTCTCCTTAGTATTTCCTCGACCCCCTTTAACAGTACGGTGTTTCCTATGACTCAAGAAAGAAGAAATGAAACTACGAAAACAAAAGTCTTCACGCTTCATGTTCCTCGAATGAATACCAAGTCTTCAAGGTCACACCAATTTCTTCACTTTCAAAGTCTTCAGAAAGTCTTCGGTATATCAAAGTCTTCAGTCGAAGAACTTCATTTTTAGGGGTCGACTTTATCTGTAAATATCAAACTCCTCATAGACTTATAGACTTGTGTACACTCATAAACACATTAGATCCTTAACCTATAAGTCTTCAATACACCAAAATCACTAAAGGGCACTAGATGCACTTACAATCTCCCCCTTTTTGGTGATTGATGACAATATGGGTTAAGTTTTCAATGGGGATAGACATATGAAGTGTAAATACTGATATTGAGGAATTTGATTGCAAGATATAGAAGAACTCCCCCTGAAGTTGTGCATAGTGAGGAATTTGCTTTTGAAGCAATGCACACTTGAAGAGTTGAATCATGGGAATCTCCCCCTATATCTTGTAATTCATACACGCATTTGATATATAATATGAAGAATTTGAAATGCATGATGAAATATGGTGCCTGATGTAATTCAGCATGCGTGAAATGATATTAGCGAGGAATAAACATGCCGAATAGTGCATCAGAAGTATCAGAGCATAGTACAACAAAAGTATCAGCGCACCATCGGGTTTAAGATTACAACTCGATCCAATAAAGTTTCAGAAGAACGAGAGTTGTAACTTAGCAAAAAAACGATATAATAGACCCGCTTGAAGACTAACTCAAATTTCTCCCCCTTTGTCATCAAACGACCAAAAGGATCGAAACTGAGGACTAACGCTCCTGAAGATAATCAAGTTGATGAAGGAGCGCCAGCGTTGTTGGGGTCGGTTGTTGAAGTAGGGCCTGCCGCAGTGTCGTCCAAGTCTTCGTTTTCATCAGTCTCACGCGATGAAGAATATGAGCTGGCCACCAAAGAAGGAACCTTGACCTTCTTGTATTTCTTCGGAGGAGGTGCAGACCAGTCAAACTCTTCTTTGAGACCCATTTGCTTCAAATCATCAGCGCTGTAAACTTGAGACAGAACTGCCCAGGTACGGTTGAGGGTTTCATGAAGGTAGTAGTGGTTTTTCTTCACTGCATTATGGGTTGCAGTCATCTTGTGAAGAATTGAACCAAACTGACGCTTGACCCATTTGTGATTGCGATCAACCTTTTGATGAAGACTGAGGAGTAACTCACGATCAGTCATCACCCTGGGTGCTGTGGCTTGAGGATTTGGCTTGGCATTGTTGGCGACAGTGTCATGTGTGGCAGAGTCATCATTGGTGGAATAAGATGCAGCCTTGCGAAATTGACCATCCAATGGACGAATGCCTTCACTATCACAGCAGTAGCCTTGCCCTTTTCTTCAGATGAGGAAAATGTCCTTTTGAGGACTTCAATAGGGGGCAAGTAGCTGCAATGGTTCAAAGTTTCAGCTTTGTAATTGAGTGAAGACCTTGTCCTGATGAATCTCATAATCCATGGCGCATAAGGCTTCAGCTCAAATGGTGACATAGCAATGTTGGCCAGAGTCCTCATGAAGAAATCATGGAAGTTGACGGGAACGCCATGAATGATGTTGAAAAGCATGTTCTTCATGATGCCAACGACTTCTTCATCATTAGAATCGTGGCCTTTGATGGACTCATTGTCTTCGTCAAAATGCGATAGACAGTCCGAGGCACATACAACAATTCCTTGACGAGGAATTTGGTTCGAGGGGCCTGCCCTGGCTTCAAAGGTTTCATCAGCACTTGCATATAGTGATTTGAAAGCTCAGGTTCGTTGTAAACACAACGTGCATCTTCAAGGGGAGGACTTAGAGGAAGGGCACAAAGCAATTCAGTTGCCTTGTAATGAGTGTTCTCTGTCATCCAGTCCAGAACCCATGAATTCACATCTTCAGAGTTGCCGGTGATGTGCAGCGTTGCGTAGAACTAAAGAATGAGTTCTTCATTCCAATCACAGATGTCAGTGCAGAAATTGAGTAGTCCAGCATCATAAAGAACACTGAGGACTGGCGTGAAGCACGGCATGGACTCCATATCCACGTGAGGAATATGTGCATGGTCGAAGACTTTGTCTTTGTTGAACAGCACTGAGGAATAGAAGTTAGCTTGACTTGCAGTCCGAAAACGCCTCTTCCTTATGCGAGCAGAGTCATATGGATAATACTCTGTGAAGAACACGTGCTCGCCAAAGAAGTCTTCAGCCTTGAACTTTTGCTTCCTTGAGAACGGATCCTTTGGCTTGGGCAGAGGAGTGTCAGTGAGTTGCATCACTACCTCAGGAATCGCGGTCTCAGGTTCTTCAGGCTGAGGAATTTCAGGTTCTTCCTCAGGTGTAGTCAAATTTTCAGCAGCAGCAGCAGTTTCTTCGGAACTAGTGGCTGGAATTTCTTCATGCACATATGTAGTGGGATGAGTTTCTTCAGAGCCCAATTGAACTGTTGGTGCAGGAGAGTGAGGGATTTGCTGTAGTGGGGTGAAGAGTGGAGAATTGGGATGCTGACTTTCCCAAAAGTCGTCATTCATCACTGGAGTTGTGCTTCCAATGTCCACATCTTCATCTTCCAATTCTTCAACACCAGCCTCTTCAGCTGTAAACTGAGGCATTGGTGATGAGACCACTGGGGTTGAAGGGATTGCATCCACTTCAATTTCTTCATCAATCTGCTCTGACGAAGCAGCAGATGGAGTTTCTTCATCAGATCCGCTTGGGATCACATATTCTTCATCAAAAGGAACAAGGTCCTTCGATGGCATGGTTGAGATCGGAACAGCATCAATTGGATTGTCAAACGAGCTGGTCATCGGCATTATCTTCTTTGGAGCTGAAGATTCTGAAGCACTTGATGCTTTCCTTTTCTTCACTACAACTCGCTCTATAGCCTTGGTCTTCTTCACATCTGATGCAGATGGAAGGACAGGAGTTGGTGTAGGTGCAGGTGGAGCTGAGGAATCTGGTTGAATTTCCTCAGGCGCAACTAATGCAGTTGCCCTGACTTCTTCATTTTCTTCAGGCGCACCACTAGTGGATGCCCTGGCAATTTCTTCAGCGGCTGGAATGGAGTCATCAGCCATGGAACTGGCGTTTTCTTCAGCAGCCTGAAAATCATCAGCGGTGCTGGCATTTTCTTCAGTTGGCTGAGCAGAAGCTTCAGCTTGAGGTACTTCTTGTTGCGTTGGAGCTGCAACATTGGTGAAAGTTTCAGTCAGTCTCACAAATCTGACTTTGGCTCCTTGCCAATCAGCATAGTATGAGTTGAAGTTGTCGCTGAGGGCTTTGATTTCAGCCTGCATCTTGATAAGTTCTTCAGTTGTCATTTTGACAACATTTTTTCCAGCAGTTTCTCTTTTCTGTACTGCGATTTCTTGATCTCTCTGGCCCTATCATATTTCCACTTCTCCTCTTGGATGAAGTGAGTCAGCATGTGACTTTTTCCAGGTGTCAACTTGAAGTCAGGCATAGGTGTGTTAGGATCCTTATGCCAGAGATCAATGTAATCGAGGATTGCCCTTGGATCCAACAGCAGCGGCACAGGTGTGCCTTTGGCTCTAGCGGCCCTTTCTTGTCGGTCCCTGATGATTTCTGCAAGTTCTTCTTCATCAGCTTCATCTTCGTCAGATGGTACATTGAAGACTACCTGCTTCTTCTTAGGACTTGGGCGAGTACCGCGTCCAGCAGTAGCCTTTTTCTTCAGCAGAGAGGGTCCAGCTGAGGAACTTGCTGAGACACCAGAGGCAATAGAGATGCCTACAGTCCTTTGACATGTGGCAAGATGCGCAGGTGCTGAGGACTTTGGCGGAACAGCTGAGGACTTTGGAGGAGGTGCTGAGGATTTTGGAGGAGCAAGGGCAGCTTGAGGAATTTGCCTTAAAGATTTTGAAGTTTCTGGCCGTGAGGGCGCAGCTGAGGAACTTGGTCGTGAGGGCATTGTTGGTGAAGCACTTGGATTTCGAGCGGGCTTCTTAAGCATTGATTTCCTTGGCTTGACAGAGGCCTCAGTGGCAGCAACAGCAGCAGAATCTTCATTGAACTTCCTCACTGCTTCTTTGGCTTGTCTTGCCAATTTGGCTTGGCGCTTGGCCCATTCTTTAGGAAAATCCTCACCGTGTTTGATTCTAGTGGGACCAGCCACATGGCCAGGTGCCAATGGGGCTCTTGGGCATGGAGGGTTCAGTGCGAATTTCTTCATGTACTTTGGAGTGACGTATCTATACTCCCTCCATTCACGTGCCCATCTCCGTTCAATACTCTGAATGCGCACCTTGCGCTGATTTTTATCTTCTTTGCCAAACTTGGCTTCATCAGGCATGCAGTAATCTTTGATGAAGCTATGTACCTAGGGTAGGGGCATGGGCCTGTCCTAAGTGCCCTACCCAAGGACATTCATAGAAGAAGTCACGTTTCAATCGACTTGGAGGTATCCCACTCGACGGATTCGAAGACACTCGACCATGAAGCAATCACTCGACCATGAACCAACCACTCGACTGCCAAGAGATCTAAAGTCACTCCGCACGCAAACGGTCGGCCATTAAGTAGCTTTTATGGTCATCATAGCACTTTAGTAGGGACGTTACCAGTAACTCCCAGTCTTAATGTACTTTAAACCCTGCATTACTGAGGGCTGGAGGGGCCTGGCGAACTCTATATAAGCCACCCCTCTCCTCAGTATCAAGGGTTCGCACCCCTATTATTCACACGCCTATAATCCAATCGACCGCCTCCGGGCACCGAGACGTAGGGCTGTTACTTCCTCCGAGAAGGGCCTGAACTCGTAAATCCTCGTGTGCTTACAACTTCTCCATAGCTAAGATCTAGCCTCTCCATACATACCCCCCTACATCACTATCAGAGTTAGAACCACGACAGTTGGCGCCCACCGTGGGGCTAGGAGTCTTAGCGCCTAGTTGGAGAAGTTGCGATTTTTCCGATCCCTTTGATCATGGTTTCGTGCGGAGCTTTGGTGGAGGGTCGCGAGATCCGTCTCGGCGAGTTCTCGTTCGTCGCCGATGACTCCGCCTGGCTTCAGGAGGCTCCACTCGACATCAACGCGCTCCCCGTCCGCGGGGCGACGCACTTTCTTGCATGTGTCCATGGCGTCCTCTTGCGGCAGCCGTTGACCCAGTATCAGTCAGCTCCCGTGACATCTCCCCGCCTTGTCTCTCGCCAGTGCAAGCGCTCTGCTCGATCGAGGCTTCAGAGATGGGTGAGACATGCGGTGGCTCGCCAGTCGGCCACCCCACAAGTTGCGGCCATCGAGCCCGACGAGTCCCTCTACGGCCTGTTCGACCTGTCGACTGGCTCCGCACAGACCGCGTCCGAATGTGACAGCAGTGACCCAGCAGCGGAGGTCCTGGTCATCGATGGGCCATGCGACCCTCCCGATTTTCCCCGCACCGACGGAGGCGCGGGTGGGGGCGACCCGTCGCATCCCCACGAAGAATATCTCCCCGAGCCTCTCACGTCAGTGCAACGAGAGGAGCTTCGCCGCCGGAACATGGATGCACTTCACACTCCTATCTTTGGAGAAACCCCCGAGGCTAAGGCCTTGGAGGACGCGCGCTTGGCTAACTTGGCCGAGCGTACTCGACTGGAGAATCTCCAGCGATTACTCGACGAGCGAGCGCGTCAGCGGGCTCCCGAATCCAGTCGACGCCAGCTCTTCCCGCCTATGCAGGTATATCGAACTCCGGTTCAGAATTTGTCGGCCGCGGCCCGTATAGCAGAGTCGATTCAGCCTTCCCAGTCAGAAGCTGGTAGGGGCTTGTTGCAAATCAGAGCGTTGCTCCGGGCAGCAGGAAATCAGAATTCCGCTGTTTCTCAGCCGCGGAACAGGATCCATAGTCGATCAGTGGCAGCGGATACAGTCTAGTCGGCTCACAGCCCAAGATCGCCTCCGCGGCGTGAGGGACGTGGGGACCGGCATGATCAGTACAGAAGGAATGAGCACTATGATCACCGATTCGATCGTGATGATCGACGTCGAGTGCCAACCCCTCCCCCGAGGAGTGGGTCATATGCACCTCGACAGCAGGATGACAGGCGCCCTCATAGTGTTGGGCGGAGAAATCCAGTCGACCCCAGAGAACCAGGCTTTGATGCGAGATCCATTCTCGTTCAAGGTTTGGTCGACAGGAACAGAGCTCACTGGGAAGGCCACGACAGAGATGCACCTACCAGTAGCAGAGTGCACGTTTCAGGGCCAGAGTGTTTCAGTCAAGCCATCAGAGCCGCTGTGATTCCTCCCAACTTCAGGTTGGCGACTGGAGTTAGTAAGTTCACCGGCGAGTCTAAGCCTGACACTTGGCTCGAAGATTACCAAGTGGCTATCCAGATTGGCGGTGGCAATGATGAGGTAGCTATGAAGCATTTGCCTCTCATGTTAGAGGGCTCAGCCAGAGCATGGCTAAATCAGTTAGAACCAAGCCTTGAAGGAACATGCAAGCGACCTGCAGGTCTTACATAATTGCGGTCTTGCGTGTAGAAGCCGAATGAAACTCTGAGGGATTACATCCAGAGATGGATCACGTTGCATCACACAGTGGAAAATGTACCAGATCATCAAGTAGTTTGTGCCTTTAAAGAAGGCGTTAAGTACAGAGAGTTGAATCTGAAGTTCGGTCGAACCGGAGAAATGTCTCTGAATCGGATGATGGAGATTGCCACCAAATACGCTAATGGTGAAGATGAGGATCGACTCCGGAGTGGCAAACTCAAGTCAGTCGCCCAGGAAACCGGAGGGAATTCCAGTCGGAAACAGAAGCGGAAGGCCGAGCCAGCTGCTCCTGGGGAGGCCCTGGCCGTAACCCAGGGAAATTTAAGGGAAAACCCAAGGGGCCTTGGAACCCCAAGAAAGTTAAGGACCAAGATGGAAATGATGTTTTGGATCTGCCGTGTCACATCCACACCAAGAAAGATGAAGAGGGTAAACTCATTTACCCAAAGCATACCACTCGACAGTGTCGGCTCCTGATCCAGCAGTTTCAAGGCAAACAGTCCAAAGATAAGGAAAAGGAGTCAGACAAAGTTGAAGACAAGGAAGATAGTGACGATGGATACCCCCAGGTCAATTCCACCTTGATGATTTTTGCTGATGTTGAAAGCAAAAGTCGACTGAAAGTCATTAACCGCGAGGTGAATATGGTTGCTCCGACAACACCCAGTTATCTGAAGTGGTCTCAGACTGCCATCACCTTCGACCAGTCTGATCATCCTACGCACATTGCCACCCCTGGGAGGCAAGCTTTGGTGGTCGACCCAGTTGTCGAAGGCACTTGACTGACTAAAGTCCTGATGGATGGGGGCAGTGGTTTGAACATACTGTATGCAGAAACGTTGAAAGGGATGGGCATTCCTATGTCCAGGCTCAGTACAAGCAACATGAGCTTCCATGGAGTCATTCCTGTGAAGAAAGCCGAGTCACTCAGCCAAATTGCTCTCGATGTGGTTTTCGGTGATTCCAAGAATTACCGCAAGGAAAAGTTGACATTCGAGGTTGTGGATTTCCAAAGTGCTTATCACGCTATTTTGGGCAGGCCAGCTTATGCACGCTTCATGGCTCGACCATGTTATGTGTATCTCAAATTGAAGATGCCTGGACCTAGAGGTGTAATCACTGTTATGGGCAATCGGAAGAAAGTGGAAGAGTGTTTTCAGAAAGGGTCAAAGATTGCTGACGCCCAGATGGCAGTGGTCGAGTTACAAGAGTATCAGAAGACTGCAGATCCGAGTGAGTTGCTACAAGCCAAGAAGCCTGCTTCAGAGTCAGCTTTTCAGTCGTCCGGTGAAACAAAGACAGTTCACATTCACCCGACCGACCCAAATGCTGCTCCGACTCACATCTCAACACTGCTCGACTCCAAATAGGAAGGAGCGCTCATCCAGTTCCTCCGTGAGAACTGGGACATCTTCGCATGGAAACCTTCTGACATGCCTGGAGTTCCCAGGGGGCTGGCTGAGCACAGTCTACGAGTCGACTCAAAGTTCAAGCCTGTGAAAGAACATCTTCGATGGTTCGCCGTTCAGAAGAGGAAGGCCATTGGCGAGGAGGTGGCTCGGCTCTTAGCAGCAGAGTTCATCCGAGAAATTTACCACTCCGAGTGGCTCGCCAATGTTGTCATGGTCCCAAAGAAGGACAAGTCACTTCGCATGTGCATTGACTTTAAGCATATCAATCGGGCCTGCCCAAAAGATCATTTTCCTCTCCCTCGCATCGACCAAATAGTCGACTCGACCGCGGGGTGTGAGCGATTGTCTTTTCTAGACGCCTACTCCGGGTACCATCAGATCCGTCTGTATGGACCCGACGAGATCAAAATAGCTTTCATCACTCCATTCGGGTGCTTCTGTTATGTCACCATGCCCTTCGGCCTCAAGAATGTCGGGGCCACATTCATGAGGATGATTCAGAAGTGTTTGCTCACTCAAATCAGTCGGAATGTGGAGGCATACATGGATGACATTGTGGTTAAGTCACGGAAGGGTTCCGACCTGCTGACTGACCTTGCTGAAACCTTTGCCAATCTCAGGAGGTATGATATCAAGCTCAATCCATCAAAGTGCACATTCGGAGTTCCGGGTGGGAAGTTACTCGGTTTTCTCATTTCCGAACGGGGAATCGACGCCAACCCTGAAAAGATTGGTACTATTCTCCGGATTAAACGTCCTGTGCGTGTGCATGATGTCCAGAAGCTCACAGGATGCTTGGCCGCTTTAAGTCGATTCATCTCTCGCCTCGGTGAAAAGGAATTGCCTCTTTACCGACTGATGAAGAAGTCCGACAAGTTCGAGTGGACTCCAGAAGCTGATGCAGCGTTTGCAGAGCTCAAAGCTCTGCTCTCCACCCAGCCGGTGCTTGCTTCCCCAATCAGCAAGGAGCCTTTGCTGCTTTACATTGCAGCTACAGGACAAGTTCTCAGTACAGTACTTACGGTCGAGCGGGAGGAAGAAGGAAAGGCCTTCAAAGTTCAGCGCCCAGTATATTACGTTTCTGAAGTTTTGACTCCTTCAAAGCAAAGATACCCACCAGAAGCTTGTATATGGGATTTACATGACCACGAAGAAGGTTGCACATTACTTCTCTGATCATTCCATTACAGTCGTCAGCGACGCTCCACTGTCAGAGATTTTGCACAACAGAGATGCAACTGGTCGAGTGGCCAAATGGGCGATTGAACTTCTTCCCTTGTATATCAAGTTTGAGGCAAAGAAAGCTATCAAGTCCCAAGCAATTGCAGATTTCGTCGCCGAGTGGATCGAACAGAAACTTCCGACTCAAGTTCACTCGGAGCATTGGACCATGTTCTTCGATGGATCTAAGATGCTGAATGGCTCCGGTGCTGGGGTAGTATTGGTTTTCCCCCGAGGAGATAAGCTCAGATATGTTCTCCAGATTCATTTTGATTCCTCCAATAATGAAGCAGAATATGAAGCACTTTTGTATGGGTTGCGCATGGCCATTTCACTCGGCGTCCGTCGCCTCATGGTCTATGGCGACTCAGATTTGGTGATGAATCAGGTGATGAAGGAGTGGGACGTCAGAAGTCCAGCTATGACTGGTTATTGCAATGCAGTGAGAAAGTTAGAGAAGAAATTCGAGGGGTTAGAACTTCATCACATCCCCCGACTGAAAAATCAAGCTGGTGATGATTTGGCAAAGATAGGCTGCAAGAGAGAAGCCATCCCCAGCAATGTGTTATTGGAACACATCCACTCGCCATCAGTCCAAGAAGATCCTTTTACAGGTGAGGCCCCGCAGCCAAAGAGTGCCACAGATCCGACTGAAGTCGAAATTCTAGCGGTGGTCGACCTGATCATGGAAGTCTTGACAACCACCCCCGATTGGACGATACCATACATCGTGTATATCCTGAAAAAAGAACTCCCGGAGGACGAGGAAGAGGCTCGACAGATCGTCCGTCGATCCAAGGCCTTTACAGTCATAAAGGGACAGTTGTATAGAGAAAGCGCGACGGGAGTCGGTCAGAAGTGTATAATACCAGAAGAGGGTCAGATAATCCTTGATGATATCCACTCGGGGACCTGTGGTCACCATGCGTCCTCTCGGACCATTGTGGCTAAAGCATACCGAGCGGGTTTTTACTGGCCCAGAGCAAATGAAATGGCGAAAGAGATAGTCGACAAGTGTGAAGGCTGCCAGTTCTACTCCAACATGTCGCACAAACCAGCATCAGCCCTGAAGAGCATTCCACTCGTCTGGCCCTTCGCTGTTTGGGGACTGGACATGGTTGGTCCGTTGAGGACGGGCAGGAGCGGTTTCACACATGTGCTTGTGGCAGTCGACAAGTTTACCCAATGGATTGAAGCTAAGCCCATCAAGAATCTTGATGCTTGCACTGCTATCAGGTTCATCAGGGAGTTAACATTCAGATATGGAGTCCCGCACAGCATCATCACTGACAATGGGTCAAACTTTGATTCAGACAAATTCAGAGCTTTTTGCGCCTCGCAGGGCACGCGAGTCGACTACGCATCAGTCGCCCATCCCCAGTCGAATGGACAAGCTGAAAGGGCAAATGGTCTGATTCTCAAAGGACTAAAGCCTCGACTGATGCGTGATCTCAAGCACGCGGCAGGCGCTTGGGTCGACGAGCTTCCATCAGTTCTGTGGGGATTGAGGACCACCCCGAACCGGTCGACTGGGAGAACTCCGTTCTTTCTAGTTTACGGAGTCGAAGCAGTCCTGCCGAGTGATCTACTTCACAATGCACCCCTAGTCGAGCTTTATACCGAAGATGAAGCAGAACAAGCCCGGCAAGACGCAATCGACCTCCTAGAAGAAGAAAGAGAAATGGCTATGATCAGATCGACCATTTATCAGCAAGACTTGCGTCGATTCCATGCCAGAAATGTGAAGAGTCGAGCCTTCCAAGAAGGAGATATGGTCCTCCAAGTGGATCAACAGAAACCACACAAGCTCGCTCCTACTTGGGAAGGCCCCTTCATCGTCACCAGAGTCCTCCACAATGGAGCATATCACCTTTACAATGTTGATCGCCAGATCGATGAGCCACGAGCTTGGAATGCGGAACTACTCCGCCCCTTTTACACTTGAATTCTCACTCGGACGAGATGTAATAAGAAAAACTTCTGTAGTTTATTTTTATCAAAGACAAGAGTGTTCCAATTTCTCCTATAATTGCCGTCACTTTTGTTTGCGTCTGAAATCCCCCAGTGGGTGACTTAGCTGCGAATCCGTTTCGCCTAAGTGTGTAAAAAAAATCCTACCGATTGGTGAGCCAGACTCCCACTCGGGGGCTTACCTGCAGCCCAGTGCTCACCTAAGTGTTTAGAAATCCTACCGAGTGGTGAGCCAGACTCCCACTCGGGGGCTTAGCTGCAGCCCAGTGCTCGCCTAAGTGTTTAAAAAATCCTACCAAGTGGAGAGCAAACCTCCCACTCGGGGGCTTAGCTGCAGCCCAGTGCTCGCCTAAGTGTTTAAAAAATCCTACCGAGTGGAGAGCGAACCTCCCACTCGGGGGCTTAGCTATAGCCCTGTGCTCGCCTAAGTGTTTATAAATCCTACCGAGTGGAGAGCAAACCTCCCACTCGGGGGCTTAGCTGCAGCCCAGTGCTCGCCTAAGTGTTTAAAAATCCTACCGAGTGGAGAGCAAACCTCCCACTCGGGGGCTTAGCTGCAGCCCAGTGCTCGCCTAAGTGTTTAAAAAATCCTACCGAGTGGAGAGCGAACCTCCCACTCGGGGGCTTAGCTGCAGCCCAGTGCTTGCCTAAGTGTTTAAAAAATCCCACCGAGTGGAGAGCGAACCTCCCACTCGGGGGCTTAGCTGCAGCCCAGTGCTCGCCTAAGTGTTTAAAAAATCCTACCGAGTGGAGAGCGAACCTCCCACTCAGGGGCTTAGCTGCAGCCTAGTGCTCGCCTAAGTGTTTAAAAAATCCTACCAAGTGGAGAGCAAACCTCCCACTCGGGGGCTTAGCTGCAGCCCAGTGCTCGCCTAAGTGTTTAAAAAATCCTACCGAGTGGAGAGCGAACCTCCCACTCGGGGGCTTAGCTGCAGCCCAGTGCTCGCCTAAGTGTTTAAAAATCCTACCGAGTGAAGAGCAAACCTCCCACTTGGGGGCTTAGCTGCAGCCCAGTGCTCGCCTAAGTGTTTAAAAATCCTACCGAGTGGAGAGCAAACCTCCCACTCGGGGGCTTAGCTGCAGCCCAGTGCTCGCCTAAGTGTTTAAAAAATCCTATCGAGTGGAGAGTGAACCTCCCACTCGGGGGCTTAGTTGCAGCCAGTGCTCGCCTAAGTGTTTAAAAAATCCTACTGAGTGGAGAGCGAACCTCCCACTCGGGGGCTTAGCTGCAGCCAAGTGCTCGCCTAAGTGTTTAAAAAATCCTACCGAGTGGAGAGCGAACCTCCCACTCGGGGGCTTAGCTGCAGCCCAGTGCTCGCCTAAGTGTTTAAAAAATCCTACCGAGTGGAAAGCGAACCTCCCACTCAGGGGCTTAGCTGCAGCCCAGTGCTCGCCTAAGTTTGAAAACAAAATCCTACTGAGTGGCGAGCCAGACTCCCACTCAGGGGCTTAGCTGCAGTCCAGTACTCGCCTAAGTTTAAAAAATCCTACCGAGTGGAGAGCAAACCTCCCACTCGGGGGCTTAGCTGCAGCCCAGTGCTCTCCTAAGTTTGAAAACAAAATCCTACCGAGTGGAGAGCAAACCTCCCACTCGGGGGCTTAGCTGCAGTCCAGTACTCGCCTAAGTTTGAAAAGTCCTACCGAGTGAGAGCAAACCTTCCACTCGGGAGGCTTAGCTGCAGCCCAGCGCTCGCCTAAGTACGGAACACATCCAAACCCGCAAGGATGACGAGGCGCGAATCAACTGCTACCTTCTCCTGCGGAGCTGCACCACAAATACGAAGTTATTACGAGTGAGGAACAAGTCCCACTCGACAGATAATTCATGAAGATATTCGACGATAAATCAAGTTCAGATAAGACCCAAAGGGCCCAGACCTCATGTCAAAGTACTCGAGCCCTCAGCTCGAGAGAGTTTAACGGTTACAAAATCCACTCGGCATTCCGAGGCAAATTTAAAGTGAAGCATAAAAGTTTAATCCT
Organism: Aegilops umbellulata; assembly: GCA_032464435.1. Lineage (NCBI taxonomy): Eukaryota > Viridiplantae > Streptophyta > Magnoliopsida > Poales > Poaceae > Aegilops > Aegilops umbellulata. The sequence goes on from CP136059.1 coordinate 217,186,820, forward strand.
CTGGCGGAGGACTGGAAGGGGCGACGAACTCGTCCAAGTCGATCCCGTCTGCGATACGAGTGGCCGCGGCAATGAAAGTCTCCATAAAGTCTTGAAAGTTGTGCTTCCTGGTATTGGCAACCTGGATAGCAGCCAACTTTTCCTCTCGCGCCTCCTTGTAGTGGACGCGGACCAGGGATAGAGCGACATCAGCACCACACCTTGCGGAGGATTTCTTCCATTCCGTCACTCGACCAGGAACGTCATTCAGTCGAGTCACCAGAGACTCGAGGTCATTCAGAAGCGTCATCCTGGGCCAGAGCGATGTGTCAATCCGCGACACCGCAACCTTCAGTTGGGCCAGATAATCAACCACACTTGCAATACGAGACTCCAGTCGGAGCACGTTCATGGCAGGCTCATCCTTCACAAGAGAATTGGCGGGGTCCAAGCCTAGCTCCACTCGACTGGTCTCCTCTTTGAAGTTCTGGCAGAATTCTGTAAACACAAGTCAAAGATAAGACAGCGACCCCACCCTGCATGAGCTTAGTGACGACAAGCCAGTCAGGTGAAAATTGTTACCCTCAAGCATGACGAACAGCTTCTTGGCGAGTCCCCCGAGATAAGATTCAAGATCATTCTTCTTCCCCACCAGTTCACTGGCCTTGTCACCCAGAGCTATCTTGTCATTTTTCCGGCGGCTGACTTCTTGGTTAGCCGCATCAAGAGCAGTTTTCAGTCTGGAGTTCTCCTTTTCAAGAGTTCCGACTGAAGTCAGTTTTTCTTCAGCAAGCCATGTCTTGTTCAAGGCCTCCTTTTGCGCTTCGGCAAGATCTTGATCCTTCTTCTTCAGAGCTTCCTCCAGTTTATCTACGGGACGTCGAGTGAGATCAACACCAAGAATGGACAAGAAAGAAAAGTCACTCGTCGAGAATGGAGAACCTCACCAGCCATACCTTTTGCTTCTTCTCGCGCCTTCTGCAAGTTCTCCTGAGCAAGCTTCAGGTCAAGGTTGAGCTGGATTTGTTGCTTCTCCAACTCGGTAAAGCGAGCCACAAGTTCACAGGATTTCTGCGAAAAACCAGTCGACAAACGTCCAAGATAGGTTGCTTCCGAGCAACCAAGAGACAATGGTGGCGTTTCTAAGACTACAACCGAATCAAAACATTCAACAGTAGTCTCGGGGACTACACCCAGTGGGTGCACTCAGCGTGCCCCCACTGGTTAAAAAAAAGTCGACTGCCCGCAGTCGACCGGATACAGTTCCATTCGACATGGCCTGACCAGACCGAGTGAAGAAGTACAACTACAGAAAGACAGTATAAAGAATATAGTCGACTGCCAGCAGTCCACCGTAGTCTCGGGGACTACACCCAGTGGGTGCACTTAGCGTGCCCCCACTCGTCCAAAAATTAACAGTCGCACCCAGTGGGTGTACAGAAATAAAGATCTTCGGAAAAGAGATTCTTCAGACAGCATATCCTAACAGAACAAGTGTTGAGTCGACTGACCTGGACATTGCTCTAAAGAGCTGAACTTGCGTCATAAGCTGCTTGGCTGGCTTCCCGAACCACCTTCACTTGCTCCATCATGATACCCGCTTGGCGTATAGCTTCTTTAGCAGCACCCACTTGGTCCTCAGGGACGTGGTGTGTGGCGAAAAGCGAAGGCGGATCTGCAGTCGACGTTGAAGGCCAGACACTCGTCAGAGGCTCAGCAAAGGTCACAGAAGCCCGAGTGGTATCGCCACCCTCACGAACTACGGCCTCAGACGCCGGAGTAGTTTGTGGAGTGCTGCCAGTCGACGCCCTCCTGTTCCTTCTCACTCTCAGCGGCACTTCATCGTCGTCATCAGCAAGGTCAATAACATGAGGGGGAGCTACAAGAAAAGTTCAATCGACCAGAGTTATAACAAATTGACAGTCGACTCCAGGCAGAGCATCAGTAATCATACCAGGGTTGGAGGTAACAGCGTCTTCCATCTCTTGATCATCATCCTTGGCGGAGATCTCCGAGGTGGCAGCTCTGCAAAATTTCGAAAGTCAGCCAGCTTGATCAATGAGTCGACCAAGAGTCAGTCGCGTTCAGCAAAGGAAAACAAATTCTACTATTACCCAGAAATGGTGGGGACAGTCATCTTCATCTTGGGCAGTGTCTTGGGCAGCTTCGACGGCGTCGCGCGTGGATGCTTGGGAGCTTTTTCAGTCGGCGCTGGAGAAGAGGTTCGAGTGCGCTTCGACGACTGCCCAACAGGAGCAGTCGCCTTACCACGTTCCCGTGCAGGGTCATGTGTAAGCTTGGATCGCCTTTCCGAGCGGGGGGGGGTTCGGCTTCCTCCTCCTCCTCTTCGCTGGAATCATCGTCGCCATCCCCCTCTCCCTCGCCGTTTGATCCCACTCTCCTGGCTCGTCTCCGCTCTCACCTCCGCTCGCCTCTCCTTCCTCGGTCTGCTCCTGCGCTCCATTGGGTGTCGAGTACATCTCAGTAGTTGCCTGGAGGACAGCATACAAGACAAAAATCAGTCGACCGATTCAAAGAGAACAGATAAAGAAAGCAAGATCTCAGTCGGAAACACAAGGTCAGACCTGGTCCACTTCGTATGTGTTGTCGAGTGGAGGAATCCTCCTAGCTCCTCGGGGGTTGTCTTTGTTCCCTGTGATACTTGACAACCATCCTTCCAGCATCTCGTCAGTGACCTCCTCTGGGTGAATCCGAGTGGTGTCTTCGAGACCCGAGTACAGCCACATCAGATGGTCCCGAGCCTGAAGCGGTTGGATGCGCCTCCGAAGGAAGACCTCCAACAAGTCCATGCCGGTCACGCCCTCGCGGACAAGTTGAACCACTCGACCAACCAACAACTTGACTTGCGCCCTTTCCTCCGGCGCCACTTTCAGGGAGGCAGGTTTCTGCGCTCGGTTCAGAGAGAAAGGGGACGCCCAGTTGACTGTCCTGGGGTCGCCTGGTCTTTACAGTAAAACCAGGTCGACTGCCAACCACGGACTGACTCGGGAAAAGTGGTAGACGGAAAAGAACTTTTTCCCCTCATCTGGATCGCCAGGCCCCCGCACAGCTGGATCACTTGAGTCCGTTCATCACTTGACTTGGCCTTCTTGACCGATTGGGAATGACAAGTGAAGATGTGCTTAAAGAGTCCCCAATGGGGGCGGCAGCCCAAGAAATTTTCACACAAGGAAACGAAAGCAGCAAGATACACGATAGAATTGGGAGTCAAGTGATGGAGCTGCGCTCCGAAGAAGTTCAAGAAACTCCGGAAAAAAGGATGAGGAGGCAGAGAGAATCCGCGATCGATATGGGTAGCGAGGAGGACGCACTCACCATCAAGAGGCTGGGGTTCAACTTCTTTCCCCGGGAGACGCGCAGCTTCGTGGAGAATGACTCCCCCCTCGACCATATCATCAAGGTCCTCCTGCCAAATCACCGATGGCATCCAGTCGCCCTGGATCCAATCCTTGGGCAGAGCAGTCCTCGAGGAAGATCCGCCCCGAGCGGACTTCTTCCCCTTCCCCTGCACCGCCGCCTTCTTCGCGCGCTCCAGAGCTGACGTCTTGTCCTTCACCATCGTCGTCGGCGAAGCTCGCAGACCTACGGCACTAAGGTGAGAGCGGAGGTGGTGAAGGATCTCGCGAAGGGAGGAGGAAAAGTGAAGGCGCACTGTTCGGAAGTCCAGAGCCGGAAGCTTATAAGAGGTCGCTTCCGAGTGGCTGACTGGTAGGCCCGGGCAATCCTGTCAAATCCCGCAACAGGCGCGCGCGCGACACGTGGCGAAAAAGGTGGCGCGGGGATCGAGGAGCTTCCGTCTTATCACATCCGATTACTGCGGCCGCCCCCGTCCCGCGCACTTCCCGAAATTCAAATCCCGCAAAATCCGCGGGCTGCAGAACAACTTGTCAAGCAGAAGATCCCTTTCACACCATCACTCGGAACTTCACAAATAAAGAAACTCACTCGACAAGAGGCCTAGAATGGATCAAGGCGACTGGAAGAAGTTGACGATGTCATCCGTGATGATTGATCCGAAACAAGGCGCTCATATAGGACGGAGAACCAGTCGGAAGGATCCCCAACTCCTTCCTCACTCAAACCCCGATCCATTCGGGGGCTAATGATGAAGCTATGTACCTAGGGTAGGGGCATGGGCCTGTCCTAAGTGCCCTACCCAAGGACATCCATAGAAGAAGTTACCTTTCAATCGACTTGGAGGTATCCCACTCGACGGACTCGAAGACACTCGACCATGAAGCAATCACTCGACCATGAACCAACCACTCGACTGCCAAGAGATCTAAAGTCACTCCGCACGCAAACGGTCGGCCATTAAGTAGCTTTTATGGTCATCATAGCACTTTATTAGGGACGTTACCAGTAACTCCCAGTCTTAATGTACTTTAAACCCTGCATTACTAAGGGCTGGAGGGGTCTGGCGAACTCTATATAAGCCACCCCTCTCCTCAGTATCAAGGGTTCGCACCCCTGTTATTCACACGCCTATAATCCAATTGACCGCCTCCGGGCACCGAGACGTAGGGCTGTTACTTCCTCCGAGAAGGGCCTGAACTCGTAAATCCTTGTGTGCTTACAACTTCTCCATAGCTAAGATCTAGCCTCTCCATACATACCCCCCTACATCACTGTCAGGGTTAGAACCACGACAATCTTTATATAAATCCTCAAGGATTTCAAATGCAGTCATGACCTCAAGCTTCTTTCCTCCTTTCTGTGGCCTTTTACCGTCAGCCATTTTGTTCAGTTGAGGAATTTGAACAACTGAATTCTCTGAAGAAGTATGCAGTTTTTCTTCGAGGAACGCTGCAAACGAGTTAAGTTGATGAGAACCTAATGATTCAGCAGCGGACATGTGTACCTGTGAACAGAGTATAGTTGCGAGGAATTTGGAGAGGTCATATGTGTTCTCAGAGGGGTTTTCAAAAAGAACAAGTTTGAGGAATTTGACCAGATGCGTCTTGAAGAATTTCACTAAGCATGCTATATCTTAGGTTCCAGAGTTGTATAGATCGAAGATCCACACAATTGAGGAATCTTGAAGAAAATGATGCTTAGGGAAATGACTCAAGAACAGATAACATATGATGTGTTTTGTGTGTGAAGATTTGAAGAATAAAACACCTTTGAAGATTTTGTAGAAAAATTTTGAATCAAGGAGGGCAGTAAAAGTAACTTTTAATTACCCTGAACGAAGAACACGACGAACAGTGAGATGAAACAGTGAGGTTCGTCGATGTAGATCTTCCACGCCCTAACTTGGCGTAGGAAGACGTCTACGGCGGCGGCGGAGGTGAAGATTTCCGCGGTCGGCACGAGTACGACGGCGACGAGGTCGAGGCAGTGAAGCTCTTCCTCACCGGCGACGGTGGAGTAGCGGCGGCGCTAGGGTTTGAGAAGCTCGAGCGGGAGAGAGAGAGATCGAGTGTCACATCCCTAGTTCTGGTATGCTCAAGGCTAGCTAATCATGTGTGCATCATGTTTAAAATTTCATTTAATTTTGAAATGGGGATTTGTAAAACCCTCAGAAATCATTTCTGGAAATGACCCACATAAAAATTGCTCCAAAAGGGTCCAAGAAAATGTTCATGTTGCTCTTTGAAAATATTGGACAGAGATATAAATCAAACCAATATTTTTAGGAGCTCACAAATATTTATTTTGGCCATTTGGAATTAATACAGTAATTATTTGTGTTGGATAAATATTTTTATATATATAAAATATTGTCCAATAATTCTGAAATTTAGTGAGGGGCTTTGGAATAATCCCTTAGGTCCCTGCAAAAATTGTCAGAAGAAAATAAATTGATTTAGTATTTTTATTAAATCAAAACAAATGTCAGAAAATAGAAAACAAAAACAAAACAGGAAATAAGGGAGAAGAAGCTTATCTGGCGCTTACCTACAGCCATCTGGCGCCTCAGCCGGCCCAGTGGTGCGGCCCACTGGCCCAACCGCCAACCGTCGTCCTCGTGGCGACAACACAAGGACAGGGGCACGCGCCAGCGCGCGCGGCCACGCGTCCGGCCGTGGCCACGTCTCCCCGCCACCTCCTGCTTCCCCTCCTCGACGCTCTGGCCTCCCTGGACGTCGCCGCGATGCCCCGCACCTCTCTCCCTGTCCCTCGCTCTCCCTCCTCCCCTGGTTCTCTCCCGCGCGCGACCGCCCGAGCACTGCCGTCGCTGCCGTTCACCATTTCTGTAGCCACCGCATCCCCCTCGCTTCTCCGACCAGCTCAGAAGCTCCGCCACGTCGCCGTCCACCTCTCCGTCGAGCCACATGACGCGGGAAGCCCTCGAGCGCCGCCATCGCCATCGTCTTCGCCTCCGGCCGCCGCAGATCGCCATCGCCGCTTCGTCGTCTCCAACGCGTCCCCGGCCACAACGAGCAGCCCTGCAAGTCCGCTGTGAGCCCCGCCGTCGAACCCCCCCTCTCCCCTGCTCTTCCGGCGCCCTCTAGCCCCTCTGTCGCTCGAGGCTGAACTCCGGCCGCCGCACTCGTCATCGCCGGCGCCACTCCGGCCACTCCTCGGCCACGCCACCACCACGGTTGGATGCGGACGAGCGTCCGCATCCCGTAGCTGCACTCCGCGCGCCAAATGGCCCCCTGTAGGCAAAACCCGCAGCGCCCCACCGTATTCGGACTCTCCGGCGGCTAAACACCGGCGACCGCTGACCTTTGACCGGCGTGGGTTGACCACAGCCCAGTTTGACCTTCCCCCCCTCTCTCTCAATGACAGATGGGCCCTGGCGCCCCCTAATTTGTAGTTAGGATTAATTAACCCTCTGTTAATTAACCATGACACTGACGTGTGGCCCCCACACGTCAGGTTTGACCCAGTCAGCGCCGCTGGCCTGCTGACGCAGGCATGATGTCATGCTGACGCAATTATTTATTTTCTGGAATTATTTTAAAACAGGAAATTCCAGAAAATGTTCAAAACTTCAAAAATTCATATAAATTCAACCGTAGCCCAGATTGAAATAATTTATATATGAAAAATTATCAGAAAAATGCAACCTATCCATCTGTACCAGTTTTATGCATGAAAAACCAAGTTATACCTGCTGTATAAGTGAAACACTAAAATGGCTTATATAAAGAGCTTATTTTGGAGATGCATTTGAATCTTTGGTTCAAATGGACTTCATGCAAATGAATGCTAGTTGCATTAGCTCAAATAACATCACATCTTCATGCCATATTCATGCATCATATTGTTGCATATGATTGTGTATTGATTGCCGACACCGTTCCTTCTCGATAGGTCCTGCTCCGGAGACCGATCCAGAGTACCTGTCAGAGGAGCAGTGCCCCCCCCCCCTTGTTGATCTACCAGGCAAGCAAACCCCCTTGTTCATTCCGATACAATCCCAATCTCTCGCTCCTGCTCTCTTTTATTGCATTAGGGCAACAACGATTCAACTGCTACTTTATGCTGCGGTAGTTGAACCCATTCCTCTGCATGACCTGTCATTGCCACAGTAAATAGTTGAAACCCACTAGCATGTGTAGGAGTTGATTGAGCCATGTTGTGTTCCTACCATGCCATGCCTGCTATTGCTTAGAGTTGTGTCAGGTCTGATTCATTGGGAATGGATTGGAGTGTTATGATATGTTCTGATGCTGAGAGTTAAGCGTGTGAACACGATTTGGTAAAGGTAGCGATGAGAGGCCATGTAGGAGTACATGGTGGGTTGTCTCATTGGAACCGTCCTTAAGCACTGAGTTCCGTGTATGTCGTCCAATGACTAGCTACTACCACGCATTGGAATGCTTAAGTGCCCCTCTCGACTTATTAATCACCTCGATCTCTGTCCAGGAGTTGCAACTAGTTTCTGGTGTTTGTAGGTAGTGCTATTTTTCTACCGAGTGGCACCCGGCAGGGTGGGCTTGGGACAGACTAGGCACACGTGGCCTGGTGTACCGAGTGGCACCCGGATGGTGGGCTCGGGAACCCTGTACACATCGTTTGGGGCCGTGAGCGACACCCCGGCCGGATCTCCTTGCGGATGGAACCCGAATAGGCGATAAACCTGGACTAGAGTCTTGTGTGGTTAGTTAGGTCATGGCCGACACCCTCGCCAGGCTTCCGCTTGAAGGTTGCCGAGATACATGACGTGTACATGGCGGTAAGTGGCGAGAGCGTGTGTGAAGAAGTACACCCCTGCAGGGTTATCATGATCTATTCGAATAGCCGTGTCCTCGGTTATGGACTTCTTGGATGCTTACGTGGTACATAGACAACTTAAAGTGGATACCCTAAAATGCTCAAGATAAGTGTGAGTGCTATGGATGGCCTTCTCGTAGTGAGACGGGGATGAATCCATAGTAGTGTATTGATGTGGTGATTAGTGGACTCGTGTGCGCTGCCTCACCTCAAAGAACTTTCTCGTAGTCGTAGAACAGGATAGCCACTGAGTCAAAGCTGGCTTGCTGCAACTAAACCCCACATTACCTTCTTGATACTAATGCATGTATGATAGGATCTGATGTAAGTCTTGCTGAGTACCTTTGTACTCACGTTGCTTTATTTATGTTTTTGCGGCGGAGACTTCGGTCTTTCTAGTAATTCCGCTTGGACTTCGACGAGTAGCTTGTTACCTCAGCTACGATCTTGTACCCTTGGGAGGGTCTTGTAGATAGTCAGGCTTCTCAGCCTTTTTATTTTGTAGTTGTCTGTACTCAGACATGTAATGCTTCCGCTTGTTGCTTGTATGCTCTGAATGTTGGGTCATGTGACCCCTGTTGTATTTAATGTTATGTGGCTCTTCTGGGCCTTTATCTATATGAGTTGGCGTTATGTTGTGATGCCATGTTGTACAGCACATACTTGCATGTTATGCGTACGTGTAACGTGTATTGCCATGTGTGGGATCCGACAATCTAGTTGTTTATCCTTGGCAGCCTATCATATGGGGAAATGTAGTATAGTGCTTTCTGAGCGATAGTAGTCCGCTACAGCCCGGTCCACCGGAGTCCTGCTAGCCCAGCACTACTGCTCGGAACACTTGACTGGCCGGCATGTGTTTCACTTCGTTCCTGTGTCTGTCCCTTCGGGGAAATGTCACGCGGTGACATCCGGAGTCCTGTTAGCCTAGTGCTACAGCCCGGATTCACACGTTGATGACCGACATGCTCGATGTGATTCATGTATGCCTATCCTCATGGGTTAGTGCCGCTTTGTATTCACGACTAGCCATGTCGGCCCGGGTTCTTTGTCATATGGATGCTAGCGACACTATCATATACGTGAGCCAAAAGGCGCAAACGGTCCCGGGCCAGGTAAGGTGGCACCCGTGGGAATACCGTGCGTGAGGCCGCAAAGTGATATGATGTGTTACATGCTAGATCGATGTGACTTAGGATCGGGGTCTCGACATCGAGCGGAGTAAAAGAAGTGAGGAAGGGGAGAGGGGTATTTATAGAGGAAGTGAAAAACTGTTCGCCCGAAGATTTAGGACGAACGTGCCCCTGACCATTCTCCTTCTCACGACATGTGTCACCCACGTACTGTGTAGTGGAGATCGTGTAAGATCGTGGTGAGTAAAATAATGCATCGTGGGATGCGGAACGGTTTGAGCGGCAAAACCGAAAATTTCGATAAGATCAGTTTTAACGTTCCGTTCGCAATTTCTTCAGCTGACAAGGACACAGTGAAGATTTTCAACGAGTTTAAAATAGAACGCACATGAAGAATTTGTGAACAGATTGGATTGAGTATAGCATAGAGGGGAAGGGTCTGATCACATTCACTTAGCAGAAAGACCAACATGAAGAAATAGCTATAAGTGAATGTTGTAGAAGACATAAACTCATATATATATATATATGTGTGTGTGTGTGTGTATGTGTGTGTGTGTGTGTGTATGTGTAGCCAATGAGCAAAAACAACGGCACAAGTGAAGATTTTGCAAGTTGAAGAATTTGAACAAGTGAGGAATTTCAAAAGTTGAGGAAAAACTCAAATTGAAGATTTTCAACTTTTGTGGTGGCGTGACCCACCGTATAAGAATGATGATTTCAGACACCGCGTACAATTGTCGTAGGGTTCTGAGAATCAAATTCTTCATTAATTTCTTCACACTTAGAGTGTTATTCTTCATTGATTGAAGAAAAACGTTTCTTCATGTGTTGCACATCTAAGTCATCAATTTTGCATAAGTGTTAGGATGAGTGCCTTTTCATAGTACATTTCAAGACTCTAAGATATTTAGCTCACACCGCAACTTGCTAAATCTCTTCTCATCCAAGGGCGTAGTGAAGATATCAGCTAGCTGTTCTTCAGTCTTCACATGCTCAATAGAAATGTCGCCCTTCAACACATGATCACGAAGAAAATGATGACGAATCTGAATGTGCTTTGTCTTCGAGTGCTGAACTGGGTTGTGAGCAATCTTGATGGCACTCTCATTTTCACAGAGGAGAGGCACATTCTTCACGTTGACGCCATAGTCCTTGAGTGTTTGCTTCATCCATAGCAGTTGAGCACGGCAAGAACCGGCAGCAATGTACTCAGCTTCAGCAGTAGACAGTGATACGCGGTTCTGTTTCTTCGAGGACCAACAGACCAAGGATCGTCCGAGGAAATGACAAGTACCAGATGTTGACTTGCGTTCCACACAGTCACCAGCATAGTCAGAGTCAGAATATCCAATGAGATCAAAATCCGAGCCCTTGGGATACCATAATCCTAGTGTTGGTGTGTGAGCTAGATATCGAAGAATATGCTTCACAGCCTTATGGTGTGATTCCTTTGGTGCAGCTTGAAATCGGGTACACATGCAAACACTAAGCATTATATCTGGCCTAGATGCACATAAGTACAATAAAGAGCCAATCATGGAGCGGTATACCTTATGATCGAAGTCAATACCATTTTCATCAGTGCATAGTTGACCATTTGTGGGCATAGGAATTTTGATGCCTTTGCAATCTTGCATGCCGAATTTCTTCAGGACGTCCTTGAGGTATTTCTCCTGAGATATGAATATGTCATTGCGCTGTTGATGTATTTGAAGACCTAGGAAGAATTTCAACTATCCCATCATAGATATTTGATATTCTTCACTCATCATATAGGCAAATTCATCACTATAACGTTGGTCAGTACAGCCAAAGATGATATCATCAACATATATTTGGCACACAAACAGTTCACCATCATAAGATTTAGTAAAGAGAGTGGGATTGAGTGAACCGGGTGTGAAGCCTTTCTTCATGAAGAATTCCTTCAATGTATCATACCACGCCCGTGGGGCCTGCTTGAGGCCATAGAGGGCCTTGTTAAGTCTAAAGACTTTGTCAGGATGTTTTGGATCTTCAAAACCTAGGGGTTGAGCAACATATACTTCTTCCTCAAGCTTACCATTGAGGAATGCACTTTTTACATCCATTTGATATAAGATGATATCATGATGGTTAGCATAATCAAGCAATATGCGAATAGCCTCAAGTCTAGCAACAGGTGCAAAATTTTCATCGAAATCAACTCCTTCAACCCGTGTGTAGCCCTGAGCTACTAGTCGTGCCTTATTCCTCACCACAACACCATTTTCATCTTGCTTGTTGCGGTAGATCCACTTTGTGCCAATGATGTTATGCTTGCGAGGATCGGGACGATTGACTAGTTCCCAGACGTTGTTGAGCTTGAACTGATGTAATTCTTCTTGCATGGCCTGAATCCACTCAGGTTCCGGAAATGCTTCATCTACCTTAGTAGGCTCTGTGATAGAGACAAAAGCAAAATGCCCACAAAAGTTAGATAGATGTGAAGCTTTTGAGCGTGTGAGAGGACCTGGTGCTCTAATGTCATCGATGATCTTCTCCACTTGCACTTCTTTTGCAACGCGAGGATGAGTTGGTTGTCATTGAGGAATTTGATCAGCATTTTCTTCAGTATCCATTTCCTCAGCATTTTCTTCAGGTACATCAGCTCGACGTTCTTCACATTCTAGAATGAATTCTTCAGTAGATTCTTCAGTAGGAATGACATCTTCGGTAGCCTTGTGCTTGATAGAATCCTCGGGTGCTGGTTCATCTAACACAGAAGGTAGGTGCTCTCTTTGCGAGCCATTAGTTTCATCGAACCGCACATCTACGGTTTCAACAATCTTGTGAAGAACATTGTTGAAGACTCTGTAGGTGTGCGAGTCCTTTCCGTAACCAAGCATAAAACCTTCATGTGCTTTCGGTGCAAATTTAGAGTTGTGATGAGGATCTCTAATCCAGCATTTAGCACCAAAGACTTTGAAATAACTCACATTGGGTTTCTTGTCAGTGAGGAGTTCATAGGCAGTCTTCTTGAAGAATTTGTGAAGATATACTCGGTTGATGATATGGCACGCAGTATCAATTGCATCAACCCAGAAACGACGAGGGGTTTTGTACTCGTCGAGCATAGTGCGAGCCATCTCAGCAAGAGTCCTGTTCTTGCGCTCCACGACGCCATTCTGTTGAGGAGTATAAGGAGCAGATAACTCATGAGTAATACCAAGTTCATCAAGATATTCATTGAGGCCCGAATTCTTGAACTCGGTGCCATTGTCACTTCTGATGTGCTTGATCTTCACACCAAAGTTGGTTGAAGCCCTCGAGGAAAATCGTTTGAAGACTTCCTGCACTTCATGTTTGTAAGAGACAAGGTGTACCAATGTGTAACAAGAGTAATCATCAACAATAACAAAGCCATATTGAGATGCTTCATTTGAAACAGAGGAATAGTGATTAGGACCGAAGAGATCCATGTGAAGTAATTCAAATGGTCGAGTAGTGGTCATGATGGTCTTTGCTGGATGCTTGGCCTTCGTCATCTTTCCAGCTTCACAGGCACCGCATAAGTGATCCTTGAGGAATTTGACATTCTCAATGCCAATGACATGCTTCTTCTTTGCAAGCGTGTGCAAATTCCTCATGCCTGCATGACCAAGTCGTCGATGCCATAGCCATCCTTCTGAAGCTTTTGCAAGTAGGCACACGGCTGGTTGTGAATCTGCAGAGAAATCAACAATATACAAGTCTCCTCTCCTAAAGCCTTCAAAGACTTTGGATTTGTCAGCTTCCATAATCACAACACAACGATACTTGCCAAAGACAACAACCATATCAAGATCACAAAGCATTGAGACAGACATAAGGTTGTATCCTAAGGACTCAACAAGCATGACTTTGTCCATGTGTCGATCCTTTGTGATGGCAACCTTACCTAGACCCAATACCTGACTTTTGCTCTTGTACACGAAGATGATATATTTCAGATGTGATGACGACAAGGTAGCATCCATCAACAGATTCCTGTCACCAGTCATGTGATTTGTACATCCACTATCAAGTACCCACTCAGTGGCTTTGGGTTGATCATCCTGCAGATGAATTAGTGCAACTTACGACCTCATATACTTCAGCAGTGAAGAATATGATATCACAATTCATCAGATCAATTTCATCAAGCAGTAGGACAGATAGAACAGAGGGAGGACGTGTGAAATGAAAGTTCATTTCATCATGGTTAGCCTGCGTCCTTTCAGACAATTTGTCAGGTCCCCAGCAAATTCTTCAGACGTTACAGTATGTCTGGAGACCTGACCCTGCATAAGAGATTAGTTCTTTTTCTTCACCACCCACATCTGAAGGGGTGGCAAAGAGTTCATCACTCTGCGAGCTCCATATGAGAATGCTGGCATAGCGGCCAAACCATTACGTTTCACATAAGAGGGATTAGGGTAAGCATATGAATAAGCAGAGAAATTCTTTGAGGACTTATGAACATAATAATTTGAAGAATAATGCTCATAGTCATAGCCCTTGGCTCTTCCCTGCGAAACAGAGTTGTTAGCACGATGATGTTCATATGAGGACTTTGATCCATATGAAGAATTTGGTCCATATGAAGAATTTGATCTGGGGTCCCTATTCTTCACAGGTGATGTCATGAGGACATTCACCTGAAGACTTTCAAGGCACCTTTTGGGAACCCAGATTTTCTTCATAGGGGAACCATTCCTGCAGTTAGTGCCAACATATCTAGCAAATACTTCACCATTGATTTTTGAACATTTTATAGTTGGAGTCAAATGACTCATCAGAAGAATGAGAAGATTCACATGTATAGCCAGATAAATTAGATGGGTCAACTGGAGGTCCCTTTGCAGCAACCCATGAGGTTTTGGGGTACTGCTCAGGCTTCCAATATGTACCATCAGCATTGAGTTTTCTCTCAAAGGCAATACCCTCTTTCCTAGGGTTCCTGTTGAGGATCTGCTTTTTAAGCACATCACAAAGAGTCTGATGCCCTTTGAGGCTTTTGTACATGCCTGTCATGTACAATTCCTTCAGCCCTGCATCGTAAGTGATACTAGCAATGTCCTGAGATGAGGAATTAGTGATAGCAGAGGCAGGTGAAGAATTTGTAACATTAGAAGCATTTGAACATTCAGGTGAAGAATTAGCAGATTCTCGTTCAATGCATTTTAAACATGGAGGAATAAATTCTTCCTGAGCAGCGCTGATTTGTTGAGTAAGTAATGAATCGCGCTCCTTCTGAAGATCTTCATAACTCACTCTTAGCTTCTCAAGATCTTGCTTCTTTTGAAGATATTCATAAGAAAGCTTCTCATGATCAGATAAGAGAGTGTTATGATGACCTTGAAGGTTATCGAACCTGGTATGAAGTCTCTGAAGATTTTCAGTTAAGGCTTTAATGCGATCCATTTCTTCACCCAACATATCATCACTTTTGTCTAGCATGTTTTGAACCTTTTCAAAAGCCTCTTGTTGTTGCACAGCAATCTTAGCAAGTTTAGAATAGCTAGGCTTAAGATTTTCATAAGATTCATCCTCACTAGATTCAGAGGAGGCATATTTGAGTACCTTGGCACCTTTTGCCATGAAGCAATAGGTGGGAGCGTAGTCATCACTGCCTTCGTCAGCCTTGTTGGTGAGATCACTTCCTTCAGAGGTGAAGATGGGCTTGCTGACGAATGCAGTAGCGAGGGCTACGCTCGCTACACCAGACTCAGAATCATCAGATTCCTCTTCTGCTTCATTTTCTTCAGATTCAGCCTCAGAGTCCATTTCCTTGCCAATGAATGCCCGAGCCTTCTTGGAGCTGCTCTTCTTGTGAGACGAAGACTTCAAGGATTTTGATGATGAAGATTTTGAGGACTTCTTCTTTTTCTTCGCATCATCAGAACTGTAATCCTTGTATTTCCTCTTCTTTGATTCCTTTTCCCACTGAGGACAATCTTGACTGTAATGTCCTGGTTTCTTGCACTTGTGACAAAGCCTCTTCTTGTAGTCACTGGATGAGGAATCATTGCTCCTTGAGGGTTTTCCAAAGCGACCACGTCTTGAGAACTTCTGGAATTTCTTCACAAGCAGTGCTAGATCATGACTCAGTTCTTCAGGATCACCAAGGCTGCTACCAGAGTCTTCATCTTCGGATTCTGATACTGCCTTGGCCTTCAGTGCACGTGATCTGCCATAGCTCGAACCATAGAGATCTCTCTTTTCAGCAAGCTGGAACTCATGAGTATTTAGCCTCTCAAGGATATCAGCGGGATCAAGTGACTTGTAATCAGCACGCTCTTGTATCATCAGTGCCAGAGTATCAAATGAGTAATCAAGCGATCTCAGCAATTTCTTCACCACCTCATGGTCGGTGATGTCAGTGGCACCAAGTGCTTGAAGCTCATTTGAAATGTCAGTGAGGCGATCGAAGGTTTGCTGAACATTTTCATTGTCGAGTCTTTTGAAGCGGTTGAAGAGATTGCGAAGAACATCAACTCGAGTGTCACGCTGAATTGAAACTCCTTCATTGACTTTGGACAGCCTATCCCAGATGAGCTTAGCAGTCTCCAAAGCACTAACTCTTCCATACTGTCTTTTGCTCAAATGGCCACATATGATATTCTTCGCTTGAGAGTCGAGTTGCTTGAATCTCTTCACATCAGCAGCATTCAGAGAGGGTGAGACGGAGGGAACACCATTTTCCACAACATACGAGGGATCGTTATCAATTGCCTCAAGATGCATTCACATCTTATTCTTCCAGTAGGCGTAGTCCGTCCCATCGAAGGTAGGACACCCAGCAGAGACCTTGATCGTACCTGCGGTCGACATAACTAAAACTCCAGGCGGTTAAACCAAAATCACACAGAACAAGGGAGTACCTCGCTCTGATACCAATTGAAAGTGCGTTATATCGACTAGAAGGGGGGTGAATAGGCGATTTTTATGAAATTCTTCACTGAGGAATTTGCTAGTGAAGAAATTCCTTAGTGAAGAACTACTAGCAGCAGAATAAGTACTCAGAAGTAAACATAACAGAATACATGCATGGTCATAATGATGAAATGAAGACAAACACAGAGTACAGAAAGCGTAAACACATGATAGCACAAGATGAAGACAAACAGACTGAAGAAATTGAACTGAGGAAATTGAGAAAGTCTTCAGTCAAAGTCTTCAAACACAGATATGAACAAACACACAACACAGTAAATGAGGAAATGAAAGTGTTGAGGAAATAGAACCAGATGGCTTGGTGAAGACAATGATTTGGTAGACCAGTTCCAACTGCTGTCTCAGTTGTACATCTGGTTGGAGCGGCTGAGTATTTAAACTCGAGGACACCCAGTCCCGCACACACAGTCCTCACCGTATTCTCCTTGAGCTAAGGACACACAGTCATTGCCCAATCACTCGTGGTAAGTCTTCAGGTGACTTCTGAACCTTAACAAACTCGGTCACTCGGCGATCCACAATTCCTCTTGGATGCTCTAGACCTTGACGCCTAACCGTCTGGAAGAAGCACAGTCTTCAAAGGTAACAAGCGTCGGATCCATGCAGGATCAATCTCTTCAGCGATGCTCAATCACTTTGGGTTTGTAGGTGTTTGGGTTTGGGTTTTTGGATTTTCCTCACTTGATGATTTTCGCTCAAAGTCCTCGGAGGATGGGTTGCTCTCAAATGACAAGTGTCAAGTTCTCGCGGAGCAGCCAACCAGCTAGTGGTTGTAGGGGGCGGCTATTTATAGCCTAGGGAGCAGCCCGACATGATAAGACATAAATGCCCTTCAATGATATGACCGTTGGATAAGATATTTTGGGACAGCTGGCGCGTAGCACAGCAACGGTCGGAAATTTGAGGTTCAAATTCCTCAGGGCTATCATGTTCCTCACTGTGTAGGCAATTCGCACTGGCGAATTTCCTAACTCCTCAGTCAGAGCAAAGTCCTCAGTGACCAGAAGAACTGCGTCTCTGTCACTGAAGAAATTAACTGAACTGTGTGAGATTTCCAATGGCTTCACTCGAAGGGATTGGTAGATGTAGGATTTGAGTTGAGCATCACTTGGAAATTTTCTCCTTAGTATTTCCTCGACCCCCTTTAACAGTACGGTGTTTCCTATGACTCAAGAAAGAAGAAATGAAACTACGAAAACAAAAGTCTTCACGCTTCATGTTCCTCGAATGAATACCAAGTCTTCAAGGTCACACCAATTTCTTCACTTTCAAAGTCTTCAGAAAGTCTTCGGTATATCAAAATCTTCAGTCGAAGAACTTCATTTTTAGGGGTCGACTTTCTCTGTAAATATCAAACTCCTCATAGACTTATAGACCTGTGTACACTCATAAACACATTAGATCCTTAACCTATAAGTCTTCAATACACCAAAATCACTAAGGGGCACTAGATGCACTTACAGGCTTCATCAGAACTTGCATGTAGTGATTTGAAAGCTCAGGTTCATTATAAACACAACGTGCACCTTCAAGGGGAGGACTGAGTGGTAGGGCACGAAGCAATTCAGACGCTGGTGCCTTGTAGTGAGTGTTCTCTGTCATCCAGTCCAGAACCCATGAATTCACATCTTCAGAGTCGCCTGTGATGTGCAGCGTCGCGTAGAACTGAAGAATGAGTTCTTCATTCCAATCACAGATGTCAGTGCAGAAGTTAAGCAGTCCAACATCGTGAAGAACACTGAGGACTGGCTCGAAGCACGGCAGAGACTCCATGTCCACGTGAGGAATATGTGCATGATCGAAGACTGTCTTTGTATTACAACACTGAGGAATAGAAATTGGCTTGACTAGCAGTCCAGAAACGCCTCTTCCTTATGCGAGCAGAGTCATATGGATTGTAATCAGTGAAGAATACGTGCTCGCCAAAGAAGTCTTCAGCCTTGAACTTTTGCTTCCTTGAGAACGGATCCTTTGGCTTTGGCAGAGGAGTGTCAGTGAGTTGCATCACGACCTCAGGAATCGCGAGCTCAGGTTCTTCAGGCTGAGGAATTTCTGGTTCCTCCTCAAGTGCAGTCACATGGTCAGCAGCAGCAGTTTCTTCAGCACTAGTGGCTGGAATGTCTTCACGGAGTTCTTTAGAGCTCATTTGAACTGTTGGTGCAGGGGAGTGAGGAATTTGCTGTAGTGGGGTGAAGAGTGGAGAGTTGGGATGCTGACTTTCCCAAAAGTCATCATTCATTACTGGCGTTGTACTTCCAATGTCCACGTCTTTATCATCAATTTCTTCAACACCAGCCTCTTCAGCAGTAAACTGAGGCATTGGTGATGATACCACTGGGGTTGAAGGGGTCGTATCCACTTCAATTTCTTCATCAATCTGCTCTGAGGAAGCAGCAGATTGAGTTTCTTCACCTGATCCGCTTGGGATCTCATAGTCCTCATCAAAAGGAACAAGGTCCTTTGATGGCATGGTTGAAATTGGAACAACATCAATGGGATTTTCAGAAGAACTGGTCATAGGCTTCATCTTCTTTGGAGTTGAAGATTCTGAAGCACTTGATGCTTTCCTTTTCTTCACTGCAGCTCGCTCTGCAGCCTTGGTCTTCTTAACATCTGATGTAGATGGAAGGATAGGAGTTGGTGTAGGCGCAGGTGGAGCTGAGGAATCTGTTTGAATATCCTCAGGCGCAACTGATGCAGTTGCCCTGACTTCTTCATTTTCTTCAGGCGCACCACTAGTGGATGCCCTGGCAATTTCTTCAGCGGCTGGGATGGAGTCATCGGCCCTGGAACTAGCATTTTCTTCAGCAGCCTGAAAATCATCAGTGGTGCTTGCATGTTCTTCAGTTGGCTGAGCAGAAGCTTCGGCTTGAGGAACTTCTTGTTGTGATGGGGTTGCAACATTGGTGAACTTCTCAGTCAGTTTCACAAACCTGACTTTGGCTCCCTTCCAATCAGCATAGTATGAGTCAAATTTGTCGCTGAGGGTTTTGATGTCAGCCTGCATCTTGACGAGTTCTTCAGTTGTCATCTTAACAACATTTTTCTTCAGCAGTTTCTCTTTTCTGTACAGCGGTTTCTTGATCTCTCTGGCCCTATCATATTTTCATTTCTCCTCTTGGATGAAATGAGTCAGCATGTGACTATGGCCCGGTGTCAGCTTGAAGTCTGGCATAGGAGTGTTTGGGTCCTTGTGCCAGAGATCGATGTAGTCTAGGATCGCTCTTGGATCCAATAGCAGCGGCACAGGTGTGCCTTTGGCTCTAGCGGCCCTTTCTTGTCTGTCTCTGATGATTTCTGCAAGTTCTTCTTCATCAGCCTCATCTTCTTCAGATGGCACATTGAAGGCGACCTGCTTCTTCTTAGGACTTGGGCGAGGACCTCGTCCAGCAGTAGCCTTTTTCTTCAGCAGAGAGGGTCCATCTGAGGAACTTGGTGCAGCTGAGGAACTTGCTGAGACACCAGAGGCAATGGAGATGCCTGTAGTCCTTTGGCACGTGGCAAGATGCACAGGTGCTGAGGACTTTGTTGGAACAGCTTAGGACTTTGGAGGAGGTGCTGAGGATTTTGAAGGAGCAGGAGCAGCTTGAGGAATTTGCTTTGAAGATTTTGAAGTTCCTGGCCATGAGGGCGCAGCTAAGGAACTTGGCCGTGAGGGCACTGTTGGTGAAGCACTTGGCTTTCGAGCGGGCTTCTTTGGCATAGATTTCCTCGGCTTGACAGAGGCCTCAGTGGCAGCAGTAGCAGCAGAATCTTCGTTGAATTTCTTCACTGCTTCTCTGGCTTGTCTTGTCAATTTGGCTTGACGCCTTGCCCATTCCTCAGGAAAATCCTCACCGCGTTTGATGCTAGTGGGATCAGCCACTTGGCCAGGTGCCAATGGGGCTCTTGGGCATGGAGGGTTGAGAGCGAATTTCCTCATGTACTTTGGAGTAACATATCTGTACTCCCTCCATTCTCTTGCCCATCTCCGTTCTATCCTTTGAATGCGCACCTAGCACTGATTCTTGGTCTCTTTGCCAAACTTAGCTTCATCAGGTGTACAGTACTCTTTGTAAATGTCCTCAGGGATTTCAAATGCAGTCATGACCTCAGGTTTCTTTCCTCCTTTCTGTGGCCTCTTACCATCTGCCATATTCTTCAGCTGGGGAATTTGAACAATAGAATTCTCTGAAGAAGTATGCAGTTTTTCTTCGAGGAACGCTGCAAATGAGTTAAGTTGATGACCTAGTGATTCAGCAGCGGACATGTGTACCTATGAACAGAGTATAGTTGCGAGGAATTTGGAGAGGTCATATGCGTTCTCAGAGGGGTTTTAAAAAAGAACAAGTTTGAGGAATTTGAGCAGATGCGTCTTGAAGAATTTCACTAAGCGCGCTTTATCTTAGGTTCCAGAGTTGTATAGATCGAAGATCCACACAATTGAGGAATCTTGAAGAAAATGATGCTTAGGGAAATGAATCAAGAACAGATGACATGTGAGGTGTTTAGTGTGTGAAGATTTGAAGAATAAAACACCTTCGAAGATTTTGTAGAAAACTTTTGAATCAAAGAGGGCAGTAAAAATAGCTTTTAATTACCCTGGATGAAGAACACGACGAACAGTGAGGTGAAATAGTGGAGTTCATCGGTGTAGATCTTCCATGCCCTAACTTGGCGGAGGAAGACGTCTACGGTGGCGGCGGAGGTGAAGATTTCCGCTGTCGGCGCGAGTACGACGGCGAAGAGGTTGAGGCAGTGAAGCTCTTCCTCACCGGCGACGATGGAGTAGCGGCGGCGCTAGGGTTTGGGAAGCTCGAGCGGGAGAGAGAGTTCGAGCGGCGTAAAAGAAGTGAGGAAGGGGTGTGGGGGTATTTATAGTAGCAGTGAAAAACTGTTCGCCTGAAGATTTGGGATGAACGTGCCCCTGACCCTTCTCCTTCGCACGACATGTGTCACCCACGTATAGTGTAGTGGAGATCGTGTTAGATCGTGGGTGAATAGAATAATGCATCATGGGATGCAGAACGGTTTGAGCGGCAAAACCGAAAATTTGGATAAGATTAGTTTTAAAGTTCCGTTCGCAATTTCTTCAGCTGACAAGGACACAATGAAGATTTTGAACGAGTTTGAAATAGAACACACATGAAGAATTTGTGAATAGATTGAATTGAGTATAGCATAGAGGGGAAGGGTCCGATCACATTCACTTAGCAGAAAAACACCAACTTGAAGAAATAGCCATAAGTGAATGTTGTAGAGGACATAAACTCATATATATATATATATATATATATATATATATATATATATATATATATATATATATATATATATATAGGTAAATTATGTGGGACACCTAGGTGCCCGGGCACCTTGATTGTTTTAGGTAAGTATCGCTGCACAATGAATGTTTGATTTGTTTCCTAACTATTCTTCATGCAAGACTTTCCATGTTTACGTTTTATTTTTCTATTTTTAACTATTAGGCATGCAAGACTTGCCATATAATAAATCGTATTAATGTTTTATTTTTCTAAACTACTATGGGTATCTAATATATGTATTTTTGTCACCTAATTATCCAATACTGGTATATAATACTTACTAACAAAATTATGTCCATGCGTGGGTATATATACCTAGTAAATAATTTTCTGAACTATTATGTTCTATTTCTGTTTTCTAACAATTAAAGATGAGTATCAAATACGCGGGTATGTATATATCAAATAAATTATTCTAGGTTCTATCTAGTAACGAATTTATATACATACGCGGGCATGCATATACCTACTAACAAAATTATATAAATAGTGGGTAGCATATAGATACTAAAATAATATGTACATATGCGGGTATGCATATATCAACTAATGAAATGATGTATATATGTGGGTACCATGCAAAAACATTATATGTACGAGTACGTGTATACCCAATTATGTGGTGGGTATGTGTATACCTACTACTGATATTATATAAAATACACGGGTATTTACATACCTAGTGATTTATTCTACGAAACAATAAGAGCTATATAAGGAGGTAATAAATGTTGATATTTATTCAGTCTGTTATTTTAATCTCTTTCCTTTTCTATGAGGTGACATGCATGCATGGGATGATTAAAGAATTGAAGCCTGCCAAATTAACTAGTAATTAAGGCATTTACATTGGTTGCCAAATCAGCCGTTGAACACGATCCAACGATGGATAGGCAAGGAGCATGGGCACCTAGGTGTCCCAAACTGTCGTCAATGAAGAAAAACAACGGAAACAATGAAGATTTTGAAAAGTTGAAGAATTTGAACAACTGAGGACTTTCAAAAGTTGAGGAAAAAACTCCAATTGAAGATTTTCAACTTTTGTGGTGGCGTGACCCACCGTATAAGAATGCTGATTTCAGACACCGCGTACAATTATCGTAGGGTTCTGAGAATCAAATTCTTCGTTAATTACTTCACACTTAGAGTGTTATTCTTCATTGATTGAAGAAAAACGTTTCTTCATGTGTTGCACATCTAAGTCATCAATTTTGCATAAGTGTTAGGATGAGTGCCTTTTCAAAGTACATTCGAAGACTCTAAGTTATTTAGCTCACACGGCAACTTGCTAAATCTCTTCTCATCCAAGGGCTTAGTGAAGATATCGGCTAGCTGTTCTTCAGTCTTCACATGCTCAATAAAAATGTCGCCCTTCAACACATGATCGCGAAGAAAATGATGACGAATCTGAATGTGCTTTGTCTTCGAGTGCTGAACTGGGTTGTGAGCAATCTTGATGGCACTCTCATTGACACAGAGGAGAGGCACATTCTTCATGTTGATGCCATAGTCCTTGAGTGTTTGCTTCATCCAAAGCAGTTGAGCACAGCAAGAACCAGCAGCAATGTACTCAGCTTCAGCAATAGATAATGATACGCAGTTCTGTTTCTTCGAGGACCAACAGACCAAGGATCGTCCGAGGAAATGACATGTACCAGATGTTGATTTGCGGTCCACACGA
Source organism: Aegilops umbellulata (assembly GCA_032464435.1). NCBI lineage: Eukaryota > Viridiplantae > Streptophyta > Magnoliopsida > Poales > Poaceae > Aegilops > Aegilops umbellulata. The sequence goes on from CP136059.1 coordinate 217,210,051, forward strand.
TCACCAGCATAGTCAGAATCAGAATATCCAATGAGATCAGAATCCGAGCCCTTGGGATACCATAATCCTAGTGTTGGTGTGTGAGCTAGATATCGAAAATATGCTTCACAGCCTTATGGTGTGATTCCTTCGGTGCAGCTTGAAATCGGGCACACATGCAAACACTAAGCATTATATCTGGCCTAGATGCACATAAGTACAATAAAGAACCAATCATGGAGCAGTATACCTTATGATCGAAGTCAATACCATTTTCATCAGTGCATAGTTGACCATTTGTGGGCATAGGAATTTTGATGCCTTTGCAATCTTGCCTGCCGAATTTCTTTAGAACATCCTTGAGTCTGAAGACTTTGTCAGGATTCTTTGGATCTTCAAAACCTAGGGGTTGAGCAACATATACTTCTTCCTCAAGCTTACCATTGAGGAATGCACTTTTCACATCCATTTGATATAAGATGATATCATGATGGTTAGCATAAGCAAGTAATATGCGAATAGCCTCAAGTCTAGCAAAAGGTGCAAAAGTTTCATCGAAATCAACTCCTTCAACCTGTGTGTAGCCTTGATCTACTAAACGTGCCTTATTCCTCACCACAAGGCCGTTTTCATCTTGCTTGTTACGGTAGATCCATTTTGTGCCAATGATATTATGCTTGCGAGGATCTGGACGATTGACCAGTTCCCAGACGTTGTTGAGCTTGAACTGATGTAATTCTTCTTGCATGGCCTGAATCCATTCAGGCTCCAGAAATGCTTCATCTACCTTAGTGGGCTCTGTGATAGAGACAAAAGCAAAGTGCCCACAAAAGTTAGATAAGTGTGAAGCTTTTGAGCGTGTGAGAGGACCTGGTGCTCTAATGTCATCGACGATCTTCTCCACTTGCACTTATTTTGCAACGCGAGGATGAGTTGGTTGTCGTTGAGGAATTTGATCATCATTTTCTTCAGCATCAATTTCCTCAGCATTTTCTTCAGATGCATCAGCTCGACGTTCTTCACGTTCTGGAATGAATTCTTCAGCAGATTCTTCAGTAGGAATGACATCTTCAGTAGCCTTGTGCTTGATAGAATCCTCAGGTGATGGTTCATCTAACACAGAAGGTAGGTCCTCTCTTTGCGAGCCATTAGTTTCATCGAACCGCACATCTACAGTTTCAACAATCTTGTGAAGAACATTGTTGAAGACTCTGTAGGTGTGCGAGTCCTTTCCGTAACCAAGCATAAAACCTTCATGTGCTTTCGGTGCAAATTTAGAGTTGTGATGAGGATCTCTAATCCAGCATTTAGCACCGAAGACTTTGAAATAACTCACATTGGGTTTCTTGTCAGTGAGGAGTTCATAGGCAGTCTTCTTGAAGAATTTGTGAAGATATACTCGGTTGATGATATGGCACGCAGTATCAATTGCATCAACCCAGAAATGACGAGGGGTTTTGTACTCATCGAGCATAGTGCGAGCCATCACAGCAAGAGTCATGTTCTTGCGCTCCACGACGCCATTCTATTGAGGAGTATAAGGAGCAGATAACTCATGAGTAATACCAAGTTCATCAAGATAGTCATCGAGACCAGAATTCTCAAACTCAGTGCAATTGTCACTTCTGATGTGCTTGATCTTTACACCAAAGTTGGTTGAAGCCCTCGAGGAAAATCATTTGAAGACTTCCTGCACTTCATGTTTGTAAGAGACAAGGTGTACCCATGTGTAACGAGAGTAATCATCAACAATAACAAAGCCATATTGAGATGCTTCATTTGAAACAGAAGAATAATGATTAGGACCGAAGAGATCCATGTGAAGCAATTCAAATGGACGAGTGGTGGTCATGATAGTCTTTGCTGGATGCTTGGCCTTGGTCATCTTTCCAGCTTCACAGGCACCGCATAAATGATCCTTGAGGAATTTGACATTCTCAATGCCACTGACATGCTTCTTCTTTGCAAGCGTGTGCAAATTCCTCATGCCTGCATGACCAAGTCGTCGATGCCATAGCCATCCTTCTGAAGCTTTTGTGAGTAGGCACACGGCTGGTTGTGAATCTGCAGAGAAATCAACAATATACAAGTCTCCTCTCCTAAAGCCTTCAAAGACTTTGGATTTGTCAGCTTCCATAATCACAACACAACGATACTTGCCAAAGACAACAACCATATCACGATAACAAAGCATTGAGACAGACATAAGGTTGTATCCTAAGGACTCAACAAGCATGACTTTGTCCATGTGTCGATCCTTTGTGATGGCAACCTTACCTAGACCCAATACCTGACTTTTGCTCTTGTCCGCGAAGATGATATGCTTCAGATGTGATGACGACAAGGGAGCATCCATCAACAGATTCCTGTCACCAGTCATGTGATTTGTACATCCACTATCAAGTACCCACTCAGTGGCTTTGGGTTGATCATCCTGCAGATGAATTAGTGCAACTTACGACCTCATATACTTCAGCAGTGAAGAATATGATATCACAATTCATCAGATAAATTTCATCAAGCAGTAGGATAGATAGAACAGAGGGAGGACGTGTGAAATGAAAGTTCATTTCATCATGGTTAGCCTGCGTCCTTTCAGGCAATTTGTCAGGTCCCCAGCAAATTCTTCAGACGTTACAGTATGTCTGGAGACCTGACCCTGCATAAGAGGTTAGCTCTTTTTCTTCACCACCCACATCTGAAGGGGTGGCAAAGAGTTCATCACTCTGCGAGCTCCATATGAGAATGGTGGCATAGAGGCCAAACCATTTCGTTTCACATAAGAGTGGTTAGGGTAATCATATGAATAAGCAGAGAAATTCTTCGAGGACTTATGAACATAATAATTAGAAGAATAATGCTCATATTCATAGCCCTTGGCTCTTCCATTTGAAACAGAGTTGTTAGCACGATGATGTTCATATGAGGACTTTGATCCATGTGAGGAATTTGACCCCCTTGAGGAATATGGTCCATATGAGGACTTGGATCCATATGAAGAATTTGGTCCATATGAAGAATTTGATTTGGGGTTCCTATTCTTCACAGGTGGTGTCATGAGGACATTCACCTGAAGACTTTCAAGGCACCTTTTGGGAACCCAGATTTTCTTCATAGGGGAACCATTCCTGCAGTTAGTGCCAACATATCTAGCAAATACTTCACCATTCTGATTTTTGATCAGTTTATAGTTGGAGTCAAATGACTCATCAGAAGAATGAGAAGATTCACATGTATAACCAGATAAATTAGATGGACCAACTGGAGGTCCCTTTGCAGCAACCCATGAGGTTTTGGGGTACTGCTTAGGCTTCCAATATGTACCATCAGCATTGAGTTTCCTCTCAAAGGCAATACCCTCTTTCCTAGGGTTCCTGTTGAGGATCTGCTTTTTAAGCACATCACAAAGAGTCTAATGCCCTTTGAGGCTTTTGTACATGCCTGTCATGTACAATTCCTTCAGCCCTGCATCGTCAGTGATACTAGCAATGTCCTCAGATGAGGAATTAGTGATAGCAGAGGCAGGTGAAGAATTTGTAACATTAGAAGCATTTGAACATTCAGGTGAAGAATTAGCAGATTCTCGTTCAATGCATTTCAAACATGGAGGAATAAATTCTTCCTGAGCAACGCTGATTTGTTGAGTGAGTAATGAATCGCGCTCCTTCTAAAGATCTTCATAACTCACTCTTAGCTTCTCAAGATCTTGCTTCTTTTGAAAAAAATTCATAAGAAAGCTTCTCATCATCAGACAAGAGAGTGTTATGATGACCTTGAAGGTTGTCAAACCTGGTCTGAAGTCTTTGAAGATTTTCAGTTAAGGCTTTAGTGCGATCAATTTCTTCACCCAACATATCATCACTTTTGTCTAGTATGTTTTGAACCTTTTCAAAAGCCTTTTGTTGTTGCACAGCAATCTTAGCAAGTTTAGAGTAGCTAGGCTTAAGATTTTCATCAGATTCATCCTCACTAGATTCAGAGGAGGCATATTTGAGTACCCTGGCACCTTTTTTCCATGAAGCAATAAGTGGGAGCGTAGTCATCACTGCCTTCATCAGCCTTGTTGGTGAGATCACTTTCTTCAGAGGTGAAGATGGACTTGCTGATGAATGCAGTAGCGAGGGCTAGGCTCGCCACACCAGACTCGGAATCTTCAGATTCCTCTTCTTCCTCATGTTCTTCAGATTCAGCCTCAGAGTCCATTTCCTTGCCAATGAATGCCCGTGCCTTCTTGGAGCTGCTCTTCTTGTGAGACAAAGACTTCGAGGATTTTGATGATGAGGATTTTGAGGATTTCTTCTTTTTCTTCGCATCATCAGAACTGTAATCCTTGTATTTCTTCTTCTTTGATTCCTTTTCCCACTGAGGACAATCTTGAATGTAGTGTCCAGTCTTCTTGCACTTGTGACAAATCCTTCTCTTGTAGTCACTGGATGAGGAATCATTGCTCTTTGAGGGTCTTCCAAATCGACCACGTCTTGAGAACTTTTGGAATTTCTTCACAAGCAGCGCTAGATCATGACTTAGTTCTTCAGGGTCGCCAAGGCTGCTACGAGAGTCTTCATCTTTGGACTCTGATACTGCCTTGGCCTTCAGTGCACGTGATCTGCCATAGCTCGAACCATAGAGATCTCTCTTTTCAGCAAGCTGGAACTCATGAGTATTTAGCCTCTCAAGGATATCAGCGGGATCAAGTGACTTGTAATCAGCACGCTCTTGTATCATTAATGCCAGAGTATCAAATGAGTAATCAAGCGATCTCAGCAATTTCTTCACCACCTCATGGTCGGTGATGTCAGTGGCACCAAGTGCTTGAAGCTCATTTGAAATGTCAGTGAGGCGATCGAAGGTTTGCTGAACATTTTCATTGTCGAGTCTTTTGAAGCGGTTGAAGAGATTGCGAAGAACATCAACTCGAGTGTCACGCTGAATTGAAACTCCTTCATTGACTTTGGACAGCCTATCCCAGATGAGCTTAGCAGTCTCCAAAGCACTAACTCTTCCATACTGTCTTTTGCTCAAATGGCCACATATGATATTCTTCGCTTGAGAGTCGAGTTGCTTGAATCTCTTCACATCAGCAGCATTCAGAGAAGGTGTGACAGAGGGAACACCATTTTCCACAACATACCAGAGATCGTTATCAATTGCCTCAAGATGCATTCGCATCTTATTCTTCCAGTAGGGTGTCACGACCGGTTTTCCGGGCATTAATTTCCGAAAAGTGGCCGTTGTGCTCACCAGCCCCAGGATTACTGTTAGCTGATGAGACACCAACTTGATACAGAAATTCCAAGCAAAAGTACAAAAATATGTAGTACAAGACCATTGTGGCCTAAGAGTACAACAAAAGGTTTCTAGTGGTTGAGGGCGGAAGCGGTTTGTGGATCACCACGGCTATGGGACTCCATTTCCCATGGGAACAGCTGACCAGGTTAACTCCTATCTTCGCGAGGCTGCTATCACCGTTGCTCAGGTTCCGAGGCTGTCGTCGCAATGCTCCTCTCCAAGCAAGCAATCTGGCCAAGACAATAGCCAGGGACAAGCCAGTGAGTACTTTGAATGTACTCGCAAACATTAAGGACACAGGTATAATATAACCATTGATGCTCATGCTTTGCAATATCCTTATACTCACTTAGTTAGTCATAAAAATAAATATCTTGATGCATGCAAACAGGTTACTCATATGCAACCAGAAATTTATGCCATGGCCACATAGAGGTAATGAATACTGGGTGCCAAACGAGTGTCTGAAAGACTCCTCGAGCGGAAAATGCAGAATAATGATACTGGTGCCAAACGAGTGTCTGAAAGACTCCTCGAGCGGAAAATGCAGAATAATAATACTGGTGCCAAACGAGTGTCTGAAAGACTCCTCGAGCGACACCACAGAAAGGGCTTTAAAAGAAATGCCACAGCCGGGCGTCTGAGCGACACCATAGAAAGGGCTTTAAAAGAAATGCCACAGCCGGGCGTCTGAGCGACACCACAGAAAGGGCTTTAAAAGAAATGCCACAGCCGGGCGTCTGAGCGACACCACAGAAAGGGCTTTAAAAGAAATGCCACAGCCGGGCGTCTGAGCGACACCACAGAAAGGGCTTTAAAAGAAATGCCACAGCCGGGCGTCTGAGCGACACCACAGAAAGGGCTTTAAAAGAAATAATCATAGTGAATATCCCGGAGGTAGAACCATCCTAGAGATATTCGATGATAACATTAATATCACGGGTTAGTCAACAAAAGTAATAATCAAAATCATCACAAGTCACAAGTAGTAATTCCCGTTTTGGTTTAACAATCTCACCTCCGAAGACCGACACTAAGACCGACGCTTGACCCATCCCAGACTGTAGTCCTTAACCATGGACACGGCTATTCGAATAGGTTTAATCTCTGCAGAGGGTGTACTCTTTACCCACGAGTAACGGATTCCTTTAGTCCATCGGGACTAATTCCGTCTACGGTCTTTTAGTTGAAAACTCACCTGACTTGCACACACCAGCTTAACTCACCGGTGTCTGGAATCACCCACGACACCTGTCGAGCAAACTCTAAGTGGGGAGGCTACAACCTCGACGTAGCATGGGATCACAAAATTTATACCGCGCGCAAACTGGGGGAGCTACCCCCTTCGGCTACAACCGAAACACCCATGCCCCCTGACCAGGTGGCATGCCTACCGGCTACAACCGATATCTTCCACCATGGCCTCTCTGTACGGTGTGTGCCAAGACAAGGGTTAACAGCTTACTGAACCATACCCCACCTATGGTAGGGACCTGTGGCAGTACGGAACAAGTATGGGGGTTACTGGCACAAGACTCGATCTACGGTCAACTTAGGAGGTAGTAATAATCCCTGCAAGTTTTAGCATAACAAGGTATATACTTCAACCAACAGATAGGAACACCACACGACATACTCCATCATGCCATACCGGACACGACCGTCTCAACGGAGGACTAGGGTCAAGACCGCGTCTACCCAAGACAGAGGCCTACCCGGCATTTCCTTCCGGTATGCATGAAAAGTGTACGGCGGTGATTTCCATCACAAAACATGTCAGCTCCATATGCATGAAATCCACTAATAAGCACTATGAATAGGATTACATCCTCACATAAAATGACGCATGCAAGTGTCGGGGTGGTGTTGTCACCGGGCCAAACAACACATACAAAAAATTACACCAAGGTTCAGAATGCTTGCCTTTAGGTCATGGAGAAGAGGGGTGCATCCAAAACCCCTTGAAATCTTCCAAAATCCTATTTAAAGGAATATGTATGAATTAATACATACAATTAAAACAGCACATAAAGTTGTTTGGAAAAAAATTCAAATAAATCTTAAAATAAACTAGACAAAATTTAAGGAATGTAGGAAAAAGAATCAATTCATTTGGACTTATATTTAAAAAGTTATAGGCAGTCAAAGTTTAGTCAAATCTGTTATTTAAAATAAAAACAGAAAGAAAAACGATTCAATTTAAAACGTACACGTCGAAAGCGTAAACCCGGGAATGCGCTTCCACTTAAACCATGTGGGCAGCGTCTGGGTCGCTGACAGTGGGCCCGCCTGGCCCACCAGTCAGGTTTGACTAGTCCACCTCTCCTTCTTCTTCCTTCGTCCGAACGGTGGCGGGGTGACGGCGATCAACGCCGGCGAACGGCTGCTCCCCGCGAGCTCCAGAGAGTCGGAATGGAACCACAAGACCGGGGCGGTCCTCACGGTGGTCGACGGGTCGGCGGGGGTGGAGGGAGTCGTCGACGGTGAGCTATGCGGCGGAGGAGGCCTCGGATGCAAAGTGGTTTTTCTCCCGCAGTGTGTCCCGATCAAAATCAAGTAGTGGGAAAGGTTCACGGGAGGGAGGAGGTGTTCCTGGTGAAGAGAACGGAGAGGGAGAGGCTCTGGTGGCGCCGCACTGGCCGGGGCAATGGCGGCGGCCGAAGTTGCCGGAGTGGAAGAAGACGACCTCTTCCTCTTCAATTGACGGCCAAAGGAGCTCTAGGAAGGTGGCTTGGGGTCGTCTCCCTGCGGATATGAGCTCGGGGCTCCTTAAATGGACGGGCCGAGGCGGTTCCGCGGCGGTGGGGATAAGATCGCCGACGAACCGACGTTCTGTAGCTGCAGGGGAACGTGGCGGCGATGAGAGCTAGGCGACGAAGTTGCACTGCTCCAGGAGGCAGGTGGCGAGCGCTGGGAGCTTGGGCGGCGCTGGCTAGCGCAGGCGCGATCGGGCGGCGGGCGCGGCTGCGGGCGTGCCGCCATATGGCCTCTGACGGCGGCGCTGTAGGGCGCCAGGGAGCGGTCGGGGCTTTTTTGGCGGGATGCGTCGAGAAGGGGAGTGCTAGGTGAGGTGCTGCCGTGCGGTTCAAGCCAGGGGCGCGCGACGCGGTGGCTCGGTGCGCGGCTGCAGTTGGCGCGCTCTGGGCGCGCCCAGTGCACGCGCAGGACCTGCTCGATGAAATGCCAGGGCGCGCTAGAGGTCTCGGGTGAGACTGGGGATTAGCAGATCCAGGTTAGGAGTAGTGAGGAGATTAATGGACAAGGTGGTTTGGGCAGGTGGTCAAGTTCACAATGTAAACTTGAAATCATGCCAAATCTGGCTAAGCACTCAGGGTGTTTGATAAAATGCCAGAGGCTTTTAGGAAGGTCTTGGGGTGATCAAATTCTCCAGATTAGTGCCTCCTTGGATGCACAAGAGGGTGGTGAGGTCATTTGGGCAAAAGGGGGAACTTGCTAGTGCAAGTTTTGCAAAACTACACTTCTGGACAGGGAGTAAATGGCCTCATTTCATGAACCAGAAGTGATCCAAATGTTGCATGCTCTTGGACTTAGGGGTTTGGTAGGGTTGGCTACAAGTAGAAAAAGGAATCATGGGTAAAGGAGCAACAAAAAATGTGGTTGCTGTACAAACCGGCAAGTTGGGCCAGAATGAAGATGAGGTTGATTCACTCAAATTTTCCAAAGAACAACTCTATGTTTTTGCATAAAGTTGAATCATATGCTGCTACTCACATCCCATAATTTTGGTGGAGGCTAGAAAGAAATATTTAAATGGGTTGTAGTGCAAACATTCCCACTGGACCAGAGAAGAAAATTAGGTGTAGGGCTCACTTTATTTCAAGAATAAAAGATATTTTTGCACAAAAGTGATTTAAAAACTTCACATGACATCTCCAAATTTTGGTGGGATTTATGAGATAATTTATGAAGAGGGTGTAGTTCAAAAATGGCCTTATAACCTTGAAATACTATTTTTCAAGAAAAATAAAGATCAAGCAATTTAATTTTTGTAATCAGCTCTACTAACACAAGAAAAGTTTTTCCTTGAGAGTTTAAACAAGCCCAAAAATATGTTTGAAAAGTTTTCATTTTGGGGAAAAACTCCATAATAACCAAGTTCAAAAATCAAAAGGGATCTCAGAAAATAGAAGTTTTAATTCCTGGCAAAATTTTAATTAGTAAAACAAGGTCAAAAAATTTTGGGTGTCACAACACTACCCCCCTTAAGAAAAATCTCGTCCTCGAGATTTGCTAAGGGTTGTTTTAACAACTCTCCGGGATTTTTCCGAGGGAAAACGGTTAAAAATAAAGGAGCACAAGTCACAACAAAACCATACATATTAGTAGAAGCCAAATAACTTATTCGTCGCACAAGCTCAGGTTATCACGCATAAGTCATAATACATAATTAAATGTTGCCATAATGAACACAGCAGCAATGTCTAAAATGGAAACGGTAACTGGATGGGGTCCTGCGAGAACATTTCTGGTACTGAGACACATTCCTCTTCTATCGGGGGAAGGGGTTTAACCAGCCGATGTATGCGCCTCTCTTGGCCGGGCCTCAGGGGTCTGCCGATGGCGATCTGAGGATTTAAATCCGCGAGACTCTGGAGATAACCCATCGCATGCTGGGTGAAGCGTTCTTGAGCGATGACATACTGGACCAGGTTGGCTAGGACTGGGTCTTTGGCAAATGTGCCTGGGGGTAGAAAAGCTGGCATACCCATGCAGGGCTACAGGAGCTTAACGACAGGCGGCGTTTATTTACAAGGTCACATGGTTACAAGCGAGAATACACCGGGACTCGATCCTTCTCGGGTGACTTAGCCTACCTCGCTTACATCCAAGCGGGCGTGCCTGGAGGATGTTTAGGCGTCTCCGTGGTTCTCACCGTCGGAATTAGCTGGAGTGGGTCAAGGGGCTGCAGGCTCGGGGTAGCGATGATGACCACCTCGGGGATTGTTGGCCACAACTCCGTTGGAGTGTGCTCCCAAAATGCGACGAAGCACTTCTGGGGTTATCGCAACACCTTGGCCGATGGCTGGGGTAGACCTCAGGGGCTCGATCGGTTGTCCAAATAGCACGACTGGGTTGTCGGTGCTGGGCTCGTCCTCTCTTCTCGCCGGGGCTCGACGAACCAGCTCCCTACGAGCTGCGATAAGATCAATAGTGACCTGATCGAACAGTTCCTCCAGTGCACTTACATAGCGCACTAGGTGCAACAATGCAGGATCTGCTTCGTGATCTCCGTTGGCAACTTGGGGTGGTCTACCATATCCTTCCCGTCTGGGGTAGTAGTGGAACAAGCGACAGTCAACTCGGGGCGACAAGTGCCGGAGATGAACTATAGCTTCTCGAGCGGCTAGTTGGATGGCTTGGGGCTCAAAGGAAATCGTTCTTCCTGTGAACCTGTAGGGGCGTTCGGGTGCTAGACCCCTACCATAGACATGCACAGTGGCCCAGAATTGACGGCTCTCACCGCTCATGGATCCTTGGTACACGACATATTCTGGGGGCTCCTCTAACGCATAGGCACGACGGGTGAGGTTTGCGAGTATGGTCACAAAACCTCCAAGGTTGGTTGCCGTAGTCTCAGTGTGCACGACAGGACCAGGCATTGTGGTTCGGTTTGGGATAGTGGCTGTGCTGTGCTAGTTTGGGGCTAGCGTGCCCTTTTTATAGGAAAAAGGGGACGGAGTCTTCCTTCGCATGCTTGCGAGAAAGACTATTCAGGATTCGATCACTGGCGCATGAGCGACAGGCTAGGTTGCTAGGTTGGGCACCGACTACCAAAAGGTGTCGGGTCACTGTGGGGCTATCTTGCAGGAGAAGCTTGGCTGGGGTTTTGGTTATGGCTCGGTGGGTTGATTTGCCTAAGATTTATTGGCCTGGCTAGGATAGGATTAGCCAATGGTCAGCCTGGCTCTGATACCAAGTCTGTCACGACCGGTTTTCCGGGCATTAATTTCCGGAAAGTGGCCGTTGTGCTCACCAGCCCCAGGATTACTGTTAGCTGATGAGACACCAACTTGATACAGAAATTCCAAGCAAAAGTACAAAAATATGTAGTACAAGACCATTGTGGCCTAAGAGTACAACAAAAGGTTTCTAGTGGTTGAGGGCGGAAGCGGTTTGTGGATCACCACGGCTATGGGACTCCATTTCCCACGGGAACAGCTGACCAGGTTAACTCCTATCTTCGCGAGGCTGCTATCACCGTTGCTCAGGTTCCGAGGCTGTCGTCGCAATGCTCCTCTCCAAGCAAGCAATCTGGCCAAGACAATAGCCAGGGACAAGCCAGTGAGTACTTTGAATGTACTCGCAAACATTAAGGACACAGGTATAATATAACCATTGATGCTCATGCTTTGCGATATCCTTATACTCACTTAGTTAGTCATAAAAATAAATATCTTGATGCATGCAAACAGGTTACTCATATGCAACCGGAAATTTATGCCATGGCCACATAGAGGTAATGAATACTGGGTGCCAAACGAGTGTCTGAAAGACTCCTCGAGCAGAAAATGCAGAATAATGATACTGGTGCCAAACGAGTGTCTGAAAGACTCCTCGAGCGGAAAATGCAGAATAATAATACTGGTGCCAAATGAGTGTCTGAAAGACTCCTCGAGCGGAAAATGCAGAATAATAATACCACAGTCGGGCGTCTGAGCGACACCACAGAAAGGGCTTTAAAAGAAATGCCACAGCCGGGCGTCTGAGCGACACCACAGAAAGGGCTTTAAAAGAAATGCCACAGCCGGGCGTCTGAGCGACACCATAGAAAGGGCTTTAAAAGAAATGCCACAGCCGGGAGTCTGAGCGACACCACAGAAAGGGCTTTAAAAGAAATGCCACAGCCGGGCGTCTGAGCGACACCACAGAAAGGGCTTTAAAAGAAATGTCACAGCCGGGCGTCTGAGCGACACCACAGAAAGGGCTTTAAAAGAAATAATCATAGTGAATATCCCGGAGGTAGAACCATCCTAGAGATATTCGATGATAACATTAATATCACGGGTTAGTCAACAAAAGTAATAATCAAAATCATCACAAGTCACAAGTAGTAATTCCCGTTTTGGTTTAACAATCTCACCTCCGAAGACCGACACTAAGACCGACGCTTGACCCATCCCAGACTGTAGTCCTTAACCATGGACACGGCTATTCGAATAGGTTTAATCTCTGCAGAGGGTGTACTCTTTACCCACGAGTAACGGATTCCTTTAGTCCATCGGGACTAATTCCGTCTACGGTCTTTTAGTTGAAAACTCACCTGACTTGCACACACCAGCTTAACTCACCGGTGTCTGGAATCACCCACGACACCTGTCGAGCAAACTCTAAGTGGGGAGGCTACAACCTCGACGTAGCATGGGATCACAAAATTTATACTGCGCGCAAACTGGGGGAGCTACCCCCTTCGGCTACAACCGAAACACCCATGCCCCCTGACCAGGTGGCATGCCTACCGGCTACAACCGATATCTTCCACCATGGCCTCTCTGTACGGTGTGTGCCAAGACAAGGGTTAACAGCTTACTGAACCATATCCCACCTATGGAAGGGACCTGTGGCAGTACAGAACAAGTATGGGGGTTACTGGCACAAGACTCGATCTACGGTCGACTTAGGAGGTAGTAATAATCCCTGCAAGTTTTAGCATAACAAGGTATATACTTCAACCAACAGATAGGAACACCACACGACATACTCCATCATGCCATACCGGACACGACCGTCTCGACGGAGGACTAGGGTCAAGACCGCGTCTACCCAAGACAGAGGCCTACCCGGCATTTCCTTCCGGTATGCATGAAAAGTGTACGGCGGTGATTTCCATCACAAAACATGTCAGCTCCATATGCATGAAATCCACTAATAAGCACTATGAATAGGATTACATCCTCACATAAAATGACGCATGCAAGTGTCGGGGTGGTGTTGTCACCGGGCCAAACAACACATACAAAAAATTACACCAAGGTTCACAATGCTTGCCTTTAGGTCATGGAGAAGAGGGGTGCATCCAAAACCCCTTGAAATCTTCCAAAATCCTATTTAAAGGAATATGTATGAATTAATACATACAATTAAAACAGCACATAAAGTTGTTTGGAAAAAATTTCAAATAAATCTTAAAATAAACTAGACAAAATTTAAGGAATGTAGGAAAAAGAATCAATTCATTTGGACTTATATTTAAAAAGTTATAGGCAGTCAAAGTTTAGTCAAATCTGTTATTTAAAATAAAAACAGAAAGAAAAACGATTCAATTTAAAACGTACACGTCGAAAGCGTAAACCCGGGAATGCGCTTCCACTTAAACCACGTGGGCAGCGTCTGGGTCGCTGACAGTGGGCCCGCCTGGCCCACCAGTCAGGTTTGACTAGTCCACCTCTCCTTCTTCTTCCTTCGTCCGAACGGTGGCGGGGTGACGGCGATCAACGCCGGCGAACGGCTGCTCCCCGCGAGCTCCAGAGAGTCGGAATGGAACCGCAAGACCGGGGCGGTCCTCACGGTGGTCGACGGGTCGGCGGGGGTGGAGGGAGTCGTCGACGGTGAGCTATGCGGCGGAGGAGGCCTCGGATGCAAAGTGGTTTTTCTCCCGCAGTGTGTCCCGATCAAAATCAAGTAGTGGGAAAGGTTCACGGGAGGGAGGAGGTGTTCCTGGTGAAGAGAACGGAGAGGGAGAGGCTCTGGTGGCGCCGCACTGGCCGGGGCAATGGCGGCGGCCGAAGTTGCCGGAGTGGAAGAAGACGACCTCTTCCTCTTCAATTGACGGCCAAAGGAGCTCTAGGAAGGTGGCTTGGGGTCGTCTCGCTGCGGATATGAGCTCGGGGCTCCTTAAATGGACGGGCCGAGGCGGTTCCGCGGCGGTGGGGATAAGATCGCCGACGAACCGACGTTCTGTAGCTGCAGGGGAACGTGGCGGCGATGAGAGCTAGGCGACGAAGTTGCACTGCTCCAGGAGGCAGGTGGCGAGCGCTGGGAGCTTGGGCGGCGCTGGCTAGCGCAGGCGCGGTCGGGCGGCGGGCGCGGCCGCGGGCATGCCGCCAAATGGCCTCTGACGGCGGCGCTGTAGGGCGCCAGGGGGCGGTAGGGGCTTTTTTGGCGGGATGCGTCGAGAAGGGGAGTGCTAGGTGAGGTGCTGCCGTGCGGTTCAAGCCAGGGGCGCGCGACGCGGCGGCTCGGTGCGCGGCTGCAGTTGGCGCGCTCTGGGCGCGCCCAGTGCACGCGCAGGACCTGCTCGATGAAATGCCAGGGCGCGCTAGAGGTCTCGGGTGAGACTGGGGATTAGCAGATCCAGGTTAGGAGTAGTGAGGAGATTAATGGACAAGGTGGTTTGGGCAGGTGGTCAAGTTCACAATGTAAACTTGAAATCATGCCAAATCTGGCTAAGCACTCAGGGTGTTTGATAAAATGCCAGAGGCTTTTAGGAAGGTCTTGGGGTGATCAAATTCTCCAGATTAGTGCCTCCTTGGATGCACAAGAGGGTGGTGAGGTCATTTGGGCAAAAGGGGGAACTTGCTAGTGCAAGTTTTGCAAAACTACACTTCTGGACAGGGAGTAAATGGCCTCATTTCATGAACCAGAAGTGATCCAAATGTTGCATGCTCTTGGACTTAGGGGTTTGGTAGGGTTGGCTACAAGTAGAAAAAGGAATCATGGGTAAAGGAGCAACAAAAAATGTGGTTGCTGTACAAACCGGCAAGTTGGGCCAGAATGAAGATGAGGTTGATTCACTCAAATTTTCCAAAGAACAACTCTATGTTTTTGCATAAAGTTGAATCATATGCTGCTACTCACATCCCATAATTTTGGTGGAGGCTAGTAAGAAATATTTAAATGGGTTGTAGTGCAAACATTCCCACTGGACCAGAGAAGAAAATTAGGTGTAGGGCTCACTTTATTTCAAGAATAAAAGATATTTTTGCACAAAAGTGATTTAAAAACTTCACATGACATCTCCAAATTTTGGTGGGATTTATGAGATAATTTATGAAGAGGGTGTAGTTCAAAAATGGCCTTATAACCTTGAAATACTATTTTTCAAGAAAAATAAAGATCAAGCAATTTAATTTTTGTAATCAGCTCTACTAACACAAGAAAAGTTTTTCCTTGAGAGTTTAAACAAGCCCAAAAACATGTTTGAAAAGTTTTCATTTTGGGGAAAAACTCCATAATAACCAAGTTCAAAAATCAAAAGGGATCTCAGAAAATAGAAGTTTTAATTCCTGGCAAAATTTTAATTAGTAAAACAAGGTCAAAAAATTTTGGGTGTCACATAGGGGTTGTCCGTCCCATCGAAGGTAGGACACCCCGCAGAGACCTTGATCATACCTGCGGTCGACATAACTAAAACTCCAGGCAGTTAAACCAAAATCACACAGAACAAGGGAGTACCTTGCTCTAATACCAATTAAAAGTGTGTTATATCGACTACAGGGGGGTGAATAGGCGATTTTTATGAATTCTTCACTGAGGAATTTGCTAGTGAGGAAATTCCTTTGCGAAGAACTACTTGCAGCGGAATAAGTACTCAAAAGTAAACATAAGAGAATACAAGCATAGTCATCATGATGAAATGAAGACAAACACAGAGTACAGAAAGCGTAATCACAGGATAACACAAGATGAAGACAAACAGACTGAAGAAATTGAACTGAGGAAATTGAGAAAGTCTTCAGTCAAAGTCTTCAAACACAGATATGATAAACACGCATCACAATACTGAGGAAATGAAAGAGTTGTGGAAATGGAACCAGTAAGCTTGGTGAAGACAATGATTTGGTAGACTAGTTCCAACTGTTGTCTCAGTTGTACATCTGGTTGGAGTGGCTGAGTATTTAAACTCGAGGACACACAGTCCCGGACACCCAGTCCTGAGCACGCAGCTCGGGACACCAAGTCCTCACCGTATTCTCCTTGAACTAAGGACACACAGTCCTCGTCCATCACTAGTGGTAAGTCTTCAGGTGACTTCCGAACCTTGACAAACTCGGTCACTCGGCGATCCACAATTCCTCTTGGATGCTCTAGACCATGACGCTAACCGTTTGGAAGAAGCACAGTCTTCAAAGGTAACAAGCGTCGGATCCACACAGGATCAATCTCTTCAGTGATGCTCAATCACTTTGGGTTTGTAGGTGTTTGGGTTTGGGTTTTGGATTTTCCTCACTTGATGATTTTCGCTCAAAGTCCTCGGAGGATGGGTTGCTCTCAAATGACAAGTGTCAGTTTCTCTTGGAGCAGCCAACCAGCTAGTGGTTGTAGGGGGCGGCTATTTATAGCCTAGGGAGCAGCCCGACATGATAAGACATAAATGCCCTTCAATGATATGACCGTTGGATGGATAAGATATTTTGGGACAACTGGCACGTAGCACAGCAACGGTCGGAAATTTTAGGTACAAATTCCTCAGGGCTATCATGTTCCTCACTGTGTAGGCAATCTGCACTGGCGAATTCCTAACTCTTTAGTCAGAATAAATTCCTCAGTGACCAGAAGAACTGCGTCTCTCTCACTGAAGAAATTGACTGAACTGTATGAGATTTCCAATGGCTTCACTCGAAGGGATTGGTAGGTGTAGGATTTGAGTTGAGCATCAAATGGAAATTTTTCCTTAGTATTTCCTCGACCCCCTTTAATAGTACGGTGTTTCCCATGACTCAAGAAAGAGAAAATGAAACTACGAAAACAAAAGTCTTCACGCTTCATGTTCCTCGAATGAATACCAAGTCTTCAGGGTCACACCAATTTCTTCACTTTCAAAGTCTTCAGAAAGTCTTCAGTATATCAAAGTCTTCAGTCGAAGAACTTCATTTTTAGGGGTTGACTTTCTCTGTAAATATCAAACTCCTCATAGACTTATAGACCTGTGTACACTCATAAACACATTAGATACTTAACCTATAAGTCTTCAATACACCAAAATCACTAAGGGGCACTAGATGCACTTACAGCATGCGAATGGAGGGAATACAGATATGTAACCCCAAAGTATATGTAACGCCCTCGATGCGGCTATATCTCCCACGTGTCGAAGCACGACTTAGAGGCATAACCGCATTGAAAGCAATGTCGCAAGTGAGGTAATCTTCACACAACCCATGTAATACATAAGGGAAAGAGATACATAGTTGGCTTACAGTCGCCACTTCACACAATACATAAATAAACATTCATCGTCCAGATTACACTCAAGGTCCGACTACGGAACCAAAAATGAAAGAAGACTACACCAAATGCTACACAGATCCCCGATCGTCCCGACTGGGCTCCACTACTGATCAACTGAAACGAAACAACACAATGAACAAGATCTTCATCGAGCTCCTCCTTGAGCTCGGGTGCGTCACCTGCACGGTTTCATCGGCACCTGCAAACTGGTTTTGGAAGTATCTGTGAGTCACGGGGACTCAGCAATCTCACACCCGCGAGATCAAGACTATTTAAGCTTAAAGGTAGGACAGAGTAGTGAGGTGGAGCTGCAGCAAGCGACTAGCATATCTGGTGTCTAACATATGCAAATGAGAGCGAGAAGAGAAGGCAAAAGCACGGTCGAACAACTATGATCAAGAAGTGATCCTGAAACTACTTACGTCAAGCATAACTCCAACACCGTGTTCACTTCCCGGACTCCGCCGAGAAGAGACCATCACGGTTACACACGCGGTTGATGTATTTTAATTAAGATCAACTTCGGGTTTTCTACAACCGGACATTAACAAATTCCCATCTGCCACATAACCGCGGGCACGGCTTTCGAAAGTTCAAACCCTGTAGGGGTGTCCCAACTTAGACCATGATAAGCTCTCGCGATCAACGAAGGATATTCCTTCTCCCCGGGAAGACCCGATCAGTCTCGGAATCCCGGCTACAAGACATTTCGACAGTAATAAAACAAGACCAGCAAAGCCGCCCGGATGTGCCAACAAATCCCGATAGGAGCTGCACATATCTCGTTCTCAGGGCACACCGGATGAGCCAGACATCGGGTTGGCATAGACCCTGATTGCCCAGGGGGCACCGGACATTGCTCGGTTTGGACCAACACTCGAAGGAGAACTGGCCTGGGGGGCTAAAATAAAGATGACCCTCGGGCTCCGGAAACCCAAGGGAAATAAAAGGGCATAGGTGAGGCAAATGGTAAAACCAATGTTGGGCCTCGCTGGAGGAGCCTTATTCAAAGCGAACTGTCAAGGGGGTCCCATAAATCACCCGACCGCGTTAGGGACGCAAAATCCGAGAACATAACACCGGTATGACGGAAACTAGGGCGGCAAGAGTGGAACAAAACACCAGGAATAAGGCCGAGCCTTCTACCCTTTACCAAGTATATAGATGCATTAATTAAATAAGATATATTGTGATATCCCAACAAGTAAACATGTTGCAACAAGGAACAACATCTCCATGTTCCAACAAGGAACAAAGTTCATCTTCACCTACAACTAACAACGCTATAAGAGGGGCTGAGCAAAGCGGTAACATAGCCAAACAACGGTTTGCTAGGACAAAGCGGGTTAGAAGCTTGACATGGCAACATGGGAGGCATGATAAGCAAGTGGTAGGTATCGCAGCATAGGCATAGCAAAAGAGCGAGCAACTAGCAAGCAAAGAAAGAAGTGATTTCGAGGGTATGGTCATCTTGCCTGAGATCCTGCTAGGAAGAAGAACGAGTCCATGAAGAAGACAAACGGATGCAGTCGAATGAATCCTCACAACTCCGGAACGAAACCGAAGCTAACGAGAGAAGCAACCCGGAAACAAACAAACAACATAGTAAAACAACCATCACATAAACATGGCATGATGCACAACCAAGGATGATGCATGTCCGGTTTAAATAGCATGGCATGGCAAAGTGCAACAAATAACACTACAAGTTAAGTGGAGCTCAATATGCAACGAGTTGCATATTGACGAAACACCACATCAATTATTTAGTTCTCTCTTGGTTATTTACCCAACAATATTAAATGTAATTAAACATGGCAAGGGGTGAAGCATAAGTAAACTAACTATTTAGGCAAGTTTAAATGAGGCCGGAACAACAAACAACAATTCCGGAAAATCCTCATGTCCATATTATGAATTTGGTACTATTCTGCCCTAAACCATATTTTAGAGTTGTTAAACATGCAAAGTAATGACACCATGTTAAACTATGCATTTTTCCACCCCATTTACATATAAAGATTATTCAAAACCGAGTTACGGTTCTTTAGTTATGAAATAAATCATTTTAACATGGCATTTATGCAAATTTAATCAAACAGCATGTTTAAACATTTTAACCATGGGTGAAAATTGGATATTATGAAACTAGACAAAAATCTAAGCATTTTACATATTTAAACCATTTTAATCTGATGCACCATTTGTGAGTTATTAAATGCATGATCTAGAGGGCTTTTCTGTAAAACTGTAAACTCCTGGATAATTGGACAAATTCGTAGGACCAGGAAAAAAACATATTGGGCCGGATTAGAGCTACAGGCCGAAACAAGGTATGGGCGTTGGGGTTTTCTCACCATGGGCCATGGCCCAGTCGGTGGAGGAGGCAGGGCAGGCCGGATCTGGCTTGGGCCGGCTTGAGCTGGCCTTGGAGGCCGAAGGGGAAGCAGGCGGGGCGCGGTCAACGCGAGATGCGGGCGAGCGGGCGCCTCGTCCTGGATGCAGAGGATGCAGGCGGCGGTGAACCTGGCGCTGGCGTCTCCCGGCGACGAGTGGATGGACGAGGGGGACGGATCCGGCGCGCAGGAGGTCGAGGAGGGCCGAGGCGAGACTGGAGTTGCTGTCGTTCGTCCCGGCGCTCGACGGGAGGACGCAGACGAGTAACTTGGCGGAGCGGCAGTTCGCGAGGCAGGCGCGCATGTGTTCGAAGCAGAGGAGACCGGTGCGTCAGGGATTGTGCTCCGGTGAGCTACGGTGGCTCGAGGTGGCTGATGGCGAGGCTCGCGGAGGAGATCGGGCGCAGCGTGGAGCACCATGGCCATCCATGGCGCGACGACGGAAGCTCCTGTGAAAGGCAAGACCGAGATGTTGAGAGGAGGGGGAGAAATACTGGGAAGGAAGAAGAAGCATGGGAGGAAGGAGAGGGTTCCTGTGGGGGTCACCGATGGCAAGGCTCGCCGGAGCTGCGGGAGCTGCTGCTGCTTGCGGGGGTGCGAAGGTGGGCGCTGCTGGGCAGAGGAGCTCGGGCTCCTACGGGATTTGAGCGGCGCGGCTCGGTTGGCTCGAAGGATTCGGACCGGATGGAAGGGGATTCGAGGAGAAGGCAGGTGAGTGGATCGGGAGGGATCCCGAGGAGGAAGAGGACTGGCGGCGGCGGGTGAGGGGATTTGGTGGATGGGACAAGCTGCCTAATTTCTAGGGTTGGACCTATATATATAGCAAGGATTTTGATTAGGGACTAATCTGGTCCCTCCGATTAAAATCGAACGTTCGAGATAAATAGGAAAGAGAGTTCAAATGAGAAAATGATGATGTTATAGAGATGTTTGGGGATGATCCAGACCCAACGGTGACGACTGCCCGGGTCGGGTTCGGAGCAGGTTCGGACACGCACACGAGCGGTCAAGAGAGGTCAACGAGGACAAGGGCCTGACAAAATGACAACGGAGGCAAAGAGAGAAAGGGCAACTGCGAACGGCTACGATTTTTATGAAAACATGCCGATGCAATGCGGATGATGCGATGAAATGCAACAACGACAAAAAAATAAAACACATGACAGCCCCGCAAAACATGGAAGGCGTCTGGAGCGTCGGTCTCGGGGCGTTACAGTATATGAAGAAATTCGCACTAAATCCTCCATGCCCAAGAGCCCCATTGGCACCTGGCCAAGAGGCAGATCCCACTAGCATCAAACGCGGTGAGGATTTTCCTGAAGAATGGGCAAAGCGCCAAGCCAAATTGGCAAGACAAGCCAAAGAAGCAGTGAGGAAATTCAACGAAGATTCTGCTACTGCTGCAGCCACTGAGGCCTCTGTCAGGCCGAGGAAATCTATGCCTAAGAAGCCTGCTTGTAAACCAAGTGCTTCACCAATAGTGCCCTTACGGCCAAGTTCCTCAGCTGCGCCCTCACGGCCAGGAATTTCAAAATCTTCACGACCAATTCCTCAAGCTGCTCCTACTCCTTCAAAATCATCAGCACCTCCTCCAAAGTCCTCAGCTGTTCCGACCAAGTCCTCGGCACCTGCACATCTGGCCTCATGCCAAAGGACTACAGGCATCTCCATTTCCTCTGGTGTCTCTGCAAGTTCCTCAGCTGCACCAAGTTCCTCAGCTGGACCCTCTCTGCTGAAGAAAAGGCTACTGTTGGACGAGGTCCTCGCCCTAGTATGAAGAAAAAGCAGGTGGCTTTCCAAGTGCCCTCTGACGATGATGAGGCTGATGAAGAAGAACTTGCCGAAATCATCAGAGATAGGCAAGCTAAGGCCGCTAGTGCCAAAGGAAGCAATGTGCCAATGCTTTGATCTATGGCACAAAGATCCAAATATGCCTGTGCCGGAGATGAACCTCACTCCTTGTCAAAGTCATGTCTTGACCGCTTTCATTCAAGAAGAAAAATGGAAGTATGACAGGGACAGACAGATCAAGAAATCGCTGTACAGAAAAGAGAAACTGTTGAAGAAAAATGTTGTCAAGATGACACCTGAAGAACTCGTCAAGATGCAGGCTGACATCAAAACCCTCAGCGATGAATTTGATGCTTACTATGCTGATTGGAAAGGAGCTAAAGTCAAGTTTGTAAAATTGACTGAGAAGTTCACAACTGTTGCAGCCCCATCGCAACAAGAAGTTCCTCAGGCTGAAGCTTCAGCTCAGCCAACTGAAGAACATGCCAGCACCGCTGATGACTTTCAGGCTGCTGAAGAAAATGCTAGTTCCAGAGCTGATGACTCCATTCCAGCCGCTGGAAGTTGCCAGGGCATCCACTAGTGGTGCGCCTGAAGAAACTGAAGAAGTCAGGGCAACTGCATCAGTTGCGCCTAAGGAAATTCAAACGGATTCCTCAGCTCCTCCTGCGCCTACACCAACTCCTATCCTTCCATCTGCGTCAGATGTGAAGAAGACCAAGGCTGCAGAACGAGCTGCAGTGAAGAAAAGGAAAGCATCAAGTGCTTCAGAATCTTCAGCTCCAAAGAAGATGAAGCCTATGACCAGCTCTTTTGCAAATCCGATCGATGATGTTCCAATTTCAACCATGCCATCAAAGGACCTTGTTCCTTTTGGTGAAGAATATGAGATCCCAAGCGGATCTGATGAAGAAACTCAATTTGCTGCTTCGTCAGAGCAGATTGATGAGGGAATTGAAGTGGATACGATCCCTTCCACACATGTTGTATCCTCACCAATGCCTCAGTTCACAGCTGAAGAGGCTGGTGTTGAAGAATTAGAAGATGAAGACGTGAACATTGGTAGCACAATGCCAGTGATGAATGATGACTTTTGGGAAAGTCAGCATCCCAACTCTCCACTCTTCACCCCACTACAGCAAATTCCTCACTCCCCTGCACCAACAGTTCAAATGGGCTCTGAGGAAACTCATCCCACCTCACCTGTCCGTGAAGACATTCCAGCCACTAGTGCTGAAGAAACTGCTGCTGCTGAAAACGTGACAACACAAACTGCACCTGTAGAGGAACCAGAAATTCCTCAGCCTGAAGAACCTGAGCTCGCGATCCCTGAGGTTGTGATGCAACTCACAGACACCCCTCTGCCAAAGCCAAAGGATCCATTCTCAAGGAAGCAAAAGTTCAAGGCTGAAGACTTCTTTGGCGAGCACGTATTCTTCACTGATTACAATCCTTATGACTCTGCTCGCATAAGGAAGAGGCGTTTCTGGACTGCTAGTTAAGCCAACTTCTATTCCTCAGTGCTGTTCAACAAACACAAAGTCTTCGATCATGCACATATTCCTCACGTGGATATGGAGTCTCTGCCGTGCTTCGAGCCAGTCCTCAGTGTTCTTCACGACGCTGGACTACTAAAATTCTGCACTGACATATGTGATTGGAATGAAGAAGTCATTCTTCAGTTCTATGCAAAGTTGCACATCACGGGCGACTCTGAAGATGATAACTCACGGGTTCTGGACTGGATGACAGAGAACACTCATTACAAGGCACCAGCATCTGAATTGCTTCGTGCTCTACCACTAAGTCCTCCCCTTGAAGATGCACGTTGTGTCTATAGTGAACCTGAGCTTTCAAATCACTACATGCAAGTTTTGATGAAGCCTTTGAAGCCAGGGCAGGCCCCTCAAACCAATTTCCTCGTCAAGGAATTATTGTATGTGCCTCGGACTGTCTATCGCATTCTGATAAAGACAATGAGTCCTATCAAAGGCCATGACTCAAATGATGAAGATGTTGTTGGCATCATGAAGAATCTGCTTTTCAATGTCATTCATGGTGTTCCCGTCAACTTCCATGATTTCTTCATGAGGACTCTGGCCAATATTGCAATGACACCATTTGAGCTGAAGCCTTATGCGCCATGGATTATGAGATTCATCAGGACAAGGTCTTCACTCAACTTCAAAGCTGACACTCTGAACCACTGCAGCTACTTGCCTCCAATTGAAGTCCTCAAGGGGCCATTCTCCTCAGCTGATGACTAAGGCAAGGCAACTGCTGTGATCGATGAAGGCATTCGTCCATTGGATGGTCAGTTTTGCAAGGCTGCATCCTACTCCACCAATGATGACTCTGCCACACATGACTCTGCCGCCAACAATGCCAAGCCAAATCCTCAAGCCACAGCACCCAGGGTGATGACTGATCGTGAGTTACTCCTTAGTCTTCATTAGAAGGTTGATCGCAATCATAAATGGGTCAAGCGTCAGTTTGGTTCAATTCTTCACAACATGACTTCAACACACAATGCAGTGAAGAAAACCCAATACTACCTCCATGAAACCTTCAACCATAGCTGGGCTGTCCTCTCTCATGTCTACAGCGCTGAAGATCTGAAGAAAATGGGTCTCAAGGAAGACTTTGACTGGTCTGCACCTCCTCCGAAGAAATTCAAGAAGGTCAAGATTCCTTCTTTGGTGGCCAGCTCCTATTCTTCATCGTGTGACACTGATGAAAATGAAGACTTGGACGACACAGCAGCAGGCCCTACTTCAACAACCGACCCCAACAACGCTGGCGCTCCTTCATCAACTTGATTATCTTCAGGGGCGTTAGTCCTCAGTTTCGATCCTTTTGGTCATTCGAGGACAAAGGGGGAGAAATTTGAGTTAGTCTTCAAGCGGGTCTATTATATGGGTGTTTTTTTCTTGCTAAGTTACAACTCTCGTTCTTCCGAAACTTTTATTGCATCGAGTTGTAAACTTAAACCCGATGGTGGTCTGATACTTCTGCTACGTTTTTCTGCATGCTTATTCCTCATTAATATTATCGCACGCATGCTGAAATTCGTTAGTCACCATTTTTCATCATGCATTTCAAATTCTTCATATTATATATCAAATGCATGTATGAATTACAAGATATAGGGGGAGATCTCCATGATTCAACTCTTCAAGTGTGCATTGCTTCAAAAGCAAATTCCTCACTATGCACATATTCAGGGGGAGTTCTTCTATATCTTGCAATCAAATTCCTCGATATCAGTATTTACACTTCATATGTTTATCCCCGTTGAAAACTTAACCTATATTGTCATCAATCACCAAAAAGGGGAAGATTGTAAGTGCATCTAGTGCCCCTTAGTGATTTTGGTGTATTGAAGACTTATAGGTTAAAGATCTAATGTGTTTATGAGTGTACACAGGTCTATAAGTCCATGAGGAGTTTGATATTCACAGCGAAAGTCGACCCCTAAAAATGAAGTTTTTCGACTGAAGACTTTGGTATTCTGAAGACTTTCTGAAGACTTTGAAAGTGAAGAAATTGGTGTGACCTTGAAGACTTGGTATTCGTTTGAGGAACATGAAGCGTGAAGACTTTTGTTTTCGTGGTTTCATTTTCTCTTTCTTGAGTCATAGGAAACACCGTACTATTAAAGGGGGACGAGGAAATACTAAGGAAAAATTTCCATGTGATGCTCAACTCAAATCCTACACCTACCGATCCCTTCGAGTGAAGCCATTGGAAATCTCATACAGTTCAGTCAATTTCTTCAGTGATAGAGACGCAGTTCTTCTGGTCGCTGAGGAATTTGTTCTGACTGAGGAGTTAGGAATTCGCCAGTTCGGATTGCCTACACAGTGAGGAACATGATAGCCGTGAGGAATTTGAACCTCAAATTTCCGACCGTTGCTGTGCTACGCGCCAGCTGTCCCAAAATATCTTATCCATCCAACGGTCATATCATTGAAGGGCATTTATGTCTTATCATGTCGGGTTGCTCCCTAGGCTATAAATAGCCGCCCCCTACAACCACTAGCTGGTTGGCTGCTCCAAGAGAAACTGACACTTGTCAATTGAGAGCATCCCATCCTCCGAGGACTTTGAGCGAAAATCATCAAGTGAGGAAAATCCAAAACCCAAACACCTACAAACCCAAAGTGATTGAGCATCACTGAAGAGATTGATCCTGCGTGGATCCGACGCTTGTTACCTTTAAAGATTGTGCTTCTTCCATACGGTTAGGCGTCATGGTCTAGAGCATCCAAGAGGAATTGTGGATCGCCGAGTGACCGAGTTTGTGAAGGTTCAGAAGTCACCTGAAGACTTACCACGAGTGATTGGACGAGGTCTGTGTGACCTTAGTTCAAGGAGAATACGGTGAGGACTTGGTGTCCCGAGCTGCGTGCTCAGGACTGGGCGTCCGGGACTGTGTGTCCTCGAGTTTAAATACTCAGCCGCTCCAACCAGATATACAACTGAGACAGCAGTTGGAACTAGTCTACTAAATTATTGTCTTCACCAAGCCAACTGGTTCTATTTTCTCAACACTTCCATTTCCTCATTACTGTGTTGTGTGATTGCTCATATCTGTGTTTGAAGACTTTGACTGAAGACTTTCTCAATTTCCTCAGTTCAATTTCTTCAGTCTGTTTGTCTTCATCTTGTGCTATCCTGTGCTTACGCTTTCTGTACTCTGTGTTTGTCTTCATTTCATCATGATGATCATGCATGTATTCTGTCATGTTTAATTCTGAGTACTTATTCCGCTGCAAGTAGTTCTTCGCTAAGGAATTTCCTCACTAGCAAATTCCTCAGTGAAGAATTCATAAAAATTGCCTATTCACCCCCCCTCTAGTCGATATAACGTACTTTCAAAGATCATGCCAACGACCATTTTTAGAGTCATCCTCATCTTCTTTCTCCTTCGATGATGAAGAGTCCTTGAAGATCATCTCCCTCAGTCTCTTCCTCTTCGATTTAATTAACTCGGTTCAATTCAATTGACAAAAGAAACAAGATATAAAAAGCAAAAAAATACACTCACCTAGGCAAACCGTCAAACACTTGGCGTCATAGGTGTCAGCGCCGACCATCAACCTTTTGGATGCAAGGACTTGCGCGCGCGCGCGCGCGCGCGCGCGCGCGAGAGAGAGAGAGAGAGAGAGAGAGAGAGAGAGAGAGAGAGAGAGAGAGAGAGAGAGAGAGAGAGAGAGAGAGAGAGAGAGGGAGGGAGAGTAAAGGAGTCATTTTGCTCCTTAAAAATGGTCATTTCTAACCGACCCACTAAAATTAACGGAGTAAAAAACTGCTTTTGTGAAATCTTCGAACGGCCTCCAAGATTGTATCTTCTTCAATGCAGGCATGGCCGTCAATGGCGTCGGCCGAACACGCACGGTCCAGCACTCGAACAGCCACGATACACTTCATCAAAGGGCTCACATTGATCTCTCTGCGTGCATTCCTCCTGAGTTTGAACCTATCATCATGCTTCTTCGCGACATTTGGAGGGTGAGAATGAGACTTGTGCACATCTGAAATCGTTGTACTTCTCCCGTTCTCTGGATAGGTTGGATTAGGGTCGAAGTAATCTCTAGTAATATTGGCATGGCCCTCCACTCTATCACGGTTGAGGTGTATGCATCTGAATTGTGATCCTCTCCTCGACCACCGAATATCATCATTGAAGATCATACCAACGACCATTTTCGAAGTCATCCTCATCTTCTTTCTCCTCCGTTGATGAAGTCCTTGAAGATCATCTCTCTCGGTCTCTTCATCTTCAATTTAATTAACTCGGTTCAATTCAATTGACAAAAGAAACGAGAGACAAAAAGTAAAAAAATACACTCACCTAGGCAAACCGTCAAACACTTGCAAGGAGGCGGAGGTGTCACCGTCGACCATCAACCTTTGGGTGCAAGGACATGAGAGAGAGAGAGAGAGAGAGAGAGAGAGTAAATGAGTCATTTTGCTCCTTAAAAATGGTCATTTCTAACCGACCCACTAAAATTAACGGAGTAAAAAACTGCTTTTGTGAAATCTTCGAACGGCCTCCAAGATTGTATCTTCTTCAATGCAGGCATGGCCGTCAATGGCGTCGGCCGAACACGCACGGTCCAGCACTCGAACAGCCATGATACACTTCATCAAAGGGCTCACATTGATCTCTCTGTGTGCATTCCTCCTGAGTTTGAACCTATCATCATGCTTCTCCGCGACATTTGGAGGGTGAGAATGAGACTTGTGCACATCTGAAATCGTTGTACTTCTCCCGTTCTCTGGATAGGTTGGATTAGGGTCAAAGTAATCTCTAGTAATATTGGCATGGCCCTCCACTCTATCACGGTTGAGGTGTATGCATCTGAATTGTGATCCTCTCCTCGACCACCGAATATCATCATTGAAGATCATACCAACGACCATTTTCGAAGTCATCCTCATCTTCTTTCTCCTCCGTTGATGAAGTCCTTGAAGATCATCTCTCTCGGTCTCTTCATCTTCAATTTAATTAACTCGGTTCAATTCAATTGACAAAAGAAACGAGAGACAAAAAGTAAAAAAATACACTCACCTAGGCAAACCGTCAAACACTTGCAAGGAGGCGGAGGTGTCACCGTCGACCATCAACCTTTGGGTGCAAGGACTTGAGAGAGAGAGAGAGAGAGAGAGAGAGAGAGAGAGAGAGAGAGAGAGAGAGAGAGAGAGTAAAGGAGTCATTTTGCTCCTTAAAAATGGTCATTTCTAACCGACCCACTAAAATTAACGGAGTAAAAAACTGCTTTTGTGAAATCTTCGAACGGCCTCCAAGATTGTATCTTCTTCAATGCAGGCATGGCCGTCAATGGCGTCGGCCGAACACGCACGGTCCAGCACTCGAACAGTCATGATACACTTCATCAAAGGGCTCACATTGATCTCTCTGCGTGCATTCCTCCTGAGTTTGAACCTATCATCATGCTTCTCCGCGACATTTGGAGGGTGAGAATGAGACTTGTGCACATCTGAAATCGTTGTACTTCTCCCGTTCTCTGGATAGGTTGGATTAGGGTCGAAGTAATCTCTAGTAATATTGGCATGGCCCTCCACTCTATCACGGTTGAGGTGTATGCATCTGAATTGTGATCCTCTCCTCGACCACCGAATATCATCATTGAAGATCATACCAACGACCATTTTCGAAGTCATCCTCATCTTCTTTCTCCTCCGTTGATGAAGTCCTTGAAGATCATCTCTCTCGGTCTCTTCATCTTCAATTTAATTAACTCGGTTCAATTCAATTGACAAAAGAAACGAGAGACAAAAAGTAAAAAAATACACTCACCTAGGCAAACCGTCAAACACTTGCAAGGAGGCGGAGGTGTCACCGTCGACCATCAACCTTTGGGTGCAAGGACTTGAGCGAGCGAGAGAGAGAGAGAGAGAGAGAGAGAGAGAGAGAGAGAGAGAGAGAGAGAGAGAGAGAGAGAGAGAGAGAGAGAGAGAGAGAGAGAGAGAGAAGCTTGCGAGAGATGCGGATGAGTCGAGGATCATGTTGTAGGACATCAACCTCTTGGATGATGAAGGGAAGAAGTGGTTGGTCCGCACGAAAAAGGATTAATGACCGCGACAATTCAAGTCATTAATTCATTCGTGTATCGCCAATCTATGTATGAACAGTTGAATTTTATTTTTGGCATGTAATGAATTTTTGTTTGCTTTATATCGTTGAATTTGTGATGAATTCGCGTTATATGATGATCGTGCATGGAGTTAGCCAGTTAGGTATTGAAATACGAAGAGTGTAGTTGTGGAGGACAAATGAGGACATGCTCGGTGCTGTCCGCGGGTGCGTCCGGGCGTATTCGCGGATGCACAGGGGCTCGGATTTGCTCATTACTCCTATGACTATTAGGGGATCGGTTAGAGTTGCTTAACAGGAGTATCGCCGTGGCAACTGGCAAAGCTAGGCCGTGCAACGGCGGCAACGACCTTTAAAGCCAGTGTCCCGTCCGCATTCACTGCGAGCAGCGGTGCGTGCTCTTGGCGCCGAGCCGAGCACACCGACGCCGTAATTTACCACCACTTCAACGGAGCCTTTAAAGCCCGCAAAAACACTCGCCCCAAGCAAACCCCGTACCAACGTAACACGCCCACCATCCCTTTCCACACACACCGCTCTCTCCCTCCCTCTCCCCCCATGGCCAGGCGGTCGGTGCATCGGAGGCAGGAGTTCAGCTTCGCGGGGGACGCGCCGACGCCGTCGTGGGGCGCGGAGGCCGGCGAGCGGCGCGCGCTGCCTCCCCGGCCGCCGGTTGTGGCGACGGCAAACCCGATGGCGCCGCGCGCGGGGGAGGAGGACTTCCGTTGGCTGCAGGCGTCCAGGCAAGGCTCGCCGGAGTCCGGCTCCGGCTCCGGCACGCCGTCGCCGCAGCTCTGGGCGCACCGCGAACACCACCACGACCGGCTCTACCCGGCCTCCGCCGGGAGCTCCCCGTCGCGCGCGCAGGCCATCGCCGGCTACCGCCGCGAGATGCTCGACCTCGTCCGCGGCCTCCCCGAGGCCGCCTACGAGCTCTCCCTTCGCGACATCGTCGAGTCCCGGCCCTCCCCGCTGCCTGCTCCTCCTCCACCACCACCACCACCACCGGCTCAACCGTACGCCGTCGCTACGCAAGAACGAGGAACCGGCGAGCCCAAGAAGGACGTCACGGCGGCAGCCATGGACGGGGACGAGGCCAAGAAACAGAGCGACGTCGGGGGCAGGAAGCAGGGGAAGGCAAGAAAGCAGAGGACGATGGGGAGGACGCGAAGCCGGAGCATGGAGCGCAGCGTGAGCCTGGACACCGGCCTGCTCATCAAGCTCTTCCTGCCGCTCTCCGTCGGCCGGAAGAAGAAGGTGTCGCCCAAGCCCGCCGCGGTCGCCCCCGCCAAGGACGGCAGGAAGAAGACCAAGACGAAGAAGAAGAAGCAGGGGAAGAAGGAGGAGGAGGAGTGGTGGAAGAAGAGCGAGTTCAGCGAGGCGGGGAGCAGCAGCAGGACCAGCAGCAGCGGCAGCAGCAACAGCAGCGCCAGCAGGAACAATGAGATTGGAAATGGCGGCAACAGTCCAAAAGCTCTGGCCAGGAGTAGGAGCAGGTAAAAAAAATCTACCGACTTCGTTCTCGATTGAGGTTTTTTGCGCAAAAGAATAATAACATATTTTTTAATAAATTATTTGTGCTTATGGTCTAAGTATTTCCGGGCGGAGGAAATAGTTACTTAGTTGTTCTTATCCGGATATGAATTTAACAGTTTCTACAACACTATTTTGGAAAAAGAACCCAAAAAAAAGAAATTCAATCTTAGTTCAGATCTGGAAATGGTAAAAGATTATCAAATGTAAGCATGAGTCAGCAAATACGTCAGTATGAAAATTGTATGGTATAGGCGGCTAGAGAAAGGCCAAAATTAAGTGCGCCTTCCTTCTGGAAGACTGGAAATTTAGTGTGAAGTCATGACAGTTCCTTGGGGGCAGATTGGTCAACACGGCAAAGATAGGTCATGGTTTGAAGTCCATCTTGTTTCGTAGTAGTCAATTCTTTGTCTCTTTGGGCAGAAGGAGCCATGACTTCACATGATCATTTTTCCAAGTCTTCTCTCTTGCTTTCTCATTGGTTACGAACCCCAATATATTTTGTTTTTAGATAGATTTATTATTAGAAGAAAGGGCTATTTGTTTTGTCGTGGAATGTTGAAATATTTGTACTGTCTAATGGAGTGTTCTGATTTATTATATGTTTTGCTCTCTTTTGAATTCCGGGCATCACAGTACTGATAAAAAGTGCGGCTTGCCATATTATTAACCCATATAATCTGATTATTGCTGTTTTTTTTCATAATTATTCCTCAGTTGTGATAAATCTTTGTAGGTTCATTGCATAGGTTCGGCATTAGGCCAAAGTCACATGGGATCCAATCACACCTAATTTACGATCAAATGGATCTCCTTGGCCTTTCTTCCTATTGCCAACTTTGGCTCTTGTTCCTTTTTGAAAAACCTCAAGCCCAGCGTCTTCTCACCTGAATCTCAATCATTGCACAAAATGCTTTATCACCTACTAAGCAACGGCTAATTTAATCATCATCTTCCCACTAAGAGATTAGAGCATATATCTAATAACTCAGCTCATGACATGACCTTGATCATACTACCAAACTATTATTCATTCATGCTCTAACAAACTCTCGTTTGTGCTGGTGCAGAAAGAGAATTGGGTGCTATGGTTTCTTCGGGGCAAACAAGGGCAAAAATGGGGTCATCCAGGAATGAAACTATGCAATTGCCAAGACCAGGCGATCAGCGCATATGAACACCGGCATGGCGATCCTGACGATAATCACTGCGCAGCTGCTCATGCATGCACAAAAATGGAGCTCATGGAAAGCAAAGACTCGACGTGCATGCCTATAAACTGGTGCAAGATCATGATGTGACCACTGCCCGTGCACAGGTGGATCCATCTTGCCCATGGAGAGGACAGATGAGATGAGACCCAACAATGGTAGCACTGAAGTCTTGACTTTGTCACATATGTTGTGCTTCTTTCTCTTTATTTTTTGGAGAAATATATGTTGTATTTTCTCAGACAGTCACATCCCTAGCTTGTACTACACCCTGTTTGTACATGGTTTTATACAATCATTTCTTTTTGTTGAGATATAGATATAGCATGTATATTTCTTGTACAACAAGCCCTCCTCCTTCCATGTATAGTAGAGGACGTGGCCTCCCTATGTATCTATATATATGTGCATATTGCACCCGATCAATATATCGTGAGTTGCATAATATTCTACATGGTATAGAGCCTCTACGATCCCCTGCCCTAGCCGCGTCGCCGCCGCTTCTTAGCCGCCGCCGCTAGCTTTTTCTCGCACGCCCGCGTCGCTGATTCCCTCGCCGCCGCCGTGCTTCCCTCGCGCGCGTCACCCCGCACGCCCGCATCGCCAGCCCCCCACTGCTTCCGCTCCTTCACTCGCCCCGCAACCCAAACCCCATCGCCTTCCGCCACGCACCCGCTGCTAGCCCAGCCGATCGCTGCCCACCCAAAACCCTAACCCTACCCAGCCTCGTCCGAACCCGGTGCCATGTCTGGGTCCGATCTCTCCCACCGATCCGCCGCCTCCACCCCTCCGGCCGTGCGTCCACCAAACCCCTTCGACTCCTCCGCCGGCTCCTCCGCTGCCACACTACCAGATCCTGCCTACATCCGCGATGTTCCTATCGAACGCCGCGTCCCGGTCATCCTCTCCCACAAAGAGGCGAACTTTTATGCCTGGAAGACCTACTTCAATCTCCTCTTTCGTGAGTATAACCTGCAGGATCACATCGACGGCACCGCCAACCTCTTCGTCCTCAACCGCGACGCCGACTGGCTGGCGATCGATGCCACCATCATCAGGTGGCTCTTCCTCACCGTGTCCAAGGACATCTTCCACACCGTCGTTCGCGACAAGGACGATGCAT
Source organism: Aegilops umbellulata (assembly GCA_032464435.1). Taxonomy (NCBI): domain Eukaryota; kingdom Viridiplantae; phylum Streptophyta; class Magnoliopsida; order Poales; family Poaceae; genus Aegilops; species Aegilops umbellulata. Next base: position 217,243,186 of record CP136059.1, read on the forward strand.
GCACGGTGTGGAACAAGATCGTCGGCCTCTTCACCGACAACAAGCTCCAGCGGATCGTCTTTTTGCAACAGGAGTTCTTCGGGTGTCACCAAAACGACTCCTCCGTCGACGACTACTGCATGCGCCTCAAGACCCTCTCCGACGAGCTCAACGACATCGGCTTCAAGGTGGGCGACGAGTTGCTCCTCTCCACCCTCACAGCCGGCCTCAATGAGGACCTCGGCAACGCCGCCTCCAACCTCACCCTCATGGCGAACCCCACCTACGAGCGCGCGGTGGCGTATCTCCGTCTCGAGGAACGCCGGTTGAAGCATCTTCGCTCCCGTGCCGTTCACACCGCTTTCGCCGCCGGCTACGCACGCGGCGGTCCCACACCCGCGGGCGCACCTCCCGGCTTTCCACCGCCGTTCCCGGCGCCTCGGCCTGCGGCTCCACCTACGTCGCCCGCCATCTACGGCGCTCCGTCTCAGCAACGGCCTCCGGCTCTTCCCCAACAACCGCCGATGCCACCGCAGCCACAACAGCAACAGCCGCGCCAGCGGCGCCGCGGCCGCGGCAAAGGCCAGCAGCAGCAGCAACAGCCGCGCGCTGGGCCTCCTCAGCAGCAGCCGACGCCACCTTGGGGGGGCGGACACAACCCCTGGACGGGGGTCGTGCACGCCTACACCATGCCCGTGCCACGCCCCCCCCCCCCCCCCCCCCCCGCTCCGAGCCTCCTCGGGCCTGGACCCTCCAGCCATCAGGCCTTCTTCGCCGGCCAACACTCGGGCCCGAGTGCTCCGCCGCCCTACTACTCCCCCGCTCCGGTCGGCTATGGTGGGCCGAACCCTAGCGCTGGGATGACCGGCTACTCGGGCTACCCTGCGCCGGTCACCTATGACCCGGCTCTCCTCGCTGCACTTCATCAACAGCCTCCGGCTAGTGCTTATTCTGGAGGTGGCGACTGGTTTATGGACACCGGTGCATCATCACATATGGCCGCTTATCCGGGTAACCTCTCTTCTGCGTCTCCCATCAACACCTCTTCTCGTATCATTGTTGGTAATGGTGCTGGTCTTCCTATTACTCATGTTGGTTCCACTAGTTTTCCTTCCACCTCTAGGCCACTCTTTCTTAATAATGTTCTTGTGTCTCCTGAACTTATTCAAAACTTAGTCTGTGTTCGTAAACTTTCTCGTGATAACTCTGTCACTGTGGAATTTGACGAAGTTGGTTTCTCTGTTAAGGACGCCCTCACCCGGATGGTTCTTCACCGCTGTGACAGCCCTGGCGATATGTACTCCGTCCAGCCTTCATCCTCTACATCTGCTGGACCGGTGGCTCTTTCTGCTGGTGTCGATCTTTGGCACGCCCGTCTTGGTCATCCTAGCTCCAACACACTTCGTCAAATAGCTAGAGATTTTTCGTTTACATGTAATAAAACGGATGCGCACTCTTGTCACGCATGCCGTCTGGGCAAACATGTTCGTCTTCCTTTTAGTTCTTCATCCACAGTTGCATCGTTACCTTTTGAGTTAATCCATAGTGATGTCTGGACCTCTCCCGTTGCTAGTAATACTGGTTTTTCTTATTATCTTGTTATCTTAGATGACTATTCTCACTTTGTGTGGACCTTTCCATTGCGTAAGAAGTCCGAAGTTGCTGCCACTCTCACTGCCTTCTACTCTTATGTGTCTACACAATTTGGTCGTCCCATTCTTGCTTTGCAAACTGACAACGGGAAAGAATTTGATAACACCACCATTCGCAACCTCCTTTCCACCCATGGCACAATTTTTCGACTGACATGTCCTTACACTTCCCAGCAGAACGGTAGGGCTGAACGCATCCTCCGCACTCTTAACGATTGCGTCCGTACCCTCTTATTCCATGCTTACATGCCTCCCCGTTTCTGGCCCGATGCTCTTGCTACTGCCACCCTCCTCATTAACCTTCGTCCGTGTCGCACCCGTTGGAATTTTACACCACATCACCTTCTCTTTGGGTCTCCACCCTCATATGACGGTCTTCGTATTTTTGGTTGTCTCTGCTATCCCAGTACTATCGTCACATCTCCTCATAAACTTGCTCCTCGTTCCCTCCCGTGTGTCTTTCTCGGTTACCCGGCTAACACCAAGGGCTATAGGTGCTATGATCCGGTCTCTCACCGTGTCATCACCTCCCGGCATGTTTATTTCGACGAGTGTTCTTTTCCGTTTAAACAGGAACAACAGGCGACTTCTCCTTCGGTGCCCGGCCCCTCTTTGGCTGACCCTGTCCGCCCCGGCTCTCTACCGCGGCGTGGTGCTCCTCCTGGCCGTTCGGTGTTACGGCTGCCGACCGCTGCCTTGCCGGCCTCGCCGGCATCTACACCAACCTCGCCGGCCTCACCGGCATCTACACCGACCTCGCCGGCGCCTACACCGACCTCGCCGGCGTCTACACCCGCTGCTTCGCCGGCCTCTCCGACAGCCTATGCCGTGGCGGGCTCGCCGGTCCCCTCACCCGGCTCCACGACCACACGACTGGTCGCGCCGGCCTCTGCCGGGGCCTCTTCGCCTGGCCCGCCCTCGGCTTCTCCGGCTACTGGAGACGGGTCCACCGGAGCCTCCGTGGTCCCGCCCCTTGCCGGCCCTGTCACCCGGTCCCGCATGGGTGTCTACCGACCGAGTAATCGGTACTCCTCGGAAGAGTATACCTGTGTGGCTTCGACGTCCACATCCTCACCGTCGCCTCTGCCAACCTCCGCCCGTACCGCACTTCGCGACCCTTTGTGGTTTGCCGCGATGAAGGAGGAATTCGATGCTTTGCAGCGTAATCATACTTGGCAGCTTGTACCACGTCCCCCTCATGCCAACATCATTACCGGGAAGTGGGTCTTCAAGCACAAGTTTCATCCTGATGGCACCCTCGACCGCCACAAGGCGCGTTGGGTTGTTCGTGGTTTCCGTCAGCGCGCCGGTGTCGACTTCACAGATACCTTTGCCCCGGTGGTCAAACCCGGGACAATTCGGACTGTTCTTCAGCTTGCGGTCTCTCGCTCTTGGCCAGTGCATCAGATGGACGTCTCTAATGCTTTTCTTCATGGTCATCTTGAGGAGCAAGTGTTCTGTCAGCAGCCTACGGGATTCGTCGACGAGTCTTCTCCGGATCATGTGTGCTTGCTCTCTCGGTCGTTATATGGGCTTAAACAGGCTCCTCGCGCGTGGTACCAGCGCATTGCCGCGTTCCTTCATCAGCTTGGATTCCGCTCCACGCGCTCCGATGCTTCACTGTTTGTCTACCACCAGGGTGATGCCACTGCTTTTCTGCTGCTCTATGTCGACGATATCATCTTGACAGCATGCTCGACTGCTCTTCTTCGACAGCTCACTGATCGTCTTCGTGCTGAGTTCGCCATCAAGGACTTAGGTCCTCTACACTATTTCCTCGGGATCGAGGTTATTCGTCGAGCCGATGGCTTCTTTCTTCATCAGCGGAAGTATGCTCATGAGCTTCTGGATCGTGCCGGGATGCTTAACTGCAAACCGGCTGCCACGCCTGTCGACACGAAGGCCAAGCTCTCTGCCACAGATGGTTCTCCCGCTTCTGATGCTCCGTTCTACCGGTCGATTGTTGGTGCACTTCAGTACCTTACTCTTACCCGCCCGGAGCTTCAGTATGCCGTACAGCAGGTGTGCCTTCATATGCATGCTCCTCGTGATGCCCACTGGACCGCGGTCAAGCGCATTCTTCGCTATATCCGAGGCACTTTGGATCTCGGGTTGTCACTTCAGGCGTCGACCTCTTTGGACTTGATTGCTTACTCTGATGCTGATTGGGCTGGCTGCCCTGATACGCGCCGCTCGACATCTGGCTATTGTGTCTATCTCGGGCCATCACTCATCTCCTGGTCGTCCAAGCGGCAGCCCATTGTCTCCCGCTCCAGCGCTGAAGCGGAATATCGCGTCGTCGCCAACGTTGTTGCTGAGTGTTCCTGGCTTCGTCAGCTTCTCCATGAGCTCTTGTCTCCGGTTGATAAGGCCACGATTGTCTATTGTGACAACGTCTCCGCGGTCTACCTCTCCGCCAACCCAGTTCATCATCGACGCACCAAGCATATTGAGATTGATATCCACTTTGTTCGGGAGCAGGTTTCTCTTGGCCATGTACGCGTGCTACATGTCCCTACCTCCCAACAGTTTGCTGACATCATGACCAAGGGCTTGTCTACTGCATCCTTTGAGGAGTTCCGTTTCAGTCTTTGCGTCGACCATGGTGCCGCTTCGACTGCGGGGGGGTGTTGAGATATAGATATAGCATGTATATTTCTTGTACAACAAGCCCTCCTCCTTCCATGTATAGTAGAGGACGTGGCCTCCCTATGTATCTATATATATGTGCATATTGCACCCGATCAATATATCGTGAGTTGCATAATATTCTACACTTTTGTCGGTAGTTGTTAAACAAAAACAAAAACAAAATCACAGATACGGGCAGTTGTTTAGTTTTCTTCTCCTTTCGTGGGCTTGCCTTTCTTGACACACGACTTACCAAATGGACAAAAAATCAATGCGAAGATCCCATCAGATATCCACTGGTTAAAATACGGACGCCTTTGTTAGACTTGATGATTTGTTCAAATGAAACGGAGCGGAAAGAGATTAGTTTTTTAGACAGTGAAATGATAAGATCATTTCAACAGATGGTGCTGCTTTGGATACTAATTGATTGTCTAGTGCGTGGGCCCAAGCAGAATCTAGCCGTTTACGATTGTAATCATATCTCAGATGATAAGGAACTTTAAGCTATTATATACGTACTTCCGTTCACCTGCCATTTGAGTTAAGAAACGTTATGGGTTTATGATTGCGGCTGGGAACGCAGTGGCAAATACACGAGCGTCACGAACCAAAAATTTGCCAGACGTGGAATGTAGGCTAAATCTGTAGCATTTCTTTCTTTTTTTTTGCAGGGGAAAATCTGTAGCATTTCATTGACACATATCTTCACTTGAGCAATCTTTCAAAAATTATCACCAAATTTGCTACTCTTTCAAGGAGAACCTTTTGCCAAGAACTCAACTTCATGTGTCTTGTGGCTAATATTTTGCTAAACTAGCTTTCAAGATTGTAAGCACAACTGAGTTCAGCTATGATAAAAGCCAAAGCAAAAGTTAAAAGTCACCGTATTTCGTAATAGAATCATGGGGTGGAGGTGAAAAACATTACAAGCTGTATCAAACAGAAGTCTGTGAACAGAGCCTAGATTGGTATGGGTGCATGAAAAATATGATATTGTGCCATTTATGTCAAGTGGATGTCCGTTTGGAACGTTCTCATGATATACAGTTTCCGCTAGTGAACATAACAGTATTGGCATCTGAAAGTTTGGGAACATAAAAATAAAATTTCTCAAAAAGAATTTGAATAATGCCGCAGGCAGGAGGTGGCATGTCTGGGCAATTCTCACAAAAGCCTGCACAATTTTAAGAGGGAACTGGTTAACTCTTAGCATGACAGGTGATGAGATATGCATATACACACAAGTAAAGTGATAAAGCTCGGATCCGATAAATGGCCTAAATCAGTCGACAGCAAGAAACATCAACTCACCCAACACGATTTTTGTCATCGGCGAAGAATGGCGTTGATGACTGGTAATCATCTGTTCCAAAGTATCTGTCCCCAAACTCACCCATCCCAGGGATGACACGGAAATCATCATTCAGACCAAGCTCGATCTCTGATGTCACAATCTTGACCCTTGGGAATCTCTTGCTGACTACATGCACCCCTTGGGGAGCCTGGGATAACAGCAAATAGTTTCAGTGGTGAGTTATCTGCGCTTCAACTACTAACGTACTAACTGTAAATGTAATGCGTAAGTCAACATCCCTATCATGTCGACAATCAGAAATTTAACCAGACTGCACTTGATGGCATGATATGTCTCTGAAAATAACATATTTCTCTACAATTAATAATAAGCTGTCATTCTCTGCATCCTCCATATGTTGATCCCCAGAACCACATTTGTAGTTTGCTTTCAGAAAGAGGATAACCTCGGCTTTCGTACATTGAAACCATAACCAGCAGCCAATACAAAGTGAAAAGAGACAAAAGCCAGCAACAGAAGTGAGAAGCACCCACTAAACCAGTTTCTAGCCATCATCGGTTGCTCTGCTCAACAGTCTGCAGAGCCAATATAAAAGTTTGCAATTGCACTAGAGATAGTCATTAACTAGCATCTGTAGTGACCTAATTGCTTGTGCAATGTATAAAAGAATTCAAGACGTCTGATATACTCAAATAAAGGAAAAGAAAAATACTGTGGACTTCAGAAGACATACAGATATAAGATTGAGGAATATAATATTTGCTTCTTGTACACGCTTCTCCAAGAGAAGAGAGATAGCTTGAACAGCTGAATTTCCTGGCAATGATCAAAAGGGAAAAGATGATTAGATGGGATTAACATCCAACAGTTGAGCATGTGTTCTTAATTGACAAATATCCTTCCCTCAGTAACAGAACTGAAACAAAAGATAGGATAACTCAGAGTTACGGAGAATCAATTGATGCATGCTACTTACTAGAAATACAAAAAAACTTATACTTTTCAAATACATTCAGCCAATCAAAATAATACATATATCTATTCCTATAGGAGCAAGAGCAAGAGGTAATTCAAGTTGGAGGAGGGTGAGCGATCAAACTTCAGAAATCATGGAGTGCTATCTTTAGCCAATCAGGCCGTTAATTCTTGACTTAAAAATTATGCTTTCACCTCAAGCATGTGCTCGTGCTTAACCAAGTCGAGGTAAGAGCTCAAAGGCTCAAATAGCTTGGCCAAGCCAAAGCTTTTCTAAGTTCCCTAGTTGCCGGCACTGATGGGTGGCTGTGACTAGGGGATTGAAGGAAGGGTTTTGCTTTATTTACAGAATAGTTTGACAGTTATATCACACTTGAATGAGCAAGTTAATTGTTAGCTAAATTAAGGGAGACTGAAGTTAGTGCAGAAGTTTCATGTGGACTGTGGTTAAGTGTATTTTAAATATATGATTCTTCGTTAATGCATAAATGGTATTGGAATAGTGGGGATTTGTAGATGTTCTATAAAAGGGTTTTGGAACCTTACTCTGTTTATTCAGATAAATATGTAAAGTGTACACTCTCAACTCTCAAGACAGGGTAGAAAGGTATATATTGACACTCAAGACAAGGTACACACTGAGAACAGCACCAGAGAAGATAAACGAAATAACATGAAAAATAATACTACTTCATTCACGTGAAAAAATAATACTTCATTCACGTGAAGTAACATGAAAAATAAGTTATTTTTCATGTTATACCTCCATCACGTGAAATAACATGAAAAAACATCTTGTTTGTTACTCCATCACGTGAAATAACATCTTGTATGTTACTTCATTCACGTGATGAGTACTACTCCCTCCGTCCGAAAAAGCTTGTCCCTCAAATGGATGTATCTAGCACCAAATTAGTGCTAGATACATCTATTTGAGGCACAAGCTTGGGACAAGTTTTTCCGGACAGAGGGAGTACGTATTTACTACTCCTGTGGAGTAACAAGCACAAGTTTCCTATTCAAAGTGCTTTACAAAAACAAGATGAGTGCTAACACTTTGACAGGAAGGGTACCGAGAGAAAGAGCAAAAGAAATTTATAATTTCATAATTCATTCACATGAAAAAATTCGTGCTACAGTACACAAATATGAATGAAATATCAACAAACCTGTTCCCAATATGGGGTCCAGCAACAGAACATGCCTTTTTGCGATATCTTTGGGTAAATTGTGATAGATGAGCTGTGAGGACATTTATAGAACTTAGTAACTTGACACACCTTACAAATAATGCAAAAGTGGATTAAACCAAACCTGTTTCCCATCATCTCCTTCCCTGTGAATAAGAATCTTCCCAATCTTTATGCCTTTACAGCATGCCCGCAGAGCATTCTCCATACTTTCACCACTGGAACACAGTTTGTGACAAATCACTAACACAATGATGTTTCATTCAAAGTTGTATGACATGTTTTGTTCATAGATGCCTTATAATAATGGACTGAATTATAGACCACGAGTTGTTTAACAAAGCATGTTTACTTGATAATTCACCTATGAACGAAGGCTCAAACCCATATAGCTAAGCTAAAGGAGACTGAAAACTCAGGATGTAAACGGACAGCTTGCTGGACGTTGTGGGAGTTGCCCGCTTTGACCACCACTTCTTATGTGGGACTATGTCATAGTCCAATTAATTTTTTTGTGGCATATGTGGTCTCCACGTACCACGTAGTACCATATACTCCCTCCGTTCCTAAATATTTGTCTTTCTAGAGATTTCAACAAGTGACTACATACGGAGCAAAATGAGTGAATCTACACTCTAAAATATGTCTATATACATCCGTATGTGGTAGTCCATTTGAAATCTCTAAAAAGACAAATATTTAGGAACGGAGAGAGTATTTACAAGGCGAACTGACACTGATATACAATACAGTGCCATTAGTAAAGGCCTAATAAGTACCACCTCCGATCATTCAGTACAGAGCAAACATAGTACAGTAAATTGGCAACTCTAAATCTCTAGATTCAACATTTATCTACAACATAGATTATCAAAGCTGAACCCAAAGGAGATGATTCTGGCTATGAAGATGTAATGGAGAGTGATGAATCTGCATCAATGAGGTGTCTGAAGTCTGAACCTTTCATCTACCTAGAAGGGAACGGCATGCAATGAGGTGTCTGAAGTCTGAACCTTACTTTATATCATTCGGTTCTCAAGTTGCTGCAACCTGAATCTGCATCAATCCTCACCGCCTACTACTCCGGCGACGTACGGCATCCACCGGTCCCATGTCCCATAGGCCGCGTCGCAGAAGAGGGGGAGAGGCAGATGAGCGCGAGGGGGAGCAGAGCAAAGGAACCGTAAAGTCGCCGCCAAAGGCCTCATCCGCCGTCCCCAGCTACGCCTGCCGTCAAAGCCGACGTCGCCGCCGCCGAAGCTAAAGACAGTATCGTCAGGATTGCAGAGATAGTACCCCCGCAAGGTTCGGCTCGGTCCTCGGCGCTTCCCGACAGCGGCCTCTTCGAGAAACATGGCGGCGACTGCGGCGACATGGAAGGAAGGGATGGAATGGGGAGGCGGTGCCGGTGGAAGGAGGCGGTGCGCGTCGAGTGTTGTGGTCCGCCGCTGGCCTCACGGGCTTTTCTGGGCTGTCCATTTGTGGCATATGTGGGACTAGTGGGACCCAACACCACTTACATCCTGACTGAAAACTGAGTTCCCAGCATATCTAGTCTGGAGCACTTATAAACTACAATTGCATTGTTTTGCACAGGCTGTCCCAGGTATACATATTAAGGAACTTTTGTCTCTGTGTGAGTGCCAAAGTTGTTCAGTCATTTTGAGCCTCAACAAAGCAATGGTTAAAATATTTTGGATAAGTTGGTACCTCCTAATCACTGATATCCCACATAAACTTTTTGAGAAATCCACACCAGTGTAAACAGATCCTGCATGCATAAGAAAGTGCATAAGGGCAAACATATGAACTACTAACAGGAGAGGATACACATGCAAATAACTCCAGCAGACAGTATTATTAGAAGAAAAAGGAACTATGGAGATGGATAAACTATTGTTCCTATACGAGCTAGCAGTATGCATGTTTGTAACAACTAGCAACCATACCGTTGTTCTCCCATAAATGCCTAAACTATGGAACTGTGAGTAAGCAAGCATTTGCTAAACAGGCATGATAAATCGCCGGCTAAGTATTGAAGTCATTTCAGATTAAGATAAGATATCGAGACTCGCCTAGTTGGCTGATATCTAGGATAAGGATTATGTGAGCTGAGAGACGAGAGCAATGTGGTTACATTGAAGTCAAATATTTCTACAAGAAACTAAGGCATCGTCCACCAGGGGGGGTTGAGGATTTGGTCAGCCTGGATCCCTGTTACAACTAAGATTTCCTTGTAGCCAATAAGCAATGGTGCACCTTCTGCGCAGAGAATGGAAAATGACGAATCTTATGTGGTACTAAATTCCTAATGAGGTGAATTTTAAAAGGCAGCTTCGAAGAAGCAATTGCAACAAGGCGCAAGATTAATTCAGGAGATGGCCCAGAAAGAAGGAGCTCCTCCAATATGATCAGGAGATGGCCCAGAGCTTCTTCAGCCATGGTCATATTAGATTGATATCCTAGCATTTCTGTAGAGTTGAAGTTGTTTTCTGCCGGTATTAGGTGTTTTTCCATTGATCAAAGATAAATGGATAACCAAATCATGAGTAGTTCCAAACTGTCAACTAACTAAATGCTTGACACGAATTTTAGCTAAATGGCGAAAACATATACACTGCATAATCTAAACAAACGAGAAACACACTCAAGAAAATGATCACAATAAAAGTTAATAAATGAAATTTATGACTGCAAACAAGTGCAGGATACTCCAAATAATGCGTACTTGAATTAGATGGAAGACTATTACGAGAGGGAACTTATCCAATGATGTATTTCTAGAAATTCAGTACGTATGCAAACTTGCAGTGAGTAAATCCAAAATGCATTTGATGATTTGAAGAGGCAACTTGTATAAACTACAAGTACATGGGAAAGACCAACATAAAATACTACTTACCAGTTGGAGTAATGACCTGCTTTTCCCTGAAAGGAAGATGACCAAGGCCATGCTCGACAACCTATTTTCCACAGTGAAATTCAAGACACCACTCATACAAAAGAAAATTGATCACATGCTTGTACATACTAACCAATCGAATTAACCGATCAGCATAAAATATGAAATCATGTGTCGTTGTGGCAGCATCTCGTATTATTGTGTGCATGCCTCGTATCTGAAGGAAAGAAGCATTAAGATCCAATAGTTATGCACCATACAAAATAGAGTCCTGCAATACACATGCAGTTTACTATGGGGATATCGAAAGGCAAGCACATTAGATACCTGGTAAGTAGTCTGAATAACATATAAATTTGGGTGTATTTTACATAGATCATTTTGACCAAGTTTAGTGCGAATATGCTGAACGATTAGGTCAATTGCCACACTGTTATCTGCGCCTCGTGGGATGATAATATCAGCATACTTCTTTGTGGGGAGAATGAAGTCTTCAAAAGCTGTCTTTACAAACTTCGAGTACTGCCAAAAAAAGTTGCATGAAATTCCAAAAATGAGATAAATGTACAGAACATGTCTAGTTAGCATAGACACTTTTATGACACCTAATTCAAGTAAACTTAAAAGAAAAATTGTTGTAATCAGTGTGCTGAATGTAGCTAAACACAATACTAGTAACATATTATACACAAGGAAAATGGTGATATCTGAGGCTAAGCAACCTGATCTAACACAGCTATAATATCTCTACCCTTCTCAATGGTATCACGACGGATCCTCCTTGTTAATCGCACATCAGCATCTGAAAGAAAAATGCAAAAACAATACATGATACACTAACAGGGTAGAATGGATAGGGTTACAAAGAAACTGTTTGCATAAAGAAAAGCTCTACTAATGGAGAATTCAAAGTAGGGACTGAACTAAACGCATGACAACAAATCAGTAGGACATCTCTCGAATTTATCATTTACTGCAACAGAGTGCTAGCCTTGGTTATGCACATTGCTGCAGTATGTGCAGCATGCCCTTGGAGATATTTATGGTGTTAATAACGACTGCTTCGTATTAAATACACCAACTATTGCAAAACCTTAAGTGTGTTGTATATGAAAATAAACAAGAAGCTACTCAAATTTATTGTGAATTGATAAGAAATTAATGACCATTTATAGTATATTTCCAAATTGAATGGAACAGGAGAGGAACACATGTGTGCCATTAAATATTATGAAATACTGACACTCCACAGTTGGGAGGTTGCAAGGCATAAAAGAGACTGAAAGAGCGAGATATCATCAGCTTAGTATGCAAATATCAGTACCTGTATCAACAAAGATCTTCATGTTCATTAGATCCCGGACACGTGAATCATGGAAAAGTAGAATTCCTTCCAATATTATTACATCTGAAGGATTAACCTGACAGCAGTCACAAAATTAGGGATGCTCTCATAAATAAAGTGGTACAGTCGTACAGATATGAATAAGTGGCATACGATATTTATAAGCACTCAGCAATAAATTAACTTCTTGGAGAGAACATTTCAAGATGAACTCTATGTTATGCAATAAGGTGCTTGCACAGAGTGTGTGAGCTAACACTTACGACACTATATATTTTACATAATAGTTTTGGGAGGAAATTATTCTGGAGAGACTACAAAATTTCAGTACAATCTGCAAATATTGATTAGAAACCAAATTTCATAGTTCAAAGTCTCATAAAGCACAGGACTAGGAGACCCTCAGCCTACCAGGTGAGTATGAATAGCACCATATGTATAGAATTACCTTTCTTGCACATGAGACACTCTTATGTGTTTTGAAGTCGTAGATTGGAATGTCAACAGCTTTACCATGTTTCAATTTTTCCATACAAGAGAGTAGTAAATCCGTATCAAATGCATCTGAAATTAGGAAGGGGCAGCAGCAGTAATAAAGTCAGAGCACATCTCCTGTGAATGGCGCAAAAAGACATTACGTTCTCATGAAACATGTGCTATACCTGGATGATCAAAGTTATAATCATGAACATGGACCATTTCCTCATCAGACAGTCCGTAATAAAATGACTCCTGCAACATTTGAGATCAACATTCTTATTGCTTGCAAGATTGTACACAGCGTATGATGACAATAAAATATCTAGCAAGGGAAAGTGGATAAATAAAACTTGAATGCATAATTGATGACACTACACATTTATAAACCAAAAAAAATGAACTATTAGTGACTTTGTTATGAGAAAAAAATGGATAGTCCTAATATCACAAGAAGCGCAGTCAGAGTTGTAGTACACAAACCTGAGTAACAACAACTACACGCTGATCGCATAGCTGATCGATGATCATTTTGCAAACAGTACTTTTACCTGAAGATGCACCTCCAGCAACACCTTCAACGCAAACAAAATTATGGTGAGGCACATTTGGGGGTAGAAAGGTTGTACTATGTAAGCAACTACAGTTCACTGAATTTCCACCAGCAAATAGAGAGAACAGAACCCATAGACTACTAACCAATAACAAACGGTGCCTGGTGTCCATTCTCCAGGCCTGAAGTCGTTGGTAGTTCCTCCACCGCCATGGAACCTTTCAGGTCCAGCTCGTGCAAACGGAGTGCTGGATGATGGACCCCAACCGCAGCAGCATTAAGCACTTCGCTTGTCGAGTACGATCCCATATAGCGTTACTGTTCAACAAACCTACAGTCACCGGGATGTCAAACATGGAGGTCATCCAAATTTGCAGGAGACAACTAGAAACAGCAAACAGACATGTGTTCACAAATCATAAGACAACAAGGCGGTCATATGTGATGGAGGCTTCACACTACAATGGACTTGTTTAACCAGGGACGAATGTTTTGCTTCAAACAAGCCAAAAAGTTGGTGGAAAATCTAAATCCCCAATATTTTACGATACGACTAAAGGCTGGCTACCGCAACAAAAATAGGATCGCCTTGAAAAACATAAATACGAGGATTCATAGTCTCATAGAGATGGAAGGCATACTGATTTAATCAAAAGCAACTCTCAAGAGTTTCAACCAATCTATTACCACCAGAAATGCCGGCCTGTTATCTGTCAATTACTCAGTGTTACGAACAATTCAGCCAGCTTATTCGCACAATCATACGCACGGGAACTAACTGATTCATATAGGCACAGAGATCAAACGCAATTTTCCAGATTAAAAAATAATTCAAACGCCGTTACGCCCACACCTACCGCCGAGGGCACACACCACACTGACAGATCTGCCAACGATTAACTAGATCACTGGGGTGCCATGGATTAGATTGCTAGGGGACCACGCCAGCGCACAAATCCGCGACGAAATGAATGAGGGACGGTAGCGTTTGTACTCTACTGCACGCGGCGACAGGGACCAAAAGATCCCGGAGATCGAGACGAACTCGTGGAACAACCCTGGAAGCAATCCAGAGCTACTTACCCACAGGAGAACAAATCAATGCAAGCCCGCCCAGACGGATCTCCGCGCCACGTCAGTGCGGCGCCAGTCGAGTGTGGGGCGGGGGCGGGGGCGCGGCGCCGCTCGACGAGGGAAGACTCCGCCGGTGGAAGGAGGCCTGGGCTCGCGCCGCCGCCGGCGGGAATCGGGAAGACCGAAAAGAACAGACGTCTTCGCGGCGGGATTTGGGGGAGATCAGAGAGGAGGAGGAGGAGGGGTATTTGGCTGGCGCAGGGGGGAAGAACAGTGACGACGAGGGGAACTTAGATTCTGCTGCGTGATTTTAATAACCTATCGAGAAGAGATTCCATGATATACGTGAGATATTTCACGGGGAAATACGGGGTATGTGTTTGGTGGAAAACATATTCGGGAAAATGAGATGTGTGTTGGCCCTACCACCTCTCGTGCGTCTGATCGGGGCGGTTGGAGCAAATGTAGCACACCTGGTATACCTTGCAAACCCGCATAATTCGGGCGAGTATATGAGGTTAGTCCAATTTTTTGTCAGAACAAAGTCCGTATACTCGTCCGGTCCGTAAAAAAAATTACCACGTCCAGCAAACCGTCACCCTCCCCCGGAGTCGTATATTTACGGGTTTGTGGGGCAGATACGGGTCGAAACCCTATCCCTCCGTCGTCGCGTTTCCCCGCGATTCCCCATTCTCTCTCTCTCTGCATTTTTCTCGCCGCCGGTGAGCCCTTTTCCGCGTCCAAACGCCATGTGGGGCCGTATGTGGAACTCGGGCCGCAGCGGCGACCCCGAGCGCGAGCGGTGTGTCTGCGCGGACGGCACGAGGAAGCGCGCGGCAAGGAAGTGGACGAACCAGGGCCTCGAGCCGTCGTCAAGGCTCCTCAGTCGCGAGACGGAGGAGTACGACCGACGGCACGGGCGATCGCCCTCCTTGGCCGCGGGCTCTTCCTCCGCCGCAAGGGGCCCTTCCGGCGCGACGCTTCTCCCCGTGAAGAGGGAGTGGTCGGAGGAGCTGAAGGACCGCGAGCTCGTCGCCGTCAAGCAGGAGCCGAAAGAAATCGAGCGTCGAGGCGCCGTCGGGCCCGAAGATTTCGTGGTCGATGTCGACGCGGTCGTCGCCGCCATTGCCGAACGGAGCTTGCGCGAGGAGGCGGAGCGCTGGCACCACGACGAGGAGCTCGAAGACCTCATGCTCAAGCAGGCCGTCGCGGCCAACCTTGCCGCGAAGGACAAGGACAACGAGTGGCGGCGCATCCGCGAGCAGCAGAGGCAGAAGTTCATCGATCTCGTCAGCTCCGACGAGGAGGATTGAGCTCCTCCACCGCGTCTTCCTCGGCCACGAGCTCGTCCATTTTGGTACATCGACCTCGGCCTCGCCGCCGCGAGATCCCGCACCCCCCTCTAGTAGTAGTAGTAGAATGTAGTATGTATGATCATGTAGTATGTGATGAACTAGTGTGTGATCATGTAGTATGTGATGAACTAGTGTGGTTGTAATTTCTCCCGTGAAAGTTTTTTAAAATTTTACAGTTTTATATACGGGGTCTACTTTGCCACGCACGATTTTGACCCGCAAAACATATCTTCATCGAACTGTAAACACCTTATGCGGGTCGGCATTATACGAGGTCTGCTAGAGATGCTCTTAGTGCAACTCCAGACCCCAAACGGATGCCTATTTTGTTTGGATTTTGTCTATTTGGTGATGGCAATGAAGTGGTGTCTGTTTGGATTTTTCATGCGTCGATTGTACGCCTAACGCACGGCCCTATCTCGTTCGCGTACATTTTTTCGCCTCATTTCTTATATTACTTCATCAACGATTTTTCGATACATTAAAGTACATTCACCAAATCTTGACTAGAATAACAAGATCAAAGAAAACAAGAACCACAAGAAGATATTTTAAAAGGTGTCTAATTTCCGTAAATGCTCCCAGAAGTTGGGTTCGTATCTTCTCGATGTCTTCATTGTTGATCTGCGGATTCTCGATCTTGCGTATTTCTTTCTTCTTCGGGTCTAAAGAAGTAGACATTGTTTTTTCACATCTAATCTCATCTCTAGTCTCTATTCTAGCAACAAGTGCACGGACATACATCAAATTTCATTCTACTAATATATAGATGTATTATTCTTCCCAATACCAAAAGTTGCATCCATCTTACACAAAAAAGAGTGTAAGCAAAGAGGTATCCAAAATGCACCAAAACCGGAAGCACAACCGAAGCTAAACTAACACATACCTCGCCATTTTTGCACTTGATAAACACTCATTCGAAATGTTCCGGTGCTGTAGACACGCGGCACACGACCTTCATGGACAGTCGTTCCACTTTATGAGCGGCATCGGTGCGCCGACGAGCCTTTGGGCCAGCACCGAGCCCGGACGATGGCCGTTGGTGTATTTGTCGGCGGATCGACGACGAGGTAGATCCGATCGGCTAGAGGCGGAGTCAATACCTACATGCAGCCCGGGGGCGTTGCCCGGGTTGTGCGGTCCGTTACCCGGTCAGTCCATGGCACGACGCGGCCTTCGGCAGCCGGGTGAGCTCCAATCTGACCGGATCCGCTTCAATCCGATCGGGGTTGGACAGCTTGGGGTGTCGAGAAAACGAGGGTTGCGACAATGGTAGGGGTGAGCGCGCAGTCCGTGCTGGACAGCGACGCGGCCGAGAAAAATGGCCGCTAGGCACGGGAGGGGAGTGGGGCGGGGTGCGAATGGAGTGAGGGGAATAGAAAAAGGGGCGCATGTGTCCCCCACGGGTGGGTCGGTGGAGGACACGGCACATGTCCCGCCCATCCGCGCGTGTCTGTTTGGCCGCAAACGTGATCCAAAGTTGGACTGAGAACGAGTCGAAAACTGGACATTGGTCTGTATGCTCCCCGTGGGCCACGTTTTCTATCTGTTTACTTTCACATAAATGTGGTCGGATCATTAGGCGTCGTGCGTTGGGGAAATCCC
This sequence comes from Aegilops umbellulata, assembly GCA_032464435.1. Taxonomy (NCBI): domain Eukaryota; kingdom Viridiplantae; phylum Streptophyta; class Magnoliopsida; order Poales; family Poaceae; genus Aegilops; species Aegilops umbellulata. The sequence goes on from CP136059.1 coordinate 217,260,245, forward strand.
TATTGGACGTTGGTTACTTCGTAATGTCGAGCAGAGGCATCCAGCGGGATCGAATGCATTGGGCCGGCCTAGTTACATGATTTGGTTTTAGAAACTTTATAGCAGTTTGTCTAAAAAATACAATTCTATATGATTTTATGGGTTTGGGGACCTTCCAGAAAGTTCTCTAAACCTTTTTTTGTGTTTTTTTTCATTTGTGTTTACTTTTTCGTTTTTTCCTCTTTACAGTTTCTCTTTTTATTTTATTTATCAACAAATGTTCAGAAATTTGAAATATGTTCGCATTTTAAGTTTTTGTTCACAAATTCTGATTTTTTTTGGAAATTTCAAAAAATGTTTCCATTTCAAAATTTTGTTCGCAAATTTCTAAAATGTCATGTTTAGAAATTTTATTCACAAATTCAAAATATGTTTGGAAACTAGAGAAAATGTTCCCAGTTTCTATTTTTTCCAGAATTTTAAAATTGCTCATGTTTTGAAAATTTGTTCTCAAATTCACAAATAGTTCTCGGAATTTAAAAAATGTTTGCATTTATATTTATTTTCGTAAATCTAAAAAATGTTTGGGAATTTAATTAATGTTTCAGCCTTCCAAATTTGTTCACAAATTAAAAAAAATCATGTTTTCTAATTCTGTTTGCAAATACAAAAAATGTTCACGATTTGAAAAAAAATGTTCGTTATTCCAAAACAAATGTTCAAGTTTTCAAGTATTTTCCTTTTTTCAAAAAATATCCATGTTTCTAAAAAATATTCGTAAATTCAAAAAATATTTATTTATGAAAATTTGTACCTCTTTCTTCAAAAATTGTTGGTGTTGCAGGAAAATTTTAATTTGTTGAAAGAAATCATGTTTGAAATTTGAAAATAAATTGAAATCTATCGCGGCTGATAGTTCATATCAAGTCGGATGCCATCTTGCACATGAAGTCGTAGGTGGTACAGTAGTTAGGGATGTACTACCTTGTTGCAACTTGCAAGGTCCGGGCTTCGATCCCTTGCAGGCGCTTACTCCCTTATCACATGTGTTTGTTCATACTCAGTCTCTCGGAGATGCTCACATGAGTATAGTGTGCATGCGTGCATTCAGAGGGACAAGTGCGTGTGGTTGGATGGTTATGATGACAGTGATATTTCCAAGCTATTAGGGTTCAAGTCATAGACTTGATATTGGTGTTTGCAGCTGTGGCAACTTCGTCAATCTCAAAATGATGTGCCTGCTCAGCCTCTCGGAGGTGCTCATAGGAGTAGTTTGTGCGTGCGCACGTGTGCGCGTAAGGCTGAATGTATGTGCGTATGTATGATCATATGCACTGTTTTCCAAAAAAGAGTCGTTCGCCCAGCTTTATCAATACAATGTAGCAGCATCTCATCATTCATCTTATGCTCCAACAAAGATAAATCGACGGAATTACATTGAGAGCGACTTTTTTCTTTCATTTATTGAGCCGCGTCATAATATGGCATACCTGTGTTGGCAAAGAAAAAAAATAACACGTTAACTTTTCTTGCATGCAAACACTGATCTCATTAATTAGGACTATTGACTCTGTATGCACCCCATAGTGGAGCACCGTGTCAGCGTTTTGGGAACGGGGGTCCCCAGACTTGCCTGCATGCGGCCCACGGCGTGGCTCCAGCAGTGGCCTGGTACGCCCATCTTCACCAACAAACACTTAAGACTTTCGCGAGGCGGACGACACAAGACCTCCTCAGGGGCAGCCTCACTAGGCTGGCTCGCGAGGAGCGGAGAGATCAAGGCGAGGGGCACCTTGTGAGGTTCCCGTGACGTGAGTCGTGACGACCAAGGCCAGGCGGGCGCCAGCGGTCGTAGAGTACCCGTTGCCTCTTTGGTGCTAAGGGGCAAGCGCAGACGAGGAGTCCCGAGGCATCAGGCAAAGATTTCCATATCGGTGCAGCGAGAACAAGACCAGTAGGCATAATTTCAATGCAAATTTTTTGATGCGGAGTGCTATTTGGCATAATTTCAATGCAAAATTTCTTAATTGTGGTATGAATATTCAGATTCGAAAGATTCAAGACAAAAGTTCATATTGACATAAAGAATAATAACACTTCAAGCAAACCAACAAAGCAATTATGTTTTCTCAAAGTAACATGGCCAAAAAAAGTTCATCCCTACAAAATCATATAGTTTAGTCATGCTCCATTTTCGTTACACAAGAATGCTCTCATCATGCACAACCCCGATGACAAGCCAAGCAATTGTTTCATACCTTAATAATTTCAAACTCATAAACTTTCACGCAATACATGTGCGCGAGCCATGGATATAGCACTATGGGTGAAATAGAATATAATGATGGGGGTTGTGTGGAGAAGACAAAAAAGGAGAAAGTCTCACATCAACGAGGCTAATCAATGGGCTATGAAGATGCCCATCGATTAATGTTAATGCAAGGAGTAGGGATTGTCATGCAACAGATGCACTAGAGATATAAATGTATGAAAGCTCAACAAAAGAAACTAAGTGGGTGTGCATCCAACTTGCTTGCTCACGAAGATCCAGGGCACTTGAGGAGGCCCATTGTTGGAATATACAAGCCAAGTTCTATAATAAAAAATTTCCACTAGTATATATGAAAGTGATAACTCAAGAGAATTTTCTATGTGAAGAACATGGTGCTACTTTGAAGCATAATATATGAGACTCGCTATATCATGGTGCTACTTTGAAGCGCAAGTGTGGAAAAAAAGGATAGTAGCATTGCCCCTTTTTTTGGGGCCTTCTTTTTTTCTTTGGCCTTTCTCTTTTTTTGGGACAATACTCTATTGAATGATAATCATCACACTTCTATTTATTTACAACTCAATGATTACAATTCGATACTAGAACAAAGTATGACTCTATATGAGTGCCTCCAGCGGTGTACCGGGATATGCAATGAATCAAGAGTGACAAGTATGAAAAAATTATGAACGATGGCTTTGCCACAAATACTATGTCAACTACATGATCATGCTAAGCAATATGACAATGATGAATGTGTCATGATAAACTGGATGGTGGAAAGTTGCATGGCAATATATCTCGGAATGGCTATGGAAATGCCATATTAGGTAGGTATGGTGGCTGTTTTGAGGAAGATATAAGGAGGTTTATGTGTGAAAGAGTGTATCATATCACGGGGTTTGGATGCACCGGCGAAGTTTGCACCAACTCTCAATGTGAGAAAGGGCAATGCACGGTACCGTAGAGGCTAGCAATGATGGAAGGGTGAGAGTGCGTATAATCCATGGACTCAACATTAGTCATAAAGAACTCATATACTTATTGCAAAAATCTACAAGCCATCAAAAACCAAAGTATTACGCGCATGATCCTAAGGGGATAGATTGGTAGGAAAAGACCATCGCTCGTCCCCGACCGCCACTCATAAGGAGGACAATCAAATAACACCTCATGTTTCAAATTTGTTGCATAATGTTAACCATACGTGCATGCTACGGGACTTGCAAACTTTAACTCAAGCACTTCTCAAATTCACAATTACTCTACTAGCATGACTTTGATATTACTACCTCCATATCTCAAAACAATTATCAATCATCCAACTTTTCTTAGTATTCAACGCACTCAAAAGAAAGTTTCACAAATCTTGAATACCAAGCAAGTTATTATTAAGCAAATTACCATGCTATTATGACTCTCAAAATAATTTAAGTGAAGCATGAGAGATCAATAGTTTCTTTAAAACAAACCACCACCGTGCTCTAAAAGATCTAAGTGAAGCACATAGAGCAAAATTACAACGCTCAAAAGATATAAGTGAAGCACATAGAGCAAAACTACATAGCTCAAAAGATATAAGTGAAGTACATAGAGTATTCTATCAAATTCCAATTTAAGTATGGCTCTCTCAAAAGGTGTGTACAGCAAGGATGATTGTGGCACACTAACAAACAAAAACACAAATAATACAAGACGCTTCAAGCAAAACACATATCATGTTGGTGAATAAAAATATAGCTCCAAGTAAATTACCGATGGAAGTGGACGAAAGAGGGGATGCCTTCCGGGGCATCCCCAAGCTTTGACTTTTTGGTGTCCTTGGATTATCTTGGGGGTGCCATGGGCATCCCTAAGCTTAGGCTCTTGCCACTCCTTGTTCCATAATCCATCAAAAGAATTCACCCAAAACTTGAAAACTTCACAACGTAAAACTCAATAGAAATCTCGTGAGCTCCGTTAGAGAAAGAAAACATAAAACCACTTCAAGGTACTGTAATGAACTCATTATTTATTTATTTTGGTGTTAAACCTACTGTATTCCAACTTCTCTATGGATTATAAACTATTTTACTAACCATAGATTCATCAAAATAAGCAAACAACACACGAAAAACAGAATCTGTCAAAAACAGAACAGTCTGTAGTAATCTGTAACTAACGCAAACTTCTAGAACTCCAAAAAATCTACCAAAATTAGACGACCTAGACAATTTGTTTATTGATCAGCATCAATTGGAATCAGTATTGTATCATGTTCTGATGATTTTTAATAATTCGGGCACTGAACACAATGTTTCTGAAAATTACAACAAGATCAAATAACTATCATCCAAGAAGATCCAATAGGTCTAGCTTGGCACAAACACTAATTAAAACACAAAACCACATCCAAACAGAAGGTAGATGGGTTATTTATTCCCTAACAGAAGAAAAGCACAAAAAACTAAAAATAAAATTAGGTTGCCTCCCAACAAGCACTATCGTTTAACGCCCCTAGCTAGGCATAAAAGCGAGGATAGATCTAGGTATTGCCATCTTTGGAAGGCAATCCATAAGTGGCTCTCATGATGGTTTCATATGGCAATTTTATTTTCTTACTTGGAAAGTGTTCCATGCCCTTTTTAATGGAAATTGGAATCTAATATTCCCTTCCTTCATATCAATAATCGCACCAACCGTTCTATGGAAAGGTCTACCAAGAATAATAGGGCAAGAAGGATTGCAATCTATATCAAGAACAATGAAATCTACGGGCACATAATTCCTATTTTAAACAATAAGAACATCATTAATCCTTCCCATAGGTTTCTTAATAATAGAATCCGCGAGATGCAAGTTTAAAGAGCAATTTTCAAGGTCGCGGAAATCTAGCAAATCACACAAAGTCTTGGGGATAATGGAGACACTAGCACCCAAATCACACAAAGCATAAAACTCATGATCTTTAATTTTAATTTTAATGGTTGGCTCCCACTCATCATAGAGTTTTCTAGGGACAGAAACTTTCAACTCAAGTTTTTCTTCATAAGATTGCATCAAGGCATCAACAATATGGTCGGTGAAGGCTTTCTTTTGACTATAAGCATGTGGAGAATTTAGCACGGATTAAAACAAGGAAATACAATCATTCAAAGAGAAACTTTCATAATTAAATTCCTTGAAATCCACTATAGTGGGTTTAGCAACATCTAAATTTTTATTTCTTTCAATCCCACTTTCATCAATTTCATCATAAAGATCTAAATACTCCAAATTTTTGGAACGCCTTCTAGGTAAAGGAAGATCATATTCAGTTTCATCAAGATTCATATTGCAAAACAAAGATTTGATAGGGGACACATCAATAACTTTTAGATCTTCATCTTGATTTTCATAGGTATTGGAAGAACACGCTTTAATAAAGGCATCTTTTGAAGCACGCATCCTAGCGGTTCTTTCCTTGCACTCATCAATGGAAATTCTTATAGCTTTGAGAGACTCATTGATATCATGCTTAGGAGGAATAGATCTAAGCTCAACGTCAAGAGAAATTCTATCAACGTTCCTAGCCAAATCATCAACTTTAAGCAATTTCTCTTTAAGCAAAGCATTAAAATTCTTTTGTGAATTCATAAACTCTTTAACACTATTCTCAAATTCAGAGGGCATCTTATTATAATTTCCATAAGAGTTGTTGTAGGAATTTACATAATTATTAGAAGGAATACTAGGATATGGCCTAGGATTAAAATTCCCTCTATATGCATTGTTACCAAAATTATTCCTACCAACAAAATTCACATCCATAGATTCATTGTTATTCTCAATCAAAGTAGACAAAGGCATATCATTAGGATCAGAAGAAACACTCTTAGTAGCAAATAATTTCATAAGTTCATCCATCTTTCCACTCAAAACATTGATTTCTTCTATTGCATGCACTTTTTTAGTAGAAGATCTTTCAGTATGCCATTGAGAATAATTAACCATAATATTATCTAGGAGTTTAGTAGCATCTCCTAAAGTGATTTCCATAAAAGTGCCTCCCGCGGCCGAATCTAAAAGATTTCTAGAAGCAAAATTCAATCCGGCATAATTTTTTTGTATAATCATCCACAAATTTAAACCATGAGTAGGGCAATTACGTATCATTAATTTCATTCTCTCCCAAGCTTGTGCAACATCTTCGTGATTAAGTTGCTTAAAATTTATAATATCATTTCTAAGAGAGATGATCTTAGCGGGGGGAAAATACTTAGAGATAAAAGCATCTTTGCACTTGTTCCAAGAATCAATACTATTTTTAGGCAAAGACGAAAACCAAGCTTTAGCATGATCTCTAAGCGAAAAAGGAAATAGCTTCAATTTAACGATATAATTATCAACATTTTTTTCTTTTGCATATCACATAAATCAACGAAGCTATTCAGATTAGTAGCGGCATCTTCACTAGGAAGGCCGGCGAATTGATCTTTCATAACAAGATTCAACAAAGCAGTATTGATTTCACAAGATTCAGTATTGGCAAGAGGAGCAATCGGAGTGCTAAGGAAATCATTATTGTTGGTATTGGTGAAGTCACACAATTTGGTAGTATCTTGAGCCATCGCGACAAACAAGTAATCCAACACACGAGCAAACAAAAGGCAAGCGAGAAAAAGGCAAACGGAGAAGGAGAAGGAGAAGGAGAGGGCGAATAAAACGGTAAGGGTGAAGTGGGGGAGAGGAAAATGAGAGGCAAATGGCAACTAATGTAATGCGGGAGATAGGGATTGTGATGGGTACTTGGTATGTTGACTTTTTGCATAGACTCCCCGGCAACGGCGCCAGAAATTCTTCTTGCTACCTCTTGAGCTTGCGTTGGTTTTCCCCGAAGAGGAGAGGATGATGCAGCAGAGTAGCGTAAGTATTTCCCTCAGTTTTTGAGAACCAAGGTATCAATCCAGTAGGAGGTCACGCTCAAATCCCTCGTACGTGCACAAATCGATAGCAACTCGCAACTAACGCGATTAGGGGTTGTCAATCCCTTCACGGTCTCTTACGAGAGTGAGATCTAATAGAGATAATATTTTTGGTATTTTTGATATAAAGATGCAAAGTGAAAAGTAAAAGGCAAAGTAAAAACAAAGCAAGATTAAAGTGATGGAGATTGATATGGTAAGAATAGACCCGGGGGCCATAGGTTTCACTAGTGGCTTCTCTCAAGAGCATAAGTTTTCTACGATGGGTGAACAAATTACCGTTGAGGAATTGACAGAATTGAGCATAGTTATGATAATATCTAGGCATGATCATGTATATAGGCATCACGTCCGTGACAAGTAGATTGAAACGATTCTGCATCTACTACTATTACTCCACTCATCGACCGCTATCCAGCATGCATCTAGAGTATTAAGTTAAAAACAGAGTAACGCTTTAAGCAAGATGACATGATGTAGAGAGATAAATTCATGCAATATGAAATAAGCCCCATCTTGTTATCCTCGATGACAACGGTACAATACGTGCCTTGCTGCCCCTTCTGTCACTGGGAAAGGACACCGCAAGATCGAACCCAAAGCTAAGCACTTCTCCCATTGCAAGAACTACCAATCTAGTTGGCCAAACCAAACGGATAATTCGAAGAGACTTGCAAAGATAACCAATCATACATAAAAGAATTCAGAGAAGATTCAAATATTATTCATAAATAGACTTGATCATAAACCCACAATTCATCGGTCTCAACAAACAGACCGCAAAAGAAGAAGATTACATCAAATAGATCTCCACAAGAGAAGGGGGGGGACATTGTATTGAGATCCAAAAAGAGAGAAGAAGCCATCTAGCTAATAACTATGGACCCGAAGGTGTGAGGTAAACTACTCACACTTCATCGGAGAGGCTATGATGATGTAGAAGCCCTCCGTGATGACGGCCCTCTCCGACGGAGCTCCGGAACAGGCCCCAAGATGGGATCTCGTGGATACAGAAAGTTGCGGCGGTGGAATTAGGTTTTTGGCTCCTCTTCTGATCGTTTGGGGTACGTGGGTATATATAGGAGGAAGAAGTACGTCGGTGGAGCTTCGATGGGCCCACGAGGGTGGGGGGCTCGCCTGGGGGTGTAGGGCGCGCCCCCTACCTCGTGCCCTCCTCGGAGCTTTCTTGGCGTAGGGTCCAAGTCTCCTGGATCTTATTCGGGAAGAAAATCACGTTCCAGAAAGGATTTTTCTGTTTGGACTCCGTTTGATATTCCGTTTCTTCGAAACACTAAAATAGGCAAAAAAACAGCAATTCTGGGCTGGGCCTCCGGTTAATAGGTTAGTCCCAAAAATAATATAAAAGTGGAAAATAAAGCCTAATATAGTCCAAAACAGTAGATAATATAGCATGGAGCAATCAAAAATTATAGATACGTTGGAGACGTATCAACGTGGCGGCTGATCGTAGCCGCCGCTGCTCGAGCTGTCGCCGAAGGAGGAGCTGGCGTAGCTGGACGAGCCGCGGCCGGTGCCGAGAGCGAGTTCACCTTCACATTCGTTGCGGTCGTCGCCAAGGCCGAGCACCTCGCTGCCGTTGTTGTCCTCAGGGCAGCATCCGACGCGGCGACCATCTTCCCCAAATACCCTCACGTAGGGGGTCGCGTTGCCATCATACTTGAAGTGGAGGGTGCACCGCCTGCCCAGGCCGCGCGCGCGGGCAAACGTCTGCCAACCGCGGGCCAGGGCTGCGTTGCCCACCGACGAAGGAGCGCAAGAGCTGAAGCCAGGTGCCGGCCGGGTTCTCCGACCACACGACGAACACCGGCAGCACCTCCGCCGAGTGGAAGCACGGCCAGGGAGGCCGCGCAACAATGGCACGCCTCCCTCCATCGACGGGGCTGCCACGACTTGGGCAGCTCCCACCATGCGAAGAGGCGCCACCGCGGCCGCGAGGGGCCACGACGGGGGCCGCGACGTGCTTGCGTGGGCGCCCGCGTCCCCTCTTGGGCGGTGGCAAGTCGGGTCCCTCCTGGTGGGCCTTCCCTTTCTCTGCGGCCGAGAACCTCTTCACCGGCGCCATGGGTGTCGTTGCTAGCAATGAAGCAATGAAGAAGAAGCGAGTGAAATGGGAAGAGATGGGTGACGGGGGCTCCGCCCCCTCCTCATTTATAGAAAGAGAAGGCCAATCGGCGACCCCCACGATCACAGGTAATGATGGTTTTCTCTGCATGCACCAGGGACTCGTCAAGTCGGGCAGTTGTCGAGGCAGCGTGGGGAAGCGAAGACGCCCACGCCCTGTCAGTCGCCACGCGTCAATCAAGGCCGCAGGCGGTTGGGGTCCACGGCACTCCGCACTTGCCCTTTGGCTTCGCCTCGAAGTCAAGTCCGAGCGCGCCTTGGGCCCAGGGGCTACTGTCAGCGTTCTGGGAACGGAGGTCCCCAGACTTGCCTGCCTGCGGCCCACGGCGTGGCTCCAGCAGCGGCCTGGTACGACCCATCTTCACCAGCAAACACTCAAGACCCTCGCGAGGGTCCAAGCCTCGCGAGGCGGACGACACAAGACCTCCTCAGGGGCGACCTCACTAGACTGGCTTGCGAGGAGCGGAGAGATCAAGGCGAGGGGCACCTCGTGAGGTTCCCATGACATGAGCCGTGACAACCAAGGCCAGGCGGGCGCCAGCGGGTGCAGAGTACCCGTTGCCTCTTTGGTGCTAAAGTGGCAAGCGCAGGCGAGGAGTCCCGAGGCATCAGGCAAAGGTTTCCATATCGGTGCAACGAGACCAAGACCAGCAGGACGGCAAGACGAAGGTCATCGCGGAATCCACGACGGCGTCACCAACAGAGCCTTTGGCAGGCGAAGACCACCTTTTGTCATGATAGCTTGTAGTAGCTGTTCCCCTTCAAATTGGCCGTTGTGGGATCCCTTCCCGCCTAATATTTAGGAAGAGGACCCGGGCCTCTATAAATAGGACTAGCCACCACCTTAGCAAGGGACGGATCATTGAGATCATCCTCTATCACACAAGCTCATCTAGCTCAAGAACACCTCTCTTCAGGAGGCTGTTCTTCCCTTGTACTTGTTCATCACTAGCCTACAAGGCAATCCACCACACCACACTGGAGTAGGGTATTACACCACATCGGTGGCCCGAACCAGTATAAATCTTGTGTCCCCTGTTCTTTGAGTTCAACGTGCTGAGCTTTGAGATCGTGGTGAGTGAGCGAGGGGAGCAGAAGATCTTCGTGTGCATCCTAGTGTTCGAACCTTAAGGGTTTTGCCGGAACCCGAAATTCGACACACCGTGTATCATGTTCATGGTACAGATGTAGTAAATAGCATAACACATGTAGCTGTTGTTAATGTGCATACGTGGACACGTATTCACACATAACACATTACATGTCATTCCCTAAAGAGTGGACCGAATCCCGAGTGAGAAAGTCGGCGGACGAGATTTAGGGCCTGTTTGGCGTCCCTCTGCTTCACACTCCCGCTCCTAAAGCTGACGGAGCTGAAGTTAAAAATAACGGAGCAAGGAAACAGGTGCTCCGGAGATCCTCAAATTTCACGGAGCTGATGGATTGTTGAACTGCTCCTTAGCAAGGATGTGTCGCCGAGAGCTCCTAGTACGCTTCCCATCGCAAGACTACTACGGAGCATTCGCTGCAAACAATTCGACGTGTTCTGTTGTGGATGGATTAAGAAATGGCAACAACCTTACGCGCAAGCCATTATCAGAACATAACAAAGGTCATTGCCACATTTTTCTGACCGCGAGTATACAATCGTAACCATCACCCCTTTTTTTTGTGAAATAAGAGCTTCCATTCATAAAACAACGGGATTACAATTGTTTTGCAGGCAAACAACTAAAAAACATGGTACATAATTTATCCAAAGACATCTTCTCCTAGTTGATGTTGCCTGCTTAGCACACAAATGTGCACCTTCGTTAGCCTCACGACCAACAAAATTTAATTGGAAAGACTGCAAACTCCCGCTGAGCTCTCCTATTTCCTGGAGGATCGGAGCTATCACAGAATGATTTTGGTTTCTATCCCTCCATAGCTTAACAACCTCCTGGGCATCAGACTCAACGATAACCTTTGATAGACCAATATCACAGGTGAGTCTAACACCATCACGTACGACAAGGGCCTCCATAATTAAAACATTGGCCATCTGACCATACCAGATGGCTTGGCCCCGTAGTAAGGCACCACAATGATCACGAACAATCACACCTGTAGCTCCCTCATTATTGTTAGGCGAGAAGCTAGCATCCACATTGAGCTTGATAATGCCAGAAGCTGGAGCCACCTTGGCCGCTCCTTATGGTGCTGCTTCCCTGAAGCCTGTCCTGTTAGTGTAAGATCATAGGCAATATCAGTAGTCCACTTCACAGATTTAGACACGGATCCTACTCTCTTTTCATGGTGTCGAGCATTCCGCTCAGACCAAACAGCCCATCCACCACATAATATAACAGCCGCATCTTCACAAGAAACTTTGTTGCTATCAATCAGATCTACAGTCCAAAAATCTGGGTGAAGCTCCGGCACCTTGACTGAAGTGAGATTCTTCAACTCCTGCCAGAATAATTTGGCCCATGTACAGTCGAACAAGGCATGTTTGATGGTCTCTTCTCTACCACATGATTGACAGAATGAGATACGATCCATATGCCTCTCATGGAGAATCGCTCGACAAGGTATAAATTTTTTAATGACCCTCCACCAGAAGTTACGTACTTTTGGCGGTACTCGCATTTTCCAGAGCTTTTTCCAAAACAATTGTTTGTCGCCATTCAATCTGGATACTGAACTGATACAGTGATTCATTTCCAGAAGAGCTCGATAGGCTGACCGTACTGAAAAATTGCCATTTCTCTCCAAATGCCATGCCCATCCATTTTTTGCTAATCGGGCAGTCGGAATTTGCAAAATAGCCTGAGCATCAACTGGCATAAACTTTGCTTTCACGAACTCCTCATTCCACTCACCCGAGTCCGGGTTTAATAATTCTTCCACCAAATTTATTCCTGATGATTGCAACTTAACAATAGGCTTTAGCCCAGGATTAGTAGGGATCCAGGGGTCCTCCCAAATTCTTGTTGATGATCCATCGCCAATGCGTCGAATGAGGCCCAACTCCAAGGCTTCCCTGCTAGAAAGATTGCCCTCCATGTTTGTGAGGAATTTCTCTTACACCCTACAGTCATAAAATTGCCATCATTAAAATATTTTCCTTTCAACACCCGTGCACACAACGTCTCCGGGTAACAAATCAAACACCAGCCTTGCTTCGCTAGCATAGCTTTATTGAAGAGGAAGAAGTCATTGAAACCCATGCCACCGCATACTTTGGGTATGGTGAGATCCTTCCATTTGACCCAATGCATCTTCCTTTTGGTCTCATCTCCCCCCACCTGAACCGGGCAATTGCTGCTATTATATTTTTACACAACTTCTTAGAAAGCTTGAAACAGCTCATGGAATATGTCGAAATAGCTTGGCAAATTGATTTAACCAATACCTCACGGCCTGCACTGTTTAGTAATTTTGATGCCCAACTTGTAACAAGTTTCTTAATAGTAGCCACAATATGATCAAAGTGCTGATCAGAGGATCTTCCCACAGCCGTAGGAAGTCCCAAATATCTTTCCACCAAGGCTTCCGTGGGAATCTCGTATTTTGATGAACTACCATTTTCATAGCCTCGTCTGCATTGCCACTGAAAAATATAGCCGATTTGTTTTTATTCACCATTTGCCCGGAACCCATACGATATTGTTCCAACACATCTTGCAATCTGTGAGCACCCTCAGTTGTTGCTTGTGTAAATACCAAACAGTCATCAGCAAACAACAAGTGAGATATCCAAGGGCAATGGATACCAACTCTCACCCCTTTGATAAATGTCCTGCACCATAATTATTTAACATACAAGAAAAGCCTTCAGCACAGAGAAGGAATAAATATGGCGAAATAGGATCGCCTTGTCTGATACCCTTTGTTGGCTTGAAAACTTCAGAATAGTTGCCATTAACTCTAACAGAGAAAGAAACAGTCTCCACACAGGCCATAACTCTATCGATCCATTGTACATCAAAACCCAACTTACCCATAATTGCTCTCAAATATGACCACTCCACACGATCATAGGCTTTCGCCATGTCCAACTTTACCGCACATGCAGCAGCTTTTCCTCTTCAAATAATGGATGCATTCATAGGCTAGTAACACATTATCCGTAATGAGACGGTCGGGAACGAACGCGTTTTGTTCTTCCGAGATTAACCCCTCAAGAAAAGGTCTCAATCTTAGAGCTAGTACTTTCGAGGCAATTTTGCAAAGCACATTGCACAGAGAGATTGGACGGTACTGAGAAAAGTCCTGTGGATTCTTACCTTTCGGTATGATAACTAAGACAGTCGAGTTAACAATATCAAGCATAGTACCTCCCTCCAGAAAATTTCTTACCGCTGAACAGACCGTACCTTTCAATAAATTCCAGTGACGAATATAAAAACCAGCTGTGAAACCATCCGGCCCCGGAGATCTGTCCGGATGCATCATGAATAAGGCCTGCTCAATTTCATAATCTGTAATTGGCTCACACAACTTGATATTCATTGCATCATCAACCTTCTGCTGCACCCAATTAGTCACCAAGCTCGGATCAGTTTCAACTTGGGCTGTAAAAAGATTCTTATAAAAGTTGATTGCCTCAGCTTCCAAATCAGCCTGGGCGGTCACAACTGATCCATCCTCTCTTCTAATAGACTTTATTTTATTAGTTCTGTCTCTTTCTCTCGCTTTTGCTTGAAAGAAACCAGTGTTGCGGTCTCCCTCCGCAAGCCAAAGAGCTCTAGAACGTTGCTTCTCTATTGCCTCTTCCCTTGCTAGCAATTCTGAAATCCTATTCATTAAATCCTTTTCCTCCTTAGTTGGACCAGACCGAAGAGATTGTTCCCTTAAATTATTTAGCTGAGCCCTCATAGTCTTTAGTTGCTTCTTTACAGAACCAAAATCAGTCCTATTCCAGTTTTCCAGCTTCTCTCGAACTGCACCTAGAGCATGGTAGATGTCCTCCATATTTTTCGCACCCCCTTGCCAGGCCTCTTCCACTATATGAGTATACCGATCATGCCTAGTCCATGCATTCTCGGAGCGAAAAGGTCGTTGTCGGTGTCAAAACCGACGGATCTCGGGTAGGGGGTCCCGAACTGTGCGTCTAGGCGGATGGTAACAGGAGACAAGGGACACGAAGTTTTACCCAGGTTCGGGCCCTCTCGATGGAGGTAAAACCCTACGTCCTGCTTGATTAATATTGATGATATGGGTAGTACAAGAGTAGATCTACCATGAGATCAAGGAGGCTAAACCCTAGAAGCTAGCCTATGGTATGATTGTTGTATGTTGGAGTTGTCCTATGGACTAAAACCCTCCAGTTTATATAGACACCGGAGAGGGTTAGGGTTACACCAAGTCGGTTACAATGGTAGGAGATCTAAATATTCGCACCGCCAAGCTTGCCTTCCACGCCAAGGAAAGTCCCATCCGGACACGGGACGAAGTCTTCAATCTTGTATCTTCATAATCCTGGAGTCCGGCTGAAGGTATAGTCCGGCTATCCGGACACCCCCTAATCCCGGACTCCCTCAGTAGCCCCCGAACCAGGCTTCAATGACGACGAGTCCGGCGCGCAGATTGTCTTCGGCATTGCAAGGCGGGTTCTTCTCCAAACTCTGCGTACCTGTTGAATAATGTCCGGTTTTTATAATGTAGCGCTCCTTGGCTTCTTCACTCAATAATGGCGGCCTTCCACGTGTCGAACAAATACGAAAAGTCTTACATTCACACCCCTGGCCGCGTAAATAAGCCACCTATTAAAGAGATGGGGATTTAGATCCAAATCACATCTTCTCCCTTCCGCGAGCAGTCATCAGAGCGCATCTAGCAAAGGTCCATTCCACCATGGCCAACCATCGCAACTCCTCTTCTTGCCCATCCAGCCCTAAGCCGGGAGACTGGGAGAGGTGCTCCATCCCGCATAGCGAGCTAGTATCGCTTCAGACCAAGGGATTCCTCCCTCCGGCCTATATGGTTCCGGTTCGAGCCGGACTCGCCACCTATAATGGCGGAGAGCAAGCGGAGAGCGCCCCTAATCCCTCCAAAGGAGAGCGGGTATGCCTCGTCCCTTATCTAATAAGAGGACTCGGATTTCCAATTCATCCGTTTCTCCGGGGGCTTCTGGAGTTCTACGGCCTCCAGCTGCACAACCTCACGCCCGCCTCTATATTGCATATCGCGGGCTTCGTTGCCCTTTGCGAGTTGTTCTTGGGTATTGAGGCTCATTTCGCGCTGTGGAAGAGGCTGTTCTGCCTGGTGCCTCATTCTCAGGAGGGGTCCATATATCAAGTGGGCGGAGCCGAAGTGTGGCGCATCGCCGGGACCGGATATCTATCCGGAACCCCAAAGAAGGCATCCGAGGACTGGCCTTCGGAATGGTTTTATATAGATGATGTCCCACTGTCGGATCCTATCCGGGTCGGTCTCCCCGAATTCAACAGTGCTCCCTTAAAGAAACGCTTAAGCTGGCGTCCACAGAGCTCTCGAAGAGAAAGTGACAGGGACGTCCTTTACCTGATGGGCCGGATAAGACTATTGGCTCATTCCGGACTAACCATGGTTGGAGTCATGGTCACATGCATTATGCGGGGGGTGCAGCCACTGCAGTATAGAGGCCACCCCATGTGGGATTTTAACGGGGAAGATGACGCCACCCATTGCGGTCGTAAGTGGCCGAACTCGGTTGCCGCTCTGATAAAGATCTTGTCCTCTTTGTACAAGGGAGAAGAGGAGGAATTCCTCCGTGTCAACCCCCAGGGTGGATTTACTATGTACAACCCTCCGAGTTGGGTAAGCAGACAATTTTGCTTTACCATCCGTTTCATATTCCCATGATCAAATATGTAGTCTAACGACTTCAGCAGGAACTGCGTCAGGAAGTAAAGGATATAAGCAGCCGTCCTCCATAGCCCGAGGATCCAGAACGGTCCCTTGATCCGGACTCCGAAGAGGATCCGGATATAGCTGTGGAGCTGATTGACGGGGTATTTCATCAGCTGAGCAAGGATGATACTTTGGTGGCCATTACGGCCGATTACCCAGGGCTAATCCCGGCCTCCCAGGTAACAGAGACCGGAGTCTCATCACTTTGGGAAGGAATCCATCCTCACGTGTTTCAGTTTCCCTGACAACAACCGTGTTTTGAAGGGGAGGTTTCCGAGGCGGGAGGCCGAGCCGGCGGCGGCTAGCCAACGAGGGGCAGTGGGACCCCGTGGGGCAAAAAGGAATGTAGTTCGGACTGAGACGCCGACGCAAAGGTAAAGCGCACCATCTTTTTCCCAGGTTTTATTCCTTCAGGGCATATTAACGCTCGTGCTCTCTTCAGGATGAAGAGACCTCGTTGGACTATATCCGGGGAGGTTGCCAATCATGCCTCCACCAGCCAGGCTCCAAAGCCTGGCCCGGAAGCGGAGGCGAACACAAGGCGCGCACCGGACGCTCCTCCGACACAGGATGCGGACAGGCTGTCTGCCACCAATTCCGAGGTGGAGAGTGCCATGAACCACAGGCGTCGCCGGACAGTTCTTCGCGACGCTTGTTTCTCCCAAGAGGCATTGGATGCCTTCAACTCGGGAGATGCGTACCTCTGTGCTGCTCAAAATGGTTTAACCAGAGCCACGGAGCAATATGTAAAAGACATACGGGTAAGAAAATTTCTGGTAAATATATATATACCAGTAGCCCCCGAGACTTGAAACAGTTAGAATAACTGATTTAAGGATCATTTGTTATGCAGGCTCTTACAGAAAAGAATACCTTACTGTCCTAGGAGCTGGAAGAGTGCAAAGCCCAACTTGAGGCCACACTAGCCGCGGCAGGGGAGCCCAAGGAGACCCCCTCTGGTAATTTATGCTTCGAAAGATAAATATTTTGCGAAGTGCGGCGTGGGTACAAATCTGACAAATGAAATTGCGGATGTCGCCGGATTAAATCCGGAAAAGCAACAACTCCTACGCCAGCTGGAGGCTAGTGAGAGCGTGCTGACAAAGGTGAGGCGGGAAAAGAACGATCTCCAAGATGCCAACACCAAGCTAGGCGTTGAACTGAAGGATGTTCGGGCCCATCTGTCGGACTCCACTAAGGAGAATCAACGGCTTCGACGTGGCATATATAGTAAGTGCTTAAACGGACTCTGAAAAGGGAGTTCAGCGGGGAAGTCGACTAACAGAGTTATGTCTGTAGGTATGCTAACAGGACGTCCTGCAGAGGAGATGCCCGGTTCAACGGGTGACCTTCTTCCCGAGCTCTCGCAACTTCACAAACGAGTTCGGCAGGCGATGCAGGGTGTTGCCCAAGCCTTATGGCCATCCCTCCCCATGCTCGAGGGCCTTGGAGAGCTTGCGGAAAAGCTGAAGGGAGGGCGGCGGCACTTCCGGTTGTGGAAGATATCGGCCTGCCGTCAAGGCGCTAGGGAGGCCAGGGCCATGGTGAAGACGCGGTACACAAAGGCTGACCCAAACCACATGGCCGAGGTCAGACCTGTGGGGCCCGATGGGAAGGAGATCCCTGTAAGCTTAGTATACAACCAAGTAGAATTGGCCGCAAAGTATTCCTAGCAGGACTGTAAATTAGACAGCCTGTTAGATGGTATTGAAGAGGAATACAATTAGTCAAAGTGACTCTGTAACTTTTAATTGACATGTGTAATGCCTTCTAGCTGGATTGTAGATCGTTTGTCGTTACCGACCTTTTCGCTTCGACCTCGGGACCTGACGGTCCGGAGTGTGTCCGAATACCCTAGCGGTTATGTAAGAACCGGGGTATGCATGGAGACCAGGCGTAGGGGTCATTAGTGCTTTATCAGACAAGTGCCCAACTAGTTATGTTATATTACATGGTTAGTAAGAAACATCTTCTAGAGAGAATAGTTCCGTTAGGGGTTCCTTTCTCTGGGAGGCATGCCCTAAAGTGCATGTCCGAACTGCGAATGCAGGAAAAGCATCTGGGGGCATATATATATAAATAAGTAAAAAAGGTCATCTTTTAGTTCCCTGACCGAATATTCCCTTAAGAACGCTAGCTTTCGGCTTCACCCAGTCTGAGGTACACATCCGGCTGATCCGGCAGTAACAATCACAGAGGTGCTCCCTTTACCACCTAGCCGAACAATCGGGAATGTAGGGGTAAGCACAGGAGCCAGGCAACCCAGCTTGGCCAAAACTTAAGTCATATCAATGCATATAATGGTGAAGAAAAGGTACATGCGGAAGTTTGACACATGTTTTGTTGGGGAACGTTGCAGAAAACAAAAATTTTCCTACGGTTTCACCAAGATCTATCTATGAGTTCATCTAGCAACGAGTATTCAGATTAGATAGCATCTACATACCACTTTGTAGATCGCAACGGAAGCGTTCGAGTGAACGTGGATGAGGTAGTCGTACTCGCCGTGATCCAATTCACCGATGATCTAGTACCGAACGGACGGCACCTCCGTGTTCAACACACGTACGGAAAGCGTGACGTCTCCTCCTTCTTGATCCAGCAAGGCAAAGGAGAGGTTGGGGAAGAAGGCTCCAGCAGCAGCACGACGGCGTGGTGATGGTGGAACTACAATACTCCGGCAGGGCTTCGCCGTGCACTTACGGAGGAGGAGGAGGTGTTGGAGAGGGAGAGGGAGGCGCCAGGGCATTGAGTGCGCAGCCCCCCTCCCCTCCCCCCTTTATATAGGCCTCTGGGGGGGCGCCGGCCCTGGGAGATCTAATCTCCCAAGGGGGGCGGCGGCCAGGGAGGTTTCCCTCCCCCCCAAGCCATCTAGGAGGTGCCTTCCACCACTAGGACTCCTCCTAGATGGAACCCTAGGTGCATGGGCCCTTTGGGGCTGGTTCCCCTTGGCCCAAGCAGGCCAAAGCGCACCCCCTAAGGCCCATGTGGCCCACCAGGGCAGGTGGCCCCACCTGGTGGACCCCCGGGACCCCTTCGGTGGTCCCGGTACAATACCGATAACCCCGAAACTTGTCCCGATGGCCGAAACAGCACTTCCTATATATAATTCTTTACCTCCGGACCATTCCGGAACTCCTCGTGACGTCCGGGATCTCATCCGGGACTCCGAACAACATTCGGGTTACTGCATATACATATCTTCACAACCCTAGCGTCACCGAACCTTAAGTGTGTAGACCCTACGGGTTCGGGAGACATGCAGTCATGACCGAGACGGCTCTCGGGTAATAACCAACAGCGGGATCTGGATACCCATGTTGACTCCCACATGCTCCACGATGATCTCATTGGATGAACCACGATGTCGAGGATTCAATTAATCCCGTATTCGATTCCCTTTGTCAATCGGTATTTTACTTGCCCGAGATTCGATCGTCGGTATCCCAATACCTCGTTCAATCTCGTTATCGGCAAGTCACTTTTCTCGTACCGTAATGCATGATCCCGTGATCAAACACTTTGATCACACTGAGCTCATTATGATGATGCATTACCGAGAGGGCCCGGTGATACCTCTCCGTCAAGTGGAGTGACAAATCCCAGTCTCGATCCATGTCAACCCAACAGACACTTTCAGAGATACCCGTAGTATACCTTTATAGTCACCCAGTTACGTTGCGACGTTTGTCACACCCAAAGCACTCCTACGGTATCCGGGAGTTACACGATCTCATGGTCTAAGGAAAGGATACTTGACATTGGAAAACTCTAGCAAACGAACTAAGCGATCTTATGCTATGTTTAGGATTGGGTCTTGTCCATCACATCATTCTCCTAATGATGTGATCCCGTTATCGATGACATCCAATGTCCATAGTCAGGAAACCATGACTATCTGTCGATCAACGAGCTAGTCAACTAGAGGCTCACTAGGGACATGTTTGTTGTCTATTATTCACACATGTATTATGATTTCCGGATAACACAATTATAGCACGAATAAAGACAATTATCATGAATAAGGAAATATAATAATAATGCTTTTATTATTGCTTCTAGGGCATATTTCCAACAGTCTCCCACTTGCACTAGAGTCAATAATCTAGTTACATTGTGATGAATCGAACACCCATAGAGTTCTGGTGCTGATCATGTTTTGCCTTAGGGAGAGGTTTAGTCAACGGATCTGCGACATTCAGATCCGTGTGCACTTTACAAATCTCTATGTCTCCATCTTGAACATTTTCACGAATGGAGTTGAAGCGACGCTTGATGTGCCTGGTCTTCTTGTGAAACCTGGGCTCCTTTGCAAGTGCAATAGCTCCAGTGTTGTCACAGAAGAGCTTGATTGGCCCCGACGCATTGGGTATGACTCCGAGGTTGGTGATGAACTCCTTCACCCAAATTGCTTCATGTGCTGCCTCCGAGGCTGCCATGTACTCCGCTTCACATGTAGATCCCGCCACAACGCTTTGCTTGCAACTGCACCAGCTTACTGCCCCACCATTCAAAATATACACGTATCCGGTTTGTGACTTAGAGTCATCCAGATCTGTGTCGAAGCTAGCGTCGACGTAACCTTTTACGACGAGCTCTTCGTCACCTCCATAAACGAGAAACATTTCCTTAGTCCTTTTCAGGTACTTCAGGATATTCTTGACCGCTGTCCAGTGTTCCTTGCCGGGATTACTTTGGTACCTACCTACCAAACTTACGGCAAGGTTTACATCAGGTCTGGTACACAGCATGGCATACATAATAGAACCTATGGCTGAGGCATAGGGGATGACGCTCATCTCTTCTATATCTTCTGCCGTGGTCGGACATTGAGCTGAGCTCAATTTCACACCTTGTAATACAGGTAAGAACCCTTTCTTAGATTGATCCATATTGAACTTCTTCAATATTTTATCAAGGTATGTGCTTTGTGAAAGACCTATGAGGCGTCTCGATCTATCTCTATAGATCTTGATGCCTAATATATAAGCAGCTTCTCCAAGGTCCTTCATTGAAAAACTCTTATTCAAGTAGGCCTTAATGTTGTCCAAGAGTTCTATATCATTTCCCATCAAAAGTATGTCGTCTACATATAATATGAGAAATGCTACAGCGCTCCCACTCACTTTCTTGTAAACACAGGCTTCTCCATAAGTCTGTGTAAACCCAAACGCTTTGATCATCTCATCAAAGCGAATGTTCCAACTCCGAGATGCTTGCACCAGCCCATAAATCGAGCGTTGGAGCTTGCACACCTTGTCAGCGTTCTTAGGATCGACAAAACCTTCCGGCTGCATCATATACAATTCTTCCTTAAGGAAACCATTAAGGAATGCCGTTTTGACGTCCATTTGCCATATTTCATAATCATAGTATGCGGCAATTGCTAACATGATTCTGACGGACTTCAGCTTCGCTACCGGTGAGAAAGTCTCATCGTAGTCAACCCCTTGAACTTGTCGATAACCCTTAGCGACAAGCCGAGCTTTATAGATGGTCACATTACCATCCGCGTCTGTCTTCTTCTTAAAGATCCATTTATTTTCTATGGCTCGCCGTTCAACGGGCAAGTCAGTCAAAGTCCATACTTCGTTTTCATACATGGATCCTATCTCGGATTTCATGGCTTCCAGCCATTTGTCGGAATCCGGGCCCGCCATTGCTTCCTCATAGTTCGAAGGTTCACCGTTGTCTAACAACATGATTTCCAAGACAGGGTTGCCGTACCACTCTGGTGCGGAACGTGTCCTTGTGGACCTTCGAATTTCAGTAGGAGCTTGATCAGAAGCATCTTGATCATCATCATTAATTTCCTCTCTAGTCGGTGCAGGCACCTCAGAAACGTTTTCTTGAGTTTCGCCATTTTCCGGTTCAAGAGGTAACACTTCATAAAGTTCTACTTTCCTCCCACTTACTTCTTTCGAGAGAAACTCTTTCTCCAGAAAGGATCCATTCTTGGCAACAAAGATCTTGCCTTCGGATCTGAGGTAGAAGGTATACCCAACAGTTTCTTTAGGGTATCCTATGAAGACGCATTTTTCCGACTTGGGTTCGAGCTTTTCAGGTTGAAGTTTCTTGACATAAGCATCGCATCCCCAAACTTTTAGAAACGACAGCTTAGGTTTCTTCCCAAACCATAATTCATACGGTGTCGTCTCAACGGATTTCGACGGAGCCCTATTTAAAGTGAATGCGGCAGTCTCTAAAGCATAGCCCCTAAAAGATAGCGGTAAATCGGTAAGAGACATCATAGATCGCACCATATCTAATAGAGTGCGATTACGATGTTCGGACACACCATTACGCTGAGGTGTTCCAGGCGGCGTGAGTTGTGAAACTATTCCACATTGTCTTAAGTGTGTGCCAAATTCATGACTCAAGTATTCTCCTCCACGATCTGATCGTAGAAACTTGATCTTTCTATCACGTTGATTTTCAACCTCACTCTGAAATTCCTTGAACTTTTCAAAGGTCTCAGACTTGTGTTTCATCAAGTAGATATACCCATATCTACTCAAGTCATCAGTGAGGGTGAGAACATAACGATAGCCACCGCGAGCCTCAACACTCATTGGACCGCATACATCGGTATGTATGATTTCCAATAAGTTGGTTGCTCGCTCCATTGTTCCTGAGAACGGAGTCCTGGTCATTTTACCCATGAGGCATGGTTCGCACGTGTCAAATGATTCATAATCAAGAGAATCTAAAAGTCCATCTGCATGGAGCTTCTTCATGCGTTTGACACCTATGTGACCAAGGCGGCAGTGCCACAGATATGTGGGACTATTGTTATCAACTTTAACTCTTTTGGTATTCACACTATGAATATGTGTATCATCACGTACGAGATTCATTAAGAATAAACCATTAACCATCAGAGCATGACCATAAAACATATCTCTCATATAAATAGAACAACCATTATTCTCGGATTTAAATGAGTAGCCATCTCGAATTAAGCGAGACCCAGATACAATGTTCATGCTCAAACTTGGCACTAAATAACAATTATTGAGGTTTAAAACTAATCCCGTAGGTAAATGTAGAGGCAGCGTGCCGACGGCGATCACATCGACCTTGGAACCATTCCCGACGCGCATCGTCACCTCGTCCTTCGCCAGTCTCCGTTTATTCCGCAGCTCCTGCTTTGAGTTACAAATTTGAGCAACTGCACCGGTATCAAATACCCAAGAGCTACTACGAGTACTGGTAAGGTACACATCAATTACATGTATATCACATATACCTTTGGTTTTGCCGGCCTTCTTGTCCGCTAAGTATTTGGGGCAGTTCCGCTTCCAGTGACCACTTCCCTTGCAATAAAAACACTTAGTCTTGGGCTTGGGTCCATTCTTTGGCTTCTTCCCGGCAACTTGCTTACCGGGCGCGGCAACTTCCTTGCCGTCCTTCTTGAAGTTCTTTTTACCCTTGCCCTTCTTGAACTTAGTGGTTTTATTCACCATCAACACTTGATGCTCCTTCTTGATTTCTACCTCTGCTGATTTCAACATAGCATATACTTCAGGAATGGTCTTTACCATCCCCTGCATATTGTAGTTCATCACAAAGCTCTTGTAGCTAGGTGGAAGCGACTGGAGGATTCTGTCAATGACCGCTTCTTCCGGGAGATTAACTTCCAGTTGAGTCATGCGGTTGTGCAACCCAGACATTTTGAGTATGTGTTCACTGACAGAACTATTTTCCTCCATCTTACAGCTAAAGAATTTGTCGGAGACTTCATATCTCTCGACCCGGGCATGAGCTTGGAAAACCATTTTCAGCTCTTCGAACATCTCATATGCTCCATGTCTCTCAAAACGCTTTTGAAGCCCCGGCTCTAAGCTGTAAAGCATGCCGCACTGAACGAGGGAGTAATCATCGCAGCGTGACTGCCAAGCGTTCATAACGTCTTGTTCTGCAGGGAGAATAGGTGCGTCACCCAGCGGTGCTCGTAGGACATAATCTTTCTTGGCAGCTATGAGGATGATCCTCAGGTTCCGGACTCAGTCCGTATAGTTGCTGCCATCGTCTTTCAGCTTGGTTTTCTCTAGGAACACGTTGAAGTTGAGGACTACGTTGGCCATTTGATCTACAAGACATATTGTAAAAAATTTAGACTAAGTTCATGATAATAAAGTTCATTTAATCAAATTATTTAATGAAGTCCCACTTAGATAGACATCCCTCTTCTAGTCATCTAAGTATTACATGATCCGAGTCAACTAGGCCGTGTCCGATCATCACGTGAGACGGACTAGTCAACATCGGTGAACATCTTCATGTTGATCGTATCTTCTATACGACTCATGCTCGAACTTTCGGTCTTCTGTGTTCCGAGGCCATGTCTGTACATGCTAGGCTCGTCAAGTCAACCTAAGTGTTTTGCGTGTGTAAATCTGTCTTACACCCATTGTATGTGAACGTTAGAATCTATCACACCGATCATCACGTGGTGCTTCGAAACAACGAACTGTCGCAACGGTGCACAGTTAGGGTGAACACTTTCTTGAAATTATTATGAGGGATCATCTTATTTACTACCGTCGTTCTAAGTAAACAAGATGCAAAACATGATAAACATCACATGCAATCAAATAATAAACGTGACATGATATGGCCAATATCACATAGCTCCTTCGATCTCCATCTTGGGGCTCCATGATCATCTTGTCACCGGCTTGACACCATGATCTTCATCATCATGATCTTCATCATCGTGTCTCCATGAAGTTGCTCGCCAACTATTACTTCTACTACTATGGCTAACGCGTTTAGCAATAAAGTAAAGTAATTTTCATGGCGTTTCTCAATGACACGCAGGTCATACAAAAATAAAGACAACTCCTATGGCTCCTGCCGGTTGTCATACTCATCGACATGCAAGTCGTGATTCCTATTACAATAGCATGAACATCTCATACATCACATATAGATCATTCATCATACATCACAACTTTGGCCATATCATATCACAAAGCACTTGCTGCAAAAAACAAGTTAGATGTCCTCTAATTGTTGTTGCAAGTTTTACGTGGTTGAATTAGGGTTCTAGCAAGAACGTTTTCTGACCTACGTGAAAACCACAACGTGATTTGTCAACTTCTATTTACCCTTCATAAGGACCCTTTTCATCGAATCCGCTCCAACTAAAGTGGGAGAGACAGACACCCGCCAGCCACCTTATGCAACTAGTGCATGTTAGTCGGTGGAACCGGTCTCACGTAAGCGTACGTGTAAGGTTGGTCCGGGCCGCTTCATCCCACAATACCGCTGAAGCAAGATAAGACTAGTAACGGCAATAAGAGTTGACAACATCTACGCCCACAACAAATTGTGTTCTACTCGCGCAAGAAGAACTACGCATAGACCTAGCTCATGATGCCACTGTTGGGGAACGTTGCAGAAAACAAAAAATTTCCTACGGTTTCACCAAGATCTATCTATGAGTTCATCTAGCAACGAGTATTCAGATTAGATAGCATCTACATACCACTTTGTAGATCGCAACGGAAGCGTTCGAGTGAACGTGGATGAGGTAGTCGTACTCGCCGTGATCCAATTCACCGATGATCTAGTACCGAACGGACGGCACCTCCGTGTTCAACACACGTACGGAAAGCGTGACGTCTCCTCCTTCTTGATCCAGCAAGGCAAAGGAGAGGTTGGGGAAGAAGGCTCCAGCAGCAGCACGACGGCGTGGTGATGGTGGAACTACAGTACTCCGGCAGGGCTTCGCCGTGCACTTACGGAGGAGGAGGAGGAGGTGTTGGAGAGGGAGAGGGAGGCGCCAGGGCATTGGGTGCGCAGACCCCCTCCCCTCCCCCCTTTATATAGGCCTCTGGGGGGGCGCCGGCCCTGGGAGATCTAATCTCCCAAGGGGGGCGGCGGCCAGGGAGGTTTCCCTCCCCCCCAAGCCATCTAGGAGGTGCCTTCCACCACTAGGACTCCTCCTAGATGGAACCCTAGGTGCATGGGCCCTTTGGGGCTGGTTCCCCTTGGCCCAAGCAGGCCAAAGCGCACCCCCTAAGGCCCATGTGGCCCACCAGGGCAGGTGGCCCCACCTGGTGGACCCCCGGGACCCCTTCGGTGGTCCCAGTACAATACCGATAACCCCGAAACTTGTCCCGATGGCCGAAACAGCACTTCCTATATATAATTCTTTACCTACGGACCATTCCGGAACTCCTCGTGATGTCCGGGATCTCATCCGGGACTCCGAACAACATTCGGGTTACTGCATATACATATCTTCACAACCCTAGCGTCATCGAACCTTAAGTGTGTAGACCCTAGGGGTTCGGGAGACATGCAGTCATGACCGAGACGGCTCTCGGGCAATAACCAACAGCGGGATCTGGATACCCATGTTGACTCCCACATGCTCCACGATGATCTCATTGGATGAACCACGATGTCGAGGATTCAATTAATCCCGTATTCGATTCCCTTTGTCAATCGGTATTTTACTTGCCCGAGATTCGATCGTCGGTATCCCAATACCTCGTTCAATCTCGTTACCGGCAAGTCACTTTTCTCGTAACGTAATGCATGATACCGTGATCAAACACTTTGATCACACTGAGCTCATTATGATGATGCATTATCGAGAGGGCCCGGTGATACCTCTCCGTCAAGTGGAGTGACAAATCCCAGTCTCGATCCATGTCAACCCAACAGACACTTTCAGAGATACCCATAGTATACCTTTATAGTCACCCAGTTACGTTGCGACGTTTGGCACACCCAAAGCACTCCTACGGTATCCGGGAGTTACACGATCTCATGGTCTAAGGAAAGGATACTTGACATTGGAAAACTCTAGCAAACGAACTAAGCGATCTTATGCTATGTTTAGGATTGGGTCTTGTCCATCACATCATTCTCCTAATGATGTGATCTCGTTATCGATGACATCCAATGTCCATAGTCAGGAAACCATGACTATCTGTCGATCAACGAGCTAGTCAACTAGAGGCTCACTAGGGACATGTTTGTTGTCTGTTATTCACACATGTATTACGATTTCCGGATAACACAATTATAGCACGAATAAAGACAATTATCATGAATAAGGAAATATAATAATAATGCTTTTATTATTGCTTCTAGGGCATATTTCCAACATGTTTTGGGCGTGAAGCCCGTATAAATAAGCTTGTGTTTAAAGAAGCCCCCAGGTGTAGTGAGCGCGAGTAACGCGTCACTTGTTGAGCCTTTGATGGCTATAAAAAAGAAAAAAAGAAAGGGTGGAAGGAGAGAAATATAAGACAGAAAATGTGAAAAAATGGACAGAGGAAGGAGACGAACACAGAGTCCGGCGCTAGGCGTAGAATCTTCGGAGACGGGCTGCGTTCCATGGGTTCGGCTCGAGTCGGTTATCCGAGGCATCTCGCAGGCGGTACGCTCCTCCAGTTAGGACTTGGTCGATTATGAAGGGACCTTCCCACTTGGGCTTGAGTTTGTCCTTTTTCTTGTCCGGCAGGCGTAGAACTAATTCGCCAACATTGTAATTTTTGGCCCGCACTTCTCTGCTTTGATATCTTCGAGCCTGCTGTTGATAAAATGCGGAACGGGCTTTTTCCACATCGCGCTCCTCCTCCAAGGCGTCCAGACTGTCCCGCTGATCGAGCTCGGCTTCTCTTTATTCGTACATGCGCACTCGAGGTGAGTCATGAATTATGTCGCAAGGCAGAACTGCCTCTGCGCCGTACACCATAAAGAATGGTGTGTATCCGGTGGTGCGATTCGACGTGGTCCGTAGCCCCCAGAGTACGGAGTCGAGCTACTCTACCCAGTGCGTGTTGGATTCCTTGAGGGACCGCACTAATCTGGGTTTGATGCCGCTCATGATAAGACCATTTGCATGTTCGACCTGGCCGTTAGTTTGTGGGTGATAGACGGAAGCATAATCGAGTTTGATGCCCATGTTTTTGCACCAGAGTTTTACCTCGTCGGCCGTAAAGTTCATGCCGTTATCAGTGATGATGCTGTGGGGGACGCCGTAACAGTGTACGACCCCGGATATAAAGTCTATCACCGGTCCAGATTCGGCCGTCTTAACAGGCTTGGCTTCTATCCATTTGGTGAACTTATCCACCATGACCAGTAAGTATTTTTTCTCGTTAGTTCCCCCTTTAAGGGGTCCAACCATGTCAAGCCCCCAGATCGCAAAGGGCCAAGTGATGGGGATAGTTTGGAGGGCGGTAGGTGGCATATGGCTTTGGTTTGCAAAAAGCTGGCAACCGACGCATCGTTGGACCAAGTCCTGAGCGTCTGCCCGGGCCGTCGGCCAATAAAAGCCTGTACGAAAACCCTTGCTTACAAGGGACCGAGCTGCAGCGTGATGACCACCGAGTCCGGCATGAATTTCAGCCAGTAGGTTCCGCCCTTCCTCTTCAGAGATGCACCTTTGAAGGACTCCGGTAGTGCTTTTCTTATAAAGTTCTCCCTCATGGACTTTATAGGCTTTGGATCGCCGCACTATGCAGCGTGCCTCGCTTTGGTCCTCTGGGAGTTCCTGCCTAGTAAGGTAGGCTAGGAATGGTTCTGTCCACGGGGCGATGACGGCCATTATTACATGGGCTGAAGTTGTGATTTCATTGGCAGAGCCTCCGATTATGTCAGATTGTTCGGCATCGGACAGTGCGGTTGGGTCCGGGCTAATATTACCATGTTCCCCTTCCCATACTACGGATGGCTTGAACAGCCTTTCCAAAAAGATGTTGGGGGGGGGATCGCATCACGTTTAGCGCCGATGCGTGCCAGGACGTCTGCAGCCTGATTGTTTTCTCGGGCTATATGGTGAAATTCGAGCCCCTCGAACCGAGCTGACATTTTTAGGACGGCAATGCGGTAAGCTGCCATTTTTGGATCCTTGGCATCGAAGTCTCCATTTATCTGGGATATCGCGAGGTTCGAATCCCCGCGCACCTCTAGGCGTTGAATACCCATGGATACTGCCATCCGGAGACCGTGTAGAAGGGCCTCATATTCGGCTGCATTGTTGGAGTCCGTGTACATAATCTGGAGTACATACTGGACTGTGTCTCCTGTGGGGGATGTCAAAACAACGCCAGCCCCTAGACCGGCCAACATTTTGGAGCCGTCGAAATGCATGATCCAGTTTGAATATGTGCCGTATTCTTTAGGGAGTTCGGCCTCCGTCCATTCTGCGATGAAGTCAGCCAAAACTTGCGACTTGATAGCTCGCCGTGTCTTATAAGTTATGTCGAACGGGAGGAGTTCGATGGCCCATTTTGCAATCCGTCCCGTTGCGTCGCGGTTGTTTATAATATCGTTGAGTGGTACTTCCGATGCTACTGTGATTGTAACACTCTTGAAAGTAGTGTCGTAGCTTCCGGGATGCCATGAATACCGCATATGCAATCTTTTGATAATGTGGGTACCGTGATTTGCATGGGGTGAGGACAGTGGACACGTAGTAAACCGGCTTTTGAAGGGGGAATTTGTGTCCGTCCGTTTCCCGCTCGACGACGAGTACTGCACTGACAACTTGATAGGTTGATGCGATGTACAATAGCATTGGTTCGCCAATGTTTGGCGCGGCCAGGACTGGATTTGTTGCCAATATGGCTTTTATTTCGTCGAGTCCGGCCGTGGCAGCATCCGTCCACTCGAAGTGTTCGGTGCGCCGAAGAAGGCGATAGAGGGGTAGTGCCTTTTCTCCCAAACGGGAGATAAAGCGGCTTAGAGCCGCCACGCATCCGGTTAATTTTTGTATTTGTTTGAGGTCCTTTGGGATATCCAATTGTGACAAAGCTCGGATCTTGGCTGGATTTGCTTCGATTCCTCTACCGGATACAATGAAGCCCAAGAGCTTTCCGGCTAGAACGCCGAAAACGCATTTTTCTGGGTTTAGCTTGATGTCATATGTTCGGAAGTTATCAAATGTAAGCCTCAAGTCGTCTACTAGAGATTCGACATGTTTTGTTTTTACGACCACATCATCCACGTATGCCTCCACTGTTTTGCCGTTCTGGTTTGCCAGACATGTCTGAATCATGCGCTGATATGTTGCGTCGGTGTTTTTGAGCCCAAAAGGCATTGTGTTGAAGCAGAATGGGCCGTATGGGGTGATGAATGCTGTTGCGGCTTGGTCTGATTCTGCCATCTTGATTTGATGGTAGCCGGAGTATGCGTCGAGGAAACACAACGAATCGTGTCTTGCCGTGGCATCGATAATTTGATCGATGCAGGGGAGGGGGAAGGGATCCTTTGGGCAAGCCTTGTTAAGGTCTTTAAAATCGACGCACAGGCGCCAGGATTTGTCCTTCTTTGGTACCATCACCAAATTTGCTAGACAGTCCGGATGTTTTATATCTCTGATGAATCCGGCCTCCAATAGCTTGGCTAGCTCCTCTCCCATGGCCTGTCTCTTGGGTTCAGAGAAGCGCCGAAGGGCTTGTTTGACTGGTTTGAATCCTTTTAGGATATTTAAGCTGTGTTCGGCCAGCCTGCGTGGGATTCCTGGCATGTCTGATGGGTGCCAGGCAAAAATGTCCCAGTTCTCACGTAGGAACTCTCGCAGTGCGGCGTCTACATCAGGGTTTAGTCGTGCCCCAATGGAAGCTGTTTTATTGGGGTCCGTTGGATGGACATGGAATTTGACTATTTCATCCGCCGGTTTAAAGGAGGTGGACTTGGATCTTTTATCGAGTATCACATCGTCCCTGTTTACCGTGGAGCGCAGCGTAGTCAGTTCCTCAGCCGCTAGGGCTTCGGACAGTGCCTCAAGGGCCAACGCGGCTGTTTTGTTTTCGGCGCGGAGTGCTATGTCCGGATCACTAGCGAGAGTGATGATTCCGTTCGGCCCGGGCATCTTGAGCTTCATGTACCCGTAATGGGGTATTGCTTGGAAGATTGTAAATGCTTCCCGCCCTAGCAGAGCGTGGTATTCACTACTGAACGGGGCCACCTGGAATGTGACCTCTTCGGACCTGTAATTATCCGGCGTGTCGAACACCACATCTAGTGTGATTTTTCCGGTGCAGCGCGCTTCTTGACTGGGGATTATTCCTCTAAAGGTTGTGCTGCTTCGCTCAATGCGGTTCCAGTCTATTTCCATTTTTTGAAGGGTTTCCTCGTAAATGAGGTTCAATCTGCTGCCTCCGTCCATGAGTACCTTGGTGAGGTGAAAGCCATCCACTATTGGACTGAGGACCAGTGCGGCTGGTGCTCGAGCTGTTCGGAACTTAGGTTCATCACTGGCATTAAAAGTAATAGCCGTGTCACTCCATGGGTTTATTGTTGCTACTTGGTAGACTTTGGCGAGGCTGCGGAGTGTTCTTTTTCGCATATTATTTGATGCGAAAGTCTCGAAGACTGTTAAAACTGTACTGGGGTCCCTGGGGTGGCTTTCTGTGGCCTCCGGAGTAAGGAGATCTTCGCCGATTTTGGCCACCTGCCGGATTACCCAACATGCTCTAAGGCTGTGAGTTGGTGTGGCGTCCTCTGTACTATGAATTTTACAGGGTCCATTAAGCCATCCCTCCAGTACGGTTCCATGCCTTGTAGAGGGTTTTGGTTTTTTGGTTTTTAACCCGGGTGTCTGATGATGATGCACCCTTTTATTTCGGACGAGGTTTCTATTCAGGGCCGGATTGTCCCAAAATTTAATTTCAGTTTTCCAGGCGCTTTCCATCGCACAGTACTTTTGTACTATGGACGCCAAGTCAGCAAAGCGTGTAATATCACAACGACTTATGGCGTTGAGGATTCCTTGGTCCGTGCAATTTTTGCAGAAGATTGAGATTGCGTCTTCCTCTTGGCAGTCCTTTATCCTGTTCATAACCAGGAGGAACCTTGCCCAGTAATGATGTACTGTTTCTTCGGGCTTTTGCCTGATTTGGGATAGATCGCTTGTGTTCGGGAGGGTGGGTGGAATTAATTCCAAGACCTCACCTAATCTGGGACTCAGAGGCCAAGGAGTTTCCGAACTCTGAAGTTCGGGTTCTTGGATGTTGTCCAATGAGTCTAGCCCGTTGCCTGATTCTAAGTTCAGGTCTTGAGTTACATCCTTCCCTCCGCGAATATCCGGCTTGGAGGGATCGGGAATCCGGACGTAGCTAGTCCTTAAGATAGATGAAGGGTCGCCGCACTGTGCCTCTACCACGGCAATATGATGGGTGACTTGGGGAGAATTAATTTCTCTTAGATCGGGTTTAAGCCCAACCTGGTCATAATCCGTAGTGACCCCCAAGGCGGTGATGCGATCCAAGAGCTCGTTTACGGAAGAGAGCTCCATTGGATCCAACTGCTCGACGAGCTCCGAGCTGACGTGAAGATTGCTTTTGATGACCCGAGAGGTCACCGTCGGCGCAACAGCCGAACAGGCGGTCATGAGAAAACCACCTAGCCGGAGAGTTTGGCCGACAGCCAAGGCTTCCTCAATAACGGCGCCGTCTTTAAAGACGGGAAGAGGCATCCTTCCTGATTGCGACGGCACAGAGGAACTCTCAATGAAAGCACCAATGTCGGTGTCAAAACCGGCGGATCTCGGGTAGGGGGTCCCGAACTGTGCGTCTAGGCGGATGGTAACAGGAGACAAGGGACACGAAGTTTTACCCAGGTTCGGGCCCTCTCGATGGAGGTAAAACCCTACGTCCTGCTTGATTAATATTGATGATATGGGTAGTACAAGAGTAGATCTACCACGAGATCAAGGAGGCTAAACCCTAGAAGCTAGCCTATGGTATGATTGTTGTATGTTGGAGTTGTCCTACAGACTAAAACCCTCCGGTTTATATAGACACCGGAGAGGGTTAGGGTTACACCAAGTCGGTTACAATGGTAGGAGATCTAAATATCCGCACCGCCAAGCTTGCCTTCCACGCCATGGAAAGTCCCATCCGGACACGGGACGAAGTCTTCAATCTTGTATCTCCATAATCCTGGAGTCCGGCTGAAGGTATAGTCCGGCTATCCGGACACCCCCTAATCCCGGACTCCCTTAGTCGTCCTCCTTGGTTCTCTTCAATCCATTCCGATTTTCTTACAGAAATTAACAAAGCACAATGATCAGATTCGGCACATTGCACATGATTCACAGAAGTATTATCAAAATACTCTGTAAATTTATCATCTCCCAACACTCTGTCAAGTCTGACTTTTATATTTCTATCACCATGCTGTCGGTTATCCCATGTATAAGGTGTCCCATAGTAACCCAAGTCATCAAATCTGCAGTATTCAACTGTATCTCTAAAGGCCTCCATCTTCCACTCCTGTCTTTCATTGCCTCCTATTTGTTCCGATGCATGCAGGACCTCATTGAAATCACCTGCACAGATCCACGCATTATCAAATTCCCTTCTCATGAACTTCAATAAATCCCAGCATCTTTTCCTCTTAGATCTCACTGGATCACCATAGAATCCAGTAAACCTCCAATCCCCATCACCAACATTGTCATTCTGTACCATAACATCTATATGTGAATTACTGTATGATTTCAGTGACACCTTAGAATCATTATTCCAATAAAGGCACAATTCTCCGCTTAAGCCAATGGCATTTACTCCAAAAGCATTACTGAAGCCAAATCTCCGTCTAAGATCTTGAGCTCTCTTCTCAGTCAATTTGGTCTCCGAAAGAAAGAACAGACCCGGGCGTTGCAACCTAACGAGGTCACTAATTTCACGAACTGTCTCGGGCTGCCCACAACCCCGACAGTTCAAACACATAATATTCATTGTGCCCGGCGATCACCCTCAAGAGGTGCCGCCGATCTCGCATCAATTTGTTCAGCAACAGAGTAATCCACTACTGTACCATCAGCCCCTTTAATTTTCTTTTTTAGCAAAGGGTGGACTCCCCCTTCCTGTACCATGGCTAAACATACTACAGACAACACACCAGCTGACAAGAATAATCTGTCCACTGCCATCCCTGAAGGTTGATACTTCGTTGTTCAATGGCATCACAACAATAGCAAATGTCCTCATTTTAACCCTCCTTGTGATACATTTCTTTATCTTGCCTTCCTGGGTTATATTCCCATGAAGCCTTTTCACAAAAAGGGCATCCCATATCACGCAGATAGCAACAGGTCGATTACAAAGAAAAACAGCAGGGATAAAGCTTCCATCAAAGAAGACAAGCTTTCTGTAATTTCCAAGGATTTGATCACTCCATGGAAGTGCATCGCCGTCATGCCCACTGCGTCGCCCAATCCACTGGGGCTGGTGGTTGAGGTCACCAGGCGGCCGAGGTCGCAAAACCAGCGTACCAATGGAATAGTCATCAGCACCGTCAACGTCGCCGGCAACACATACAACAGGAGCAATACAACAGGGTCGCTGCACCTCAATCATATCTTCCCGCACACAAGCATGCGCATCTGATGCCACTGGTGTCAGGGAACAAGGATATGGTTTTCGTCGATCCTGCTTGATTGGCGGCCGCAAGTCCCCCAACCCGAACAAGGACACCACCTTGTCCCGCAAAAGCCTGAAGCTTCGCGCTGGATTCTGCGAGCTGTGGACGAATTGCGACGCCCGTACCTTCCACCTCTCCAACTCCACCAAATCCACACCAACACAGCCAGTCTCCATTAGCAAGGAAGTCGAGGTGTCCAGAAGCAGCGTAGAAAGTCTCAGAACCGACGAATTGGAAGAATCACCGGAAGGAGCGAAGAAACGAAGGGGAAAGGAGTTGGGGATGGATCAGGACACAGTAGTGGATCTGCGCGACCAGAAAGATAAAGGAAAGGAAGGTGGATGCTAGAATCAGGGATCAGGGAAGAAGATGATGAGGATTGGAGAGTAGATCGGCAGAATCGCCAAATTCGCCATCCGGCATTCACTGTAGCAGGGGAAAGGGGAAAAGCGTCCGATGGCAAGTTTAACTCAGGCTTGTGCCTCGAGTTGTGCAAGCATCGATCGTAACCATCACCACTTTGCTTAGGCTGGTTGTAATGGAGAGTAGTATCATGCATATGATACTAGTATATGATACTACCTCCCTAATGCATAGTATCATATATTAGTATCATGTAGTACTCTATTTATTGCCATGCATGACACAAAGTAGCATAGCATTTAATATAATACGGTATCATGATATGATACTACACCCTCTCTTTCTTCATTTAATGTTATGACACATCATCAAAATTGTCTAGTTGGCATGCATGATACTAGATATGATACTACCATTACGACCAGCCTTAGTCGTCCCTGACAACCAACAAGCACAACCTTTTTATTTTATTTTTGACGTGCAGGAAACAGATAAACCATGCGTTGCGTAGCTATATTTGGCGAAAGCAGCCGCCCCGAAGCGTCTCCCTCACCCGTTGCATCGCTCGGACAGGATCAAAAGCCGCCGTCGTCGTCATGGGTCCATCTCTTGAGTGAATCCCAAATTCCCAACACGTGGTAGCTGGAAATCTTATCTACTCCTACTACAGTCCCTGCACCGATACGATAGCAAGCACAAACGATTGGGTTGCCCGCGCGAACTTCTGTTTCGCCAGCCGGTTTGATGTGACGTACAAACAACCCGACTGTCCATTACTATTTCCGTTTCATAATGTAGTGTATATAGATTTAAAAAAAATCAAAACACACAAATTTTGATCAATTTTATGAAGAAAAAAACATTTACACCTACAATGCCAAACTTGGAGCATCTCTAACAGACTCCTTAAAAGTGGCCAAACCTTACAATTTTTGCGTTTTAAAATTTTGGTCGAAAAAGGTGTTCAGAACAGAAACCATAAAGGTGATCAAACCCGTAATTTATTTAAATGGCACCGAAAATCCACACCTGAGACCCTGATGTTTGAAGATTGGAAGGCCGAACCGAGGGTACCTCGTATACCGGTCAAACCTCGTCGGAGCAAACACGCCGCCGCGGAATTTGCCAGAATCCGCCCCAAATTCGCCGGAATTCGTCACCGCACACCTGGAAAGGCCGCTGGACGCCGGAATCGATCGCTGCCGGTTCGAATTAGACGAGCTCGACCTCGCCGTAGCCTCCCGTGACCTCAGCTTGGCCGCTGAAATCCCTCCCTTCACAGTCGACAAAGGGGCACGACTCGGCTGGCGCGGCCGGCAACAGAGCAGGGCGTAGTCGGCGGGCGACGGGGCGTGGCCTACAACGCAGCAAGGCATAGTCGGCGGGCGACGGGGCGCGGCTAGGCGCGACCGGCGTGGTCGGCTGGAGGAAGGGGCGGCGCCGGCTAGGCTGGAGGAAGGAACTCTTATCCCGGTTTTACAATTTGTTTATACAGTATCTATTCGGCCGTAGCTAAAATGAACCCTTAAAATGCTTTCTTTTCGATCTTTATCCTAGTTTTACATCTTGTAGTTTTAAGGGGTCTTCTAGAGATGCTCTTATACCATTCGATTCGTTGATGCAGTTTTATATTTTATGTATTTGGCATTGTAGATATAAATAGTTTTCTCTATAAACTTGATCAAAGTTTGACTTCTTTTTAAATCTATACACACTACACTATAAAATGGAGGAAGTATTGAACTATCGACGTATGTGCTCAGACGTGTCATTCTAGTCATGAACTCGCATGCATATGCACTTGGTATTAATATATATTAAAAATAAAAAAAATCAGAAATTTTTCACAAGAAACTTTGCTTAGTTGCCTGCCTTCATGTAAATTCTCGTAATGAAATAACATTCACTCATGTGTGAAAAACAAAATCAATGCTTTAAAATACTTTCAAATGTAGACTTTTGAAAGCATCGATTTTTTTGCCTGACATCCGCGAGTGTCATTCTATCATGAAATTCTGCATGCAGGTAAAACACTCATCAATAAACAAATGTAAGACGTTTTAGCTCGCCAATTTGTTTACAAAGGGAGTACTATTTATAAATATTTTACAGTTAATCCATGTGCATGTGCTCTCTATTTGAACATTTGTTCTGCCTACTTGTGTTAAAAAATCTACTTCCGGCTTGATCATTTGAATTAAGGTCCATGAACTGATTAATACGAATGATTGTCTGTTTTTTAATATAAACTGACGAATGTAGGAATTGAGATTTCATACCTCATAATTCCTATGAAGATATAGAACACATGAATGAAAAAAGTAGTCATTTGCACTGGCGGAGCTATGTACCCCCCCCTCCTTGGTCATGTTGTGAAGGAAAACATTTAGTGAGGGGTTAGATTGAAAAGGTTGCCCCCTAATGATTTCGGTCAACCTCCGCCACTGGTCATCTGGATTGCATGATAGGAAAAAACACATGAAATATGTCGAGTTAAAAAAAGTGTTGCCTTTCTTCTTCTTTAACAACATATCATCACTACATACACACATATGTTTACATAGGCAACTAAAAAAATGCTCATATGAACTCACTTTGAAGAAAAAGCTTGGTTACATCACTCAACCATTGATTGCGTTGGACGCACTAGAATCAAGCTACAATTGTTGGGGAAGACTATAGTGCAATCAGCTATTAGGATGCAAAATGAAAAAATAAACATTTTTCCAATGAACCATTCAATTGGCTAGCAGAAAATTGTGGTGGGCTCTTTTTATTTGTACCTTCTAGTCAGGGTTTTTTCAGAAAATGTATAGATCTCCCCACCAGCTCACACATGTCAATCTAATAAGCCATCCATCATAGAACGAACGACCGCGTGCATTTTTCAATTTTTGCACCCTAGGAGCTGATTGCACTGCAGTCTAGCCCGAATAGTTGAGACACAGCCTGTGGTTGGTGTGGAAGTCGAAATGGTGGCTCTGTACATCGTCTTCATGTGAAGGGTGTCGGCTTTTGGTCGCTTGAATGGGAGAGTAGGCAACTGGCCTTGTGCATGGCCTCGTGGTCGGTGTGAAAACCGGAGCGGTGGCTCCGTATATCGTATCAGAGGAAGGGTGTCGACTTTGGTTGCTTGAGTCAAAACGTCATTTGTAGGTTCGTGAGTTGGGGTGGTGCCTCTGAAGATGGTTCTGCTGTTGTAGGATGTCTACTCTTGTCGCTCGGGCAAGAGCATAGTCGACTTGATGGGTGAATGGCCTCGAGGCTGGTATAGATGTAGGAACGATGACTTTGCAATCCTCACTTAGGTGTACGGTGTCATCTCTTACCTCTCAGATGGTAGACCGCCGCCTATGGAATCTATTAGCTTGGCCGAATCAACATGAAATGAAATAGAGAAAGGCGGAAGCTGTGTTGCATGTAGGAGGGGGGGGGGGTTCACCGTGTCTTTTAACCCTCATTAGATGACAACTTGCTTACTTTTCATTTCTTCTTAAGCTTGTCAGACTAGTTCGTAACTGAGTTGACAATGCGATGAGCTTACTTGCTATAGTTACATCCTTAGGATTGACTTACATGAATACCTAGCACCATGGTCTCACTGGCTTTTCTATGTGTCTTACATATATATTGGTTTTTGGTAAATTTTATTCTTATTAACTGGTCAATTCTTCTCTTCTTAATAAAAGGACATATCTCTTATCTGTTGCTGAAAAGGTTTAAATGGTTGAGCTTTATAGCGGGAATATCTTGATGGGGCCTTATAACTCATCTCACAATACTCCATTAGCAGGTCTGGGGCCATGCCGCTCCAACCTACTTTGAAGATCAACCACTACAATGAAGTCTAGGTTTGCAGAAAACCATCACGTTACGTTCTTGTTGTAAAAAACATCATGTCTATGGTAATTTCCTTGCAAGAGAACTAATTATGGGTTAGAGCGTTTTGCTGATTCTTTGACAAGTGAACCTTGCTTTTTGATGATGTGGCTTAACGGGTTGGTGATACGATGTTTCGTTTAATTTACAAAATAGTTCCTAAAACTTTACATAAACAAACTTCAACAAAAAACAATTGGCACCACAGAATCCCACTCACCAATGGAACTCACACGGAGCACCTTCACCGCTCAACCTTGCTTGGGAGCCCGCGTCCACCACAACACTACCCCACCTATCGGTGCCGCCCCAGCCCTCCCCTTCCTGACGACCTAGCCACGTGCGACCGCGCTCCATCCCACGTAGCTGCCATAGCTGCGGCCCACAACATCTCATGGAGGAGGGAGCCGCATCAGTCACAATGGATGACCTCGCCACAGAGGTAGAGATTCCCGGCGAAAGCGACGCCCATGAAGGCGGCCAGCAGCGCCTCCTCCATCAGTGGGCCGACTTTGGCGAGGAAAGCGTGAAGGAAATATGCCCCAGAGGCAATAATAAAGTTGTTATTTTATATTTCATTATTCATGATAAAGTTTTATATTCATGCTATAATTGTATCGATCGGAAACCTTAATACATGTGTGAATACATAAACAAACATCGTGTCGCTAGTAAGCCTCTAGTAGACTAACTCGTTAATCAAAGATGGTTAAGTTCCCTAGCCATAGACATGTGTTGTCATTTGATGAACGGGATCACATCATTAGGAGAATGATGTGATGGACAAGACCCATCCGTTAGCTTAGCATAATGATCGTTAAGTTTTATTGCTATTGCTTTCTTCATGACTTATACATATTCCTTTGACTATGAGATTATGCAACTCCCGAATACTGGAGAAATACCTTGTTTTCTATCAAACATCACAACGTAACTGGGTGATTATAAAGATGCTCTATAGGTATCTCCGAAGGTGTTTGTTGGGCTGGCATAGATCGAGATTAGGATTTGTCACTTCGAGTATCGGAGAGGTATCTCTGGGCCCTCTAGGTAATACACATCATAAACGGGTAAGGAGTTAGTCATGAGGTGATGTATTACCACGAGTAAAGAGACTTGCCGGTAACGCGATTGAACTAGGTATGAAGATACCGACGATCGAATCTCGGCCAAGTAACATACCGATAGACAAAGTAATGTATGTTGTCATAACGGTTCGACCGATAAAGATATTCGTAGAATATGTAGGAGCCAATATGAGCATCCAGGTTCTGTTGTTGGTTATTGACCGGAGAGGTGTCTTGGTCATGACTACATAATTCCTGAACCCGCAGGGTCGCACGCTTAACGTTCGTTGACGCTAGAGTTGTATTGGGATATTTGATGAGTGGTAACCAAATGTTGTTCGGAGTCCCGGATGAGATCCTGGATGTCACGAGGAGTCTCGGAATGGTCGATAGGTAAAAATTTATATATGGGAAGTCATATTTTGGGTTCCGGAAAAAGATGCAGTTTTTTCGGTATTGTACCGGGAAGTTTCTAGGAGGATCCGGAGGGGTCTGAAAGTACACAAGTGGTTCCACCACGACCCAAGGGCTAGCATGGGCTGCGGGGAGGCTCCCTGGCCTTATTGGGCTGGGCGCACCAAGTCCTCAAAAGCCCATGTGGCTAGGGAAGGCAAAAAAGGAAGGAGTCCTAGTAGGAAGAGGATTGGACTTGGAGTCCAAGTCCTCTCCCCCTTAGCTGCGCTCTAGGGCTTGGAGGGGCTGTTTACCACGCCCCTCCATCTATATATAGAGGGGAGGGGTGCCCTAAGAGTACACACCAAGCTGTTGGCGCCCCTCTCACTCTCTCCCGTTACTCCGTAGTTCCAACACCTCGTCCCGACGATGCTTAGCGAAGCGCTGTCGGTGTTCCACCACCACCATCACCACCATGTCGTCGTGTTGGTTGTGATGCCATCTACTTCTCCTCTCTCTCTTGCTGGATCAAGAAGGAGGATACGTCATCGAGCCGCACGTGTGCTAAACTCGGAGGTGCCGTCCGCTCGGCACTAGATCGTTTGGATCGTGATCGGATCGCGAAGAGTACGACTACATCAACCGCATGATAAATGCTTCTGCTTAACGGTCTATGAGGGTACGTAGACACACTCTCCCATCTCGTTGCTATGCATCTCCTAGATAGATCTTGCATGAGCGTAGGAAATTTTTGAAATTGCATGCTACATTTCCCAATAGTGGCATCCGAGCCAGGTCTATGCGTAGATGATATGCATGAGTAGAACACAAAGAGTTGTGGGTGGTGATAGTCATACTGCTTAACACCAACGTCTTATTTTGATTTGGCAGTATTGTTGGATGAAGCGGCGCAGACCAACCTTACATGACCACGCTCATGGGACCGGTTCCACCGACAGACATGCAACTAGTTTTGCATAAAGGTGGCTGGCGAGTGCCTGTTTCTCCAACTTTAGTTGAATCAAATTTGACTACGGCCGGTCCTTGTTGAAGGTTAAAACACCAAACTTGATGGAACACCATTGTGGTTTTGACGCGTAGGTAAGAACGGTTCTTACTAGAAGCCCGTAGCAGCCACGTAAAACTTGCGACAACAAAGTAGAGGACGTATAACTTGTTTTTGCAGGGCATGTTGTGATGTGATATGGTCAAGACATGATGTGATATACGTTGCTGTATGAGATGATCACGTTTTTTAAAAGTTATCGGCAACTGGCAGGAGCCTTATGGTTGTCGCTTTATTGTATGAAATGCAAATGCCATGTAATTGTTTTACTTTATCACTGATGTCTACTACGCAACTTTATTCTTGTAGACACGTGTCGGGCCTCCAAGCGCAGAGTTTTGTAGGACAGTAGAAAATTTCCCTCTAGTGGATGACCTAAGGTTTATCAATCCGTGAGAGGTGTAGGATGAAGATGGTCTCTCTCAAACGACCCTGCAACCAAATACAAGAAATCTCTTGTGTCCCCAACACACCCAATACAATGGCAAATTGTATAGGTGCACTAGTTCGGCGAAGAGATGGTGATAAAAGTGTAATATGGATGGTAGAAATATATTTTTGTAATCTAAATAAATAAAAACAGCAAGGTAACAAATAGTAAATGCACACAAAAACGGTATTGCAAT
The DNA here is from genome assembly GCA_032464435.1 of Aegilops umbellulata. Classification (NCBI taxonomy): domain Eukaryota; kingdom Viridiplantae; phylum Streptophyta; class Magnoliopsida; order Poales; family Poaceae; genus Aegilops; species Aegilops umbellulata. The sequence goes on from CP136059.1 coordinate 217,302,253, forward strand.
CTTGAAAACAAGGCCTAGGGTCCGTACTTTCACTAGTGCAATCTCTCAAGAATGCTAATATAATTGGATCATATAACCGTCGCTCAATGTGCAACAAAGAATCACTCCAAATTTCCTATCTAGCGGAGAACATAAGACATAATTGTTTGTAGGGTACGAAACCACCTCAAAGCTATTCTTTCCGATCAATCTATCCTAGAGTTGGTACTAAAATAACACGAAGCTATTCTTTGCGATTGATCTAAGCAAGAATTCATACTAAAATAACACCAAAGCAAATTCAGATTTATAATATTCAATCCAACACAAAGAACTTTAAAGAGTGCCCCAAGATTTCTACCAGAGAAACAAAGACAAGAACAAGCATCAACCCCTATGCGTAGATTACCCCAATGTCACCTCGGGAATCTGCGAGTTGAGTGCCAAAACATATATCAAGTGAATCAATACGAAACCCCATTGTCACCGCGAGTATTCAGTTGCAAGACATACATCAAGTGTTCTGAAATCCATAAAAGTATTCAATCCGATAACAACAAAATCTCAAAGGGAAAAACTCAATTCATCACAACAAGATAGAGAGGGGAAAACACCATATGATCCGACTATATTGACAAAGCCCGCGATACATCAAGATTGTGACATCTCAAGAACACGAGAGAGAGAGAGAGATTAAACAGATAGCTAATGTACAAACGCTCAGCCCCGAGGGTGGACTACTCCCTCCTCATCGTGGTGGACGCCGGGATGACGAAGATGGCCATCGGTGATGATTCCCCCCTCCTACAGGGTGCCGGAAAGGGTCTAGATTGGTTTTTGGTGGCTATAGAGGCCTGCGGTGGCGGAACTTCCGATCTAGGTTAACCCCGAAGGGTTTTGAAATATTTCTAAATTTATAGGGTAAAGAAGGGGGTGCGGGAGGCCACCGAGGTTGGCACAACCCACCTGGGCGCGCCTGGGCCCCCAGGCGCGCCCTGGTGGGTTGTACCCCCCTTGGGGCACCCCCAGGTGCTGCTCTGGTCCATCTTGGGTGTTCTGGTCCATAAAAAATCTCCAGCAAGTTTCGCGGTGTTTGGACTCCGTTTGATATTGATTTCCTGTGATGTAAATAACAAGCAAAAAACAGCAACTGACACTGGGATTGGGTCAATAGGTTAGTCCCAAAAATGATATAAAGTTGCTATAAAATGATTGTAAAACATCCAAGAATGATAAAATAGCAGCATGAATACTTCATAAATTTAGATACGTTGGAGACGTATCAATCACTGTGCATTAGCGATAGTTCTAGAAGCAATAGTTGGCGAGACGACCACGACGCTATGATGGAGATCAAGGTGTCAAGCCGGTGACGATGGAGATCATGACGGTGCTTTGGAGATGGAGATCAAAGGCACAAGATGATGACGACCATATCATGTCACATATTTTGATTGCATGTGATGTTTATCTTTCATGCATCTTATTTTGCTTAGTACGGCGGTAGCATTATAAGATGATCCCTTAACTAAATTTCAAGGTATAAGTGTTCTGCCTGAGTATGCACCATTGCGAAAGTTCTTCGTGCTGAGACACAACGTGATGACCAGGTGTGATAGGCTCTACGTTCACATACAACGGGTGCAAAACAGTTTTGCACATGCGGAATACTCGTGGCTCCCCTGACCGACTTCTTTCGCCTATATATATATATATTACCCTAAAAACATCGGGGAACATAATAGATCTGGAGTTCCGCCGCCGCAAGCCTCTGTAGCCACCAAAAACCAATCGAGACCCTGTTCCGGCACCCTGCCGGAGGGGGAGATCCCTCACCGGTGGCCATCTTCATCATCTCGGCGTTCTCCATGATGAGGAGGGAGTAGTTGACCCTCGGGGCTGAGGGTATGTACCAGTAGCAATGTGTTTGATCTTTCTCTCTTGTGTTCTTGAGGTGATACAATCTTGATGTATCGCGAGCTTTGCTATTATAATTAGATCTTATGATGTTTCTTTCCCTCTACTCTCTTGTAATGGATTGAGTTTTCCCTTTGAAGTTATCTTATCGGATTGAGTCTTTAAGGATTTGAGAACACTTGATGTATGTCTTGCATGAGCTTACCTGTGGTGATAATGGGATATCATGTGATCTACTTGATGTATGTTTTGGTGATCAACTTGCGGGTTCTGTGACCTCGTGAACTTATGCATAGGGGTTGGCACACGTTTTCGTCTTGGCTCTCCGGTAGAAACTTTGGGGCACTCTTTGAAGTACTTTGTGTTGGTTTGAATAGATGAATCTGAGATTGTGTGATGCATATCGTATAATCATACCCACAGATACTCGAGGTGACATTGGAGTATCTAGGTGACATTAGAGTTTTGGTTGATTTGTGTCTTAAGGTGTTATTATAGTACGAACTCTATGATAGATCGAACGAAAAGAATAACTTCATGTTATTTTACTACGGACTCTTGAATAGATCGATCAGAAAGGATAACTTTGAGGTGGTTTCGTACCCTACCATAATCTCTTCGTTTGTTCTTTGCTATTAGTGACTTTGGAGTGACTCTTTGTTGCATGTTGAGGGATAGTTATATGATCCAATTATGTTATTATTGTTGAGAGAACTTGCACTAGTGAAAGTATGAAACCTAGGCCTTGTTTCCTAGCATTGCAATACCGTTTACGCTCACTTTTACCACTTGTTACATTGCTGTTTTTATATTTTCAGATTACAAAAACCTATATCTACCAAACATATTGCACTTGTATCACCATCTCTTCGCCGAACTAGTGCACCTATACAATTTACCATTGTATTGGGTGTGTTGGGGATACAAGAGACTCTTTGTTATTTGGTTGCAGGGTTGTTTGAGAGAGACCATCTTCATCCTACGCCTCCCACGGATTGATAAACCTGAGGTCATCCACTTGAGGGAAATTTGCTACTGTCCTACAAACCTCTGCACTTGGAGGCCCAACAACGTCTACAAGAAGAAGGTTGCATAGTAGACATCAAGATCTTTTCTGGCGTCGTTGCCGGGGAGGTGAGTGCTTGAAGGTATATCTTTAGATCTTGCAATCGAATCTTTTAGTTTCTTGTTTTATCACTAGTTTAGTCTATAAAAGAAAACTACAAAAAAATGGAATTGAGTTTGTCTTATACGCTTCATCTTTTTAATATCTTTCGTGAGAATGATGGAAAGGAAAATTGTGCTCAAGTGCTAGGAGAATAAATCTATAAAATGTTTGGCACTAGATCTTTGAATGATGAGCATGATTGCAATGTTGTTAGTATGAACTCTTTGAATATCCATAGTACTAATGATGATTTCACTAGTCATGATGAAAATATCTCTTATAAGCATGTCGATTTTTGTGGAGTGCATAGAGTTTGCAAGTACATACCAAACAGGGAAGATTGATTTTGCAAGAGGCATAAGTATTTGGAAACTATGGTTGCAAGAAAGGCTAGATGTTTGTGCTGAAAATTTAAATTTTCTTAGCCGTACTTGTGAACTTTGCAATGAACGTGATCATTTCAGTACCCAATGCAAATTGTTTCATGATCGTATTGTGTCAAAAAATTGTGATGACTTGATTTCCCTTGCACATCATAATGAGAGTGATTATGCTTATGACATGAAAAGGCCCAAGATTGGGGATGCTATGTTTGATGAAGATGATGTTTTTAAGAATATATTTGCTGGAATTAATGTTTGTCCCAAGCTTGGGGATGCTATGTTTAATGAAGATGATATTTTTAGCCTCCCAAGTCTTGATGAGCAAATTTGTTATGATGATAGCATGCCTCCTACTTATGATGATTATATTGATGAAAGTCGGTTTGGAAGAGTGTCAACTTTAGGAAGTAATGATCCCACTATTTTGGAGGATGTTGAATCTTATTATGATAATTATTAAAGTGGATTTGGAGAGGTCATGACTTTATTTAGTGATAATTCTACTATCTTGGAAGAGGATTCAATCAATTATGATGAGAACAAAGTTGCTACTTATGATGATTATTGTGATGAAACTTATGCTATAAAAAGTAGTGATGATTATATTTATAAAACTTGTCATTATTATGATTACCCTTTTTATTAATATTACTCTTTTAATGTGGAAACAATTTATAGTATTCGAGTTTCTCATGATACTCCCACTATTCTGATTGAGAAGAGTTTTGCTTATGTAGAGAGTAGTAAAATTTCTATGCTTGTGCATCATGAAAATAATGCTTTATGTGCTGGTTATATTGTTGAATTCATTCATGATGCTACTGAAAATTATTATGAGGGAGGAACATATGCTTGTAGGAATTGCAATAATATCAAGTTTCCTCTCTATGTGCTTAAAGTTTTGAAGTTATGCTTGTTTTGCCTTCCTATGCTAGTTGATTATTGTTCCAATAAGTTGTTTGCTCAAAAAATCCCTATGCATAGGAAGTGGGTTAGACTTAAATGTGCTAGTCATATTCTTCATGATGCTCTCTTTATGTTTCAATTCTTATCTTTTATGTGAGCATCATTGAAATTATCATGCCTAGCTAGGGGCGTTAAACGATAGCGCTTATTGGGAGGCAGCCCAATTTTATTTTAGTTCTTTGCTTTTTGGGTCTGTTTAGGAATAAATAATCTATCTAGCCTCTGGTTAGATGTGGTTTTATGTTTTAATTAGTGTTTTTGCCAAGTAGAACCTTTGGGAAGACTTGGGTGAAGTCTTTATGATCTTGCTGTAAAAAATAGAAACTTTAGCGCTCACGAGATTAGCTAAAACTTTTTACTGGAGAGTGATATTTAGTTGATTCTTTTTGCAGATGATTCCTAGACAAATTCCTCAGGTCCACCAATTTATTTCAGAATTTTTGGAGTTCCAGAAGTATACGTTTGATACAGATTACTACAGACTGTTCTGTTTTTGACAGATTCTGTTTTCTATGTGTTGTTTGCTTATTTTGATGAATCTATGAGTAGTATCGGAGGGTATGAACCATAGAGAAATTGAAATACAGTACACCAATATAAATAAAGAATGAGTTCACAACAGTACCTAAGTGGTGGTTTTATTTTCTTATACTAACGGAGCTTACGAGTTTTCTGTTAAGTTTTGTGTTGTGAAGTTTTCAAGTTTTGGGTAAAGATTCGATGGAATATGGAATAAGGAGTAGCAAGAGCCTAAGCTTGGGGATGCCCAAGGCACCCCAAGGTAATATTCGAGGACAACCAAGAGCCTAAGCTTGGGGATGCCCCGGAAGGCATCCCCTCTTTCGTCTTCGTTCATCGGTAACTTTACTTGGAGCTATATTTTTATTCACCACATGATATGTGTTTTGCTTGGAGCGTCATTTTATTTTGTTAGGATTTGCTTGCTATTATTTAGAACAATGTTTTGCATCTTTTATTTCAATAAAAGTGGCATTGATAGCCTTTACTATGCCTATTTTACAAGTCTACATGTTGCTGTTTGAAAACAGAAAGTTTACCGCTGTTGCAAAAATTCCCTAGAAAAGTCAGAAAATTATAAAATGTTGAAACCTTTTGCATAATAAGCTCTGATAAATTTAATACAGTGGGAATTATCTTTCATAATTTTTGCAGCTAGGGAAGTATGGATCTTGCTGCATTCTTTACAGACTGTCCTGTTTAGGCAGATTGATGTTATGTTTGCATTATTTGCATATGTTTGCTTGTTTAATGATTCTATTAGAGGATAGGACTATTAAATATGCAGAGGCATTTAGTATGCAATGTTGAATAATAATTTTAGTGATTTTCTACACTAGAGTATGATAAGGTTTCTGCATTGGATTATACTAACTTATCTCACGAGTCCTTGTTGAGTTTTGTGTGGATGAAGCTTTTGAGATTTAGGGAGACCGTGATATGAGAGGAATTAAGGAGACACAAAAGCTCAAGCTTGGGGATGCCCAAGGCATCCCAAGATAATATTTCAAGAAGTCTCAAGCGTCTAAGCTTGGGGATGCCCCGGTTGGCATCCCACCTTTCTTCTTCAACAACTATCGGTTAGTATTGGTTGATCCTAAGTTTTTGCTTCTTCACATGATGTTTGCTATTCTTAGATGTCATTTTATTTTGTTTTGCTTGCTGTTTGAATAAAGTATCAAGATCTGAAATTCTTAAATGAGAGAGAGTCATCACATAGATACATAATTATTTAACTACCCATTAATCTTCACTTATATCTTTTTGGAGTAGTTTGTCATTTACTCGTGTGCTTCACTTATATCCTATGAGTAAATGGTTGAATAAATTGAATATCATAAAACTGAAATTATATATGTTTCATATGCTTATTCCATGGGGAGTAATGACTTTACATATAAGAAGTAGAGGTGGTAAATTTATTGAAGGTTAGCAAACATTGTATTGGTCACTTGAACAATTCATGAAAGAATATTGAAGGAAGAGAGATTTCACATATAAATGAGAGCAGCGTTTCGGTGCCCGGGTGCATCTGCACCCGGTCAAAAAAATTCCTAAAAAATTCAGAAAAATTCTAAAAATTCTAAAAAAAATTAGGGTGGTAGAAAATTTGATGCGTGAGGTACGCTCCAATTTTCAAAACATTTGGACTTCTGTGGAGCTCTCAGCAAAAAAGACAAATCAGACCAGAATAGTACATGAACATTATACATTTTTACAGACCTCCGATTTGTCTTTTATGCTGAGAGCTGCACAGAAGTCCAAATGTTTTGAAAATTGGAGCGTACCTCACGCATCAAATTTTCTACCACCCTAATGTTTTTTGGAATTTTTTGAATTTTTCTAGTATTTATTTTGATTTTTTTCATGAGCGCAGGTGCAGAGGAGCTCGGGCTCAGATTCGAATTTTTCCATATAAATATACTATCTTGGACATCTTTTGTAATTGTGAGCACTCATTAAAATATGACATGTTAAAAGGTTGATGTTGGACAAGGAAGACAACGTAATGGGTTATGTTTTCTTATATCTGAAATAAAGTATATTGTCATGGATCGCCCAACACGTTGAGCTTGCCTTTACCCCTCATACTAGCCAAATTCTTTGCACCAAGTAGAGATACTACTTGTGCTTCCAAACATCCCTTAAACCAGTATTGCCATGAGAGTCCACCATACATACCTATGGATTGAGTAAGATCCTTCAAGTAAGTTGTCATCGGTGCATGCAATACAAATTGCTCTCTAAATATGTATGATCTTTTAGTGTGGACAAAATAAGCTTTATACGATCTTGTGATATGGAAGCAATAAAAGCGACATACTGCATAATAAAGGTCCATATCACAAGTGGCAATATAAAGTGACATTCCCTCGCATTAAGATTTTGTGCATCCAACTATAAAAGCGCATGACAACCTTTTCTTCCCTCTGCGAAGGGCCTATCTTTTATTCTTGTCTTTTACCTTATGCAAGAGTCATGGTGATCTTCACCTTTCCTTTTTACATTTTATCCTTTAGCAAACACATTGTGTTGGAAAGATTCTGATATATATATATATATATATATATATATATATATATATATATATATATATATATATATATATATCCAATTGGATGTAAGGCATCATGAACTATTATTGTTGACATTACCCTTGAGGTAAAAGGTTGGGAGGCGAATCTATAAGCCCCTATCTTTCTCTGGGTCTGATTAAAACTTTGAACCCATAAATATCCCGTGAGTGTTAGCAATTGTGAAAGACTAAATGATAGTTGAGTATGTGAAGTTTGCTAAATCAAATCTCTAACATAGACTCTTCCTGAAAATAAGATGAATTGTAATTGTTTGATGACTGATAACACGGTTTGTTAGTTTTCAATGAAGTTTATGATCTATACTTTAACATGTGAATAGCTTGTTACTTGATCATGAGAAGCTTTATGAGATGAGCTACTGTTATGATATATAAGGATGCTAGAAAAGGTGATTGAAATTATCATTGATCAAACTTGTGCACCTGCTAGCATTCACACTTCATAAATTATTTCTTTTATCATTTACCTACTCGAGGACGACAGGAATTAAGCTTGGGGATGCTCATATGTCTCCAACGTATCTATAATTTATGAAGTATTCATGCTATTATATTATCTGTTTTGGATGTTTATGGGCTTTATTAAACACTTTTATATTATTTTTGGGGCTAACCTATTAACCCAGAGCCCAGTGCCAGTTTATGTTTTTTCCCTTGTTTAGTGTTTCGTAGAAAAGTGTCGGTGGAGAACGACACCTATGGGATCACAAGAATCCCTACTGCGGTTGCGGGGCGCGGGGTTGAGAGAAGAGCGGGTCTACCAGAGAGCATGCGGTTCGTTGACCTAGGTTCGGGCTGCGAGGATGCGTAAAACCCTAGTCCTGCTTTGGTGGATGTATTCTGAGTTCTTGAGCTAGCTACGGAGTGTAACGAGCTCCAAAAAGCCGAATCCTTCTCCTCGTGGCCTCGGGCCTCCTTTTATAGGAAAAAGGGGCTGCCAGAGTGGCACACAGGAGGTGGAAAGGTCTACAGTGGCACGAGGTCATCCCTCATATTACAGGACAAGGCACATTTAATGCGAGGCTTAGGTGTCCCTTCACTTTATCGGGGACGGGGGCGAGGCCCGTCCCGTCCGTCGCCGCTCCTACAAGCTTCGACACGCACCCTGGCCAGCGATGCATGCGGTGCCGTGTAGGCAGGCAGGCAGCTGAGGTGGCGCGGTGGTGGAGCCTCCACGAAAGGCTGCATGTTGCCACGTAGGTGCCTGCCCAGCCGGTTGGGTCGACAGCTGCATGCGAATGGCGGCGGAGACTTGGCTGGCGTGGGCCTGGCGGTGGTCCCGCTGGCGTCCTTGGCGAGGGCCTTGCCGGCTGGCCAGGCAAGAGTCTTGCCGCGTGGCCCGGCAAGGGTCTTGCCGCGGCGCGCTGTCGTCCCCGGCAAGGATCTTGCCGGGGGTCTGGTGGCCTTCCTCGGCAAGGATCTTGTCGAGAGTCGTCGTCTTCTAATCCTCATCTGATCTTGAATATGTCTCCACAAAGATCTGCATGCCACCACAGAGGTGCCTTTCCGAGCCCTGGCCCCACGCTAATGATGGCGCTGGGGGCCGTGGGCTCAAGGGTGGCTCGCTCCGTTGGTGTGGGGCGAGCTGCCCCGGCAAGGGTCTTGCCGGGGTTGCCGAGGCTGCCCCTGGCATGGGTCTCCTGCCGGGGGGAACCTGCTTCGTCCCTTTGCTCTTTGTGGCCTTGACCTTGGCTTTGCTCTGGCCATCTTGGGCTTCGGTCTTACCTTGTCTAACCTCCCTCGCTCTGCTAGGTGTGGTCGTGGGCGCGGCTTTGGCTGCCCGTGCACAGGTAAAGGGGTGCAAAAATGTGCCCCTAGTTTTGTACACTGACAGGAGCCCCCGGGCCTGGGCCACACATAAGCGCGACACGTTGTTGGGTCAGGCCCAAAACGGTGCGCGGGCAGGCAGGGCGGTTTTTAACGTGGTAACTGCTCTGTCCGCTGCGCTTCTCCATGACCCGTGTTGAACGCGCGATGTGGGGGTCGTGCGTGCGCGAATGACGGAAGCACACTGGCGTCATCCCGTGGTGGACAGTCAAGAGGTGGCTTGCGTGTCTCTTTGAGACCGCAGGGCCGCTTCCCATTTACTGCCCTCGCTTGGGAACCGTCGCTCCACGCATCCCACTGTGCCCGCCTCCTGCGCCACGTTCGCTGCATGCGTAATGCAGAGCGAATGACAGCGCGCGGGACGTGGGAAGTTGTGCGCGTGCGTGGGCCGATTCCCACGCACCTTCAATGGAGGGGGAGGGCGGTCGATGGCCCCGCTTGTGGTCACTTCAACAAGCCGGATTGGACGAGAGGGGGCAGCCAAGCCCCACCCCCGCCCCTTTATAAAGAGGGGAGCGGGAGGAACGGTGCCTCTCAACCTTTCGTCATCTGCCTCTCCCCATTCCTGCTTCCTTTCTTCTTCTGCCATGGCGAGGGGACGTGGCGACGCCTCATCGGCGGCGGCAAGGGTTTCGGCCTGACAGCGCATCGCTCCTCCCCAAGAACTCATAGTGGCGGGGCCGGCCGCTAGAGGAAGGGGGAGGGGGTGGGTTGAGGCCGTCGTGGTGCTCGAGGGAGATGAGGACGGGGCAGCAGATCAGCCTCTCCTCCGCCAGCAGCTCCTCCTCCGATGGAGGGCCATGTCGGGGACAACCCCTACGAATTCTTCGTCAGGCTGCACCAGCCACCGCACCGTCGCCTTCGCCTCCCGACTCCATTCGCGCGGGAGATGGAGCTAGATCCGCCGCAGGTGTTGCGGCTGCATATGAGGGGCTGCAGGAGCAGCGACACATGGGTCGACGTCGAGTTCCCCGCCCCTCACGTCATGTATCTCCGCAGAGGGTGGAAGACCTTCGCTCGCCTCCATAGCTTGACGGATGGGCTCACTCTCCATTTCAAACTAGTGGAGGGTGGCCTCCTCTCCTGTCAAGATCTTCGGGCAATTCGGGACTCGCGTAAGGTGCTGCGTGGAGAGCTCTTCTGACGACGAAGATTCCTCCTTGAGCAAGAGTGGCTAGGAAGACAATGACAGCGACGACAGGGCTAGCGGGCGGCAGGATGATGGGTCGGACTAGGCGTCGGGCGCCGCTCCGAGCGGCACCGGCGGCTCCATCATCCGTGTCGCCAGCTCCTTGAACTTCTCGGGGTCGTCTCCTTGGGCGGCTAGCGTTGGGAGGCTGCGGAAGAGGAAGAGGGCGGGCGACAAGGCCGTCAAGTCGGAGTACGCGGGCACCGGCGCCTTCGTCGCGTACCGACGTCCTGCCGCCTCGACTTCGAGCTCTGCCTCCGGCGCCGCCATCACCATCCAGCCCTTCGACGGCCACCAAGATGTTCTCTTGGTGTCTTCTGCCACTCGTAGCTCGTCTAGGCGCCCCTTTTGCCCTTCTGTTTTCTTGTTCCATTTCCTGAGGAGAGGGACAAGAAAGGGATTACGCGCACCTTATCTCTTTTTTTTCTTGTAAGCCTACGGGCCTTTGTTAACTTTAAAACTTGTAATCCTCTTGTTCATGTTTTTCATTTCGTATGAACTGTACCTGTACGGGATTTTTTAATGAAAAAGGGATGTATGTCGGGTTTTTCGTTCGCAGGTAAAACCCACGACAAGGAGTAAATTCTTGTTACCTTTAAGATAAACGTTTTCTCGCCCGGCAACAGGCCTTGCCGCCCCCCCACTTCACTCGACCTTTCTCGCGCCCTTGGTGGAGGCAGGGATGAGGTGGGCTTAGGCTCCTCGTTTCATTTCCTTGCTGCCGCGACTACGACCAAACTCGGTCCTAGGAAACGAGTCCTAGGGTCCGGAATGAGGGGAGCACGGTAGCCTAAGGATAAAATGAGGTTTCACATACCTCAGTCCATAACGAAACGCATGATAAAGGATAGAGAACTTATCTAAATCTGTAGCCCCCTGCAACCTTGGCTTGCCGCGGGTGGATCTTTGCTCTTGTAGCCCCCGGCAATACTGGCTTGCCGGGGCCCGGACGCCGGTCCGTCCCCTTTCTTCCAAAGCAGCTCGGCAAGGATATTCATGTTCCCTGCGAACCAAAGAAGACAGAGAAGAACAGAGAGACACGCACGCGACCTCTAAGCTAGGGGTTAGCCGCCGCTAAGCACTATCAACCCTAACCAAGGACGAGACTCGACCTAGCATACATGCTATAACTTAGGGCGCCAACGCTTCATTTATTTATGCCAGGGTCTGCGCCTGGCTTTGTACAAAAGGTCACATGCCTTGTCGGCAAAGCTCGTACAAAAGGTGGCTTGCCGGGTGGGTCGGCAAGCCGCACCTTATGGGTAAAACTTGCGAAGATGCTCGATGTTCCAGGAGTTGCTCACTGGTACGGCATCCTCGGTCTCCAGGTGGACTGCGCCAGGCCTGGTGACTCATATTACCCGATAAGGGCCTTCCCACTTTGGAGTCAACTTGTTGGAATTCTTGGCCGACTAAACGCGCCGAAGAACAAGGTCGCCTTCCTCAAAGCTTCGGGCATGAACCTTGCGGCTATGGTAGCGACGCAAGGCTTGCTGGTAGCGTGCCGCTCTCACAGCCGCCCGAAGACGATCTTCCTCATGGAGTGTCATGTCATCTTGGCGCAACGGCTCTTTCTCAATCTCGTCATAAGCGAGCACTCGAGGTGACCCGTGTATGAGTTCCCTGGGGAGAACTGCTTCCGCCCCGTATACTAGGGCAAAAGGTGTCTGGCCGGTGGCTCGATTTGGCGTCGTCCTGATCGACCAAAGAACCGCCGGAAACTCATCAATCCAGCACCTTCCACTCTTGTGCATCTTGTCAAAGGTCTTCATTCTCAAGCCACACAACACTTCAGCATTTGCCCTCTCCGCTTGGCCGTTGCTCCGTGGATGTGCCACGGAAGCAAAACAGACCTTGTTGCCGAGGTCTCGGATGTACTGCCTGAAGGTGTGGCTTGTGAACTGCGTGCCGTTGTCGGTGATGACTCTGTTTGGCACACCAAAACGGTAGATCAGTCCTTTGAAGAATTTGATGGCTGATTGAGCAGTCACCTTCCTCACTGCTTCCACCTCTGGCCACTTTGTGAACTTGTCGATTGCAACGTACAAGTACTCAAAGTCCCCGACAGCGCGGGGGAAAGGGCCCAGTATATTGAGCCCCCAGACCGAGAATGGCCAGGAGAGAGGGATTGTTTGAAGGGCTTGAGCTGGTTGATGAAGCTTCTTTGAATGGAACTGGCATGCTTTACACTTGGTGACTAGTGCCGTCGCATCCTGGAGGGCGGTGGGCCAGAAGAAACCTTGCCGGAACGCCTTCCCGGCAAGGGCCCTTGACCCTATGTGGGAGCCACATATGCCTCCATGTATCTCTGCCAACAACTCCAGTCCTGCCTCTCGGGGGATGCACTTGAGTTTCACACCGTTCGGCCTTCTCCGGTACAGGACGTCATCGGCGAACTGGTACAGGGCGGACCGACGGGCTAATTTATCCGCTTCTTCCTGCTCCTCAGGAAGCTCCCCTGTTTGGAGGAATTGGACGGTATGCTGCGCCCATGCCGGAGCCTGGGGCTCGACGGCAAGGACCAAAGGCATCTCTTCCGCCATGGGAGCGGCTGTCTCTACGCCCAGGGCCTGACGCCCCGCCGGAGTCAGTTGCTCTTGGGCAGGCTCAGCGTCCGCGGCAGTACCCTTGCCGGTATCCCCGGGGGGCTCGGTAGGAAAGTACTTGCCAGGACCTGATTTTCTCCGCTTGCTCTGCCCTGCTGATGGATCGACGGATGGTTGAGTTAACCGGAGCAAAAAGCTACCTGGTTCCACAGGTAGCTTGAATGTGGCACGCTTTGACAGGTAATCGGCAATGTCGTTCTCCGCTCGGGGGATGTATTCCGCCTGGATACCGTCAAAGCATTCCTCCAGCTTCCTCACCTCATCTATGTATGCTTCCATCAGTGGGCTTTGATAATCTTTGTTAACTTGCCTGACAACGAGCTGCGAGTCACCCCTGACGATGAGCTTCTTAACCCCGAGGTCTGCCGCGATCTTGAGACCGGCAAGCAATCCCTCGTACTCGGCGGTGTTATTGGTGGACATCTCCCTAGGGAAGTGCATCTGGATCACGTACTTGAGGTGCTCTCCGATGGGTGCGACGAGCAGCACACCGACACCGGCGCCTTGCAGTGAGAAGGCTCCATCAAAGTACATGATTCAGTTGCGGTCTGCTTCCTTGCCGGGGAGAGTAGTCTCCTGGATTTCTTTGTCAAGCGTTGAGGTCCATTTCGTGATGAACTCCGCCAAGACTCTGCTCTGACTTGTCGAGGTACTCTCTGAAGGAAATATGCCCTAGAGGCAATAATAAAGTTATTATTTATTTCCTTATATCATGATAAAAGTTTATTATTCATGCTAGAATTGTATTAACTGGAAACATAATACATGTGTGAATACATAGACAAACAGAGTGTCACTAGTATGCCTCTACTTGACTAGCTCATTAATCAAAGATGGTTATGTTTCCTAGCCATGAACAAAGAGTTGTTATTTGATTAACGAGATCACATCATTAGTTGAATGATCTGATTGACATGACCCATTCCATTAGCATAGCACCCGATCGTTTAGTATGTTGCTATTGCTTTTATCCATGACTTATACATGTTCCTTTAACTATGAGATTATGCAACTCCCATTTACCGTAGGAACACTTTGTGTGCTACCAAACGTCACAACGTAACTGGGTGATTATAAAGGTGCTCTACAGGTGTCTCCGAAGGTACATATTGGGTTGGCGTATTTCGAGATTAGGATTTGTCACTCCGATTGTCGGAGAGGTATCTCAGGGCCTTCTCGGTAATGCACATCACATAAAGCCTTGCAAGCCTTGCAACCAATGAGTTAGTTGCGAGATGATGTATTACAGAACGAGTAAAGAGACTTGCCGGTAACGAGATTGAACTAGGTATTGGATACCGACGATCGAATCTCGGGCAAGTAACATACCGATGACAAAGGGAACAACGCATGTTGTTATGCGGTCTGACCGATAAAGATCTTCGTAGAATATGTAGGAGCCAATATGGGCATCCAGGTCCCGCTATTGGTTATTGACCGGAGACGTGTCTCGGTCATGTCTACATTGTTCTCGAACCGTAGGGTCCGCACGCTTAACGTTACGATGACAGTTATTATGAGTTTATGCATTTTGATGTACCGAAGGAGTTCGGAGTCCCGGATGTGATCACGGACGTGACGAGGAGTCTCGAAATGGTCGAGACATAAAGAATTATATATTGGAAGCCTATGTTTGGACATCGGATGCATTCCAGGTGAAATCAGGATTTTACCGGAATACCGGGAGGGTTACCGGAACCCCCCGGGAGCATAATGGGCCAACATGGGCCTTGGAGGAGAGGTGAGAGGGATGCCCCATGGGCTGCGTGCCTCCCCCCTTTCCCCTAGTCCTATTAGGACTAGGAGAGGTGGGCGCCCCCTCTCTCTCTCTCTCCCCCTTGGAGAATCCTAGTCCAACTAGGATTGGGGGGGGGGGGAATCCTACTCCTAGAGGGAGTAGGACTCTCCTGGCGCGCCTAGCTTGGCCGGCCAGCCCCTCCCCCTTGGCTCCTTTATATACGGGGGCAGAGGGCACCCCAAAGACACACAAGTTGATCTACGGATCGTTCCTTAGCCGTGTGCGGTGCCCCCTTCCACCAAATTCCACCTGGATCATATTGTTGCAGTGCTTAGGCGAAGCCCTGCGCCGGTAACACATCAAGATCGTCACCACGCCGTCGTGCTGACGGAACTCTTCCTCGACGCTTTGCTGGATCGGAGCCCGGGGATCGTCATCGAGCTGAACGTGTGCCAAGAACTCGGAGGTGCCGGAGTAACGGTGCTGTGATCGGTTGGATCGCGAGGAGAACGTACGACTACTTCCTCTACGTTGTGTCAACGCTTCCGCTTCGGTCTACGAGGGTACGTAGACAACACTCTCCCCTCTCATTGC
Source organism: Aegilops umbellulata (assembly GCA_032464435.1). Lineage (NCBI taxonomy): Eukaryota > Viridiplantae > Streptophyta > Magnoliopsida > Poales > Poaceae > Aegilops > Aegilops umbellulata. The sequence goes on from CP136059.1 coordinate 217,317,735, forward strand.
TATGCATCACCATGATCTTGCGTGTGCGTAGGAATTTTTTTGAAATTACTACGTTCCCCAACAGTGGTATCAGAGCTAGGTTTTATGGTTTGATGTTATTTGCACGAGTAGAACACAAGTGAGTTGTGGACGATACAAGTCATACTGCCTACCAGCATGTCATACTTTGGTTCAGCGGTATTGTTGGACGAGACGATCCGGACCAACCTTACGCGTACGCTTACGCGAGACCGGTTCCCTCGATGTGCTTTGCACATAGATGGCTTGCGGAAGACTGTCTCTCCAACTTTAGTTGAACCGAGTGTGGCTACGCCCGGTCCTTGAGAAGGTTAAAACGGAGTCTATTTGACAAACTATCGTTGTGGTTTTGATGCGTAGGTAAGATGAGTTCTTTCTTAAAGCCCGTAGCAGCCACGTAAAACTTGCAACAACAAAGTAGAGGACGTCTAACTTGTTTTTGCAGGGCATGTTGTGATGTGATATGGTCAAGACGTGATGCTAAATTTTATTGTATGAGATGATCATGTTTTGTAACCGAGTTATCGGCAACTGGCAGGAGCCATATGGTTGTCGCTTTATTGTATGCAATGCAATCGCGATGTAATGCTTTACTTTATTACTAAGCGGTAGTGATAGTCGTAGAAGCATAAGATTGGCGAGACGACAACGATGCTGCGATGAAGATCAAGGTGTCGCGCCGGTGACGATGGTGATCATGACGGTGCTTCGAAGATGGAGATCACAAGCACAAGATGATGATGGCCATATCATATCACTTATATTGATTGCATGTGATGTTTATCCTTTTATGCATCTTATCTTGCTTTGATTGACGGTAGCATTATAAGATGATCTCTCACTAAATTATCAAGAAGTGTTCTCCCTGAGTATGCACCGTTGCGAAAGTTCTTCGTGCTGAGACACCACGTGATGATCGGGTGTGATAGGCTCTACGTTCAAATACAACGGGTGCAAAACAGTTGCACACGCGGAATACTCGGGTTTAACTTGACGAGCCTAGCATATAACAGATATGGCCTCGGAACATGGAGACCGAAAGGTCGAGAGTGAATCATATAGTAGATATGATCAACATAGTGATGTTCACCATTGAAACTACTCCATCTCACGTGATGATCGGACATGGTTTAGTTGATTTGGATCACGTGATCACTTAGAGGATTAGAGGGATGTCTATCTAAGTGGGAGTTCTTAAGTAATATGATTAATTGAACTTAAATTTATCATGAACTTAGTACCTGATAGTATCTTGCTTGTCTATGTTGTGTAGATAGATGGCTCGTGCTGTTGTTCCGTTGAATTTTAATGCGTTCCTTGAGAAAGCAAAGTTGAAAGATGATGGTAGCAATTACACGGACTGGGTCCGTAACTTGAGGATTATCCTCATTGCTGCACAGAAGAATTACGTCCTGGAAGCACCGCTGGGTGCCAGGCCTGGTGCAAGAGCTACGCCAGATGTTGTGAACGTCTGGCAAAGCAAAGCTAATGACTACTCTATAGTTCAGTGTGCCATGCTTTACGGCTTAGAACCGGGACTTCAACGACGTTTTGAACACCATGGAGCATATGAGATGTTCCAGGAGTTGAAGTTAATATTTCAAGCAAATGCCCGGATTGAGAGATATGAAGTCTCCAATAAGTTCTATAGCTGTAAAATGGAGGAGAACGGTTCTGTCAGTGAGCATATACTCAGAATGTCTGGGTATAACAATCACTTGATTCAACTGGGAGTTAATCTTCCGGATGATTGCGTCATTGACAGAATTCTCCAATCACTGCCACCAAGCTACAAGAGCTTCGTGATGAACTATAATATGCAAGGGATGACCAAAACTATGCCCGAGCTCTTCGCGATGCTAAAAGCCGCGGAGGTAGAAATCAAAAAGGAGCATCAAGTGTTGATGGTTAACAAAACCACTAGTTTCAAGAAAAAGGGCAAAGGGAAGAAAAAGGGGAACTTCAAAAAGAACAGCAAGCAAGTTGCTACTCAAGATAAGAAACCCAAGTCTGGACCTAAGCCTGAAACTGAGTGCTTCTATTGCAAGCAGACTGGTCACTGGAAGCGGAACTGCCCCAAGTATTTGGCGGATAAGAAGGATGGCAAGGTTAACAAAGGTATATATGATATACATGTTATTGATGTGTACCTTACTAATTCTCGCAGTAGCACCTGGGTATTTGATACTGGTTCTGTTGCTAATATTTGCAACTCAAAACAGGGGCTACGGATTAAGCGAAGATTGGCTAAGGACGAGGTGACGATGCGCGTGGGAAATGGTTCCAAAGTCGATGTGATCGCGGTCGGCACGCTACCTCTACATCTACCTTCGGGATTAATATTAGATCTAAATAATTGTTATTTAGTACCAGCGTTGAGCATGAACATTATATCTGGATCTTGTTTGATGCGAGACGGTTATTCATTTAAATCAGAGAATAATGGTTGTTCTATTTATATGAGTAATATCTTTTATGGTCATGCACCATTAAAGAATGGTTTGTTCTTACTTAATCTCGATAGTAGTAATACACATATTCATAATATTGAAGCCAAAAGATGCAGAGTTGATAATGATAGTGCAACTTATTTGTGGCACTGCCGTTTAGGTCATATCGGTGTAAAACGCATGAAGAAACTCCATACTGATGGACTTTTGGAGTCACTTGATTATGAATCACTTGGCACTTGCGAACCGTGCCTTATGGGCAAGATGACTAAAACACCGTTCTCCGGTACTGTGGAGAGAGCAACAGATTTATTGGAAATCATACATACTGATGTATGTGGTCCAATGAATGTTGAGGCTCGTGGCGGATATCGTTATTTTCTCACCTTCACTGATGATTTAAGCAGATATGGGTATATCTACTTAATGAAACACAAGTCTGAAACATTTGAAAAGTTCAAAGAATTTCAGAGTGAAGTGGAAAATCATCGTAACAAGAAAATAAAGTATCTACGATCTGATCGTGGAGGAGAATATTTGAGTTACGAGTTTGGTCTACATTTGAAACAATGCGGAATAGTTTCGCAACTCACGCCACCCGGAACACCACAACGTAATGGTGTGTCCGAACGTCGTAATCGTACTTTACTGGATATGGTGCGATCTATGATGTCTCTTACCGATTTACCGCTATCTTTTTGGGGTTATGCTCTAGAGACGGCCGCATTCACGTTAAATAGGGCACCATCAAAATCCGTTGAGACGACGCCTTATGAACTGTGGTTTGGCAAGAAACCAAAGTTGTCGTTTCTTAAAGTTTGGGGCTGCGATGCTTATGTGAAAAAGCTTCAACCTGATAAGCTCGAACCCAAATCGGAAAAATGTGTCTTCATAGGATACCCAAAGGAAACTATTGGGTATACCTTCTATCACAGATCCGAAGGCAAAATTTTTGTTGCTAAAGTCGGAAACTTTCTAGAGAAGGAGTTTCTCTCGAAAGAAGTGAGTGGGAGGAAAGTAGAACTTGATGAGATAACAGTATCTACTCCCTTATTGAGAAGTAGTACATCACAGAAATCTGTTTCTGTGACACCTACATCAAATAGGGAGGAAGCTAATGATAATGATCATGAAACTTCAGATCAAGTTTCTACTGAACTTCGTAGATCAACCAGAGTAAGATCCGCACCAGAGTGGTACGGTAATCCTATTTTGGAAGTCATGTTACTAGACCATGATGAACCTACGAACTATGAAGAAGCGATGGTGAGCCCAGATTCCGCAAAGTGGCTTGAGGCCATGAAATCTGAGATGGGATCCATGTATGAGAACAAAGTGTGGACTTTGGTTGACTTGCCCGATGATCGGCAAGCAATTGAGAATAAATGGATTTTCAAGAAGAAGACTGATGCTGATGGTAATGTTACTGTCTATAAAGCTTGACTTGTTGCAAAAGGTTTTCGACAAGTTCAAGGGATTGACTACGATGAGACTTTCTCACCCGTAGCGATGCTTAAGTCTGTCCGAATCATGTTAGCAGTTGCCGCATTTTATGATTATGAAATTTGGCAAATGGATGTCAAAACTGCATTCCTGAATGGATTTCTGGAAGAAGAGTTGTATATGATGCAACCAGAAGGTTTTGTCGATCCGAAGGGAGCTAACAAAGTGTGCAAGCTCTAGCGATCCATTTATGGACTGGTGCAAGCCTCTCAGAGTTGGAATAAACGCTTTGATAGTGTGATCAAAGCATTTGGTTTTATACAGACTTTTGGAGAAGCCTGTATTTACAAGAAAGTGAGTGGGAGCTCTGTAGCATTTCTGATATTATATGTGGATGACATATTACTGATCGGAAATAATATAGAATTTCTGGATAGCATAAAGGGATACTTGAATAAGAGTTTTTCAATGAAAGACCTCGGTGAAGCTGCTTGCATATTAGGCATTAAGATCTATAGAGATAGATCAAGACGCTTAATAGGACTTTCACAAAGCACATACCTTGACAAAGTTTTGAAAAAGTTCAAAATGGATCAGGCAAAGAAAGGGTTCTTGCCTGTGGCACAAGGTGTGAAGTTGAGTAAGACTCAATGCCCGACCACCGCAGAAGATAGAGAGAAAATGAAAAATGTTCCCTATGCTTCAGCCATAGGCTCTATCATGTATGCAATGCTGTGTACCAGACCTGATGTGTGCCTTGCTGTAAGTTTAGCAGGCAGGTACCAAAGTAATCCAGGATTGGATCACTGGACAGCGGTCAAGAACATCCTTAAGTACTTGAGTAGGACTAAGGATATGTTTCTCATTTATGGAGGTGACAAAGAGCTCGTCGTAAACGGTTACGTCGATGCAAGCTTTGACACTGATCCGGACGATTCCAAATCGCAAACCGGATACGTATTTACATTAAACGGTGGAGCTGTCAGTTGGTGCAGTTCTAAACAAAGCGTCGTGGCGGGATCTACATGTGAAGCTGAGTACATAGCCGCTTCGGAAGCAGCTAATGAAGGAGTCTGGATGAAGGAGTTCATATCCGATCTAGGTGTTGTACCTAGCGTATCGGGTCCAATGAAAATCTTTTGTGACAATACTGGTGCAATTGCCTTGGCAAAGGAATCCAGATTTCACAAAAGAACCAAACACATCAAAAGACACTTCAACTCCATCCGGGATTTGGTCCAGGTGGGAGACATAGAGATATGCAAGATACATACGGATCTGAATGTTGCAGACCCGTTGACTAAGTCTCTTCCACGAGCAAAACATGATCAGCACCAAAACTCCATGGGTGTTAGAATCATTACTTTGTAATCTAGATTATTGACTCTAGTGCAAGTGGGAGACTGAAGGAAATATGCCCTAGAGGCAATAATAAAGTTATTATTTATTTCCTTATATCATGATAAAAGTTTATTATTCATGCTAGAATTGTATTAACTGGAAACATAATACATGTGTGAATACATAGACAAACAGAGTGTCACTAGTATGCCTCTACTTGACTAGCTCATTAATCAAAGATGGTTATGTTTCCTAGCCATGAACAAAGAGTTGTTATTTGATTAACGAGATCACATCATTAGTTGAATGATCTGATTGACATGACCCATTCCATTAGCATAGCACCCGATCGTTTAGTATGTTGCTATTGCTTTTATCCATGACTTATACATGTTCCTTTAACTATGAGATTATGCAACTCCCATTTACCGTAGGAACACTTTGTGTGCTACCAAACGTCACAACGTAACTGGGTGATTATAAAGGTGCTCTACAGGTGTCTCCGAAGGTACATATTGGGTTGGCGTATTTCGAGATTAGGATTTGTCACTCCGATTGTCGGAGAGGTATCTCAGGGCCTTCTCGGTAATGCACATCACATAAAGCCTTGCAAGCATTGCAACCAATGAGTTAGTTGCGAGATGATGTATTACAAAACGAGTAAAGAGACTTGCCGGTAACGAGATTGAACTAGGTATTGGATACCGACGATCGAATCTCGGGCAAGTAACATACCGATGACAAAGGGAACAACGTATGTTGTTATGCGGTCTGACCGATAAAGATCTTCGTAGAATATGTAGGAGCCAATATGGGCATCCAGGTCCCGCTATTGGTTATTGACCGGAGACGTGTCTCGGTCATGTCTACATTATTCTCGAACCGTAGGGTCCGCACGCTTAACGTTACGATGACAGTTATTATGAGTTTATGCATTTTGATGTACCGAAGGAGTTCGGAGTCCCGGATGTGATCACGGACGTGACGGGGAGTCTCGAAATGGTCGAGACATAAAGAATTATATATTGGAAGCCTATGTTTGGACATCGGATGCATTCCAAGTGAAACCAGGATTTTACCGGAATACCGGGAGGGTTACCGGAACCCCCCGGGAGCATAATGGGCCAACATGGGCCTTGGAGGAGAGGTGAGAGGGATGCCCCATGGGCTGCGCGCCTCCCCCCTTTCCCCTAGTCCTATTAGGACTAGGAGAGGTGGGCGCCCCCTCTCTCTCTCTCCCCCTTGGAGAATCCTAGTCCAACTAGGATTGGGGGGGGGGGATCCTACTCCTAGAGGGAGTAGGACTCTCCTGGCGTGCCTAGCTTGGCCGGCCAGCCCCTCCCCCTTGGCTCCTTTATATACGGGGGCAGAGGGCACCCCAAAGACACACAAGTTGATCTATGGATCGTTCCTTAGCCGTGTGCGGTGCCCCCTTCCACCAAATTCCACCTTGATCATATCGTTGCAGTGCTTAGGCGAAGCCCTGCGCCGGTAACACATCAAGATCGTCACCACGCCGTCGTGCTGACGGAACTCTTCCTCGACGCTTTGCTGGATCGGAGCCCGGGGATCGTCATCGAGCTGAACGTGTGCCAAGAACTCGGAGGTGCCGGAGTAACGGTGCTGTGATCGGTTGGATCGCGAGGAGAACGTACGACTACTTTCTCTATGTTGTGTCAACGCTTCCGCTTAGGTCTACGAGGGTACGTAGACAACACTCTCCCCTCTCATTGCTATGCATCACCATGATCTTGCGTGTGCGTAGGAATTTTTTTGAAATTACTACGTTCCCCAACACTCTCAAACTTTAAGCCAAAGCTTGAAAACTCCAAGGCCCATTCCACAATCCTTCCGGTTGCGTCCGGGTTGTGCAGTACCCGTTGTAACGGGAGGCGGGTGACGACAGTGATCTTGTGGGCCTGGAAGTAGTGACGCAGCTTCCTCGAGGCCATAAGGAGGCCGAAGAGCAGTTTTTGCACACCAGAATACCTTGACCTAGCCCCCTGCAAGAGGGAGCTGACAAAGTAAATCGAGTGCTGCATCATCTTTTTCTTGGGCACCACTTCACTTGACCGCGCGGGCATCGCCTTGGTGGCACCAGACTCTGCCAGGGGCCACGCCTTGTCGGCACCAGGCCCTGCCGGGGGAATCTTCGGCTTGCCATCCGCTGGTCCTGCCGCCATTGCTGCCTCCTCGTCAACCTCCCTCTATGCCACTAGTGCGGCGCTGACCACTTGATTCGTCGCCGCCAGATAGAGTAGTAACGGCTCTTGTGGTTTAGGCGCAGCTAGTATTGGCGTGGAGGAAAGGTATTTCTTCAGGTCCTGCAGTGCGGCCTCGGCTTCTGGGGTCCACTCTATTGGGCCCGCCTTTTTCAAGATCTTGAAAAAGGGAAGGGTGTGCTCGGTGGACTTGGAGATGAACCGGCTCATGGCGGCAACGCAGCCGGTGAGCCGACACACATCCTTGATCCGCTTGGGTGCCTCGATCTGCTCAATAGCCTTGATCTTGTCAGGGTTTGCCTCGATCCCGCGCTGTGACACGAAAAACCCGAGAAGCTTGCCAGACGGGACGCCGAAGACGCACTTCTCAGGGTTCAACTTGAGGTTGATCTTGCGCTTAGATCTTGCACAAGAGTCGGCCCGTCCTTGGTTTTGGCCACTATGTCATCCATGTAGGCCTCCATATTTCTATGGAGCTGAGGTTCAAAACCAATTTGGACCGCTCTCGCAGACGTTGAGCCAGCACTCTTCAACCCAAAAGGCATCCGTAAAAAGCAATACGTACCACATGGGGTGATGAATGCTGTCTTCTCTTCATCCTCTCTTGTCATGAAGATTTGGTGGTAGCCTGAGTAGGCATCAAGGAATGATAACAGATCACACCCGGCCGTGGAGTCAACAATCTGGTCGATGCGCGACAATGGGAAGGGGTCCTTAGGACAAGCCTTATTGATATATGTGTAATCAATACACAGCCTCCACTTCCCATTCACCTTGCGCACCACTGCCGGATTGGCCAACCATGTCGGATGGAGCACCCCTCTCACCAAACCTGCCGCTTCTAATTTCCTGATCTCCTCTGTGATGAACGCCTGCCTCTTTAGAGCCTGCTTTCTGACCTTCTGCTTGACGGGTCGCGCGTGGGGGCAGACAGCTAGGTGGTGCTCAATCACCTCCCTGGGAACACCGGGGATGTCGGACGCTTGCCACGCAAACACGTCAACATTTGCCCGCAGGAAGGTGACGAGCTTGCCTTCCTATTTGCTGTTGAGGGCGGAGCCTATGATGAAGGCCCCTCCCGTTCCGTCCTCCGCAACAGGAACCTTCTTGGTCTACGGTGGCTCGACTCTGGACCTCTTGCTCTTGTCGACAGAGCTCTCTGGCACATCCTCAACGGTAGCACAACACCCCGAGGAGGTGCTCTTGCCGGAGTGGGTGCGAGACGTCTTGCCGGAGTGGGTGCGAGACGTCTTGCCGGGCTCCTTCTTTCCTCCCGGGCCTTCGGCGGCAGGAGCAGGTGCCTTGACAGCAGCTACTCCGACTGCTTCCCGGTAGAGTTGGTCGGCGCAGATCAGCGTGTCCTTCTTGTCGGAGGGGACGGAGATGATGGTCAACGGCCCGGGCATCTTTAGCACGTTGTAGGCGTAGTGTGATGCCGCCATGAACTTGGCTAGTGCCGGGCGGCCGAGGATCCCGTTGTAGGGCAAGGGGATCTCGGCCACGTCGAAGACGATCCTCTCCGTCCGGTAGTTCAACTCTCCTCCAAATGTCATGGGCAGTGTGACCTTTCCCTTTGGCTGACTTCTCCCCGGATTGACCCCCTGAAACGTGCCCGTTTCCTCGAGGTCTCCGTCAGGGATTTGCAACCTTCTGACCACGACGGGCGAGATCAGGTTCAGGCCGGCCCCGCCGTCAACCAACATCTTGTTCACCCTGAGGTTGCATATTGTTGGCGAAACCAACAACGGCAAACACCCGACCGTGGTAGTGCGATCAGGGTGGTCCTCGGCATCAAAGATGAGGGGCGTGCTGGACCACTTTAGTGGCTTCTGAGCGTCGAACGACGACTCTGTTGCTGTAACCTCTCGTGCCCACCGCTTGAGCTGGCGGTGAGAGGCATGCAGCAAGGCGCCACCATCGGCGCACATGGCCTCCGTAGCCTTCTGGAACCCTTGCTCACCGGACTCGTCATCCTCGTCATGATCGTCGTCTTCTTGTTTCTTGTCGCGGCCCTGGGCGGGCCTCTCTTGCTGGTTGTCCTTGCCGGGGCGGCCTCCTTGACTGCCACGCTTCTTGGCGGATCCCTCAGCACCATCCTGGTCCTTCTCCTTGTCCCGCCTTTTGTACTCAGCCTTTTGCTTCTCCGCAAGCAGCTCGACTTGTCGGCAGTTCTGGAGATCGTGGCCCTTGGTGCGGCGGATCTTGCAGTATTGCTTGTCGGAGCTTCCTGGATTGTCGGTAGCCGCCAAGGTCCGGCGGAGGCGCACCCGGCAATCTCCTTGCTGGGGGTGTCTGCCTTGACCTTCTTGCCGGGACCGGTATCGTCAGATCCCTCGACGGCAAGCACGACCTTGTCTTTGCGTTTCCTGTTGCGACGTCGACCCTTCTTCATCGGGGTGGCGGCGTCCTCATCGGTAGAGTCGGTTTCCACGCCGGCGTCTTCGCTGGGGGTACTTCCTTCCCTCTTCAGTCGGGGCGCACCTGTCGGCCAGAACGTAGAGCTCGGCCACGTCCTTAACCTTGGTCATCGCCAGCTCCTCGCGCATCTTGCGATTGCGCATGTTCTGATGGAACACGCTAATCACAGCGGCGGGATGAACGTCGGGGATGTTGTACTACACCCGGCTGAATCTCTGGATGTACTTGCACAGGGTCTCCCCTTCCTTCTGGGGAATGATATGCAGATCACTAGTGTCGGTGTCAAAACCGGCGGATCTCGGGTAGGGGGTCCCGATCTGTGCGTCAAGGCCGGATGGTAACAGGAGACAAGGGACACGATGTTTTTACCCAGGCTCGGGCCCTCTCGATGGAGGTAATACCCTACTCCTGCTTGATTAATATTGATGATATGGGTAGTACAAGAGTAGATCTACCACGAGATCAAGGAGGCTAAACCCTAGAAGCTAGCCTATGGTATGATTGTGTATGAAGATGATTGTCCTACGGACTACAACCCTCCGGTTTATATAGACACCGGATATGGTTAGGGTTACACAGAGTCGGTTACAATGGTAGGAGATCTTGAATATCCGCATCGCCAAGCTTGACTTCCACGCCAGGGAAAGTCCCATCCGGACACGGGACGAAGTCTTCAATCTTGTATCTTCATAGTCCAGGAGTCCGGCGAAGGTATAGTCCGGCTACCCGAACACCCCCTAATCCAGGACTCCCTCAGTAGCCCCTGAACCAGGCTTCAATGACGGCGAGTCCGGCGCGCAGATTGTCTTCGGCATTGCAAGGCGGGTTCCTCCTCCAAGTCCTTCGTAGAAGATTGTAAATGCCAAGAATAGTGTCTGGCTCTGCAAAATAAGTTTCCACATAGTGCCATAGAGAGAATAATATTAACACAAATCAAATCTGCTGACGTATTCCGCAGTGCATCATCGCACTACGGCCAAGTTCTTTACATAAATCGTTTTTACTTTTCCACCTCAGCACGTTTAGCGAGGCGGTTTCCTTGGCACGTCTTCTCAAAGCAGAGATCGTGTGCCCTTTTTATGGGATTCTCATCAATACAGACGTGGGTAACCCAACCGCGCCATTTACCACGGCGGTTGGGAGGCAAGCGAGTTTTATTAGGCAGGTGGGGACGCATAACCGCATCCGCCCATATAAGGGGATAAGGATCCACCTTTTTACCTACGCCTTCTTCCTCCTTTGCCAATCCATCTCTTGCGCACTCGAGCTCCAGCGCCCAAGCCCGCTCTTCCCACCTCAACCTTCTCCAGCAATGTCCGGAGTGGGAGGCAAGTGGATGGTCTCCTTCGTTACGGAGGTTCAAGTGAAAAAGCCGAGGAAGGCCAGATACCTGTCCAAGGACATCCCGCACCGGCTTCCCGACAAGGGGCAGCTTCTCCCCACCCCAAGGCCCCATGAGAGGGTAGTTTTCCTTCCCCACTTCCTCCGCGGACTGGGTTTTCCACTCCACCCATTCATCCGGGGACTCATGTTCTACTACGGCCTGGATTTCCATGATCTGGCCCCAAACTTCATCCTCAACATCTCGATGTTTATCGTCGTGTGCGAGGCCTTCCTCCGCGTCCGCCCCCATTTCGGCCTCTGGCTTAAGACTTTCAACGTCAAGCCCAAGGTGGTGCGCGGCAGCCAAGCGGAGTGCGGAGGCGCCATGGCGGGCAAGATGGCCAACGTCCTATGGTTCGAGGGCTCCTTTGTGGAGACCCTAAAGGGGTGGCAAGCAGGGTGGTTTTACATCACCGAGCCACGCGATCCGAAATGGGTCACAGCCCCCGAGTTCCGATCCGGACCCCCCACGCGGCTAATGTCCTAGAAAGAGACGGGCCTGTCATGGGGCAACGAAGAAGAGGTGACCGGATTGCAAACTTGCATCCAGTCCCTGGTGAACAAGCCAATCCGTCTTGTTAATATAGTCCAGGTTATGCTCGTCCGCCGGATCCTCCCGTGCCAACAGCAGGGCTTCAATTTGTGGGAGTTTGACCTGGCGCAGCACCAAACCCTTAATAGGCTCTTCAACACGACATACAAAGATGCTTGGAAGGTGCTCTTCAAGGGCGCCGAGGCTCCCGCATCCGCCTCCGAGGACCGTGGATACAGCTCGCAGCGTCACGCTAGCGAGGTAAGCTATCTTCGCCTTTTACAGGATACTAAGCTCTTTTTTCCTCTCACAGTTTTGACTCTGTGCGGGATTCTAACTCCCTTACCTTTGACAGGCTTGGCAGGCGATATCCGGACCAATTAACTGTCTGGCTCCCTTGCCCGAGGACCCAGCCTCTGCGCTCCTAGTGAAGCTACTGGTTCCGGCACCTTATGTGGTGCCGGAGAAGAAGGTCAAGAAGAAGAAGACCACGGGGACTAGAAAGAGTGCCCGTAACGTGGTGGTGTCAGACTCGTCGTCTGACGAGTCCGAGACGCCCTCCTCCCATGAAAACGAGGAGGAGGAAGAAGAAAGCTCTCCCCCCCAGCGGAGGGAGGAGAGAAGAAGAAGGCCGCCCCAGCAGGGGAGGCCGAGGGGTCTAGGAAAAGGAAGACCCCTCCGCCGGACTACTCCCATGACGCCAAAGAGAGCGAAGAGGAGTGGCCGAACAGGGCCAAGCGTCCGGCGAAATCGTAAGTTCAGATATCAGAGTAACTCATGATGTTCCTTTGTTGCACAGCTTTCCTTAATGTCGAATGCAATTATGCAGCCCGCCCCAGGCCGAATACAACGAATCGTCGGGCGGCTCCCTGGACTCATCGGACGTGAACTCCGTTCCGCCCGCTGTCTCCCCCCGCACTGCGGACAACGCCGAAGTGGCGTCGCGACAAGCTCCGGGGCAGGAGGAGGTGGTCCCGAAGGAGCCGCAAGGCAACCTCCCGGACTCCAGGAGTGAAGGGGACAAGACCCCCCAGGGCTCCAAGTACGGCTTTGAGCCGGACACCGTGCCGGAATCTTCAACAGTTCTGAGCCGCGGTAGGCAAACTCCTTCCAAAAGGAGCAAGCCTTCTAAGCCAGCGACTTCAGTCCAACCAGAGTCGCTGGACCATCTGCTGGAGGTGCTTGACGGCGCCTCCATCGATAAGGGGCACCGTACTATCATGAGTACGGTGATCCAGAGGGTTCAGTCCGCCAATAGCGGATTGAATGAAGCTTGCGCTAGCCTTCTGACAGGCTTCGAGGTAAGTAAAAATATGTCAAAATATTACCACATAGACAGTAGCCCCTGATGCTCTGTTTGGCGTTCGGAAAGAAAAGCCGAATAGAGGATCTATTAATTTTCACAGGAGTCTAACAATAAAGAGTCAATATGCGTACGCAGGCTTCGCTGCTATCCACCGCCGCACTAACTGCGCAGGTGGATGTCCTGAAACAGGACCTCGGGCGGACCGAGCAAGAGCTTGGCCTTGCCAAACGGCAGCTCGAGGAAAAGGAAGGTAAGAAATACCCTCCAGAAAAAGGTGCCTATAGAGAGGCGTGATTGCAAAAAATAACAGGATCGTACTGCTTATTATAGGGGCCACAAATGAGGTGGCGACCCTCAAGCAGGCGCTATCTGAGGCCGAAAAGAAAACGGCCGAGGAGCGCATCGAGCGAGAGAGTCTTGGGGCTCAGGTCGGCGAGGTGCAGCAAGAGCTGCAGGCTCTCATGAAAAAACATGAGAGCTTGGAGCTTGAGTCAAAGGCGCAAGCATCCGAGCTCGCGTCGGCCCTTGAGACCGCCAAGGGTGCCAGCGCCGAAGCCCAAAAGGCCCTCCAAGAGTTGGAGGAGGTGAAAAAGATAGCAGCGGGTAAGGCATTCTTAATGCAAAGCAGAAATATAAAAGTAAACTACTTGTCACTTACCCGAATCCGGAGCTCTCCAGGGGCATTCACAGATCTTCTCCGCAGCGTATCCGACGCCGCCGCATTCTACCGAGCTGAAAAGGGCAGCTCAACGGAGAGTGTGTTCTGGTCTCAGTATTCTGAGGCCGGACACCCTGTACCCCTGACCGACCAGGTGAAACAGCTGGTCGAGCTCCACAAGGTGGACGAACAGGCCATGAAGGGCTTCATAGTTCGGCTGTGGCCCGGAGAGGCCCTGCGTGGGAGCTATTTCGGGCTGGTGCGGCGGCTGGTGGAAGCCTATCCAAGGCTCAAGGTCATCAAGCGCTCTGTCTGCATCAAAGGTGCCCGTCGGGCCCTTGCCCGTGCAAAGGTGCACTGGGGTAAGCTGGACGGAGAGAAGCTTGTGAAGGACGGGCCGCCGTCGGGGAAGGAGCATCGCAAGCCCGAGAACTACTACAAGGATGTTCTTGCAGGTGCCCGCCTTGTGGCGGATGAATGTACGAAGGATGTAATTTTTGAATGAACTCGCTCGTGTTTATCCTGTGCGCTGAAAACTTGTTCATATGCGCTAAGCAATGCTTACTGAATTTAAAATATTATTTTCTGTGCGGACGTTTATCAAAAAATTGAGAGATGGCCAGTCGTCGGCTTCTGCCCCCATGCCACTAGTGCTAGGGTGTTCAGGATAAACCTGAGCGCTCTTTTTCCCATGGTTGGGTCCTTCGAGGGAGGCGCTCAGCACAACGAACCAGGCAATCGGACTATAATGCTTTAACACTCTCACTTAGCCATAGAACTTTATAATTTTAAATTTCGGCGAAGCCCCTAGTCCGGAAGACCGAGTTCGGGGCACTATCCACGCCTTTGGCCGGACAAAGCCAGCTCCTCGCTCGAAGCGGCATAAGTCTTTAGGGACTCGAAAAACCTCTCGAATAGCGACCGGTCTCTCGCCCCATCATGACAGTCAGTTTTAGCTTTCTCCACCGAGGTGCTTAACCCAGCTGAACCGGGGCACAATCGTAGTGGTTCTCCTAGTGCTACCTTAGCCGATATAGCAGAACGTAAGGCACCAAAATATAGGAGCCGGGCAAACCCAACTATTGACCCAAATCATGATTCGGAGCCGATGCATGTAGTGCTATAAGTTCGGGGTGCCGCACTTGTGAAAGTGCACGGACTTCTCACACCATATTAAGGGGTACTGAAGCCCCTGGCGTGTTGGCCGTACCATGGTGTACGGGTGCAATTATGTTAAAACATATATATGAAAATAGGATAATGCAAAAAATAGACAAAAAGCTATGCATTGTTTATAGAGAGGCTATTTATCAAAGCCGAACGATACAAGTAGTGCGATAAGCAAAAATATACTGGACTATTTAACATGTCCTGACCAGGGGCAGGCCGCGGAATTGTATTTGAAACAGGTATACCGCTCGTAACAGAGACCACCTGGGAGTTCCATAATGCGGCATGGCTTTGTCTGCTTCCCTGGATCTTGCATCGTTTGTGCGGCGGTCGAATTGCCGAACAGGTCGTCTGAAATGTGGAGTCCTGAAAGTAAGAAAAAAGAATCCGGCAGCCCCTAGTACGTTTTAAGCCGTATTTTGGGCGTGTCGTTATTGTGCCCCTTCCCCTGTGCCCATGGTATTTCAAGGGCGTAGTTATGTACGCGAGGCACTGGTTTCGCTATATCGCGAGGGCTGGGGTTGGGGCCGCATTGCTATGCCTGCTCAGAACGTGCCGAGCGGTCTTGTTGTAGGTTACTCCGGGTGCGCTTGGCAGTGTCTGGCTTTTTAACGGCCGGACTGGAGAATTGCCTAAGAAGGCTGCTTTGTACTTCCGCTGTGAGAGCCGCCGTGTGCTCCTCCGTACGGAGGGAGCGTTCGGTGTTTCCGTTGACCGTGATTACTCCTCGAGGGCCTGGCATCTTGAGCTTGAGGTATGCGTAGTGCGGCACCGCATTGAATTTTGCAAACGCGGTTCATCCGAGCAGGGCGTGATAGCCACTGCGGAACGGGACTATATCGAAGATTAACTCTTCGCTTCGGAAATTATCCGGAGATCCGAAGACCACGTCAAGTGTTACCGAGCCTGTGCAATTGGCCTCTACACCTGGTATAACGCCTTTAAAGGTCGTCTTGTGGGCTTAATCCTTGAGGGATGTATGCCCATTTTCCGCACTGTATCCTGGTAAAGCAGGTTCAGGCTACTGCCACCGTCCATTAGGACTCTTGTGAGATGAAATCCGTCGATGATTGGGTTGAGAACCAATGCGGCAAAGCCGCCATGACGGATGCTAGTGGGGTGGTCCCTTCGATCAAAAGTGATCAGGCAGGAGGACCATGGGTTGAACTTTGGGGCGACTGGCTCCATCACGTATACGTCCCGTAGCGCACGCTTCCGCTCCCTCTTGGGAATGTGGGTTGCGTATATCATGTTCATCGTTTGCACTTGTGGGGGAAACCCCTTCTGTCCATTGTTGTTCGGCGGCCTGGGCTCCTCCTCGTCATCGCTATGCAGCCCCTTGTCTTTGTTTTCGACTCTTAACTTGCCTGCCTGCTTGAACACCCAACAATCCATGTTGGTGTGATTGGCTGGTCTTTCAGGGGTGCCATGGATCTGGCACAAGCGGTCGAGTATTCGGTCCAAACTAGACGGGCCCTGAGTATTCTTTTTGAATGGCTTTTTCCGCTGACCGGATTTATAGCCTCTGAATCCGGCATTAACTACCGTATCTTCGTTGCTGTCGCTGCTTACGCGGCGCTTTTGCTTATTTCGATGTGTCCTGCCACTTTTGTCCTTGGTATTTGAATTACCAGGGTTCTTTGATAAGTTGTTGCTGCGAGCTAGCCAGCTATCTTCTTCCTCACAAAAGCGGGTCATGAGTGTCATGAGGGCTGCCATAGATTTCGGCTTTTTCTGTCCCAGGTGCCGGGCAAGCCACTCGTCGCGGATGTTATGCTTGAAGGCTGCTAGGGCCTTTGCGTCCGGATAGTCGACTATCTGGTTTTTCTTTGTTAGGAACCGTGTCCAGAATTGCCTGGCCGATTCTTCTGGCTGTTGAATTATGTGGCTTAAGTCGTCGGCGTCCGGTGGTCGCACGTAGGTGCCCTGGAAGTTGTCGAGGAATGCGGCCTCCAGGTCCTCCAAAGAACCGATTGAGTCCGCTGGCAAGCTGTTAAGCCAGTGCCGGGCCGGTCCTTTGAGTTTGAGCGGGAGGTATTTGATGGTGTGTAGATCATCGCCACGTGCCATGTTGATGTGAAGGAGATAATCCTTGATCCATACCGCCGGATCTGTGGTGCCATCGTATGATTCGATGTTCACGAGTTTGAAACCCTCTGGGATTTTATGATCCATTACTTCATCTGTGAAGCATAATGGGTGTGCGGCGCCCCTGTACTGGGCTATGTCACGACGCAACTCGAAAGAGCTATGTCTGTTGTGTTCGGCCCGGCCGGATTTGTTGTATCCGGAGTGAAGATCATCGTCACGTGTCGTCGGGCGCCTGCGCGATCCGTAGATCGATCTTGTTTGTCTTGCCTTATCCTCCAGTACGTCTCGCAGGTCTGGCGCATGTTCCCGTGCCTTAGTTGAGCAGCGTCGGGGCATGGCTTGGGTGGAGGGCCGAGGGGCCTCTCTGTCGCGGCCGCGAGGTGGCCGGTCTGCCATGTCGTGCGCTGGTGATGTAGGCGCTTCCTCCTCTGATCGGGGTAGCGGCCTGCGCTTTGTGTAACTCTTGGAGGGGCGTTCGAGTTCATACTCTTCGGCCGCAAGGACTTCAGTCCATCCATCAGCTAGCAAATCTTGATCAGCTCTAAGCTGTTGCTGCTTTTTCTTAAGGCTGTTTGCCGTGGCTAAAAGCCTGCGTTTGAAACACTCTTGTTCGGCGGGGTCTGATGGTACGACGAATTCGTCGTCATCGAGGCTTGCCTCGTCTTCGGATGGAGGCATATAGTTATCATCCTCAACCTCTCGGTCTGCTGCTCTCTCATGAGGGCTGGCTTCTCCATCTTCCTGCGCCGAATCTTGCTGGGGTGGGTGTTCTTCGGCACTATCCAGGGTAGTATTATCTCCCGTGCCGGAATCACCGTTTTTGCTTTGGCGGGATTTAGAGCGGCGCCGCTGACGCCGGCGTTTTGGCTGTTTCTTGGAGGTGTCATCCCCCGCTGTTCCATCGCCATCTCCATCTTTTGGAGTATCCACCATATATATGTCATATGACGAGGTGGCCTTCCAGCGCCCTACAGGTGCTGTTTCTTGTTAGTCTCCTACCTCGTCGTCCATACTGTCGAAGTCTTCGGAGCCGAAGTCAAGCATGTCGGTTAAATCGTCGATAGTGGCTACAAAGTGGGTGGTGGGTGGGCTTTGAATTTCTTCATCGTCCGTATCCCATCCTTGCTGACCGTAGTCCTGCCAGGGCTCTCCTGATAGAGAGAGAGAGACTTGAGAGAATTCAGGATGTCGCCAAAGGGCGAGTGCTGAAAGATGTCCGCGGCGGTGAACTCCATTATCGGTGCCCAATCGGATTCGATTGGCAGGGGCGCGGGGGTTTCGGAGTCCGGAGAAGAGTCCGGACCCTCAGAGTCACGGGTCACGCGAAGTGCGGGGTTGGCGTTCGGCTCGATTGCCTTTGAGATCGCAGCCCCCGAGGTGACGTCCAACCGCTCATCATCAATTGGCGCAATAGGCTCTGAGTTAGGGGTTGGAACCGGTGCATGTGCGGCCTCCAGGACACCGTTCGGAGGCAGAGCTAGATCATGCCCCTCGAGATAGTGCGGCGCGCTTGGCTGTGGCTCGAACCTGTCGAAGATCAAGTCTCCGCGGATATCAGCCGTGTAGTTTAAGCTTCCAAACCTGACTTGACGGCCAGGGGCGTAGCTTTCGATCTGCTCCAGGTGACCAAGCAAATTGGCCCGCATCGTTGTTGATGATCAAAGGAGCCATCGGGACTAAAAGGTGACGACACAGAGGAACTCTCAATGAAAGCACCAATGTCGGTGTCAAAACCGGCGGATCTCGGGTAGGGGGTCCCGATCTGTGCGTCAAGGCCGGATGGTAACAGGAGACAAGGGACACGATGTTTCTACCCAGGTTCGGGCCCTCTCGATGGAGGTAATACCCTACTCGTGCTTGATTAATATTGATGATATGGGTAGTACAAGAGTAGGTCTACCACGAGATCAAGGAGGCTAAACCCTAGAAGCTAGCCTATGGTATGATTATGTATGAAGATGATTGTCCTACGGACTACAACCCTCCGGTTTATATAGACACCGGATAGGGTTAGGGTTACACAGAGTCGGTTACAATGGTAGGAGATCTTGAATATCCGCATTGCCAAGCTTGCCTTCCACGCCAAGGAAAGTCCCATCCGGACACGGGACGAAGTCTTCAATCTTGTATCTCCATAGTCCAGGAGTCCGGTGAAGGTATAGTCTGGCTACCCGAACACCCCCTAATCCAGAACTCCCTCAACTAGCCTGGCCATGAGCTTGGTGGCCTCCTGTGAAGGCGCCAATGAACTCATGGCACAGATCTGACCAGGAAGAGATGGAGTCCGCCGGCAAGTGCATCAACCAAGACATTACATTGGGCTTGAGCGCCAGCGGGAAGTAGTTGGCAAGCACCTTGTCGTCGCGAGCCCCAGTGGCCTGCATCGCGATGGTGTAAATGCCGAGGAACTCGGACGGATGGGTCTTGCCGGTGTACTTCTCGCCGACATCGGGCTTGAACGTGCGGTGGGACGGCCATTGGAACTGCCTTAGCTCATGGGTAAAATCCGGGCAGCCCACCTCGTAAGGTAGGCCGCCGGGGCCCCCCGGTGCCGGGTGGTC
The DNA here is from genome assembly GCA_032464435.1 of Aegilops umbellulata. NCBI lineage: Eukaryota > Viridiplantae > Streptophyta > Magnoliopsida > Poales > Poaceae > Aegilops > Aegilops umbellulata. Next base: position 217,337,328 of record CP136059.1, read on the forward strand.
CGTAGCGGGTCCCGCCCGCTTGTCCGACTGGCGGCGCGTTTCGTGTCGGCGCTCGATGGTGGTTCGAGCGTCTTCGTGAGCTCGTTCCCGAAGGACCTGGCGCTGGTCGCGAAGGGCCCGTGGATCGGACGACGCTATGGAGATGTTATCACCAGCGTCGTCGCGACGGGCCGACACCTGCAGCGGCTGGTGAGGAGGAGGAGAGTGCACTGTGGCTGCAGCTCCCTCGGTCCTCCCAGCGCAAGCATGTGGTGGTTCGGTGGAGCGCCGACCCGAGGGCCCCACCGGTCGCGGATCGTCTTTGTTCGCGACGGCGACGAGGCTCTGGATGGTGGCCCTCCACTTATCGAGCTTCCCCGTAGCAGGAGGGAAGTCGAGGAGCAGCTGTGCGCGCGCCAAAGCTTCAGCTGGCGTGGGTGGCGGTCATAGCTGAGTGGATCGCAGCGCGCTTCGACTTCTAACTATGTTAGAAGGAGCTCTGTCGCGACCCATCGGCTGCGTGCTATTTTCACCAATGCTTCGGCGAGCGTGTTGAACTCCTTCGTCTTGCTGACGATGCACATGGCTCTTCCCACGGCGGTGCCCAGGGTCACCAACGTGGTGACGCTGTTCGGCGTGCACACCATGGGAAGAACGCGCGGTGGTCACCGGTGTATGCGTCCTGGAGGTCGCCGCGCCGCCCGGAGTCGGCGCAATGACACCTCCGTCCTTAGGTCCAGCGGCATGGGGCCGATTGTCTGGTGCAAGAACGACGCCGCTCGCCAGGCTCCGACTGCCTGGGTGGTGCTGGTGTTCGCGGGCCGCGACCCGAGTCCTGTCCGTGACCGATCCGCTGCTCGTCCGCACCGGCACGGGCCGTTCGGCCCCCAACGAGCCGATCGTCGTGGCCATCTTCTTCTTAAGGGCCATGGTGACGAAGAACCGCTAGGCTAACTACCAGACCAGATTCTCACAAACGCGTCCCCTACCTAGCGCGCCAAAGATGTCGGTGGAGAATGACACCTATGGGATCACAAGGATCCCTACTGCGGTTGCGGGGCGCGGGGTTGAGAGAAGAGCGGGTCTTGCAGAGAGCATGCAGTTCGTTTACCTAGGTTCGGGCTGCGAGGATGCGTAAAACCCTAGTCCTGGTTTGGTGGATATATTCTGAGTTCTTGAGCTAGCTACGGAGTGTAACGAGCTCCAAAAAGCCGAATCCTTATCCTCGTCGCCTCGGGCCTCCTTTTATAGGAAAAAGGGGCTGCCACAGTGGCACACACGAGGTGGAAAGGTCTACAGTGGCACGAGGTTATCCCTTGTATTACAGGACAAGGCAAATTTAATGCGAGGCTTAGGTGTCCCTTCACTTTATCGGGGACGGGGGCGAGGCCCGTCCCGTCCGTCGCCGCTCCTCGAAGCTTCAACACGCGCCCTGGCCAGCGATGCATGCGGTGCCGTGTAGGCAGGCAGGCAGGCAGCTGAGGTGGCGTGGTGGTGGAGCCTCCACGAAGGGCTGCATGTTGCCACGCAGGTGCCTGCCCAGCCGGTTGGGTCGGCAGCTGCATGCGAACGGTGGTGGAGACTTGGCTGTCATGGGCCTGGCTGTGGTCCCGCTGGCGTCCTTGGCGAGGGCCTTGCCGGGGCCCGGCAAGAGTCTTGCCGCGGCGCGCTATCGTCCCCGGCAAGGATCTTGCCGGGGGTCTGGTGGCCTTCCTCGGCAAGGATCTTGTCGAGAGTCGTCATCTTCTAATCCTCATCTGATCTTGAATATGTATTCACAAAGATCTGCATGCCACCACAGAGGTGCCTTTTCGAGCCCTGGCCCCACGCTAATGATGGCGCTAGGGGCCGTGGGCTCAAGGGTGGCTCGCTCCGTTGGTGTGGGGCGAGCTGCCCCGGCAAGGGTTTTGCCGGGGCTGCCGAGGCTGCCCCCGGCAAGGGTCTCCTGTCGGGGGGAACTTGCTTCGTCCCTTTGCTCTTTATGGCCTTGACCTTGGCGTTGCTCTGGCCATCTTGGGCTTCGGTCTTACCTTGGCTTACCTCCCTCGCTCTGCTTGGTGTGGTCGCGGGCGCGGCTCTGACTGCCCATGCACTGGTAAAGGGGTGCAAAAATGTGCCCCTAGTTTTGTACACCGACAAAAAGGAATATCAAACAGAGTCTAAACGGAATGAAAGCTTCGGGAGCGTGATTTTTGGAACAGACGTGATCCAGGAGACTTGGAGTTGAAGTCAAGGAAGCTTCGATTGGCCATGAGGCAGGGAGGCGCGCCTGCCCCCTTGGGCGCGTCCTCACCCTCGTGGGCCCCTCGTGGCTCTCCTGACCGGCTTCTTTCGCCTATATATATATCCATATACCCTAAAACATCGGGGAACAGAATAGATCGGGAGTTCCGCCGCCGCAAGGCTCTGTAGCCATAAAAAACCAGTCGGGACCCTGTTCCGGCACCCTGCCGGAGGGGGGGATCCCTCACTGGTGGCCATCTTCATCATCCCAGCGCTCTCCATGACGAGGAGGGAGTAGTTCACCCTCGGGGCTGAGGGTATGCACCAGTAGCAATGTGTTTGATCTCTCTCTCTCTCTCTTGTGTTTTTGAGGTGATACGATCTTGATGTATCGCGAGCTTTGCTATTATAATTGGATCTTATGATGTTTCTCCCCCTCTACTCTCTTGTAATGGATTGAGTTTTCCCTTTGAAGTTATCTTATCGGATTGAGTCTTTAAGGGTTTGAGAACACTTGATATATGTCTTGCATGTGCTTATCTGTGGTGACAATGGGATATCATGTGATCTACTTGATGTATGTTTTGGTGATCAACTTCGGGTTCCGTGACCTTGTGAACTTATGCATAGGGGTTGGCACACGTTTTTGTCTTGGCTCTCCGGTAGAAACTTTGGGGCACTCTTTGAAGTACTTTGTGTTGGTTTGAATAGAGGAATCTGAGATTGTGTGATGCATATCGTATAATCATACCCACGGATACTCGAGGTGACATTGGAGTATCTAGGTGACATTAGGATTTTGGTTGATTTGTGTCTTAAGGTGTTATTCTAGTACGAATTCTATGATAGATCAAACGGAGAGAATAGCTACATGTTATTTTACTATAGACTCTTGAATAGATCGATCAGAAAGGATAACTTTGAGGTGGTTTTGTACCCTACCATAATCTCTTCGTTTGTTCTCTGCTATTAGTGACTTTGGAGTGACTCTTTGTTGCATGTTGAGGGATAGTTATATGATCCAATTATGTTATTATTGTTGAGAGAACTTGCACTAGTGAAAGTATGAACCCTAGGCCTTGTTTCCTAGCATTGCAATACCGTTTACGCTCACTTTTACCACTTCTTACATTGCTGTTTTTATATTTTCAGATTACAAAAACCTATATCTACCATCCATATTGCACTTGTATCACCATCTCTTCGCCGAACTAGTGCACGCATACAATTTACCATTGTATTGGGTGTGTTGGGGACACAAGAGACTTTTTGTTATTTGGTTGCAGGGTTGTTTGAGAGAGACCATATTCATCCTACGCCTCCCACGGATTGATAAACCTTAGGTCATCCACTTGACGGAAATTTGCTACTGTCCTACAAACCTCTGCACTTGGAGGCCCAACAACATCTACAAGAAGAAGGTTGCGTAGTAGACATCAATGCACCACTAGGCGACGGACCTATTGCAGGAGCAGATGCAGACGTTATGAATGTTTGGCAAGATCGGTATGATGACTACTTGTAGTTTAGTGCACCATGCTTTACGGCTTAGAACCGGGACTTCAACAACGTTTTGAACGCCACAAAGCATATAAGATGTTCCAAGAACTGAAATTGGTATTTCAGACTCATGACTAAGTCGAGAGGTATGAGACCTCTCACAAGTACTTTGCCTACAAGATGGAGGAGAATAGCTCAACCAGTGAGCATGTGCTCAAAATGTCTGAGTACTACAATTGCTTGAATCAAGTGGTAGTTAATCTTCTAGATAAGATAGTGATTTACAAAGTTCTCTAGTTACTATCACCAAGTTACTGGAACTTAATGATGAACTATAATATGCAAGGGATGACGAAAATGATTCTCGAGCTCTTCGCGATGCTAAAATCTGTGAAGGTTGAAATCAAGAAAGAGCATCAAGTGTTGATGGTTAACAAGACCACTAGTTTCAAGAAAAAGGGCAAAGGAAAAGAAAGGGAACTTCAAGAAGAATGACAAGCAAGTTGCCACTCCCGTGAAGAAGCCCAAAGCTAGACCTAAGCCCGAAATTGAGTGCTTCTATTGTAAAGGGAATGGTCAATGGAAACGGATATACCCCAAATAATTGGTGAATAAGAAGGATGGCAAAGTTAACAAAGGTATATTTGATATACATGTTATTGATATGTACTTTACTAGTGTTCATAGTAGCCCCAGGGTATTTGATGCCGGTTCAGTTGCTAAGATTAGTAACTCGAAATAGGAGGTGTAAAATGAATAGAGAATAGTTAAGGGCAAGGTAACGATGTGTGTTGGAAGTGATTCCAAGGTTTATAAGATCACCATTGCCTACTTCTTCTACCTTCGGGATTAGTGCTGAACCTAAATAAATGTTATTTGGTGTTTGCGTTAAGCATGAATGTGATTGGATCATGTTTATTGCAATATGATTATTCATTTAAGTCAGAGAATAATTGTTGTTCTATTTAAATGAATAAACACTTATATTTTCTCTGACTTAAATGAATAATTGTTGATGATCGGCAAGCCATAGAGAATAAATGGATCTTCAAGAAGATGACTGACGTTGATGGTAATGTTGCTGTCTACAAAGCCTGACTTGTTGCGAAAGGTTTTCGACAAGTTCAAGGAGTTGACTACGATGAGACCTTCTCACCCATAGCGATGCTTAAGTCTGTCCGAATCATGTTAGCAATTGCCGCATTTTATGATTATGTAATCTGGCAAATGGACTAAAAAATGCATTCCTTAATGGATTTCTTAAATAAGAGTTGTATATGATGCAACCAGAAGGTTTTGTCGATCCTAAAGGTGCTAACAAAGTGTGCAAGCTTCAGTGATCCATTTATGGACTGGTGCAAGCATCTCGAAGTTGGAATATACGCTTTGATGAGTTGATCAAAGCATATAGTTTTATACAGACTTGTGGTGAAGCCTGTATTTACAAGAAAGTGAGTGGGAGTACTACAGCCTTTCTGATAAGTATATGTAAATGACATATTGTTGATCGGAAATGATGTAGAATTTTCTGGAAAGCATAAAGGAGTGTTTGAAAGGATTTTTTTTCAAAGAAAGACCTCGGTGAAGCTACTTACATATTGGGCATCAAGATCTATAAAGATAGATCAAGACGCTTGATAAGACTGTCGATGATTACATACCTTGATAAGATTTTGAAGGAGTTCAAAATGGACCAGTCAAAGAAGGAGTTCTTGCCTGAGTTGTAAGGTATGAAGTTGAGTAAGACTCAAAACCCAACCATATCAGAAGATAGAGAGAGAATGAAAGTCATTCCCTATGCCTCAGCCATAGGTTCTATAAAGTATGCCATGCTATATACCAGACCTATTGTGTACCTTGCCATGAGTTTGGCAGAGGGGTACAATAGTGATCCAGAAGTAGATCACTGGACAGCGGTCAAAATTATCCTTAGAGGACTAAGGGAATATTTCTCGGTTATGGAGGTGAAAAAGAGTTCGTCGTAAAGTGTTACGTCGATGCAAGCTTTAACACCGATCTGGATGACTCTGAGTCTCAATCTGGATAAATAATGAAAGTGGGAGTAATTAGCTAGAGTAGCTCCATGCAGAGCATTGTAGTCATAGAAATTTGCAAAATACGTACGGATCTGAATGTGGTAGACCCGTTGACTAAAATTCTCTCACAAGCAAAACATGATCACACCTTAGTACTCTTTGGGTGTTAATCACATAGCGATGTGAACTAGATTATTGACTCTAGTAAACCCTTTGGGTGTTGGTCACATGGTGATGTGAACTATTGGTGTTAATCACATGGTGATGTGAACTAGATTGTTGACCCTAGTGCAAATGGGAGACCGAAGGAAATATGCCCTAGAGGCAATAATAAAGTTGTTATTTTATATTTCCTTATTCATGATAAAGGTTTATTATTCATGCTAGAATTGTATTGACCGGAAACCTTAATACATGTGTGAATACATAACCAAACATCGTGTCCCTAGTAAGCCTCTACTAGACTAGCTCGTTAATCAAAGATGGTTAACTTTCCTAACCATAGACATGTGTTGTCATTTGATGAACGGGATCACATCATTAGGAGAATGATGTGATGGATAAGACCCATCCGTTAGCTTAGCATAATGATCATTAAGTTTTATTGCTATTGCTTTCTTCATGACTTATACATATTCCTTTGACTATGAGATTATGCAACTCCCGAATACCGGAGGAATACCTTGTGTTCTATCAAACATCACAACATAACTGTGTGATTATAAAGATGCTCTACAGGTATCTCCGAAGGTGTTTGTTGGGTTGGCATAGATCGAGATTAGGATTTGTCACTCCCAGTATCGGAGAGGTATCTCTGGGCCCTCTAGGTAATAGACATCATAAGCTTGCAAGCAAACGGCTAAGGAGTTAGTCATGAGGTGATGTTGTGACGCCCCCGATTCAATCGTACACTAATCATGCACGCAAATGTGTACGATCAAGATTAGGGACTCACGGGAAGATATCACAACACAACTCTAAAACATAAATAAGTCATACAAGCATCATAATACAAGCCAGGGGCCTCGAGGGCTCGAATACAAGTGCTCGATCATAGACGAGTCAGCGGAAGCAACAATATCTGAGTACAGACATAAGTTAAACAAGTTGCCATAAGATAGCTAGCACAAACTGGGATACAATCGAAAGAGGCGCAAGCCTCCTGCCTGGGATCCTCCTAAACTACTCCTGGTCGTCATCAGCGGGCTGCACATTGTAGTAGGCACCTCCGGTGTAGTAGGAGTCGTCATCAATGGTGGCTTCTGGATCCTGGGCTCCATCGTCTGGTCGCAGCAATCGGGTAGAGAAATGGGGAAAAGGGGAACAAGGCAACCGTGAGTACTCATCCGAAGTACTCGCAATCAAGGAGCTACACTACATATGCATGGATATATGTGTAAGGGGCTATATCAGTGGACTGAACTACAGAATGCCAGAATAAGAGGGGGATAGCTCATCATGTCGAAGACTACGCTTCTGGCAGCCTCCGTCTTGCAGCATGTAGAAGAGAGTAGACTGAAGCCCTCCAAGTAGCATCGCATAGCAAAATCCTACCCGGCGATCCCCTCCTCGATGCCCTGTTAGAGAGCGATCACCAAGTTGTATCTGGCACTTGGAAGGGTGTGTTTTATTAAGTATCCGGTTCTAGTTGTCATAAGGTCAAGGTACAACTCCAAGTCGTCCTGTTACCGAAGATCACGGCTATTCGAATAGATTTACTTCCCTGCAGGGGTGCACCACATAACCCAACATGCTTGATCCCATTTGGCCGGACACACTTTCCTGGGTCATGCCCGACCTCGGAAGATCAACACGTCGCAGCCCTACCTAGGCACAACAGGGAGGTCAGCACGCTGGTCTAAATCCTATGGCGCATGGGTGTGGGCCCATCGCCCATTGCACACCTGCATGTTGTGAGGGCGGCCAGAAACAGACCTAGCCTAGCAGGCATTCCAGTCCAATCTGGCACGCGCCGCTCAGTCGCTGACGTCAGGAAGTGCTTCGGCTGATACCACGACGTCGAGTGCCCATAACTGTCCCCGCGTAGTTGGTTAGTGCGTATAGGCCAGTAGCCAGACTCAGATCAAATACCAAGATCTCGTTAAGCGTGTTAAGTATCCGCGAACGCCAAACAGGGCCGGACCCACCTCTCTCCTAGGTGGTCTCAACCTGCCCTGTCGCTCTGCCACAAAGATCCACTCACGGGTACTCCTACGAACCGACCCGTCTTTAGTCACCACATGTATCATGTATAAAGTATGTAGTATATACCCGTGATCACCTCCCGAGTGATCACGACCCGATAGTATAGCAAGGTAGACGGACAAGAATGTAGGGCCACAGATGGAATACTAGCATCCTATACTAAGCATGTACGATTGCAGGTAAAGGTAACAACAGTAGTAGCAATGACAGGCTATGCAGCAGAGTAGGATTATCGGAAAGCAGTAACATGTTACACTACTCTAATGCAAGCAGTAGAGAGTAGAGTAGGCGATATCTGGTGATCAAGGGGGGGGGGCTTGCCTGGTTGCTTGGGAAAGAGAGAGGGGTCGTCAACTCCGTAGTCGTACTGGGTAGCAGTGGCGTCGGTCTCGGTGTCTAGCGAGAGAAGAGGGGGAAGAAACAATAAATATTTAAGCAACAGATGCATAGCGATGCATGACATGACACGTATCGGTGCTAGGGGTTCCCTAACGCGGTATGACGTGATACCGGTGAAGGGGGGAAACATCCGGGAAAGTATCCCCGGTGTTTCGCGTTTTCGGGCAGAGGAGCCGGAGGGGGAAAGTTGTGAGTTCGGTATGCTAGGGATGTGTGGCAGACGAACGGGCTGCGTATCCGGATTAGTCTCGTCGTTCTGAGTAACTTTCATGTTGAAAATAATTTAATCCGAGTTACAGATTAAAAGATATGATTTTCTAAAGATTTTATTAATTTCTGAAATTTAATTAATTATTTAAATTAATTCGAATTTGGATTTATGACATCAGCATGATGTCATGCTGACGTCAGAAGTCAACAGGGGTTGACTGGTCAACCTGACCAGTGGGTCCCACTGGTGAGTGACACATTTTAATTAAACAATTTAATTACCCTAATTAGTAGTAATTAGGGGGTGGGCCCCACTATCATTAATTGGTTAATTAACTAAAAGTTAATTAGGTTAATCCAATTATGATTAATTAACTTAATTAATCTGTTAATTAATTAATATTAATTGTTTTTAATTATTTATTTATCTATTTTTTATTAAATCATTTTTTATTTTCATTTTGGGGGCGTGGGCCCCGTTTGGCAGTGGCCTAGAGGGGGCCTAACGGGCGCTGGCGTTGCGGGGCTGCGGGCTCCGGGCGGGGCGTATCCAGCGCCCAGGACGAGGGGTCAAGGCCGGCCGGAGCAGCAAGCCGCGGCAAGTGGGGGCGCTGGTGGCGCGGCTAGCCGGAGCCGGCGAGGTAGGGGGAGGGCCGGCCAGCGGAGCGGACGGCGACGGCAGGGGCGCGGCCGCCGACGCGAGTGACGGGCGGAGGCGGGGTACGCGCGGCTGTGCGCGGACAGCAGTGCGAGGTGGCGGTGCGGGAGCCGACGAGCGGCCAGTGGGGACGCGTGAGGCGGACGAGGCCATGCGGGGAAGGCGTAGCCCCGGGCGTAGGCGGAGCGGGGGTGCGCGCGAAGTGGCGCGGCCGGACAGAGCGCCGCGCGCGGCCAGGGCGCGACCCGACCGCGGTGAGCGCGTGAGACAGAGGAGGGGAGGAGGTGTCGGGGCTCACTACGGGATGCAGGGATCGGGGCAGTGGGGCGCGGGGGGGGGGGGGAGACGGAGACGACAGCGACGTGGTGACGAGGTGCAGGCCGTCGAGTCGAATGAGGCAGGCCGGCGAGGACGTCCGGCGAGGTCGTCCTCCAGGGGGGTGGCGATGCGGGCTCGAGAAGGCAGAAGGGCGCCGGTGGTGCGGTCGGAGTGGTGGCACGCGACGACGTCGGGGACGGTGAAGCGACGGCGTGGTGGTGACGATGGGCGTCGGGGGCGATGGGGTCACCGGGATCGGGAGGGGGGGGGGGCGAGCGCCCCAATCCAGGTCGGGTCCTCGGGTGGGGGAAGAGAGCGATGGGGTCGTGCGCCCTCTCTTGTGATGGCGCTGGAGGGAGAGGGTGGGATCGTGGGGGAAGTGGGGTGGGGCTCTAGGGTTTCGGGAGTAGTGGGGGATATGGGCGCGGCTGGTGGGCCGACCTGGTGGCCTGCTGGGCTGGTGGCCGAGTGGGGGGGGGCTTTTTTTGTTTAGCTTTGTTTTATGTTTTTGTATTTTCTTTCTTTTATTTATTTTCTATCCTGTTTTATTTCATTTTAAATCATTTAGTCATTTTATAAAAATGTGTTCTCCTTACAATAATTATCCTTGTAATATTCGGCACCCACCGAATATTTTTGTTTCAACTTTTGAAAACTTTTGTTGTTTGACATATTTAGAATTTAAATTTTGAAACGGCTTCGAATCATTGCGAGGTTAGCAACAGTAACCGAGGTGACATGGCATGATTAGCGTGGGATTACTGTAGCGTGATTATCCGGGCGTCACAATTCTCCTCTACTACAAGAAATCTCGTCCCGAGATTTAAGAGGGGAGTAAGGGGGAAATGTTTGGTAACGAATCTAGCGGGTCTTCTCATCCTGGCTTGCTCTTCTCGAAGAGGTCGGCCCAATACATTGATGTCTTCATTTCTCTGCTTCAGGTCATCATGATGAAGTCGGCGCCCTTTCTTCAGGAACTCCATCGTACTTACGAAAGAATAAAGGGTGGGCATTCTAGGAGAACGGACGTCGGCAAGGTTGACTATCGGGTCGACAACATCGAGGAAGGTGGCGGAAAGTAACTCTCGAATCGAATCTTAAGAAAATATCGAGAGGAAAGTAAGGAGGTAACCTGGGAAGTTTCGAGCGGGCAGGCAATCATTCGATGCCTGTTATAGGGCGTGAAAGGGTCAAAACAACGGGAATAAGTATTGTGTCCGATACCAGACCTGAAGGTGGCTCGTGAATTACATACGAGGCCACGCGCGAGGAACAACCTTGGGAACAGGGGGTTTACATGAGAGTCAGGTTTCGATCCTGGGACCTGTGGGTTGTGGGCCCACCATGTGGGTTAAAAGTAGGAAGTGCAACGACGTCTTGCATGATAATGTAAGCAAGGCATGTCAGAGGATAGCCTGTCAGTTATGTCGGTAACAACATCGGTACCAAGGGCGAGGGATGAAGAGAACCATTTTCCTGCTCGTTGAACGAGGCGGACCAATAGGCAAAGTTCTCGTCCATCGGTGGTTACCGGAATGTCATCAACAATAGTAACAGGGTCATACTGACCGAGTTGTACACCACGGTGTTTACATAAGCAGGGCGATATTACTACTTATGTCATATAGATCACAGAAAGTTAAACAAAACAATGGAAAGGAAAGTATGCTTATCAGATTAAACAAAACAATGGAAGGGAAAATGTGTTTAAACACATATTTCAGGGGTATATCCTTCCCAAGGACAAGCATAGCATGATATCCTTGATAGGATATAAAGTAGAAAACCCTTTCAGGTAAGGGGAGAGAAATTTCATGACATTACTCATACAGTTGTGTTTGGATAATTGAGCAGGAAACATTTAGCATTGGGCTTCAAATTTTCTTGTTGAAAATCAAAGTACCATAGACATGCTTCGAGATAGCATTGACATGGTCTTCAAGCAAAGGTCGGACTTTGGATACACAAAGGATTCAGTAGGAACAACTTATAGAATAAGTCTTACCATTTCCTCATGGAAGAATAGATAACCTTGCTAAAAGTAAACTATAACAATACGTCCTCCGGCCAGGTGTGCTAGGCATGACATCACCTTACCGGGTCACATAAAGACCATTGTTATAACTCTTGGGAATATGTTCCAATCATCATATCTGACCGAGATTTAGATCTGATTGGTGTCAGGATAACTCAGACTCAGAATGCTTGAGAAGAAAGGTGCAACACAAATTGTCGCGATGACATTGTAAGATTCTCGGGAAATGAACTATGGGAGTGAGTATCGACACAAGAGTTCATCATTTAAACCAAAGAGAGGATGACGGGGTAGCTGATGGAGTCAGCGACAATCCTAGAGATTTCCAAAAGGGTGGATTTCCACAGTTATGTGAACAAGGAGATAACATTCGTCAATCAAATGATATAATGACGTATGCTCGAGGAAAACATACACAATTAAACATTGGTTGAAAAGGTGCACCCGAAATGTGGGCTTAGGTAGTACGATCAATGTTCGAAAGATGGTTCACTAGGCAATAGACTTAGAATGAAACTATCGACCATCTACTTCAAAGCAATAGGGTTGCTAGAAGTTTTGAAGATGCACACCATAGTTCCATTGTTGGTTTTCCGGTTAGTAACAACACGGGGACCAAGGAATGAACGGATATGGCAAGAAGTATCACTTGTACCAAGAATGCATAAGAGGTGGTGAAATTCTCATGACATTATTGACACAAACGATGGTAATACTGCAAGGTAAAGAAGAACAATTGCTGGATAGCATGGATCTCAAGGTATAACATGAAACACTAACAAGTTTGTGTTGAACGGAAGGCAATAAAGTGGTCGATGATAACACAAATCATCAAGGGCAAGGATGGTATTTCTCATCATGAATTCAATTGACACCCTGGAAGAGCTCAGAATGCTTATGATGATCATGACACATTTGTCAAGAGATTTCATGAAGATGTAATCGATCGGCGATGACATCAAGTCAAAAGGAATGACGAAGCAAAATGTTATTGGAACCATGGGTACGACACAAACTCAAAATCAAGTTTGTTGTTCAAGGAGAAATGCTATGGCGAAGAAGATCGACGTAAGATCAGCTCATCGTCGAAAGTTGTGCTCTGGGAATAAGGACCAGGTAGCACACAGTTGAAAAGTTGCACGATATTGATATAGTTAATCAGGCTAGGAATGACTTGAAGGATTTTTAAACTCCTAAGCAACAAAAATTACTTAGAGTTATTGAATCGGAGTGCGGAATCGATTCACATATCGGTGTTCTAGAGTGAATTAACTCAGAACCCTGGGGAAATCTGAAATCAGTGAGAAGCAATACTAGATGAAGACTCATTGGAAACAACACAGTTCTTTGATATTATCGAGATACTGGAGGGTGTTACTCGAAGGAAGATCGACATAGGGGTTACGCAGATGTATTGATCTGCAGAAGACAAGTGTTTTCACTTGTCTGAGAAATGGTATTTAAAGGAGAACATGGTCGGAACCACGACTGCAATGGGTCAATTCACCGATATCAGATGTTATTATATCAAGGAAATAGTTATTATTACAAGAAGCTTCCATGATAGGATCTACATCGTGTCCATGTGCATGAACACAAAGTTCAGGGTCGATTCCCACTTCTCCAATGCATAACCTTTCATTCACTTCTCACTTTCGAAGAAGTAGTACTGTTGAAATTTTATCTGGCAAAATACCAGAAGAGTAAGACTCGTGAAAACTTTTGAGTTCACACATATTAAGGAAGGCATAGGTTCAACCCATCAGGGTGTCGTGGAAATATATACCACAAGCTTCAATAGTAAATACCACCAGCTCAAAAGCTGAGCATGGTTGAGAAAGCAGAGGATACAATTTACCAAAGGCATTATGTATGTGAGGGAAGGCTCACAAGGTTATTGAATATGAAGGACACTGTTGGATAAAATCCAACAAAGGATCTGCCGGTCCATAATGAAGCTGATGTGAGTATCGGCTCACAACCAGAGGAAGAATCAATGCAAAGAAATTGGATTATAGAAACAACTGAGTAACTTAGAGCTCAATTGCAAAGGAATTATTATTTACAAAGCGAAGGATCCGAAGCAGATGCTCTGATCAAGGATGGATAAGTTCAATATACTTAGGGGCACAATCGACGACAATTTGATTGGCGAGAACTAGCTCACGTTTGAAGTGACGTCTGAGCCGGGAGGATGAATTCTAGGATATGACTAAGGATTGGGAGAATTCACATCATATCGGATCAACAGACTTAAAATGATAATGACAAAGGATGCCAATAAGATTACCAGACTTATAGGATTTAATCCCAATGCAAGCAACCAAGAATTTCAAGAGCAATAGGTTGTTGAGGATCTTCGGAAGATCGAATGGTATTTCAAAAGCTTTTGTGAAATACCAGAATCAACTGGGGATGAGTGGATACTCGATGAGTGTGAGAAATTATCCGTAGGGGTATTCAGGTGGCAAAGAACTGCAAGGCAGTAGCCACAAAGTATTCTCGGAACAATAGAAAGAATTTTCGGTGTATCTTGTAATAACAAGAGTAGCCGGGAATAAAGGTAAGAACGACAAGTGTATGTATTTATCCATAGGGATATATCGATGATAGAGAATTGCAAAAGCGACGGGCACAAGGTCTCGAGAGAACATCGGTGAGTAACTTCGAAATCTTCTGGTGCAGCAGGCGATCATGTGTAATAAGTGGCTCTCCGGGAGAAATTTGTTATGAGAACCTAATGTTAGAGTTTTAGCAAATTCATTTAACCGGAAGAGAAGAGAGATTAGAGTCCTAGAGTATAGGTCGAGGAATAAAAGATCCTAATACCACCCAATGGCGACGTGGGCCCATAGGCCACACAGCCATGTTAGTAAAGGTTTTGCAATGACTAGACTCAACTTCGGCCAGGGAGTTGGAAAGGGGATTCCTACAGGCAGTCGGCTCTGATACCAACTTGTGACGCCCCCGATTCAATCATACACTAATCATGCACGCAAATGTGTACGATCAAGATCAGGGACTCACGGGAAGATATCACAACACAACTCTAAAACATAAATAAGTCATACAAGCATCATAATACAAGCCAGGGGCCTCGAGGGCTCGAATACAAGTGCTCGATCATAGACGAGTCAGCAGAAGCAATAATATCTGAGTACAGACATAAGTTAAACAAGTTGCCATAAGATGGCTAGTACAAACTGGGATACAATCGAAAGAGGCGCAGGCCTCCTGCCTGGGATCCTCCTAAACTACTCCTGGTCGTCATCAGCGGGCTGCACGTAGTAGTAGGCACCTCCGGTGTAGTAGGAGTCATCGTCAACGGTGGCGTCTGGATCCTGGGCTCCATCGTCTGGTCGCAGCATTCGGGTAGAGAAATGGGGAAAAGGGAAAACAAGGCAATCGTGAGTACTCATCCAAAGTACTCGCAAGCAAGGAGCTACACAACATATGCATGGATATATGTGTAAGGGGCCATATCAGTGGACTGAACTGCAGAATGCCAGAATAAGAGGGGGATAGCTAATCATGTCGAAGACTACGCTTCTGGCAGCCTCCATCTTGCAGCATGTAGAAGAGAGTAGACTGAAGCCCTCCAAGTAGCATCGCATAGCATAATCCTACCCGACGATCCCCTCCTCGATGCCCTGTTAGAGAGCGATCACCGGGTTGTATCTAGCACTTGGAAGGGTGTGTTTTATTAAGTATCTGGTTCTAGTTGTCATAAGGTCAAGGTACAACTCCAAGTCGTCCTATTACTGAAGATCACGGCTATTCGAATATATTAACTTCCCTGCAGGGGTGCACCACATAACCCAACACAGTTGATCTGATTTGGTCGGACACACTTTCCTGGGTCATGCCCGGCCTCGGAAGATCAACATGTCGCAGCCCTACCTAGGCACAACAGAGAGGTCAGCACGCCGGTCTAAATCCTATGGCGCAGGGGTATGGGCCCATCGCCCATTGCACACCTGCATGTTGCGAGGGCGGCCAGAAGCAGACCTAGCCTAGCAGGCGTTCCAGTCCAATCCAGCGTGCGCCGCTCAGTTGCTGACGTCACGAAGTGCTTCGGCTGATACCATGACGTCGAGTGCCCATAACTGTCCCCGCGTAGTTGGTTAGTGCGTATAGGCCAGTAGCCAGACTCAGATCAAATACCAAGATCTCGTTAAGCGTGCTAAGTATCCGCGAACGCCGAACAGGGCCATGCCCACCTCTCTCCTAGGTGGTCTCAACCTGCCCTGTCGCTCCGCCACAAAGATCCACTCGCGGGTACTCCTACGAGCCGACCCGTCTTTAGTCACCACATGTATCATGTATAAAGTATATAGTATATACCCGTGATCACCTCCCGAGTGATCACGGCCCGATAGTATAGCAAGGCAGATGGACAAGAATGTAGGGCTACAGATGGAATACTAGCATCCTATACTAAGCATGTAGGATTGCAGGTAAAGGTAACAACAGTAGTAGCAATGACAGGCTATGCAGCAGAGTAGGATTATCGGAAAGCAGTAACATGTTACACTACTCTAATGCAAGTAGTAGAGAGTATAGTAGGCGATATCTGGTGATCAAGGGGGGGGGGCTTGCCTGGTTGCTCGGGCAAGAGAGAGGGGTCGTCAACTCCGTAGTCGTACTGGGTAGCAGCGGCGTCAGTCTCGGTATCTAGCGAGAGAAGAGGGGGAAGAAATAATAAATATTTAAGCAACAGATGCATAGCGATGCATGGCATGACACGTATCGGTGCTAGGGGTGCCCTAACGCGGTATGAGGTGATACCGGTGAAGGGGGGAAACATCCGGGAAAGTATCCGCAGTGTTTCGCGTTTTCGGGCAGAGGAGCCGGAGGGGGAAAGTTGTGAGTTCGGTATGCTAGGGATGTGTGGCGGACGAACGGACTGCGAATCCGGATTCGCCTCGTCGTTCTGAGCAACTTTCATGTTGAAAATAATTTAATCCGAGTTACGGATTAAAAGATATTATTTTCTAAAGATTTTATTAATTTCTAGAATTTAATTAATTATTTAAATTAATTCGAATTTGGATTTATGACATCAACATGATGTCATGCTGACGTCAGCAGGCAACAGGGGTTGACTGGTCAACCTGACCAGTGGGTCCCACTGGTGAGTGACACATTTTAATTAAACAATTTAATTACCCTAATTAGTATTAATTAGGGACTGGGCCCCAGTGTCATTGATTGATTAATTAACTAATAGTTAATTAGGTTAATCTAATTATGACTAATTAACTTAATTAATCTGTTAATTAATTAATATTTAATTGTTTTTAATTATTTTTTATCTATTTTTTTATTATTAAATCATTTTTTATTTTCATTCTGGGGGGCGTGGGCCCCGTTTGGCAGTGGCCCAGAGGGGGCTTAACAGGCGCTGGCGTTGCGGGGCTGCGGGCTCCGGGCGGGGTGTATCCAGCGCCCAACACGAGGGGGCAAGGCCGGCCGGCCAGAGCAGCAAGCCGCGGCAAGGGGCGGGGCTGGCGGCGCGGCTAGCCGGAGCCGACGAGGTAGGGGGAGGGCCGGCCCGCGGAGCGGAAGACAGCGGCAGGGGCGCGGCCTCTGGCGCGAGTGGCGGGCGGAGGCGGGGTACGCGCGGCTGTGCGCGGACAGTAGTGTGAGGTGGCGGTGCGGGAGCCGACGAGCGGCCAGTGGGGACGCGTGAGGCGGACGAGGCCATGCGGGGAAGGCGCGGCCCCGGGCATAGGCAGAGCGGGGGTGCACGCGAAGTGGCGCGGCCAGACGGAGCGCCGCACGCGGCCAGGGCGCAACCCGGCCGCTGTGAGCGCGTGAGACAGAGGAGGGGAGGAGGAGTCGGGGCTCACTGCGGGATGCAGGGATCGGGGCAGTGGGGCGCGGTTGGGGGGGGGGAGACGGAGACGACAGCGACGTGGTGACGAGGTGCAGGCCGGCGAGGAGGAGGAGGCAGGCCGGCGAGGACGTCCGGCGAGGTCGTCCTCCAGGAGGGTGGCGATGTGGGTTCGAGGAGGTAGAAGGGCGCTGGTGGTGCGGTCGGAGCGGTGGCACGCGACGACGTCGGGGATGGTGAAGCGACGGCATGGTGGTGGCGATGGGCGTCAGGGGCGATGGGGTCACCGGGATCAGGGGGGGCGAGCGCCCCGATCCAGATCGGGTCCTCGGGTGGGGGAAGAGTGCGAGGGGAGAGTGGGGAGAGCGATGGGGTCGTGCGCCCTCTCCTGTGACGGCGCTGGAGGGAGAGGGTGGGATCGTGGGGGAAGTGGGGTGGGGCTCTAGGGTTTCGGGAAAAGTGGGGGATATGGGCGCGACTGGTGGGCCGGCCTGGTGGCCTGCTGGGCCGGTGGCCCAGTGTGGGGGGGGGGGCTTTTTTTTTGTCTAGCTTTGTTTTCCGTTTTTGTATTTTCTTTCTGTTATTTATTTTCTATCCTATTTTATTTCATTTAAATCATTTAGGCATTTTATAAAAATGTGTTCTCTTTACAATAATTATCCTTGTAATATTCAGGACCCACCGAACATTTTTGTTTCAACTTTTGAAAACTTTTGTTGTTTGACATATTTAGAATTTAAATTTTGAAATGGCTTCGAATCATTGCGAGGCATGATTAGCGTGGGATTACTGTAGCGTGATTATCCGGGCGTCACAGATGTATTATGAAACGGCTAAAGAGACTTGCCGGTAACGAGATTGAACTAGGTATGAAGATACCGACGATCGAATCTCGGCCAAGTAACATACCGATAGACAAAGGGAATAACGTATGTTGTCATAACGGTTCTGTAAGGGCATATTTCTCCCTATGTGGTTTTGGTGATTGATGACAATGCATTTGTGGACTAACCGTGTGCGTTTAGCATTTCAGATATCTCATGTCTAGGCACAAGACAATTCGGCCCCTAGGAGCCTATCAAAGACGGTGCTTCTCTATGTTTCTTTCGGTGGATTTGAGTCGTAGGAAATCCTTACTATTAAGTGGGGGACCGCTTCGGAAAGGTGAGGGTGGAATCAACACGTACACATATGTTCCTTTGCACCACCTTTCCTTCGCTTCATTGGAGCACTGGTCGTTTTCCCATGTCTTTGCGAAGATTAAAGCCTCCAAGTGCTACTGTTACGTGGCGTGCGGTAGTACTTCTCAAGGAAGCAGTAGTACCGCTGCGGCCTACGGTAGTACCGCCCAGCAGATCGGTAGTACCGTGGTGTGCGGTAGTACCGCTCCTAGCGAGCGGTAGTACCATGGCCTCTAGCCCAGAATGCTGGCATGTGTAGAAGTAGGGGCGGAAGTAATTTTTTTACTTCCTCACGCAATGCGGTAGTACCGCTCCCTGTGAGCTGTAGCACCATGCCAGTTTTTTGCACAGACCGAAACTCACCCGAAGTAGGCACGGATGTAATTTTATTAGTCCGTGCCTTCCCAGCCAAGAGTGAACCCTGCCTTGCAGTAGTACCGCATGGGCGTGCGGTAGTACCGCTCCGGCGGTTCTACCGCTCGCTGCTATACGCAACAGGGCCTCGTCTGGCCCCTGCCGTGCGAGCGGTAGTACCGCACTGCCTAGCAGTAGTACCGCTTGCCCGTGCGGTAGTACCACATGTCGCGGGCTGAATAAGTGGGTAACGATTGTGAAAGGACATGGGGTGCCCCCATGTGTGGTTTTGGTAATTTATGACATTCTCTATGGACTAATGGTTGCATTGAGTTATATTTGAAGGATTTGTCCATAGGCATTTCTTGAAGTCCATGTGTTGGTTTCAAGGAGTTTATGAGTTGACAAAGGTGCTATTATTAAGAAATTATCCAAAGATTGGTCATGTGAGTGTTGAGCTTATTGCAAGCATGTCTTGAATAAGAAGATTGTGTGATCATTCATTTATCTTCAAGACATCATCCAAATGAAGTAGAGCTAGAAAGATTCAAGGTTGATCAAGACTAAGTCAAGAATGAATCAAGTTGATCAACACACAAAGCGTATAAGATGTACCAAGAGGGATCAAGTGATCCCATGGTATGGTAAGCATTGTCCATTACGCTTTGTGTACTAACCCATGGTCTATGTGAGAGTTCTATGTAGGGTTAGGTATGTGTCCATGGGCTTGCGTCAAGAGGAAGACATCATACAACCCATGGAGAGGATGACATACAGTGGTGATCGTCATCAAGATTGCTGTGTGCAAGTTCAAGTGGAGCATCATGAAGAGATCAAGTTCTTGAAGCTTGCCATCCATAGTGGTGACAATGGACTTGTGAAGATGTGCGGAAGAGTGGCTCACCCATAGTAGAGTATAGGGGAGCAATCGACTAGCCTTCATCGAGCCAACACAATCAAGAAAGGTGGTCCAACTTGAGGGAGTCAAGATCGTCATCATCTGGCTCAAGTGGACCATGTGCAAGGCAAAGGTTTGCCCTTGGTAGGTTTTCTATTTTATCGGTCTCATGGTGGTAGTTGGGAGACCGGGTTATAGGATCGATTGTCGTTCTATCAAGGGGGGCTCTCGATGCGTAGCTTGATCGTATCATTCGTAGAGAGATCAAACCATTGCATCCTTGCATCATATTCCTCGGTTCTTGTTTGGTTTTCTCCTTGTGAGATTTTGAGCTTTTGGTCATCTTCTTGACAAGCTTGAGTTCATCGAAAACGGAGTTCACATGCTTCTTCTATTGCATTTTCGGTGTTGGAGGTTTTATCGGTCTTATTTGAGGAAGGGTTCTCACCATTTTCTTATGGGCCTTTTATAATTTCCTTCTTATTGTTATTTCTATCAAGATTGTGTTATCCCTTGTCTCTAGCTTTCCAACAAACTTGGTTTCGTTGAATTTGGAGTCCGTTTGCAGAAGTTGTGTCAGTTTGGTGTCCTTAAAAAAGCTGCAGCAGGTACTACCGCTCATGGGAGCGGTACTACCGCTTGGAGGGGATGTAATTTTTAGTACCGCTCCCTATGAGTTGTAGTACCGTGCCAGATTTTTTGCACTGATCAAAACTCAATGGAAGTAGCCACGGATGTATTTTTTAGTACCACTCGCAAGCAGTAGTACCGCTACCCTTAGCGGTAGTACCGTTACCCCTAGCGGTAGTACCGTGAGGACGAGCGTTAGTACCGCTTCGGCGGTTCTACCGGCCTTTTGCCTCCTCGCTGTTGTTTTTCAAAGGGCTTCCACCGCCCTAGCGGTAGTACCTCTCCCATGAGCGGTAGTACCGCTCTGTGCGGGCTGTGAGATATATTGCCATGCAACTTACCACCGTTCCGTTTGTTATGACACGTTTCATCATTGTCATATTGCTTTGCATGATCATGTAGTTGCATCATATCTGTGGCAAGGCCACCTTTATAATTCTTTCATACATGTCACTCTTGATTCATTACATATCCCGGTACACTGCCGGAGGCATTCACATAGAGTCATATTTTGTTCTAAGTATTGAGTTGTAATCTTTGAGTTGTAAGTAAATAAAAGTGTGATGATCATCATTATTAGAGCATTGTCCCAAGTGAGGAAAGGATTATGGAGAATATGATTCCCCCACAAGTCGGGATGAGACTCCGGACGAAAAAAAGAGAAAATAAAAAAGAGGCCATACAAAAGAAAAAACCCAAATAAAAAAAGATGAGAGAAAAAGAAAGAAGGGGCAATGTTACTATCCTTTTACCACACTTGTGCTTCAAAGTAGCACCATGACCTTCATGATAGAGAGTCTCCTATGCTGTCACTTTCATATACTAGTGGGAATTTTACATTATAGAACTTGGCTTCTATATTCCAGTGATGGGCTTTCTCCAAACGCCCTAGGTCTTCGTGAGCAAGCGAGTTGGATGCACACCCACTTAGTTTCTTTTGTTGAGCTTTCATACACTTATACTTCTAGTGCATCCGTTGCATGGCAATCCCTACCCACTCACATTGATATCTATTGATGGGCATCTCCATAGCCCATTGATACGCCTAGTTGGTGTGAGAATATCTTCTCCTTTTTGTCTTCTCCACAACCACCATTCTATTTCACATATAGTGCTATGTCCATGGCTCACGCTCATGTATTGCGTGAAGATTGAAGAAGTTTGAGAACATCAAAAGTATGAAACAATTGCTTGGCTTGTCATCAGGGTTGTGCATGATCTAAATATTTTGTGTGAGGAAGATAGAGCATAGCCAGACTATATGATTTTGTAGGGATAACTTTCTTTGGCCATGTTATTTTGAGAAGACATGATTGCTTTGTTAGTATGCTTGAACTATTATTATTTTTATGTCAATATTAAACTTTTATCTTGAATCTTTTGGATCTGAACATCCATGTCACAATAAAGAAAATTACATTGAGAATTATGCTAGCTAGCATTCCACATAAAAAATTCTGTTTTTATCATTTACCTACTCGAGGACGAGCAGGAATTAAGCTTGGGGATGCTTGATACGTCTCCAACGTATCTATAATTTTTGATTGTTCCATGCTATTATATTATCTGTTTTGGATGTTTAATGGGCTTTATTATGCACTTTTATATTATTTTTGGGACTAACCTACTAACCAAAGGCCTAGTGCAAATTGATGTTTTTTTGCCTATTTCAGTGTTTCACAGAAAAGGAATATCTAACGGAATCCAAACGGAATGAAACCTTCGGGAGAGTTATTTTTGGAATAAACGCAATCCACGAGACTTGGAGTGGACATCAAGGAAGCAACGAGGCGGCCACGAGGTAGGGAGGCGCGCCCAGGGAGTAGGCGCGTCCCCACCCTCGTGGGCCCCTCGTGGCTCCACCAACCTACTTCTTTCGCCTATATATACTCATATACCCCGAAAACATCCGAGGGCACCATGAAACCCTATTTCCACTGCCGCAACCTTCTGTACCCGTGAGATCCCATCTTGGGGCTTTTTTTGGCGCTCCGCCGGAGGGGGAATCGATCATGGAGGGCTTCTACATCAACACCATAGCCTCTCCGATGTTGTGTGAGTAGTTTACGATAGACCTTCGGGGCCATAGTTATTAGCTAGATTGCTTCTTTTCTCTCTTTGGATCTCAATACAAAGTTCTTCTTCATTCTCTTGGAGATCTATTCGATGTAATTCTTTTTGCGGTGTGTTTGTCGAGATCCGATGAATTGTGGGTTTATGATCAAGATTATTTATGAACAATATTTGGTTCTTCTCTTAATTCTTATATGTATGATTTGATATCTTTGCAAGTATCTTCAAATTATCAGTTTGGTTTGGCCTACTA
Organism: Aegilops umbellulata; assembly: GCA_032464435.1. NCBI lineage: Eukaryota > Viridiplantae > Streptophyta > Magnoliopsida > Poales > Poaceae > Aegilops > Aegilops umbellulata. The sequence goes on from CP136059.1 coordinate 217,360,116, forward strand.
GATTGATCTTTCTTGCAATGGGAGAAGTGCTTAGCTTTGGGCTCAATCTTGCGGTGTCCTTTCCCCGTGACAGCAGGGGCAGCAAGGGACATATTGTACTGTTGCCATCAAGGATAAAAAGATGGGGTTTATATCATATTGCTTGAGTTTATCCCTCTACATCATGTCATCTTGCCTAATGTGTTACTCTATTCTTATGAACTTAATACTCTAGATGCATGCTGGATAGCGGTCGATGTGTGGAGTAATAGTAGTAGATGCAGAATCATTTTGGTCTACTTGTCGCTGACGTGATGCCTATATACATGACCATGCCTAGATATTCTCATAACTATGCACTTTTCTATCAATTGCTCGACAGTAATTTGTTCACCCACCTTAGAATTTGCTATATTGAGAAGCCACTAGTGAAACCTATGGCCCCCGGGTCTATCTTCCATCATATTAATCTCCCTTTAATGAGCTATTTCTGTTGCCGTTTATTTTGCAATATTTACTTTCCAATCTATATCATAAAAATACCAAAAATATTTATCTTAGTATCTCTATCAGATCTCACTTTTGCAAGTGGCCGTGAAGGGATTGACAACCCCTTTATCGCGTTGGTTGCAAGGTTCTTATTTTTTTGTGCAGGTACGAGGGACTTGCGTGTAGTATCCTACTGGATTGATACCTTGGTTCTAAAAAACCGAGGGAAATACTTACGCTACTTTGCTGCATCACCCTTTCCTCTTCAAGGGAAAACCAAAGCATGCTCAAGAGGTAGCAGTCCGCTCTCTTCATTCTCCAAGAAGCAATTCCACCCGAAGATATTGCACACCTCTGGCCCTCACCGTGGCCAAGGAAGCATGGCAACATGTTGTTTATCTTTTGAAGGGAAGCGCAAGCATTCAACGCTCAAACTTTGAAGTGGTGCAAGATGAAGCCGATGAGTTTGCGATGAATGAAGATGAAGAACCTCGTGAGCTCTACCAGAGATGAACCACTCTCGCGGTCTCACTCCGAGATCATGGGAGCAAGGATATGGATGACAATTGGATCGAGCGCAAGTTTCTCAAGGCCATGATGCCCTACCATAAGGCCATGTCATCCGTCATCCGTCAAATGCTAGACTTTCATACCTTGTCCTCAAGTGAAGTGTTGGATGAGTTTGTTGCTATGAGAATCTTGGACAAGACCGCCGACAATGCGGTGTTGCGCTCTCAACGGGTAAAGAAACCCAACCTTGCTTTGAAGGCCAAGGCTAGTGTGGAAGAAGAGGAAGAAGAGGAAGAAGAGGAAGAAGAGGAGAGTAACTCCGAAGATACAAAGTATGCTTATCATGAGCACATGGCTCTCACTTCAAGGTAATTTTGGAGCAAGAAGAACTCAAGGCCCAACTTCAACAAGAACAACTCAAGTGGCGCCAAGGGCAAGCAACATGTGTGGACATGCTATAATTGTGGCAATGTGAGCCACTTCGTTGAGGAGTGCCCATATGAGAAGAGGGAAGAAAATGGTGGCAAGCTCATCCGAAAAGACAAGGCCAAGTCCTTCCCCAACAAGAACAACTGCACCAAGAAGACTCCTTCCAAGGGGTTGGTGGCACAAGAAGAGTACAATGAGGATGATGATGATGATGAAGATGGTGAGACGGTTGCCATGGCCTCTGTTTCCATTCCGACAACTCCACAGGTGTCCCTCTTCGATTCACCCAACGAGAACATCACCACCAAGTGCCTCGTGGCTAAAGCCACCAACAAGGTAACCCCCAACATCAAAACTACCATCGTTACTAATCCTTCCTTGATGGATAGCATAGATGAAAGTGAGGGGACGGGGGAAGAGGAAAATGAATTTGAGTCTTTTATGTGTAAGCTCAAGGGTAAATCTAAGAAGCACTTTGTTTCTCTCTTGGAACAACTTGGTGAAGCCAATGACATGATCGAGGCTCACGAAGAAACCATCTCTAAGATGGAAGGGCATAGTCGTGACTATGCCTATGAGATATTGGATCTCTCCAATGCGCTTGAGGAAGAGCATGGTCATCGTTTGGCTCTTGAGGAGTCACACAACGATGATCATTCTAAATTAAAGGAAGATCTTAATCATGCTCTTGTTGTATCTCGTGTGCTTAATTCTGAGAAGGCCAAACTTGGGGTTGATCTTGCTAGACTTAAGGAGGAGTTTGATATACTTGACAAGGCTCACAAGGCCTTGAAGGGTGCTCATGCTAGCCTCAAAGAGTCTCATGATCAACTCCAAGTGAAGCTAGCCAAGGAGAAAGCCACATTTCCTCATATGGTTTTAATTGATAATGCAAATGCTACTAACCCGTGTTGTGAGCATGTGCATCTTGTGGAGGAGAATGCAAAGTTGAAGGAGCAACTTGAGAAATGCCTTGTGTCTTGCATACAAGGTGAGAAGAACCTCAACGACCTTTTGAGCAATCAAAAGGAAGTTGTGGGCAAGGAGGGAATTGGGTTTGCACCCAAGTACAAGAACAAGAAGAAGAATGACAAGGCCAAACGACCTCCTCCTCTCAAGCAAACTTTTGTGAAGGAGGGTGATACATCTCCAACGTATCTATAATTTTTGATTGTTCCATGTTGTTATATTATCAATCTTGGATGTTTTATAACCATTTTATAGTCATTTTATATCATTTTTTGGTACTAACCTATTGACATAGTGCCAGTTGCTATTTTCTGCATGTTTTTTACATCGCAGGAAATCAATACCAAACGGAGTCCAAATGCAACGAAACTTTACAGAGATTTTTTATGGACCATAAGACACATAATGGGCCATGGCTGTGCCTGACGGTGCTCCGAGGAGAGCACAACCCACCAGGGCCCGCCAGGAGGCCCAGCCACGCCCTGGTGGGTTGTGCCCACCTCGGGTGCCCCCGGACCGCCTCTTTGCTCTATAAATACCCCAATATTCCAGAAACCCTAGGGGAGTCGACGAAAATCAATTCTAGCCGCCGTAGAGTCCAGAACCACCAGATCCAATCTAGACACCATCTCGGATGGGGTTCACCACCTCCATTGGTGCCTCTCCGATGATGCGTGAGTAGTTCTTTGTAGACCTTCTGGTCCGTAGTTAGTAGCTAGATGGCTTCCTCTCTCTCTCGCTGAATTCTCAATACAATGGTCTCTTGGAGATCCATATGATGAAACTCTTTTGCGGTTTGTTTGTTGGGATCGATGAACTTTGAGTTTATGATCAGATCTATCTTTTTATATCCATGAAAGTATTTGAGTTTCTTTGATCTCTTTTATGCGTGATTGCTTATAGCGTCGTATTTCTTCTCTAATATTTGGGTTTTGTTTGGCCAACTTGATCTATTTATCTTGCAATGGGAAGAGGTGCTTTGTAGTGGGTTCGATCTTACGGTGCTTGATCCCAGTGACAGAAAGGGAACCGACACGTATCTATCGTTGCTACTAAGGATAAAACGATGGGGTCTATCTCTACATAGATAGATCTTGTCTACATAATGTCATCATTGTTATTGCATTACTCCGTTTCTCCATGAACTTAATACACTAGATGCATGCTGGATAGCGGTCGATGTGTGGAGTAATAGTAGTGGATGCAGGCAGGAGTCGGTCTACTAATCTTGGACGTGATGCCTATGTAATGACCATTGCCTCGATATCGTCATGAGTATTTGAAGTTCTATCAATTGCCCAACAGTAATTTGTTCACCTACCGTTTGCTATTTTTCTCGAGAGAAGCCACTAGTGAACCTACGGCCCCCGGGTCTCTTCTCATATTATTTGCGTTGCGATCTATTTTCCCTTGCTTTTATTTTCAGATCTATTAAACTACCCGAAAGGGACTGACAACCCCTTTTACACATCGGGTTGCGATAAGTTGTTATTTGTGTGCAGGTGCTGTTTACGTTATGTTGCTTGGTTCTCCTACTGGTTCGATAACCTTGGTTTCACATCTGAGGGAAATACCTACCGCCACTATTGTAACATCCCAAATTTTCAATTTGAAATGTTTTACATAGGTCATACATGCATATCATATTTTATTGCATTTCGTTTCGCGATCCTCGGAATTCTAAGCAACTCAAGGACCCTCAGAGAGAGTTGGGGATTTCACCGTTTTCATATTTGAATTTTATCAAATATATGAGAGGGGATAATATGACTTCCCCAAAATAATGAAATATTGGAGGAAAAATATTTTTTAAAAAATAAACATTTTTATTTGGATTTTATTGCTAGTTTATTTGAATTAGGAAAAAAATATGCATTTTTCAAAATTTCATTAGAGTCCTAAATAAATGTTCACCTTGTCCATAGATTTTTAGAGTACGGGGAAAATTTATTTCGGGATTTCTGGAGTCCGTTTAGTATTTCTTTTCTTCATTTTTCTGCGCATCGGAATATTCTTTTTTTAAAGGGTTACCGCCTTACCGGGTCGTGTCCGCCTGGGACACTGACCTGGCCGACCCTTTAAAGGCCGAAGGCTCGAGCCGCCCCAGCCACCCGCCATGCCCGCCCGAACCCTAGCGCCACCGCTGCGCCGCGCCGCCGCCGCTGTGCCACACCCCCCCGCCGCCGCCTCGCCGGACGTCGCCGCCTCACCGCCGGAGTACGCCGCCGCCGCCGTCCGGTTCCACGAGGTAGCCGCCGGTTTTATTTTCGAAACCCTAGATCTATTTTTTAATAGATCGGTTCGGTTTTTTTCGGTTTAGTTATTTTGTGGACGTTCGTCCGTACGTTCCTTTTAACGAACGCCGTTCACCCATTAGCCGCAGACAGCGAACGTTCATTCGTTAGCCAGTTTGTCAGTTTTTCTTTTTCCAGGGTTTTTCGCGATTATTTTTTATCGCGATTTCTGACTCGATTTTTGTTTTAGTTTATCTTTTCGCTCGTTTATCGGAATCAGGCGATTCAAGTGCCTAGATCTTCATCTCGAATTTCTCTTTATGTTTAACCAACTTGATCAAGATTTTGGTACTGTAAAATTTGACTTTAGTCCAGATTAGTAATCAGATCTTGTTTCTTTTGTAGTTTGAGTTTCGTTGCTCCATTTGATTTGATTCTTTTTGCAAATCGAATCTATTCAGTTGAGTTTTCAGATTCGATCTTCTTATTTGAGTTTTACTCGTGCATCTTTGATTTATTGCTTATGTATGCTATTATTTGTTTGCGATAGAATTCCCGGAGTGCGAAGCGTGCTACTACGAGTCACTAGGTTGTGCGGATCGTCAGCAAGGCAAGTAACACATTGATCATACTCTTTTCATACCCAGTTTTTATGCATTAGTTCCAAACCTCAAGCACTGCATGATTAGGATGTGATTAACTTGTGGGTATTGGGAAGTAGTTGATGAGGTAGAACCTATTGCCCTGTTTATTATCGAACCCTTGGGAGTTACTTCTACGTTATGCTTATACTGCTATGCTATGCTCGTAGACGTGGTTTGGGTGAGTGAATCCATGAAAGATGTGAGATGATTATTTAATGATTCAACTTAAGGTGGCAACTTTAATGCACATCTGGGTGGATTGCTTGTTTGGGCAACTGGAGAATCCAATGTTGTCCTAGGATATCCCGGAGTACCCGTGTGATAATCCTACGGCCCGCCACCCAGGCTCAAAGGGATCTGAGATATTTCATGCTAGAAACTTCCTGCAGCCACAAGCTATTATGGGCTCTAACATAGTTGAGTAAGTTGCATGACCTCTTCCAGTGGTAGGCTAGCAGATGTAGAGGGATGTAGGTTGGTACTGTCTACCTGGGGTTAGAGTTAATGCTTCTGAAAGACTGTGTATCGGTCATCCGTTTCTCAAACACCATGAAGCGGGAGAAATCCAATGGAGGAGATCGAGTCTTGTGGGGAAAAGTGCGCAAACCTCTGTAGAGTGTACAATCTAATCATGGTTAGCCGTGTCCCCGGTTATGGACATCTTGAGTATCTAGTACTTGGATTATCATAAGTATCTCATCACTCTAACTTAATTTGTTGGGTTGATAATTACCTTTAATTGGGATTGAGTTGGAGGTACCTTCTCAATGTTGTTCAACCACCATGATAGTTAAACAAAATATATTCCTTTGTTGTAGGAAAAATGGCTTTTCGCAAAAACCATATAACCATAGAGCCTGCACCAGCCATATATGCATGTAGTGATAACATTTATCTGTTCATTGCTCTACTGTGTTATATTGCCAGCATATTCGATGTGCTGACCCGTTTTCGGGCTGCAAAGTATTATGTTGCAGACTTTTCAGACGATGAGTAAAGGTGCGATAGGTCGTTGTTGTGCATCTCAGCTATGCCGTTGGAGTTGATGGACTCACTTATATTCCAAGTCTTCCGCTGTTATCTTATTTAGATGGCCTTAAGCCATATTTATTGTAATAAGTTATCTTTTGAGACATTCGATGTAATAAGTGTGTGATTGCTACTCTGTGATAAATCCTTCGAGTATTGTGTGTGTCAGCATTACCGATCCAGGGGTGACACTGAAGCACAGAGACTTGACCGTTTGAGGTCGGGTCGCTACAACTGTGCTGCATCATCCCTTCCTCTTTGGGGAAATACCGATGTAGCTTCAAGCCACATTAGAGCAAGAGGGTGCTTCTAAGGAGAAGAAGAACAATGTGATGGGTGGTGGTGTCAAGAAGGGCAATGCCACCCCTTCCAACAAAGCCAGCAACTTTAACCCTTCTTATCTTTTATGCCGTGCTAGTGATGGGCATGTTTATGCCAAATTTGTTGGTTCTCCTTATGAGTACATTGAATAGTCTATTTGGGTTCCTAAGACCCTTGTTACTAACATCGAAGGACCCATTACAAAATGGGTACCTAAAACCAACCATTGATCTCTTGTAGTTGCTTGCTTCCGGTGGGGGATCATGGTTGCTCGATAGTGGAGCCACAAATCATATGACCAGAAGCAAGGACTTGGTGGTGGACTGATACGTCTCCAACGTATATATAATTTTTGATTGTTCCATGCTATTATATATTCTGTTTTGGATGTTTAATGGGCTTTATTATACACTTTTATATTATTTTTGGAACTAACCTATGAACCCAAGGCCCAGTGCAAATTGCTGTTTTTTTGCCTATTTCAGTCACAGAAAAGGAATATCAAACAGAGTCCAAACAGAATGAAACCTTTGGGAGCGTGATTTTTGGAACAAACGTGATCCAGAGGACTTGGAGTGGACGTCAAGAAACATACGAGGAGGCCATGAGGCAGGGGGCCGCGCCTACACCCTGGGCGTGCCCTCCACCCTCATGGGCCCCTCGTGGCTCCACCGACCCACTTCTTCCTCCTATATATACCTACGTACCCCGAAACCATCCAGGAGCACCACGAAAACCTAATTCCACCGCCACAACCTTCTGTACCCATGAGATCCCATCTTGGGGCCTTTTCGGGCGCTCCGCCGGAGGGGGAATCGGTCACGGAGGGCTTCTACATCAACACCATAGCCTCTCCGATGATGTGTGAGTAGTTTACCACAGACCTTCAGGTCCATAGTTATTAGCTAGATGGCTTCTTCTCTCTCTTTGGATCTCAATACAGTGTTCTCCTCGATCTTCTTGGAGATCTATCGATGTAACTCTTTTTGCTGTGTGTTTGTCGAGATCCGACGAATTGTGGGTTTATGATCCAGATTATCTATGAACAATATTTGAATCTTCTCTGAATTCTTTTTTGTATGATTGGTTATCTTTGCAAGTCTCTTCGAATTATCAGTTTGGTTTAGCCTACTAGATTGATCTTTATTGCCATGGGAGAAGTGCTTAGCTTTGGTTCAATCTTGCGTTGCTCGATCCCAGTGACAGTAGGGGAAACGACACATATTGTATTGTCGCCATCGAGGATAAAAAGATGGGGTTTATATCATATTGCTCGAGTTTATCCCTCTACATCATGTCATCTTACCTAATGCGTTACTCTGTTCTTATGAACTTAATACTCTAGATGCATGCTGGATAGCGGTCGATGTGTGGAGTAATAGTAGTAGATGCAGGAAGGAGTCGGTCTAGTTGTCACGGTCGTGATGCCTATATACATGATCATGCCTAGATATTCTCATAATTACGCACTTATCTATCAATTGCTCGACAGTAATTTGTTCACCCACCGTAATACTTAAGCTATCTTGAGAGAAGCCACTAGTGAAACCTATGCCCCCCGGGTCTATTTTCAATCATATAAGTTTCCAATCTATTTTTACTTTGCAATCTCCACTTTCAATCTTTATCATAAAAATACCAAAAATATTATCTTATCATCTCTATCAGATCTCACTTTTGCAAGTGGTCGTGAAGGGATTGAAAACCCCTTTATCGCGTTGGTTGCAAGGTTCTTATTTGTTTGTGTAGGTACGAGGGACTTGTGTGTGGCCTCCTAATGGATTGATACCTTGGTTCTCAAAAACTAAGGGAAATACTTACGCTACTTTGCCACATCACCCTTTCCTCTTCAAGGAAAAAACCAACGCATGCTCAAGAGGTGGCAAGAAGGATTTCTGGCGCCGTTGTCGGGGAGTCTACGCACAAGTCAAGACATACTAAGTACCCGTCACAAACTCTTATCCCTCGCATTACATTATTTGCCATTTGCCTCTCATTTTCCTCTCCCCCACTTCACCCTTGCCGTTTTATTCGCCCTCTTTTTCCGTCCGCCTCTTTTTCACTTGCTTCTTGTGAGACTGTTCTCGGTGCTGCTGTTATGTCTGAAACCAGGGAGGTTATCGTTGATAAGGATAGTAATATGGAAAACTTTGATGTTTTTGATGATCCTCTTGTGGATCCTACTATTTTACACACTAAAAGGTTTCGGATTGGTAGCGGTAATATTATTGGGAAATGAGTTCTTCAAGATTTCTTTACTTGTGCCAGTACCTTACCCTCTATGGGTGGGTCTATTCTTCATAGAACTAGTAGTATTGCGGAGGCTATATCCTTGCTCATAGTTGAACTTGAAAGACAATTTATTCATTTGCATCCTTGCATACAAAGGATCTTTCTAGAGTTCTCCAATATACAACATTCTTCTGTTAAGCAAGCTGCTACTATCTTTTTGGCACATGAGTTCTGATTTATAATGAAAGAGGCCAATGAAATATTTATGCATTATAGGGTGGACCCTGGTCATCCTCCCATAGAGGCTATCCTTTTTAATCAAGAAGATTTAATGCGCTTATGATCCGTAGATCATGTTGCTTACAATGAAAACCTTAGAAAAAAGGTTCCTCCCGATGTTCTAGTTGATCGAATTTCTGAACTTAATGATGACTTTGCTATTCAGAACAACGGGTTAGGTTTTTCTCTTGAACAAAGGCTCATAACTTATTGCCAAAAGAATGCTTATAATGATGAATTAATTGTGCAACATAAGGGGCCAAAGGAGGAACCCATACCTCCCGAGCTTGACCTTGGGGACTTTTGCCCTATTAAATTTAGCCCTTTTGATTAATTTTGATTGCCACAAAGAAAACTTGCTGCTGAACTTAGGGAATATGAGATGATTTTTCGTGATTTACCCTACTATCATTATGGCAATACCTAGATCTATCCTTGCCTTTATGCCTAGCTAGGGGCGTTAAACGATAGCGCTTGTTGGGAGGCAACCCAATTTTATTTTAGTTTCTTGTTTTTTTGGTTCTGTTTAGTAATAAATAATCCATCTAGCTTATGTTTAGATGTGGCTTTATCTTTTAATTAGTGTTTGTGCCAAGTAGAACCTTTGGGAAGACTTGGGTGGAGTCTTTTTGATCTTGCTGTAAAAAACAGAAACTTTAGCGCTCACGAGATTAGCTACAACTTTTTAATGGAGAGTGATATTTAGTTGATTCTTTTTGCTGATGATTAATAGAGAAATTCCTCACGTCTAGAAAATTATTTTTGAATTTTTGGAGTTCCATAAGTTTGCGTTAGTTACATATTACTACAGACTGTTCTGTTTTTAACAGATTCTGTTTTTCATGTGTTGTTTGCTTATTTTGATGAATCTATGGCTAGTAATGTAGTTTATGAACCATAGAGAAGTTGAAATACAGTAGGTTTAACACCAATATAAATAAAGAATGAGTTCATTACAGTACCTTGAAGTGGTGTTTTCTTTTCTTTCGCTAACGGAGCTCACGAGATTTTATGTTATGTTTTGTGTTGTGAAGTTTTCAAGTTTTGGGTAAAGATTTGATGGATTATGGAACAAGGAGTGGAAAGAGCCTAAGATTGGGGATGCCCAAGGCACCCCAAGGTAAAATCCAAGGACAACCAAAAGCCTAAGCTTGGGGATGCCCCGGAAGGCATCCCCTCTTATTTCTTCGTCCATCGGTAACTTTACTTGGAGCTATATTTTTATTCGCCACATGATATGTGTTTTGCTTGGAGCGTCTTGTATGATTTGAGTCTTTGATTTTTAGTTCACCACAATCATCCTTGCTTTAAACACCTTTTGAGAGGGACACACATTAATCGGAATTTCTTAGAATACTCTATGTGCTTCACATATATCTTTTGAGCTAAACAATTTTGCTCTAGTGATTCACTTATATCTTTTAGAGTACGGTGGTGGTTTTATTTTATAGAAATTTATTGATCTCTCATGCTTCACTTATATTATTTTGAGAGTCCTTTAGAACAGAATGGTAATTCACAAAGTGCATTGAATACTAAGAGAAGTTTGACACTTGATAGTTGTTTTGAGATATAAAGGTGTTAATATTAGAGGTGTGCTCGTTGAGTAATTGTAAAATTGAGAAATACTTGTGTTGAAGTTTGCAAGTCTCGTAGCATGCACGTATGGTAAACGTTGTGTGACAAATTTGAATCGTGAGGTGTTCTTTGATTGCTTTCCTTATGAGTGGAGGTCGGGGACGAGCGATGGTCTTTTCCTACCAATCTATCCCCCTTGGAACATGCACGTAGTGCTTGGTTTTGATGACTTGTAGATTTTTGCAATAAGTATGTGAGTTCTTTATGACTAATGTTAGAGTCCATGGATTATACGCACTCTCACCCTTCCATCATTGCTAGCCTCTTCGGTACCGTGCATTGCCCTTTCTCACCTTGAGAGTTGGTGCAAACTTCGCCGGTGCATCCAAACCCCGTGATATGATACACTCTATCACACATAAGCCTCCTTATTTCTTCCTCAAAACAGCCACCATACCTACCTATTATGGCAGTTCCATAGCCATTCCGAGATATATCGCCATGCAACTTTCCACCGTTCCATTTATTATGACACACATCATCATTGTCATATTGCTTTGCATGATCATGTAGTTGATATCGTATTTGTGGCAAAGCCACCTTTATAATTCTTTCATACATGTCACTCTTGATTCATTGCATATCCCGGTACACCGCCGGAGGCATTCACATAGAGTCATATTTTGTTCTAAGTATTGAGTTGTAATCTTTGAGTTGTAAGTAAATAAAAGTGTGATGATCATCATTATTAGAGCATTGTCCCAAGTGAGGAAAGGATGATGGAGACTATGATTCCCCCACAAGTTGGGATGAGACTCCGGCCGAAAAGAAAAAAGAAGAAGAAATAAAAGAGGCCAAAAAAAGAAGGCCCAAATAAAAACAAGAGAAAAAATGAGAGAAAATAGAGAAGGGACAATGTTACTATCCTTTTACCACACTTGTGCTTCAAAATAGCACCATGATCTTCATGATAGAGAGTCTCCTATTTTGTCACTTTCATATACTAGTGGGAATTTTACATTATAGAACTTGGCTTGTATATTCCAACAATGGGCTTCCTCAAATGCCCTAGGCCTTCGTGAGGAAGCAAGTTGGATGCACGCCCACTTAGTTTATTTGTTGAGCTTTCATACAATTATAGCTCTAGTGCATCCGTTGCATGGCAATCCCTACTCCTTGCATTAACATCAATTGATGGGCATCTCCATAGCCCGTTGATTAGCCGCATCAATGTGAGACTTTCTCCCTTTTTGTCTTCTCACACAACCTCAATCATTATATTCTATTCCACCCATAGTGCTATGTCCATGGCTCGCGCTCATATATTGCGTAAAAGTTGAAAGAGTTTGAAAAGGCTAAGTATGAAACAATTGCTTGGCTTGTCATCGGGGTTGTGCATGATGAGAGCATTCTGTGTGACAAAAATAAAGCATGGCCAAACTATATGATTTTGTAGGGATAAGCTTTCTTTGGCTATGTTATTTTGATAAGACATAATTGCTTAGTTAGCATGCTTGAAGTATTATTATTTTTATGTCAATATTAAACTTTTATCTTGAATCTTTCAGATCTAAATATTCATGCCACAGTAAAAAGAATTACATTGAAAATTATGCTAAGAAGCATTCCACATCAAAAATTGTGTTTTTATCATTTACCTACTCGAGGACAAGCAGGAATTAAGCTTGGGGATGCTTGATACGTCTCCAATGTATCTATAATATTTGATTGTTCCATGCTATTATATATTCTGTTTTGGATGTTTAATGGGCTTTATTATACACTTTTATATTATTTTGTGGACTAACCTATTAACCCAAGGCCCGGTGCAAATCGCTGTTTTTTTGCCTATTTCAGTGTTTCGTAGAAAAGGAATATCAAACGGACTCCAAACGGAATGAAACCTTCGGGAGCGTAATTTTTGGAACAAACGTGATCTAGAGGACTTGGAGTGGACGTCAAGAAACATACGAGGAGGCCACGAGGCAGGGGGTGCGCCTATCCCCCTAGGCGCGCCCTCCACCCTCGTGGGCCCCTCGTGGCTCCACTGACCTACTTCGTCCTCCTATATATACCTACGTACCCGAAACCATCCAGGAGCACCACGAAAACCTAATTCCACCACCGCAACCTTCTATACCCCTGAGATCCCATCTTGGGGCCTTTTCTGGCGCTCCGCCGGAGGGGGAATCGATCATGGAGGGCCTCTACATCAACACCATAGCCTCTCCGATGATGTGTGAGTAGTTTACCACAGACCTTCGGGTCCATAGTTATTAGCTAGATGGCTTCTTCTCTCTCTTTGGATCTCAATACAAGGTTCTCCTCGATCTTCTTGGAGATCTATTCGATGTAACTCTTTTTGTGGTGTGTTTGTCGAGATCCGATGAATTGTGGGTTTATGATCCAGATTATCTATGAACAATATTTGAATCTCCTGTGAATTCTTTTATGTATGATTGGTTATCTTTGCAAGTGTCTTCGAATTATCAGTTTGGTTTGGCCTACTAGATTGATCTTTCTTGCCATGGGAGAAGTGCTTAGCTTTGGGTTCAATCTTGCGTTGCTCGATCCCAATGACAGTAGGGGAAACGACACATATTGTATTGTTGCCATCGAGGATAAAAAGATGGGGTTGCCTCTGGATGAACAGGACCCCGTGGCGTTGCCGCTGGATGAACAGTGAGCGTTGCTGGGGGGTTTGGATGAACAGTTCCCGGTGGGGGGTGGATGAACAGGACCCCGATCGTTCGAGCCGGTTGGGGCAGGATGAATAGGACCCCGTGGAGGGCAGGATGAACATGACCACCCCGTGGAGGGCAGGATGAACAGTAGACGGTGGAGGGCTGGATGAACAGTAGCCCGTGGAGGGGTGGTTGAACAGGAGCCCGTGGAGAGGGCTGGTTGAACAGTATCCGGTGGAGTAGCGCACGGTGGAGGCTGGATGAACAGGAGTCCGTGGATGAACAGTCGCAGGCGGAGGCTGGAGGAGGTCGACGGTGGATGAACAGTAGCCCGTGGAGGCTGGAGGGGGTCGACGGTGGAGATGAACAGTATCCCGTGGAGTCCCATTTTGCGGTACGCCACACCCCTCCAGATGAACAGGACCCCTGTTTCGACCGTAGCGCTCCAACACAAGTCCGTTTCCTTCGTTTTACGGTACGCCACACCCCTCCCGATCAACTGGACCCCCGTTTCGACCGTAGGAGGTCTATTTTCTCTGTTTTGCGGTACGCCAGACCCCTCCCGATGAACAGGATCCCGTTTCGAACGTGGCCGGTCGAACACAAGGCCGTTTCCTCCGTTCTGCGGTACACCAGGCCTCTTTTCCATCGGCTGTTCCGTCCAAGCCCTCCCGATGAACACGACGACGCATTCCGTTCCGACCTAGCCGGTTGGCTCCCCATGAACATGACGACGGTGTTGTTTCTCTGTTCTGACCCAGCCATGTACACGAGCCCTGGCCGTACATACGCGCGAGTAGGCATTCGAGACCCCGCCGTATGTACGTACGTGGCCGTATTTACTTTCTTGCACCCTGGCCACTGTACGTATGTGTACATGCTACGTGCGCGCCTCTACTATGACACGTGCGCGCCTCTACATCGACCAGTATGTACATACACGATCGTGACCAGAATGACAACGCTACGTACGCTTCGACCAGGTGGGTCCCGATTGTCAGGCACTTCCTTGTGTGTGAAGATGTAGCTGGTGGGTCCCAACAGTCAGGGGGGCGAATCGTTTTTCTTTTTATTTTTGCCCGGACGTACTTCCTTGCGTGCAAAGATGTAGCTGGTGGGTCCCAGTAGTCAGGGGGAAATGTTTTTTTTCGCGAAATACGATGGCCCGTACGGTGGGTCCCCGCTGTCAGGTAGAGGAATAGTTATTTTGCGCATAATAAGGTGGCACTTCCTTGCTGCGGCCGTGGACCCAGCTGTCAGCCTCTCCACGTACAGTACTCTTCCGATGGAAGTCGTTCCTTGACCACGTTGACCATGCCGCGCCAAGAGCACCAGGGCGGTGGACGACGGCGAGGCCTAGGAAGCGGACGACGCGGAGCTGGGGAAGAGGAGTACGAGGGTTCACTGGTTCGGCTGCGGTGTGAGGCTGCCGTCACCGCAGGGCCTAGCCAGCGGTGGGAATAGTAGGGGGCGGTGAGGTTTCCGCGGCAGCAGAGCCGGCCACGGGAGGCGGGAGCATGCGGCACGACCGTCGCTGCTTTGGCGGCTGGAGCAAGAAGACCAGAGGTTGAAGAAGCACTACGGCCGTTGGATGGACATCGTACAGTCACTAGAGCTAGAATCGTTCATATTGACTAAGTTGACAAAGCACTCCATCCCCGTCAACTTAGTAGGCCCACAAGTCAGCGACCCGCCAAGGTGGGTCCCAACTAGCAGGGGGAGTATTCATTTGGGACATTTACATCTATGCCCTTAACTCAAACCCACTACTCAGTTTTGCCCCTAATTTTTAGGTATGAGCAGTCTTGCCCCTCCGCCGTTAGTTTCACTTATAGAAATGCCCTTCTCTGCCGTTACCATCCGGTCAAAGGTCTTTGACCATCCTGAAAAAATAGCAAAAGAAATAAAAAAATTGAAACTTTGTGGGATCGAAGATACTCATGTGTGCAAGACGTGTACAAATTTTCATGCCGTTCGGACACCTTGGGAGCTCGTGGCAAAGGAAAACATAAATTTTGTACGCATGCGAATAGTAAATTCAAAAAAATAGAAAAAAATCAAAAAAATATGAAATTTCATGGGACTGAAGATATTCAGGTGTGCAAGATGTGTGCACATTTTTGTTGTCTTTGGACATCGCAGGAGCTCGTGGAGAAAAAACAAATTTTAGCTCAAAAAGTTTAAAAAAATGCACTATTTTGTTTCTTAGAGCGCCTGTACGTCATTTGATCACCAAAACTTGCAAGCACATTGTGCACTCAAGCCTCTTTGACGCCAAATACATTCAATTTTTTTAACTTTTTTGCTATTTTTTTGAATTTACTGTTCATAGGCATAAATTAATTTTGTTTTCCTTTGCCACGAGCTCCCGGAGTGTCCAACCAACACAAAAATGTGTACGCGCCTTGCGAACATGACTATCTTCGATCCCACCAAATTTCATATTTTTTTTGATTTTTTGCTATTTTTTCTGGATGGTCAAAGTACTTTGACCAGACGGTAACGGCGCAAACGGGCATTTCTATAAGTGACACTAACGGCGGAGGGGCAAAACTGAGCATACCTAAAAATTAGGGGCAAAACTGAGTAGTGGGTTCGAGTTAGGGACAGAACTGGAATTGGCCCTTCATTTTTTGTGCGTAATAAGGAGGCACATCCGGTGGTTCCGAGCTGATAGCTTGGGGAACGTTTTTTTTCGTGAAATACGGTCACCCGTCCGGTGGGTCGCAACAGTCAGGGGGGAAACGTTTTTTTCGCAAAATACGGTGGCCCGTCCGGTGGGTCCCTGCTGTTAGGTGGAGGAATCATTATTTTCCGCGTAATAAGGAGGCACTTCTTTGCTGCGGCTGTGGACCCAGCTGTCAGCCCCTCCAGGTACAGTACACTTCCGATGGAAGTCGTTCCTTGACCACGTTGACCACGCCACGTTCCGTTGCATGCATGCGTCCATGGGCATGGTGCGTCCCCACTGTCAGCCTCTCACGTACAGTCATGTTCCGGTGACTCTCGGTTGTTTACCATGTTGACCATACTGTGCCGAGCGCACCAAAGGCCAGTGGACGACGGCGAGGCCCCAGACTGGAACGAGCCAGAGATGGGGAAGACGGGGCAGTGGAGTCGCAGATGGAGAGGAGTGCGAAACTTGACTGGTTCGGGTGCGCGGCAGCACAGTCGCGGTGCCGCCCACGGGAGACAGGAGCAAGAACAGAGGTTGAAGAAGGAGCACGGCTGTTGGATTAACATCCAACAATCCAGCTGCTAAAATCATTTGCTGAATAAGTTGACAAAGCCCTGCGTACACGTCCGCTTAGTAGGCCCACAAGTCAGCCACCAAATCTGACAGGTCCCAGCTGTCAATGGGAGGAATATTTTTTTTGCATAACAAGGAGGCACTTCCTTCTGTGCGAAGATACAACCGGTGGGTCCCAGCTGTCAGGTGGAGGAAACATTTTTTCATCTTAATAAGGAGGAACTTTCCTTGCGTGCGACAATGGACCTTGTGGGTTCCACCCGTCAGGCTCTCCACGTACAGTCCTCTTTCGATGACTCACGTTTGTTGACCACGCCGCACCGAGCGCAGCGAGGCGGTGGACGACGGCGAGGCCTCAGACGGGAACGACTCGGAGATGGGAAGACGTGATAGTGGAGTCGCAGATTGAGTGGAGGAGAAGGGTTATAGCTGGTTCTGGTGCGGCATGGGGCTGCAGTCGGTGGAGAATAACAGGAGGTGTGGAGGGGTGGAGGGATAGCCTGACCGGTGGTGGGGTAGCGCTTTGCAGCGATGCGTGCTAAGTAGAGCCGCTAGCCGCTGGAGGCCGGACCAGGCGGTCCCGACGACGCTGGAGGAAGAAGACGAGAGATTGAAGGTGCATGCCGACCAAGTTGATAACACCCTGCATAGGCTTCGACCTATTGGCCCACATGTCAGCCTGCTAAAATGTGGCATATATTTAACCCATGTTTTCTAGAATGTACAGTCCATTTGCTGGGCTGGGTGAACAAATAATTTCACGTCAAGACGGCCCATTTATATTATCTAAGAAATCCCAGCCCATTTGCACTTCCTTCAAATACACAAATTAGTTGGGCTCGTTATATATATAATGTTAAGTTAGAAGGAGCAATTAATATAAAAATAAACCAGAGAGGCACATTTTTTATATACATAATTAACAAATTAGCGAGTTATTACTCAAAATAAAAATCAGCACGTTATTATGACATTGGTTCTTAAAATCTTTGCAAGCTTTTGTACGCAATCACAAGGATTTTCCTTGCCTGCGAGTCAAAAACAACCAGGATTTTCCTTGCCAACTTCTGTTAAACATTTACTTTTATAAGTTAATAACACGTGGGATGTTTTCATAATGTATATATAAGTCTCTATAAAATATACGATAATAGTAATAATATAAATATATATAATGTGGTTAAAAATAGTTTGGGCTGCCGATCTTTAAGAAAAAGCCCATAGGCCGGTATGGACCTCAAAAAATAAGTTGAAGCCACTTTCACCCGTATGTCGTGGGCTACGCATGTTAAAATACAAAACCTAGGCCTATCTGATACTTGTTCACCCTTTGGAAAAGTGTGATACCAGATCCCCGAGCGAACTGGATTATAGAGGGGGCCGGCGGCATGACTGAAGAAGCACATCAGGAGAGATTTTTTCTTCAGTGGATGGCTCTCGATGGCATTTTTTTACTTGGCTCGGCACCATACAACATGTATTTTTAGCCTCCCAGTCCATGGTGGACCAGCAGCCCATTTGCTGGGCGGGCCAACCTACAGAAACCAGCACTCGATTTTTCATCAAGCCCCAAAAACAACGCAGTACTATGTTTGTTTTGAGGCCGAAAACATTACGGCAGGGGTTGAGCGGGGGAGGGGGCAAGACAAAGCAAAAAAAGATTAAAAAGAGCTGATGCAACGTTGCTACCCTAACAAAGCAGGTGCAATTCTTCTCGGGAAGAAGGTGTGCCGTTGACACCCACACGTCACATACCCCACAGTAGGCATACTAACAAGTTCACACACAAGCACAATAGAAAAGGTAAACATTTGTATCAAACTCAGGTTCACAGGACACTGATGTCTACTACACAACCTTCTCCTTGTAGACGTTGTTGGGCCTCCAAGTGCAGAGGTTTGTAGGATAGTAGCAAATTTCCCTCAAGTGGATGACCTAAGGTTTATCAATCCGTAGGAGGTGTAGGATGAAGATGGTCTCTCTCAAACAACCCTGCAACCAAATAACAAAGAGTCTCTTGTTCCCCAACACACCCAATATAATGGTAAATTGTATAGGTGCACTAGTTCGGCGAAGAGATGGTGATACAAGTGCAATATGGATGGTAGATATAGGTTTTTGTAATCTGAAAATATAAAAACAGCAAGGTAACTAATGGTAAAAGTGAGCATAAATGGTATTGCAATGCGAGGAAACAAGGCCTAGGGTTCATACTTTCACTAGTGCAAGTTCTCTCAACAATAATAACATAGTTGGATCATATAACTATCCCTCAACATGCAACAAAGAGTCACTCCAAAGTCATTAATAGCGGAGAACAAACGAAGAGATTATGGTAGGGTACAAAACCACCTCAAAGTTATTCTTTCCAATCAATCTGTTGGGCTATTCCTATAAGTGTCACAAACATCCCTAGAGTTCGTAATAGAATGACACGTTAAGATACAAATCAACCAAAACCCTAATGTCACCTAGATACTCCAATGTCACCTCAAGTATCCGTGGGTATGGTTATACGATATGCATCACACAATCTCAGATTCATCTATTCAATCCAACACAAAGTACTTCAAAGAGTGCCCAAAAGTTTCTATCAGAGAATCAAGACGAAAACGTGTGCCAACCCCTATGCATAGGTTCAAGGGCGGAACCTGCAAGTTGATCACCAAGACATACATCAAGTGAATCACGTGATATCCCATTGTCACCACAGATACGCACGGCAAGACATACATCAAGTGTTCTCAAGTCATTAAAGACTCAATCCGATAAGATTACTTCAAAGGGAAAACTCAATCCATTACAAGAGAGTAGAGGGGGAGAAGAAACATAAGATCCAACTATAATAGCGAAGCTCGCGATACATCAAGATCGTGCCAAATCAAGAACACGAGAGAGAGAGATCAAACACATAGCTACTGGTACATACCCTCAGCCCCGAGGGTGAACTACTCCCTCCTCGTCATGGAGAGCGCCGGGATGATGAAGATGGCCACCAGTGAGGGTTCCCCCCTCCGGCAGGGTGCCGGAACAGGGCCCCGATTGGGTTTTTGTGGCTACAGAGGCTTGCGGCGGCGGAACTCCCGATCTAATCTGTTCTTCGGAAGTTTTAGGGTACGTGGGTATATATGGGTGCAAGAAGTACGTCGGTGGACCTCCGGGCTGTCCATGAGGCAGGGGGCGAGCCCTAGGGGGGTGGGCGTGCCCCCGCCCTCGTGGGCAGCCCGGGACTCCCCTGGCGTGCACTCCAAGTTTTTCCGGTAGCTTTCCTTCCAAAAATAATGTCTCCAGTTGATTTCATTCCGTTTCGACTCCGTTTGATATTCCTTTTCTTCGAAACACTGAAATAGGCAAAAAACAACAATTCTGGGCTGGGCCTCCGGTTAATAGGTTAGTCCCAAAAATAATATAAAAGTGGATAATAAAGCCCAATATTGTCCAAAATAGTAGATAATATAGCATGGAGCAATCAAAAATTATAGATACGTTGGAGACGTATCAAGCATCCCCAAGCCTAATTCCTACTCGTCCTCGAGTAGGTAAATGATTAAAAATGAATTTTTGATACGGAGTGCTACTTGGCATAATTTCAATGTAATTCTTCTTAATTTTGGTATGAATATTCAGATCCGAAAGATTCAAGACAAAAGTTCATGTTGACATAAAAATAATAATACTTCAAGCATACTAACAAAGCAATTATGTCTTCTCAAAATATCATAGCCAAAGAAAGTTAACCCTAGAAAATCATATAGTCTGGCTATGCTCTATCTTCACCACACAAAGTATTTAAATCATGCACAACCCCGATGACAAGCCAAGCAATTGTTTCATACTTTTGACATTCTCAAAACTTTTTCAATATTCACGCAATACATGAGCGTGAGCCATGGATATAGCACTATATGTGGAATAGAATGGTGGTTGTGGAGAAGACAAAAAGAGGGGAAGATAGTCTCACATCAACTAGGCGTATCAACGGGCTATGGAGATGCCCATCAATAGATATCAATGTGAGTGAGTAGGGATTGCCATGCAATGGATGCACTAGAGCTATGAGTATATGAAAGCTCAACAAAAGAAACTAAGTGGGTGTGCATCCAACTTGCTTGCTCATGAAGACCTAGGGCATTTTCAGGAAGCCCATCATTCGAATATACAAGCCAAGTTCTATAATGAAAAATTCCCACTAGTATATGAAAGTGACAAAATGAGAGACTCTCTATCATGAAGATCATGGTGCTACTTTGAAGCACAAGTGTGGTAAAAGGATAGTAACATTGTCCCTTCTCTCTTGTTCTATCATATATATATATATTTATATATATTATTATTCTCGGCCTTTTCTCTCTTTTTTATGGCCTCTTTTTTCTCTCTTTTTTTAATTTTTCGTCCGGAATCTCATCCCGACTTGTGGGGGAATCATAGTCTCCATCATCCTTTCCTCACTTGGGACAATGCTCTAAAAATGATGGTCATCACACTTTTATTTTTCTTACAACTCGATACTTAGAACAAAATATGACTCTATGTGAATGCCTCCGACGGTGTACCGGGATATGCAATGAATCAAGAGTGACATGTATGAAAGAATTATGAATGGTGGCTTTGCCACAAATACTATGTCAACTACATGATCATGCTAGCAATATGACAATGATGGAGCGTGTCATAATAAACAGAATGATGGAAAGTTGCATGGCAATATATCTCGAAATGGCTATGGAAATGCCATGATAGGTAGGTATGGTGGCTGTTTTGAGGAAGGTATATGGTAGGTGTATGATACCGGCGAAAAGTGCGCGGTATTAGAGAGGCTAGCAATGGTGGAAGGATGGGAAAAGTGCGTATAATCCATGGACTCAACATTAGTCATAAGGAACTCATATACTTATTGCGAAAATCTAGAATTTATCAAAGCAAAGTATTACGCGCATGCTCCTAGGGGGATAGATTGGTATGAAAAGACCATCGCTCGTCCCCGACCGCCACTCATAAGGAAGACAATCAATAAATAAATCATGGTCCGACTTCATCACATAACGGTTCACCATACGTGCATGCTACGGGAATCACAAACTTTAGCACAAGTATTTCTCAAATTCACAACTACTCAACTAGCATGACTCTAATATCATCATCTTCATATCTCAAAACAATTATCAATCATCAAACTTTTCTTAGTATTCAACACACTCATAAGAATTCTTACAAATCTTGTATGCTTAGCATATTAGGATTATTTAAGCAAATTGCCATGCTATTTAAGACTCTCAAAATAATATAAGTGAAGCATGAGAGTTCATCTATTTCTACAAAATAAAACCACCGCCGTGCTCTAAAAGATATAAGTGAAGCCCTAGAGCAAACAACAAACTACTCCGAAAGATATAAGTGATGATCAATGAGTAGTTGTATAATTATGTAACTATGTGAAGACTCTCTAACATTTAAGAATTTCATATCTTGGTACTTTATTCAAACAGCAAGCAAAGCTAAAGAAAATGAAATGACGCTCCAAGCAAAACACATATCATGTGGTGAATAAAAATATAGCTCCAAGTAAAGTTATCGATGAACGAAGACGAAAGAGGGGATGCCTTCCGGGGCATCCCCAAGCTTAGACGCTTGGTTATCCTTGGATATTACCTTGGGTTGCCTTGGGCATCCCCAAGCTTAGGCTCTTGCCACTCCTTATTCCATAGTCCATCGAATCTTTACCCAAAACTTGAAAACTTCACAACACAAAACTTAACAGAAAACTCGATGTTAGCGAAAGAAAACAAAACACCACTTCAAGGTACCGTAATTAACTCATTCTTTATTTATATTGGTGTTAAACCTACTGTATTCCAACTTCTCTATGGTTTATAAACTAGTTTATTAGCCATAGGTTCATCAAAATAAGCAAGCAACACAATGAAAACAGAATCTGTCAAAAACAGAACAGGCTGTAGTAATATGTAACTAACGCAAACTTCTGGAACTCCAAAAATTCTAAAATAAATTGGTGGACCTGAGTAATTTGTCTAGTAATCATCTGCAAAAATAATCAACTAAATAGCACTCTCCAGTAAAACATTGAAGCTAATCTCGTGAGCGCTAAAGTTTGTGTTTTTTACAGCATGATCATAAAGACTTCACCCAAGTCTTCCCAAAGGTTCTACTTGGCACAAACACTAATTAAAACAAAAAACCACATCTAAACAGAATCTAGATGTATTATTTATTCCTAAACAGAACCAAAAAGCAAGGAACAAAAATAAAATTGGGTTGCCTCCCAACAAGCGCTATCGTTTAATGCCCCTAGCTAGGCATGATGGTTTCAATGATGCTCACAAAAAAGATAAGAATTGTAACATAAAGAGAGCATCATGAAGAATATGGCTAGCACATTTAATTCTAACCCTCTTCCTATGCATAGGGATTTTGTGAGCAAACAACTTATGGGAACAATAATCAACTAGCATAGGAAGGCAAAACCAGCATAACTTCAAAACTTTAAGCACATAGAGAGGAAACTTGATATTATTGCAATTCCTACAAGCATACATTCCTCCCTCATAATAATTTTCAGTAGCATCATGAATGAATTTAACAATATAACCAGCACCTAAAGCATTCTTTTCATGATCTATAAGTACGGAATTTTTACTACTCTCCACATAAGAAAAATTCTTCTCATGAATAATAGTGGGAGCAAACTCAACAAAATAACCATCATATGATTGAAAATTAAGATCAAGATGACAAGTTTCATGGTTATCATTATTCTTTAAAGCATACATGTCATCACAATAATCATCATAGATAGGAGGCATGCTTTCATCATAGTACATTTGCTCATCAAAGCTTGGGGGACAAAAAAATATCATATTCATCAAACATAGCTTCCCCAAGCTTGTGGCTTTGCATATCATTAGCATCATGGATATTCAAGGAATTCATACTAACAACATTGCAATCATGCTCATCATTCAAAGATTTAGTGTCAGGACCCCGATCCTAGGCCACATCGATCCAGCGTGTAACACATCATATCACTTTGCGGCCTCACGCACGGTACTCCCACGGGTGCCACCTTACCTGGCCCGGGACCGTTTGCGCCTTTTGGCTCACGTATATGATAGTGTCGCTAGCATCCATATGACAGAGAACCCGGGCCGACATGGCTAGTCGTGAACCCAAAGCGGCGCTAGCCTATGAGGACAGGCATACATGAATCACATCGAGCATGTCGGTCATCAACGTATCTATTCGGGCTGTAGCACTGGGCTAACAGGACTCCGGTAACCCGGGCTGTAGCAGGCTAGGCAGGACTCCGAATATCAGCGCGTGACATTTCCCCTAAGGGACAGACATAGGAACGACGTAAAACACATGCCGGCCAGTCAAGTGTCCAAGCAGTAGTGCTGGGCTAGCAGGACTCCGGTGAACCGGGCTGTAGTGGACTACTATCGCTCAGAAGCACAAGACTTACATTTCCCCATATGAAAGGCTGCCAAGGATAAACAACTAGATAGTCGGATCCCACTCATACCAAGCATTTCAATCATACACACAATATGCCCGATATGAGTAAATACAACATGGCATCACAACAGTACTCTACGACTCAAGTACTTTATTTAGAAGGCTCCGAGGAGCCATACATATCATCCATACAGATAGGGGTCACATGACCCAACACTCAAGTCATACAAACATACAAGCACATGCGGAAGCAAAGTAGTCTGAGTACAGACACTAGAAAGAAAGAAGGCTTGACGAAGCCTGTCTATCTACAACGACCCTTCACAAGTCTTGGATCACCACCTGGGTGATAAGTCACTCGTCAACGTCGAGGTCTACATAGAACCCATCAGAGGGGTTGGTGCAGTCGTCTGAAAAACATGATTAAAGCAACATGAGTACAGAAGTACTCAGCAAGTCTTACAACAGGAACCTATCATACATGCACATTCTCAAGAAGGTAGTGGGGTTATTGCAGCAAGCCAGCTTTGACTCTTGGCTAAGCTATCCTACGATACACACCACTTGCAAATCATTTGTCGCACACGAGTCCACTATCACCATCACAATACTCCACCGTGGATCCTCTCTCGCCATCCCACGAGAGGGCCATCTGCGGTACTCACACTTATCTTGAGAGTTTTAGTAGTATCCAATTAACTTGTCTATGAACTGATATAGGCAACCCAGAAGTCCATTACCGCGGACACGGCTATTCGAATAGATCATTTATAACCCTGCAGGGGTGTACTTCTTCACACATGTTTCCACCACTTAGCGTCTGCACACGACATGTGCTCGGCAGACTTCAAGCGAAAGCCGACGTGGGTGTAGACCACGACCTACCTAAACACTCAAGTCTCTAGTCCAGGTTTATCGCCTATTCGGGTTCCATCCGCAGGGAGTCCGGCCGAGGTTTCCACTAACGGCCCCGAACGATGTGAACAGGGTTCCCGAGACACCAAACGGGCGAGTCGGTACACCATGCCACGTGCCTACCGCAACACAGCCCACCCCGATGGTCAGCGCCGCGTGCGGCCCCCAGCATACTACAAACACCAGAAACTACTTGCAACTCCTGGACAGAGGACAAGGGTGGATAGGAAGTCGAGCGGGGTCATATTTCAGGGCCCAATGTGTGGTAGTAACTGTATCATGGATCACAAACACAGATCTCAGTTCTTAAGGACGGCCTCAATGAAACAACCCACCATGTACTCCTACATGGCCTCTCATCGATTCCTTTACCAAATCGTATTCACACTTCACTCTTGTCACCGACACAACCTTTCACTCTAGTTCATCATCCCGATGAGCCAGACCTGACACAACTCTAAGCATAGCAAGCATAGCATGGTAGGAACACACACACACATGTATTGGCTCAATCAACTCCTACACATGCTAGTGGGTTTCATCTAGTTACTGTGGCAATGACAGGTCATGCAAAGGAAGTGGGTTCAACTACCGCAACACACAGCAGTTTGAAACGCGTTGTCTTAATGCAGTAAACGAGAGCAGAAGCGAGAACATGGGTTTGTATCGGAATGATCAATGGGTTGCTTGCCTGATGGAGTGGTGGTGGGATACTGCCCTTCAACTGGATACTCAGAGATATCCTCGGAGGCAGAACCTACCACGAATGACACATTGCAACACAATCAATACATGACGATATGCAACAATATGATGCATGCAATGACATGGCAATATGAATGTGTCCTGGTCTTGTGCAAGTTAAACCAGAAGGAAATGACCCCATTTGAACCAAAGATTCAAATGGTAGTGCATTTATAAGATCATATTAGTGCAATATCTTATAATGCCTAAACAGTGGGTTTAACTTGTTTTAACATGCATGAAACCAGTTCCAATGGATAGGTTGGATTTTTCTGATAATTTTTCATATATAAAACTTTGCATTTGGAGTTACAGATAATTTTCTATGAATTTTTGAAGTTTGAACTATTTTCTGGATTTTCCTGTATAAAAATAAATCCAGTAATTAGTTATTGCGTCAGCATGAAGTCATGCTGACCTCAGCAGGTCAACAGACCCGGTCCAGGTCAAACCTGACGCGTGGGTCCCGCGTGTCAGGGTTATTAGATTAAACAGATTAGGTTAATCCTAATTCTAGATTAGTTAGCGGGCGGGGCCCACATGTCATAGACCCAGGGGGTCAACGGGTCAACTCCGCCGGCGTTGAGCCGTCGGCGACGTCCAGACGCGGCGGAGGAAGTGTAGATTCGTGCTCCGGCGACCAAATCGACGGCGGAGCACGTCTACGTGATGCGGGAGCTGACCCGCAACTCTTGGTGGAGTTGGTTGGGGTCGGGGTGGCCGGAGTTGGCGCCGGCGACGAGTTTGGCGGCGCCGGGGCTCGGGCGAAGGTGAAACCGGGGCTGCGGGGCACGGCGAGGTGCGTGCGGTAGTGCGTTGGCTTCCTGGTGATGCAGCGAAGGGAGTGGACACAGTGGCGTGGCCGGAGTTAGGCCGGGAGCACGTCGGCGACGAGCTCCGCGGCGGTGCGTGCGGGTGAGCATCGTGCAGTCGCTGTGGTGCACGAGAGGAGGAAAGGATAGGATGGGGAGGTAGCTGAGCTCACAGCGGTCTCGGGGAAGCGAACGTCGCGGTCGGGGACGAGCTGGTGCGGCGGTGAGGTCGAAGGGGATCTCCGGCGGCCGGAGGTTGAAGAAGAGCTCGGGGCAGCGTTGTGGAGCGAGCGAGCGCTCGGGGCTCGGCTAGCTCGAAGAAGAGGAGGGCGGCGGAGCTCGTGGACACGGTCGGGTGGCACACGGACGACGGCAGCTATGGCTACGGCGGCGGAGCGGCGACGATGGCGTCGGCCATGGCGGGGAAGAGCGAGGGAGAGAGGCAGGGGGAAAAGAACGTGTCCAGGGCGTCGGGGTGTGACATGGGGGTCGCCCAGCGCCCAGGCGCGCGAGGCGGCAAGCTGCTGGCGCCGTGGCGAGCTCGCGCTAGCCGGCGTCAGCTCCCTGCCTGCCTGGCGGGGACGAAGCAGCTGGCTGGCGCGGGCCAGCACAGTGCTGGGCCGCCAGGTGGGCCGGCAGGTGGGTAGCGTCCAGGTTAGTTTTCCTTTGATTAACTGTTTTCTTTTTCTATTTCTTCTGCAACTTTGTGGACTTATTAAAAATACTTAAACAACTCCAAAAATCCCCAAACTGCTCATGCATACTATTTAAAGTATAAACAACATGAAACATTTCTGTTTGAGAATATTTGAACATTTAAAATATTTTTATAAATTTTAAATGCCCAAATTCAAATACTTATGTGTTAATTCAATAACCTTCTGTTGGCCTAGAAAAATGTGCACTATTTTTGCCAGGGGGTTTAATCCAAGACAAAGAGGGTGAGCATTTTAGAAGGGTATTTCAGGTTCATTGAAAAAGATTTTAGTAAACCCTAGTTATTTCCAGGGGGGGAGGAAGTGTGTGTTGGGGGTTCTGGCATTTCCCAATTCAGAATTAATAAAATTTAAACATGATGCACACTCTAATGCATGGCCTAGCTAGGGATGTGACAACTCACCCCCACTCAAAAGAATCTCGTCCCGAGATTTAGGTTCCTCCGGAAAGAAGGTGGGGTACTCAAGTCGAAGACGATCCTCCCTTTCCCATGTAGCTTCTTGCTCGGAATGGTGTGACCATTGAACCTTGAGAAACTTGATATTGTGGCGTCGAGTGGTACGCTCGGCTTGATCAAGGATACGAACGGGGTATTCCCGATAAGTGAGGTTATCTTGGAGATCAAGCTTTTCGTGGTCCACTCCGCGGATAGGATCCGAGAAGCAACGCCTGAGTTGAGAAACGTGGAAGACATCATGAACTCTGGAGAGATGCGGAGGTAGTTCCAATTGGTAGGCAACTTCTCCGCGTTTGGCAAGAATACGAAAAGGTCCAATGAAACGAGGAGCCAATTTGCCTTTGATACCGAATCGATGGGTTCCCTTTAAAGGTGTAACCCGAAGGTAAGCCATCTCGCCGACTTCATAAGCCATGGGCTTATGCTTGCGGTCATACTGACTCTTTTGTCGGGACTGGGCGGTTTTCAACTTCTCACGAATAATACGAACCTGCTCTTCTGCATCCTGGATCATGTCCGGGCCAAAGAGTTGTCTCTCGCCGGTTTATGACCAGTTAAGAGGCGTTCGACATTTTCGTCCATAAAGAATTTCGAAAGGAGCTTTGCCCAAGCTAGCTTGATAGCTATTGTTATAAGCGAACTCGGCAAATGGTAGGCACTTCTCCCAATCCATGCCGAAAGAGATGACAGAAGCTCAGAGCATATCCTCCAAAATTTGATTGACTCGTTCTACTTGACCACTTGATTGAGGATGGAAGGCGGTGCTAAAGGAGAGACGAGTCCCCATAGCATTTTGGAAACTCTCCCAAAATCGAGAGGTGAAAATACTTCCATGGTCCGAATTAATTTCTAATGGAACACCATGAAGAGACACTATTCGAGAGATGTACAAATCAGCTAGCTGGCTAGCGGTTATACTCTCGCGAACAGGTAAGAAGTGGGCTACTTTGGAGAGACGATCGACAACAACGAAGATAGCATTATTCCCTCTTTTGGTTCTGGGAAACCCGGTAATGAAATCCATACCGATTTTATCCCATTTCCATTCAGGAATATCCAAGGGCTGAAGGGTGCCAGCAGGCCGTTGATGCTCTGCTTTAACACGACGACAGACGTCGCAAGTTGCAATGTATTGAGCGATTTCTCTCTTCATCCTGGTCCACCAAAATCTCTGGCGTAGGTCTTGATACATTTTAGTACTACCGGGATGAATGGTGAGAGGGGATTCATGAGCTTCCTTAAGGATCAATTGACGCAAATGTTGTTTCTTGGGGACCACCAAGCGGTTCTCGAAGAAAACAACACCTCGTTCATCCATGGAAAAACATTTAGCAACTCCGCTAGCGATGTTTTCCTTGATGCGGGATATACCTTTATCGCGCTTCTGGGCAGCTATGATTTGATCCGTAAGGTTAGGTTTCGCCACCAGGGTGGAAAGGAATCCTCGAGGAACAATGTGAAGGTTAAGCTTATGGAATTCCTCGTGGAGAAGTGGTTGACCTTGTTGTAACATCAGGTTGTTACAATAAGATTTACGACTTAGTGCATCAGCCATGACATTGGCTTTGCCTGGGGTGTAAGTTATTCCTAAGTCGTAATCCGAGATCAACTCGACCCAACGTCTTTGCCTGAGATTCAAATCCGGTTGGGTGAAGATATATTTCAAACTTTGGTGATCAGTGTAAATTTCGCAACGGTTACCCAAGAGGTAATGTCGCCAGGTTTTGAGTGCATGGACTACTGCTGCAAGCTCTAGATCATGAGTAGGATAATTATCCTCATGTGGACGCAACTGTCGAGATGCGTAGGCAATCACATGACGATCTTGCATGAGTATGCAACCTAGTCCTTGTCGCGAGGCGTCGCAATAGATAACAAAGTCCTTAGAGAAATCTGGTGGTACCAGTACGGGAGCAGATGTCAGGCGTCTTTTCAGTTCCTGAAAGCTGAACTCGCACTGTGGGGTCCACTCGAACTTTTTATCTTTCTTGAGGAGTTCAGTTAGAGGCTTAGCAACCATGGAGAAATTCTCGACGAAGCGGCGGCAATAGCTCGCTAAACCAAGAAAACTCCGAACTTGCTTGACCGTTTCAGGTGGAGTCCAGTCAAGGACAGCTTGAACTCGCTCGGGATTGACAGCAATGCCCTTACCAGAGATTACATGGCCCAGATAGGTCACTTCTGGCAACCAGAATTCACACTTGGAGAATTTGGCATAAAGGCGATGCTCTCGAAGTTTC
The DNA here is from genome assembly GCA_032464435.1 of Aegilops umbellulata. NCBI lineage: Eukaryota > Viridiplantae > Streptophyta > Magnoliopsida > Poales > Poaceae > Aegilops > Aegilops umbellulata. The sequence continues at coordinate 217,390,101 of CP136059.1, forward strand.
ATCAATACTAGCCTTAGATGTTCGGCATGTTCTTCCTCATTCTTGGAGTAGATGAGTATATCATCGAGGTATACCACGACGAATTTATCCAAGTACTCCATGAAGATCGAGTTCATTAACCGAGAGAAGGTGGCTGGAGCATTGGTTAAACCGAAGGACATGACGGTGTACTCGTATTGGCCGTAACGAGTAACGAAAGCCGTTTTGGGAATGTCCCCGTTCTTGATTTTGATCTGATGGTAGCCCAACCTTAAATCCATCTTGGAAAAGACTGAGGATCCAGCGAGCTGGTCATACAGGTCGTTGATCCTGGGGAGCGGATACTTGTTCTTGATAGTGACCAAATTGACAGGTCGGTAATCTACAACCATCCGATCCGTTCCATCCTTCTTCTTGACGAAGAGGACGGGGCAAGCCCATGGAGATGAACTAGGACGGATGAAACCTTTTTGCAAGGACTCATCGAGTTGTTTCTTAAGCTCGGCTAGTTCTAGGGGTGCCATCTTATAAGGTCTCCTAGAGATTGGGACGGTTCCTGGGACAAGGTCTATCACGAACTCGACATCTCTGTCAGGTGGAACACCTGGCAGTTCCTCTGGAAAGACATCCGGGAAGTCACGGACTACCGGAATATCTTCGAGGTCTGGAAGGGGATTGGCATTTAGAGAGTAGAGCTGACGCTCCGATACTCGGGTCAAAACATTGACTGTCTTGCCCGATGGATGGGTAAGTTGAACAGTTCTAGTTGAGCAGTCAATCTTGGCATAGTGAGCTGACATCCAGTCCATACCCAAGATGATGTTTATGTCCGAAGACTTGAGAGCTATTAGTGACGCGAGAAAAACCAATCTGTCGACAAGAATTTCATTTCCATGGCTGATCCTAGAGGTTTGCCACTTAGAACCCGGGGTTTGAATTACCATGGAGGTAGGCATGTCACAAAAAGTGGTGTTGTGCAAACGAGCATAGCTCTCAGAAATAAATGAATGAGATGCTCCAGTATCAAAGAGAACAGTTGTCGGATGGCAATTAACAAGGAGCGTACCGAGAACGACGTTGGGGTCCTCTTGAGTCTCTTCAGCCGAAACGTAGTTGACATGGCCACGAGCAGTGGTGGCTGGCTTGGCGACAAGCACTTTTGCTGTTGACTTACCACGGCCAACAGACTTTCCGAACTGGCTGGGGTTGTTCTGGGGACACTCACGGATGTAGTGGCCCGGCTCACCACACTTGAAGCAAGTTGTTATATTGGGGCGTGGAGCAGTATTGGCAGTGGGGCCACCAAAAGTCTTGGGCGGCACATACTGTTGATTGGGACGAGGCGCCTCAAAGGATGGCCTCGGGGTATACCTGGGTGGCATAGCAGAATTCGGAATCCAGACCCGGCGCTTCTGAGATCCAGAGCCGGATGAAGATCCATAGTCACGGGAGTGTTTGCGTGAAGCTTCAAAATCATTCTGCCCTGTCTCGGCACTGATGGCCTTATTGACTAGCTTCGGAAAAGAAATGCATTCATGCAGACGAAGGTCACGACGGAGCTCAGGGCTAAGTCCCTTGCGGAACCTTGCCTGCTTCTTGGCATCGGTGGATACCTCCTCGGGAGCATAGCGTGCAAGCTTCCCAAACTCGCGACTGTATGCATCCACAGTCAGCTTCCCCTGGGTGAAGTTACAGAACTCCTCCCTCTTGCGGTCCATAAGACCTTCCGGAATATGATGCTCACGAAAGGCGGCACTGAAATCAGCCCAAGTAGTGAGTTGGCCGACCGGACGCATAGCTTCATAATTCTCCCACCAAAGGCTGGCAGGGCCTTCGAGGTGATAGGCAGCAAAGGTGACCTTATCATCTTCAGCTACGTTGGCAGAACGTAGCTTGTGGGCGATGCTGCGAAGCCAGTCATCCGCATCGAGAGGTTCGATGGAATGATTGAACTTTGGCGGGTACAGCTTGACAAAGTCATTGATGGACACCGAATTGATCCTCTGCTGGCGTGCAGTGTTCTGCTCAATCCGCTCTAACAAGCGATTTGTGTCGCGCCTGTTGCGCTCTGCCTCCAGCATCACTTCGGCCAGAGAAGGTGGTTGAGGCAGACTTTCCTCTCTAGGTGCACTAGCTTCTCCCTGCTCCGGAGCAGCAGGGTTGCTGCGGGTGTTGACCATCCTGGGAAAACAAAACAATGATTTAAACCAGGATGGCAAAATCTGGCCAAGGAAGTGCGGAACGTAATGGATAACAAGGAATGCAGAGATGATCATCCGTATGACATGGTAATATAGAAACTGCCATATATATACCAACGGTCATACACGTCATACATAGTTTAGTACAAGCTCAAGCTGAAGTACAACTAAGACGACAGACGTTACATCTCATCGGAGGCATTCCAAGCTCCTATACATTATTTTTCTACACCTCCGGAATTGATACACACTAAGTCATATTCCACGGGTCACGCAGGACGGTGGACATACAACTATTACAATACTAGCGAGACTACTACTAGCTCAGACGGCTCCGTAGAAGTCCTCATAGAAGTCACCACCCAGACCTGGAAGCGGAACATGGTCATCTGGGAACAGACGGTCCTGCGGTGCTTGTGGACCATAGGGACTTGGGTGCGGCCTCGGTCCAACAGATGGCGGCAGAAGAGGCCCACGAGGAGGGGTGATGCCTCCCACCTCACGCCATTCCATGAAGTCTGGCAGACTAGCCCGCACAGGGTACAAGTCTCTCGTGTCCATGTATCCGGCTTGCACAGCAGGTGCAAACCTCGTCAAGGTGGCCCAATGATCAGCACGAGCATTAAAGAGCTCCATACGCAAGGCCCGGTTTTCACGGTCCTTATCTTCCAACATCTCAGTAGTGGTGCAAAGGAGTGAGTCCTCATGGGATGCATCACTGTACATGCCCTGGAGGTAGCCATGCGCCCCAGGGAGGGATGCTGGCATGTAGCGAAATTCAGTGTTGCTCAACAAGGCAGTTCTAGCTAGCATAATGGTCATCATCGAGTAGGCTGCATCTTGAACGGACATCCCAATAGTGATCCCGAGTCCATAAGAACAGTGGAGTGGTTCCGTGGCTCCGGGATAAGATGGAAATATCCTAACCGTGCACAGGTATTGGCTCTGGTTGAAATCTCTAAACTGCTCTTCGACGGTGTATTCAGGGTACCATCGGTATCCTGCCTCAACCATCACTCGAACCAACATGGCGGTATGACCACATACACCGATGCAACGGGTCAGACGAACCACTTGGTTTTGGGGACGGGTAGCCATCTGAAAGCACAAAATAGTGCAAAGGCATTAGAATTTCTGGATGAAATTGGACAGCATAACGGTTGTAAATGCTCAGAAAAAGACTTGAGACATCCACAACAGTTTGCGAAACCACTCAACAACAACATATCAAGGTTCTGGTTCAATTGGCAACATACTAAACTTTAGTAGGACTGAACTGGGTTGTACCAACAATCCTATAAGTTACTACGGATTTAGTAACACGTGAACCTGATAGAGAGAAGAGAGCCTAGTCCTTAACCCACGTAGAAAGAGAAGAGAATGACTCAGAATAGAGGGCATAAGGTAAAGGAGTAAAAGAGCCTTACGTTCCCTCCCACAATCAATTCCCCTACATATAACTAAAGCATTTCTAGACTCGACATCGACCAGTTTGGCTTAGCGAACCTACAGGCAGTCCGGCTCTGATGCCAACGCTGTCAGGACCCCGATCCTAGGCCACATCGATCCAGCGTGTAACACATCATATCACTTTGCGGCCTCACGCACGGTACTCCCACGGGTGCCACCTTACCTGGCCCGGGACCGTTTGCGCCTTTTGGCTCACGTATATGATAGTGTCGCTAGCATCCATATGACAGAGAACCCGGGCCGACATGGCTAGTCGTGAACCCAAAGCGGCGCTAGCCTATGAGGACAGGCATACATGAATCACATCGAGCATGTCGGTCATCAACGTATCTATTCGGGCTGTAGCACTGGGCTAACAGGACTCCGGTAACCCGGGCTGTAGCAGGCTAGGCAGGACTCCGAATATCAGCGCGTGACATTTCCCCTAAGGGACAGACATAGGAACGACGTAAAACACATGCCGGCCAGTCAAGTGTCCAAGCAGTAGTGCTGGGCTAGCAGGACTCCGGTGAACCGGGCTGTAGTGGACTACTATCGCTCAGAAGCACAAGACTTACATTTCCCCATATGAAAGGCTGCCAAGGATAAACAACTAGATAGTCGGATCCCACTCATACCAAGCATTTCAATCATACACACAATATGCCCGATATGAGTAAATACAACATGGCATCACAACAGTACTCTACGACTCAAGTACTTTATTTAGAAGGCTCCGAGGAGCCATACATATCATCCATACAGATAGGGGTCACATGACCCAACACTCAAGTCATACAAACATACAAGCACATGCGGAAGCAAAGTAGTCTGAGTACAGACACTAGAAAGAAAGAAGGCTTGACGAAGCCTGTCTATCTACAACGACCCTTCACAAGTCTTGGATCACCACCTGGGTGATAAGTCACTCGTCAACGTCGAGGTCTACATAGAACCCATCAGAGGGGTTGGTGCAGTCGTCTGAAAAACATGATTAAAGCAACATGAGTACAGAAGTACTCAGCAAGTCTTACAACAGGAACCTATCATACATGCACATTCTCAAGAAGGTAGTGGGGTTATTGCAGCAAGCCAGCTTTGACTCTTGGCTAAGCTATCCTACGATACACACCACTTGCAAATCATTTGCCGCACACGAGTCCACTATCACCATCACAATACTCCACCGTGGATCCTCTCTCGCCATCCCACGAGAGGGCCATCCGCGGTACTCACACTTATCTTGAGAGTTTTAGTAGTATCCAATTAACTTGTCTATGAACTGATATAGGCAACCCAGAAGTCCATTACCGCGGACACGGCTATTCGAATAGATCATTTATAACCCTGCAGGGGTGTACTTCTTCACACATGTTTCCACCACTTAGCGTCTGCACACGACATGTGCTCGGCAGACTTCAAGCGAAAGCCGACGTGGGTGTAGACCACGACCTACCTAAACACTCAAGTCTCTAGTCCAGGTTTATCGCCTATTCGGGTTCCATCCGCAGGGAGTCCGGCCGAGGTTTCCACTAACGGCCCCGAACGATGTGAACAGGGTTCCCGAGACACCAAACGGGCGAGTCGGTACACCGTGCCACGTGCCTACCGCAACACAGCCCACCCCGATGGTCAGCGCCGCGTGCGGCCCCCAGCATACTACAAACACCAGAAACTACTTGCAACTCCTGGACAGAGGACAAGGGTGGATAGGAAGTCGAGCGGGGTCATATTTCAGGGCCCAATGTGTGGTAGTAACTGTATCATGGATCACAAACACAGATCTCAGTTCTTAAGGACGGCCTCAATGAAACAACCCACCATGTACTCCTACATGGCCTCTCATCGATTCCTTTACCAAATCGTATTCACACTTCACTCTTGTCACCGACACAACCTTTCACTCTAGTTCATCATCCCGATGAGCCAGACCTGACACAACTCTAAGCATAGCAAGCATAGCATGGTAGGAACACACACACACATGTATTGGCTCAATCAACTCCTACACATGCTAGTGGGTTTCATCTAGTTACTGTGGCAATGACAGGTCATGCAAAGGAAGTGGGTTCAACTACCGCAACACACAGCAGTTTGAAACGCGTTGTCTTAATGCAGTAAACGAGAGCAGAAGCGAGAACATGGGTTTGTATCGGAATGATCAATGGGTTGCTTGCCTGATGGAGTGGTGGTGGGATACTGCCCTTCAACTGGATACTCAGAGATATCCTCGGAGGCAGAACCTACCACGAATGACACATTGCAACACAATCAATACATGACGATATGCAACAATATGATGCATGCAATGACATGGCAATATGAATGTGTCCTGGTCTTGTGCAAGTTAAACCAGAAGGAAATGACCCCATTTGAACCAAAGATTCAAATGGTAGTGCATTTATAAGATCATATTAGTGCAATATCTTATAATGCCTAAACAGTGGGTTTAACTTGTTTTAACATGCATGAAACCAGTTCCAATGGATAGGTTGGATTTTTCTGATAATTTTTCATATATAAAACTTTGCATTTGGAGTTACAGATAATTTTCTATGAATTTTTGAAGTTTGAACTATTTTCTGGATTTTCCTGTATAAAAATAAATCCAGTAATTAGTTATTGCGTCAGCATGAAGTCATGCTGACCTCAGCAGGTCAACAGACCCGGTCCAGGTCAAACCTGACGCGTGGGTCCCGCGTGTCAGGGTTATTAGATTAAACAGATTAGGTTAATCCTAATTCTGGATTAGTTAGCGGGCGGGGCCCACATGTCATAGACCCAGGGGGTCAACGGGTCAACTCCGCCGGCGTTGAGCCGTCGGCGACGTCCAGACGCGGCGGAGGAAGTGTAGATTCATGCTCCGGCGACCAAATCGACGGCGGAGCACGTCTACGTGATGCGGGAGCTGACCCGCAACTCTTGGTGGAGTTGGTTGGGGTCGGGGTGGCCGGAGTTGGCGCCGGCGACGAGTTTGGCGGCGCCGGGGCTCGGGCGAAGGTGAAACCGGGGCTGCGGGGCACGGCGAGGTGCGTGCGGTAGTGCGTTGGCTTCCTGGTGATGCAGCGAAGGGAGTGGACACAGTGGCGTGGCCGGAGTTAGGCCGGGAGCACGTCGGCGACGAGCTCCGCGGCGGTGCGTGCGGGTGAGCATCGTGCAGTCGCTGTGGTGCACGAGAGGAGGAAAGGAGAGGATGGGGAGGTAGCTGAGCTCACAGCGGTCTCGGGGAAGCGAACGTCGCGGTCGGGGACGAGCTGGTGCGGCGGTGAGGTCGAAGGGGATCTCCGGCGGCCGGAGGTTGAAGAAGAGCTCGGGGCAGCGTTGTGGAGCGAGCGAGCGCTCGGGGCTCGGCTAGCTCGAAGAAGAGGAGGGCGGCGGAGCTCGTGGACACGGTCGGGTGGTACGGGGACGACGGCAGCTATGGCTACGGCGGCGGAGCGGCGACGATGGCGTCGGCCATGGCGGGGAAGAGCGAGGGAGAGATGCAGGGGGAAAAGAACGTGTCCAGGGCGTCGGGGTGTGACGTGGGGGTCGCCCAGCGCCCAGGCGCGCGAGGCGGCAAGCTGCTGGCGCCGTGGCGAGCTCGCGCTCGCCGGCGTCAGCTCCCTGCCTGCCTGGCGGGGACGAAGCAGCTGGCTGGCGGGGGCCAGCACAGTGCTAGGCCGCCAGGTGGGCCGGCAGGTGGGTAGCGTCCAGGTTAGTTTTCCTCTGATTAACTGTTTTCTTTTTCTATTTCTTCTGCAACTTTGTGGACTTATTAAAAATACTTAAACAACTCCAAAAATCCCCAAACTGCTCATGCATACTATTTAAAGTATAAACAACATGAAACATTTCTGTTTGAGAATATTTGAACATTTAAAATATTTTTATAAATTTTAAATGCCCAAATTCAAATACTTATGTGTTAATTCAATAACCTTCTGTTGGCCTAGAAAAATGTGCACTATTTTTGCCAGGGGGTTTAATCCAAGACAAAGAGGGTGAGCATTTTAGAAGGGCATTTCAGGTTCATTGAAAAAGATTTTAGTAAACCCTAGTTATTTCCAGGGGGGGGAGGAAGTGTGTGTTGGGGGTTCTGGCATTTCCCAATTCAGAATTAATAAAATTTAAACATGATGCACACTCTAATGCATGGCCTAGCTAGGGATGTGACATTTAGTTCCAAACATTTTAATGCATTCTTCTTCTAACACTTTGGCACAATTTTCCTTTCCATCATACTCATGAAAGATATTAAAAAGATGAAGCGTATGTGGTAAACTCAATTCCATTTTTTGGTAGTTTTCTTTTATGAAATAAACTAGTGCTAAAACAAGAAACAAAAAGATTCGATTGCAAGATCTAAAGATATACCTTCAAGCACTCACCTCCCCGGCAACAGCGCTAGAAAAGATCTTGATGTTTAGTACACAACCTTCTTCTTGTAGATGTTGTTGGGCCTCCAAGTGCAGAGGTTTGTAGGACAGTAACAAATTTCCCTCAAGTGGATGACCTAAGGTTTATCAATCCGTAGGAGGCATAGGCTGAAGATGGTATCTCTCAAACAACCCTGTAACCAAATAACAAAGAGTCTCTTGTGTCCCCAACACACCCAATACAATGGTAAATTGTATAGGTGCACTAGTTCGGCGAAGAGATGGTGATACAAGTGCAATATGGATGGTAGATATATGTTTTTGTAATCTGAAAATATAAAAACAGCAAGGTAACTAATGGTAAAAGTGAGCATAAACGGTATTGCAATGCTAGGAAACAAGGCCTATGGTTCATACTTTCACTAGTGCAAGTTCTCTCAACAATAATAACATAGTTGGATCATATAACTATCCCTCAACATGCAACAAAGAGTCACTCCAAAGTCACTAATAGCGGAGAACAAACGAAGAGATTATGGTAGGGTACAAAACCACCTGAAAGTTATTCTTTCCAATCAATCCGTTGGGCTATTCCTATAAGTGTCACAAACAGCCCTAGAGTTCGTACTAGAATAACACCTTAAGATACAAATCAACCAAAACCTTAATGTCACCTAGATACTCCAATATCACCTCAAGTATCCGTGGGTATGGTTATACGATATGCATCACACAATCTCAGATTCATCTATTCAATCCAACACAAAGTACTTCAAAGAGTGCCCAAAAGTTTCTATCAGAGAATCAAGACGGAAACGTGTGCCAACCCCTATGCATAGGTTCATGGGCGGAACCCGCAAGTTGATCACCAAGACATACATCAAGTGAATCACGTGATATCCCATTGTCACCACAGATACACACGGCAAGACATACATCAAGTGTTCTCAAGTCATTAAAGACTCAATCCGATAAGATTACTTCAAAGGGAAAACTCAATCCATTACAAGAGAGTAGAGGGGGAGAAGAAACATAAGATCCAACTATAATAGCAAAGCTCGCGATACATCAAGATCGTGCCAAATCAAGAACACGAGAGAGAGAGAGAGAGAGAGAGAGAGAGAGAGAGAGAGAGAGAGAGAGAGAGAGAGAGAGAGAGATTAGACACATAGCTACTGGTACATACCCTCAGCCCCGAGGGTGAACTACTCCCTCCTCGTCATGGAGAGCGCTGGGATGATGAAGATGGCCACCGGTGAGGGTTCCCCCCTCCGGCAGGGTGCCGGAACAGGGTCCCGATTGGGTTTGGTGGCTACAGAGGCTTGCGGCGGCGGAACTCCCGATCTAATCTGTTCTTCGGAAGTTTTAGGGTATGTGGGTATATATGGGTGCAAGAAGTACGTCGGTGGACCTCCGGTCTGTCCACGAGGCAGGGGGGCGCACCCTAGGGGGGTGGGCGCGCCCCCACCCTCGTGGGCAGCCCGGGACTCCCCTGGCGTGCACTCCAAGTTTTTCCGGTAGCTTTCCTTCCTAAAATAACTTCTCCAGTTGATTTCATTCCGTTTCGACTCCGTTTGATATTCCTTTTCTTCGAAACACTGAAATAGGCAAAAAACAACAATTCTGGGCTGGGCCTCCGGTTAATAGGTTAGTCCCAAAAATAATATAAAAGTGGATAGTAAGGCCCAATATTGTTCAAAACAGTAGATAATATAGCATGGGGAAATCAAAAATTGTAGATACGTTGGAGACGTATCAGACACGTTCATATTCATAGCCAACATTCACTACCAACAACTCAAAAGATTCATATATACACAAGTTTAGCATGTCTATGGATCCAAATGATTGATAGATCACACAACAATATTCATACATAATTCACAAAAAGATTCAGATTTACACATGTTCAGTATGTTTATGCATCCAAATGATTGAGATCACAACCAATATGATCCACGGACGAACTTTAATTACCTAGGGTACAAACTGGTAAATGGTGTTCAGTCGGAGGTACTTCTTGCTAAAATTAATGCTTGTACGAGTAAACTTTCGAGTACATAAGAGGCAGCATAGACAATCTGAACTTTGCTTGTAGGTTTATCCTCAAAATAGTGGCCTCGTGCCGAGGGAGGTTTGAGCAACTTGGCCACTACTTTCATCCAACTAGTTTACTGGCTCATCTTGGTCCTCTAGCTCGCCAAAATTCTACATTGCAGACTGGTAAATGGTGTTCAGTCGGAGATACTTCTTGCTAAAATTAATGCTTTTACGAGTAAACTTTCGAGTGCATAAGAGGCAGCACAGACAATCTGAACTTTGCTTGTAGGTTTATCCTCAAATAGTGGCCTCGTGCCGAGGGAGGTTTGAGCAACTTGGCCACTACTTTCATCCAACTAGTTTACTGGCTCATCTTGGTCCTGTATCTCGCCAAAATTCTACATTGTAGACGAGAAAGGAGGCGGTTGAGAAAATGAACCACCCAAATTTTTTGTGCAGTTCAACTGAAATGGAGCATCCCTGGCGTGCAGACTGATTAAGTGCCAGATGAATATACGCGTCAACCAACTTGTCTGGAATCTTTAGACTCCATGCCATACAGTTCGCTACCATATGTGCAGATAACCAAAAGGCACAAGTTGGGACCAAAGACTGGACTATGTTTTTCTGGGCTATACGCCAAGCAATATTTTTGGCGTTCACTCTCCTAATACTTGGAGTTTGACAATTGGTTGACGCTAGTTGATACTCGAACGAATATCGGCACTTCTTCTTGTCAACATCGATGCTTGTCTGAGTGAACTTTGGAGTACATAGCAGCAGCATAAGTACCTATCCATCTGATCTTTTTGTGCAGTTCTACTAAAATCACCCGATGTAATGATTTTCCTGCGAGTTCAGGCTCCAAGTTACTCCTTTATGAAATCGGCAAACAGTAGCGCAATACCAAATTACCACTACATATGACAAGCACAGTAATCACGATAAAGACCAGTACCAACCTGTGTGAGGTAGCATATCAATTACTATTTCCTTTGACTGGAAGCTGAGATAAGCCAAGCGACTAACAGCAAAGGAAGAATGCAAGCCGAGATTAGCGACTAACAGGAAAGGAAGGAAGTTGTCGAGGCAATGAAGCACCCAAAGTTTTTGTGCAGTTCCACCAAAATCGAGTATCCCTGTTGGCACATATATTGAGAGAGTGAGATTACTGTAATAGTGGGACTAGTTGATGAAACATACACTAACAAATTGAAGCACCCTCATTATCTTAATGGGTAAAGTTAGCGTTCCCTCCCTGCACCACCACATGATTCACCTCATAGACAAACATACACACGTACATGATTCAGCATAGGGTGCTACTAAAGATTTGTTTAACTCCGACAGGAAAATTAGGCAGCAATAAATTAGTGGTACTTAAGTACTCCTAATTAATTAAGTGAGACAGCAGAAGTGGAAGGGCTTCAGCAAGATCGCCTTGGCACTGTTTACTCTTCTTCTTCTTCCTCTTCATGCTCTGTTTCTCAGTCTCCTCACCAGTTGGTGAAACCAAGTACATGATTGGCCTTCTATTTCAGAATTCGTTTTGTCAGTGAGGGAGTACAAGTGTACTAGTAAAAAATAGCATTATTTTCTCATGGCAGTCGCAAAATAGAGATGAACACATGCATTAAATATCATTCTTACCTAAAGGAAGGTTATGGTGCCAATATGGATGATGAGGATTGGAACACAGATCTCCCTTTGTGCAGTTCCACCGAAATGAACCAACTGTTCCATTCTGACATTCCAGTTAAACAACACAAAAGTCACTTCTTTTAAGAAGAGTTTTGTGCAGTGCACCAAAAGGTCACAACAGCAACCAGGTGAAATGGATATCCTTGTTTGCACAAAAAGCTACAGAGGAAATAGTTAGAGTCTCAAACAATTATAGGCAAAAACATTTGGCTAAACTTGTCATGGCTTATAACAGTGGCATGGCTTCATTTTTACCAGGGGCATTAGATTAAGAACATCTAAATATTTGGTATAAGGGCATGGGACAGTGGGTGCACTAGCAGTCTAGCACCATGTACCTAAACATGGGCATAAAGTGGTGATTCATAGTTTGTTGCCCCGAGAAATAAACATCCAAGAAACATATCTTGGTTGGTCCCATTTTTGTTCACTCTAGCCACCTACTCCTATGTGTGTATAACAAATCTAGTCCTGGTCATACCATTGTGTATAGCGTTACCCCTATATTTCCCTTTTCGACCAAGAGACCGGTTGGATGACCAGTCTGTACTACTTTCACCCCCTTTCCTTCCTGTTTGTACCAAGTCCGATGTACTACATACTAAATTCCCCCACCCCCACTTTATTTCTTGTTTGAACCAAGTACAAGATTCGACTCCATAACGTAGTTTTACCTCTAACAATAGAAGAAGAAAAATAGGTGACGTTGGACCATCCGATCGAGAGGGGTTGAGAGGTAGAAAATGATGCACATGCAGCGACTTAGCGAGCTGGGGAAGTAGAGCTAAGGCGGTTTCGAAGGAAGATATACCTGAAGGTCATCGGGATGTGGATAGGTCGGCGACGGGAGGCCGGATCCGCCCACACTAGGGCAACGACAAAGGGATCGGAGGACCTCTCGCGCTGGCGCTCAGCCAGAGATAACGGTGCGACTGGCAGTGGGTCTCCTCCCTCATTGTCGACGACGGCCTAAACGCTGCCCCTCCTCCCATTCATCGCTGGAGGGGGACACGTCTGGATCTGTAACCAGGGGTGATGATAGACAGTGTTACCACCCCTATCTTGTTTAGATCTGGAGAGGATGAGAGTATGTGAATTGAGAAACCCTAGCAAGCAAGCGCGGAGGCTCCGGCCTATATATACGTAGTGGGGTAATTTTCCTTTTTTCACTCGATCAAAACAATCATTTAAAATTGTGTACTACTCTCTCCATTTCTTTTTACTCCACATATAAGATTGGGTCAAAGTCAAACTACACAAAGTTTGACCAAATTTATATAAAAAATATAAACATCTACAATACTAAAACTATATAGTATGAAAATACATTTCATGGTGCATCTGATAATATTGATTTCATATTGTGAATGTTTATATTTTTAATATAAAGTTAGTCAAACTCTACAAAGCTTGACTTTGACCAAACCTTATATGCGGACTAAAAAGAAACAGAGGGAGTACGTGCCAGGTCGCCGTTTTTCTTAGTTGTTGATTGTTTTTTGAGATAGCTACCTGCTAGTTCCAAGTGGTGTTACGGTGTGCCAGGTCACACTTTTTTAGGGTGCCAGGTCGCACTTTGTATCGTTCAAGTCTGGTACAAGTCCCTCCATTAAATGAACAACCACCCCCTCGTAAAAATTGTGAGCAAGCCCACGGCTAAAATTATCGGAAACGTGGGTTGCCCCAACATGCATTATTATTTATATTTTCTACTCCCTTCATTCCTAAATATAAGTCTTTTTTTATTCGCCACACCTAAGACGATAATTTTTTTATTAGCAGTGAACCCCACATGTCATAGACACAAAAAGTGTGGCAAGATTCCCTTAGGCAGGCCAAAGTGTGTCTAACAATTTGAGCAACTCAAGTTAGGCAAGTGTGCGAAAAATAATGTGGCAACATAAGACAAACATAATCACAATCCAAACAACCCCGTAATTTTTTGTGACATGCATGAAAATTTGGTTAGTTAAATTTATAGTCAAAATTTGGCAAGGTGCATCAATTCAACACATGCAAGTATCAAAAGGGAGGTCACGACATGCATGCATGCGTTGTACTCCCTCCGTTTCCAAATATAAGTCTTTTTAGAGATTGCAACAAGTGATTACATACGAAGCAAAATATGTCTACATACATCCGTATGTAGTAGTCCATTTGCAATGTGTAAAAAGACTTATATCGAGTGCAGTGCTTTGATGTGTCGCGTCAACTCGTACAAGACCGAGAAGTTTGATTACTACAACGCCCCCTCCCTCGCGCATGAGCGTGGTGGCTGGCTGGACTAGTAGGAGCTTTCTCTACACGCTTCTTGACGGTGGCGAACTTGCGGATGGAGTTGACCATCATGTCGTCCATGCGAGAGGCGAAGCCGGCGTCGACGAGGGCTACGACGCCAGCGGTCGCCAGCACCATCTGGAAATTCTGCATGGTGCGGGGCTGCAGGCTGGCGCCTTGGATGATTTGGCACAGCCGACTGCCGCTCGCGACCATCGCCTCCATAGGTGCTTCTGGCTTCTGGTCACTTGGTCTTGGATTGGAGTGAGCAGTGTTGCGTAGTGATTAAGAAAGAACATTTATTGTCAATCTAACCCTGCCATCCATAGACCTCTTTGTTTTAGAGTTAGTTCAGGGTTAGAATCTAACTCTAACCTCTAACTGAGTTAGTAGAGTTCTCCTCGTCTCGGTTCATCGCCATCATACTTTCCCCATTTCTGTGTTTTCAGTATCCTACAAATCAAAGAGGCCCTTAGACTGGTTTAGGTCCGGTAGTTTTTTATAAACGTGTTATGTCCAAAATTTGATGAACATGCTCCGGTTTCTATGAAAATAATCTGGTTTCATGTAGTAATTCATTTATTTATTTATTCTTCTGCGGGGGGTTTGCATGTAATTCGTGAGGTCTGAAATGTGAAGTACCCCGGCATATGCTCCGAGTCATGCATGCACTACGACCCAGATGCTGTATGTCCCACATGTCGGCGAAAGGGTGCACGTGGAAATAGCCTAGGAGTACATATAAGAGGATAAATGCGTGAAAAAATATGTACGGTGAAGCGTAGCCGCGGTTCGAAAAGGAGACCTAAAGTGATGACAGGTATAGATCGCACGCACCCAACTAGTGGTAGTACTAGACATACGACTGCTTTTTCCCTTAAAAAGAGGTACGAGTGCTCAGTACTCCTATTCTATCAACACGAGTCCCATCTGACAACAGCGTATGTGCTACATCTAGCTCTTCTCCCTCGTTTCTCTCTTCTAATTCTAAACTCAGCCGACGCCCGGTGGGCGGGGTGGGGATTTTCCGATGGTCAGTTTGCTCAACTGCCGCCCCACCTCATAGTGAAAACGTTACTACTGGAATAAAAATGCCATATACTCCTATACTAATAAAACATTAAGGCCACGAGGCGATCCAGTGCTGGTTACAGGAGGCAAGAAGAAGAGATGCATCGAACGACGGCTAGGTAGCAGCGGCTTCGGTGGCCAGGTCGACGTGCTTCTGAACAACGACGTCCAAAGATTCCAGCCGCTGGAAGAAGGCCAACGTCTTTCTGTCCTCGCAGGCCTTGTAGTGGCCTATGTAGACGATTTCCTCGTAGACATGGATGTGCAGGTCGACGGTTTCTTGCATGGCGAGGCACTGTGCGACGAGCGCGGTCTCAAGGTGCACATTCTTCATCGCGACCTCCAACAACTGTAGGGCCACCAGGGCTTGAAAGAGTTCATCACCATCGAGGCCGATGAGGGTGGCAGGCAATGAGGATCCTGGGCACGCGGGATAGAGCAGTACGACAAGGTTGTCCGCGCGCTTCTTGTTGGCGGCGAACTTGCGGATGGAGTTGACCATCATGTCGTCCATGCGAGAGGCGAAGCCGGCATCAGCGAGGGCTACGACGCTGGCGGTCGCCAGCTCCGTCTGGAAACGCTGCACGGTACGGGGCCGCAGGCCGACGCCTTGGATGATTTGGCACAACCGACTACCGCTCGCGTCCATCGCCTCCATAGGTGCTTTTGGCTTCTAGTCACTTGGTCTTGGATTGGAGTGAGCAGTGTTGCGCAGAGACTAAGGAGTAGATGGATTGGAGTGGTGGGGCGCCTTTATATGAGAATCCAAACTCTGTTGCATTCACATCGTGCTCGCTCTATTCTGCTTCTCCAATTAATTCCCTTTGCATGTAGAGTAATTTGAGGACGCACCATTGACCATTCAACGTCTCGGGAACCGCTACCCTCTCCCTCCTTAGCATTCAAGCACCTATGGAGGCGACTTCCGCTCGCGTCTATCGCGTGTCAGGAGACGTTCCCGTCGACGACGAGGTGCCTATGGTGACTTCCTAAATTTCAAGATGATAGTACTAGTATACTCAATATTGTGCACCGCGACCAAGGCCGAGAGGAAAACGAGAGAACTAGTACGTATTTATTTACGGTGTAGATTCACTCATTTTGCTCCATATGTACTCCGTCTCGGTGTAGTCTAGTCACTTGTTGAAATCTGTAGAAAGGCAAATACTCCTTTCTTGTTTACAGGGCTATACTAGCAAGTACTTACTACAATAGTGGGCTCACATAGCAATTTTGTCTCATGCAAGAGCCTGGCTATATGCGTGCTCCAAGTTTCGCAACTGCCACGTTCGGGTTGCGCTTGGCTCTTCGCCTCTTCGAGAAGATGAACAATGATGTTACTACTACTGCTTCTACAGTATCGAATCCACTGCTGCATGTCCGTCCACCACGAGCGGGAGGGATAGCTTGTTGTAGTACTATACTCCCTCCTTACCGGTTTAAAAGGCTTAACTCAAAATCTTCAGATTTCCGTTTTATAAGGCTTGTTTTGAGAGTAGCTTGGTTAAAGCTCTAAGGTCTTTTCGATTGTTGCGTTGCATTTAATTCCCTGGTACCATTTTCAAAAGAAAATTAATCACAGAGCCAAGTCGTTGCTCCTTTCTTCCCTCAGCTGCATGCATGCAGCAAACTGGAGATTAAAACGAGATAAAAAATGAAGACTGACCAGTGCATGCGCCATCTGGATGAGAGAGAGAGCGGGACACATGCGGGCTTGGGGCGCTGTAGTTAATTGCATTGGCAATTGAACAGGCTAAGATTTAATACCAGGATGCTGTAATTGGGCATTTTTCACATAAGCTCAATTCACCTCACCCAATACACATTTACCTTGGTTGGTGGGATTTCAGATATGAGCCCTATAAACTGGTAAGGAGGGAGTATAAGCAAAAGCCTGTCCTCGTCTGCAAGCCACCGCGCGCATGGGCGAGGGAGAAGGCGTGTAGTAGTAAAATCAAACTTCTCCTCATTGTACGAGTTGACGCGACACATCATAACACTGGCCCCACATGGTTGCCTCTAAACTTGGCTGAAAGACCCGCCATGTACAATACTCCATTTGCTGTAACCTCTAACATTTCCCCACCACAAATTAAAATATATATTCCTGTCTTGACCAGATGAGCGTGCAAAATAGAATCACCAGGATGACAGGTAGGGCCAGAAGATAATTTTAATCAAAAAAATATAGCATGGAGCCGACCCCAATGATTTTAAGCTTACATGCCTGGTACACGCTATCCTAGACTACTCTACACATGAAACTGCCACATGAGAATCTGGGCTGCGCTTGGCTGTTTGCCTCTTCGGGAAGTCGAACAAAATGATGGAGTACTACTACAGTGGAGGAGTACTACAATATGCTTCTGGCCATCTGACACCGACTAAACTGCTGCATGTCCACCGCATACGGGAGGGAGAGTGTGTAGCGAACGAAAGCTTCTCCTAGTCCTGCCAGCCACCACGCTCATGGGCGAGGGAGGGACGTAGCTTCATTGACTTACTGCTCCTGCCTTTGCGTCCATGACAGGTGGGCCCAACAGGTCGGTGGCCCACCTGTTATGCAACCAAAGGCAGGTGCGGTTAAGGCGAGAGGGTATTGTAGTAATCAAACTTCTCGGTCTTGTACGATTTTACGCGACACATCAAAGCACTACACTCGATATATTTCAATAATTTGCGTTTACCGATGCATTAATTACAACGCATGCATGCATGTCGTGACTCTCCTTTTGATACTTGCATGTGTTGATTCAATTCACCTTGAAGTAGTATGAATATGTGATGGTAAAGCTTTGTAATGCCCCGGCCCTAATAAAGCGAGAGATGGTTGTGCACGAGGAGGGCGAGATCATGCAGACAGAACATGACCCGACGATGGAGCTCTCTATGGTCTTGATGGACCTCACCTTGCTCCACTGCCCCTTGTGCCTCCGCCCCTTGAAGCCTTCAGTGTATGAGGTTCGAATACACCTCGTCCATTCAGCTGATCGAGCAAGGTGCAAGTTTCTTGATTGATGTGTTGTTCGATTGATTTGTGCAGTGCAAGGGAGGGCACCTGGCTTGCGCGGACTGCCGCGTCGAGCCCCCTGGGAACAAGCGGCAGTGCCAGAAATGCGGGCGCGGTTTTGCCTTCGATGTGCAGAACACGGCGGTGGACGCCGTCCTCTGAGACGTCTCCGTCGTATCTACTTTTCCAAACACTTTTGCCCTTGTTTTGGACTCTAACTTACATGATTTGAATGGAACTAACCCGGACTGACGCTGTTTTCAGCAGAATTGCCATGGTGTTATTTATGTGCAGAAACAAAATTTCTTGGAATGACCTGAAACTTCACGGAGCTTATTTTTGGAAAATATAAAAATTATTGGCGAAAGAATCAAGGCCAAGGGTCCCACACCCTATCCATGAGGGTGGGGGCGCGCCCCCCGCCTCGTGGTCCCCCTAACGCTCCACCGACCTCAACTCCAACTCCATATATTCGTGTTCGGGGAGAAAAAAATCAGAGAGAAAGATTCATCGCGTTTTACGATACGGAGCCGCCGCCAAGCCCTAAACTCTCTCGGGAGGGCCGATCTGGAGTCCATTCAGGGCTCCGGAGAGGGGAATCCGTCGCCATCATCATCATCAACCATCCTCCATCACCAATTTCATGATGCTCACCGCCGTTCGTGAGTAATTCCATCGTAGGCTTGCTGGACGGTGATGCGTTGGATGAGATTTATCATGTAATCGAGTTAGTTTTGTTAGGGTTTTATCCCTAGTATCCACTATGTTCTAAGATTGATGTTGCTATGACTTTGCTATGCTTAATGCTTGTCACTAGGGCTCGAGTGCCATGATTTCAGATCTGAACCTATTATGTTTTCATGAATATATGTGAGTTCTTGATCCTATCTTGCAAGTCTATAGTCACCTACTATGTGTTATGATCCGGCAACCCCGAAGTGACAATAATCGGGACCACTCCCGGTGATGACCGTAGTTTGAGGAGTTCATGTATTCACTATGTGTTAATGCTTTGGTCCGGTACTCTATTAAAAGGAGGCCTTAATATCCCTTAGTTTCCATTAGGACCCCGCTGCCATGGGAGGGTAGGACAAAAGATATCATGCAAGTTCTTTTCCATAAGCATGTGCCTACATTACATTGATGAATTGGAGCTAGTTCTGTGTCACCCTATGTTATGATTGTTACATGATGAACCGCATCCGGCATAATTCTCCATCACCGATCCAATGCCTATGAGCTTTTCACATACTATTCTTCGTTTATTTACTTTTCCATTGCTACGGTTACAATTACTACAAAACCCAAAAATATTACTTTTGCTATCGTTACTGTTACTTCCATACTACTTTGCTACTAAATACTTTGCTGCAGATACTAAGTTATCCAGGTGTGGTTGAATTGACAACTCAACTGCTAATACTTGAGAATATTCTTTGGCTCCCCTTGTGTTGAATCAATAAATTTGGGTTGAATACTCTACCCTCAAAAACTGTTGCGATCCCCTATACTTGTGGGTTATCATCCTCTCCTCGGTAAGGGTGGAGTGCCCACACGAAGGCTGTGGGCTCTATGTCGCTTACCACAAGCTCGCCGATCACCAGAGCGTGTGTCCGCTCACGCCCTGCAAATGCCCCGTGCCTGTCTGCGGCTATGAAGGCCCGCCGCCGTGGCTCTCCCACCACATCAGCACAGTGCATCCCATGCCCATGCACAGGATCCAGTACGGCAAGGCACTCCAGCTGCAAGTGCCACTGTCGGAGCCACGACTCTTACTGTTTGCGGAGGAGGACGACCACGCATTTTTCTTGGTTGGCCGCGTGCTCGACATCGGCGTGCCTATCGCTGTGTCGGTCGTCTGCATCAGAGCGGGGGCGTCCCCACTGCCGCACTATGTGGCCAAGCTGTGGGCGAACGGCCCGCCGGGGGAGCCCAAAGGCAGGACCGACACCGTCAAGGTGGAAATGGAGGTGACAAGCAGCAGGGATCCCAGTGACGTCGCCGTGCAGGAGCTGACCTTCTTCACAGTTCCACCCAAGCTGCTGGCCGGGGCTAAGCTGGTGTCCCTCCACATTCAGATTGACAAGCTCACTGTGACGCCCCTAATTTAACCGTACAGTAATCATGCACGCAAACGTGTACGATCAAGATCAGGGACTCACAGGAAGATATCACAACACAACTCTAAAAATAAAATAAGTCATACAAGCATCATAATACAAGCCAGGGGCCTCGAGGGCTCGAATACAAGTCCTCGATCATAGACGAGACAGTGGAAGCAACAATATCTGAGTACAAACATAAGTTAAACAAATTTGCCTTAAGAAGGCTAGCACAAACTGGGATGCATATCGAAAGAGGCGCATGCCTCCTGCCTGGGATCCTCCTAAACTACTCCTGGTCGTCGTCAGTGGGCTGCACATAGTAGTAGGCACCTCCAGTGTAGTAGGAGTCATCATCGACGGTGCCGTCTGGCTCCTGGGCTCCAGCATCTGGTTGCGACAACCAGGTAGAAAGGAAAGGGGGGAAAGGGGGGAAAAAGCAACCGTGAGTACTCATCCAAAGTACTTGCAAGCAAGGAGCTACACTACATATGCATGAGTATATGTGTAAAGGGCCATATGAGTGGACTGAACTGCAGAATGCCAGAATAAGAGGGGGATAGCTAGTCCTATGGAAGACTACGCTTCTGGCAGCCTCCATCTTGCAACATGTAGAAGAGAGTAGATGGTAAGTTCACCAAGTAGCATCGCATAGCATAATCCTACCCGGCGATCCCCTCCTCGTCGCCCTGTTAGAGAGCGATCACCGGGTTATATGTGGCACTTGGAAGGGTGTGTTTTATTAAGTATCCAGTTCTAGTTGTCATAGGGTCAAGGTACAACTCCAAGTCGTCCTGTTACCAAAGATCATGGCTATTCGAATAGATAAACTTCCCTGCAGGGGTGCACCACATTTCCCAACACGCTCGATCCCATTTGGTCGGACATACTTGTCGTATTTTGGGTTCCGGCAGACCCTTAAGGTTGGAACTCTCGGGTGCGCGCGGAGATCTCTCCCCTACCGATAAACGTTTAATCTCCTCGTGTGATCTAAGCTGGAAACGATGAACAACACAAGGGACACGAGATTTATACTGGTTCGGGCCACCGTTGTGGTGTAATCGCTTCTCTCTCTCTCTCTGCTAGGGCTCTATCCGATCTGATCAGATGCCTCTACTCTGTGGTGGCTAGCTCTATTTATAGAGGCCCTGGGCCTCTCCCCAAATAATGAGCAGGAAGGGCGCCAACAATTGGCCATTTTGAAGGGGAACATCTAGTACAAGTTATCCTGACCAAAGGTGGTCTTCGGCTGCCAAAAGCACTGGTGATGACGCCGTCTTGGGTTCCACGGTGACCTCCGTCCTGCCGCTCTGCTGGTCTTGGTCTCGTTGCACCGGAATGGTAACCTTTGCCCAATGCCTCGGCCTATGCTTGCTCCCTTTGCACCGAAGGGGAAACAAGGACACTGTGCAGGCTGGCGCCCGCCTGGTCTTTGTCGTCATGGCTTGCGTCACGGCCTCTTCGCGAGGTACCCCTGCCTTGATCTCTCCTCCTCCTCGCGAGCCTACCTGATGAGGCTGCTCCTGAGGAAGCTTCCTGTCGTCCGCCCCGCGAGGCTTGGCCCCTCGTGAGGGTCTTGAGCCTGAGCTGATGAAGATGGGCCGCGCTGGGCCCCCACTTGAGCCACGCCGCAGGCCGCAGGCAGGCAAGTCTGGGGACCCCCGTTCCCAGAACGCCGATAGTAGCCCCCGGGCCCAAGGCGCACCCGGGCTTGGCTTAGCAGAGAAGCGAAGGGGCAAGCGCGAAGCGCCGCAGTCCCTAATAGCCTGCGGCCTTGGGTGCCGCGTGGCGATTGATTGGACATGGGCGTCTGCGCTTCCCCATGATGCCTTGTTACGCGCCCGGCTAAGCAGACCCGTAGTTGCACACAGTTGTTCCACTTTCCGCTGCTCGCTTGCCTCCTACCTTTCCTTCTTCTTCGAGCTCCCGCTTCCGCCGCCAATCCATCTCTTCTTCCCCCTTTCCATTGCCACGGCGCCAACGAAGAAAGGAAACGGAAAGAAGCCCGCGCCTTCGCCCAGCACACCTCTAGTTGCAGCTCCCGCCGTAGGCTAGTCGATCATACTCAATCCTGAAGCCTTGGACAAGGCCCGCTCTGCCCTTGCCACTATCTTCAATGAGTGCAGCAAGACCACAGTCTAGCCTGCGTCTCATGCCTCCCTTGATAGGATCGTCACGGAGGTCCGATTCTTCGCCGATGCCCTGTGGGCGGGTCTGGTTCCCCCCTTTTCCGCCTTCTTTAACGCGGTGCTCTCCCATTATCAGATCCGCATGATGCACCTCGGGCCGGAGTCATTACCCATCTGGATGTCTTTGCTTTTGTTTGCGAGGCGATGATAGGCATTCCTCCTTCCGTTGCCCTGCTGCGCCACTTCTTTTCTCTGCGCCTGAGCGACCCCACTCAGTGCTCAGGGTGTGTGGCCTTCTTTGCCATGCCAGAGACGACCGCTTCAAGGATCGACTTCGGCCTTCCTCCTCCTGAGGCCAGGTTCAGAGAGCGGTGGCTGTATGTGGACATCAGAGTGCCCAACCCCTTGCTCTCGCACCCGACCTTGCCTGCTGTTCCCAACTCGGGCTAGGATCGCGAGAGGCTCGAGAGCCCCCGGCTCGCCTTTGTCTGGCGCCGCTTCCAGAGTTTGAAGGCGCTCAACGTGACAGCATCCAGGGTGGTGAAGGAGTTCCTCCAATGTCGCATTGCTCCTCTCCAGCGCCACTCTAGCCAGATGTGGGACTCTGCGGGGCATAGAGACCGCATGCGGCCTCAAGAGGAGGACCTGGTGCCCGAAGTGCTGCGGACGGTGCTCAGGGTCTTGACTGGTGACCCTTCCCCAGGCAGCCTTTGATGCAGTGGTGCCCTTTTGTATCTTTGCCCCGGCAGGGCCGATTTTGTGAGGCAGATGCCCAGCTTCGACGAGTGGGGGCTGCGCCCGGCTGGCTTCTCGGGGCCCCGCAAGAACCCAGCCGCCGTGGTTGCTCCCCTTGTCGCCCACAGCAGTCCTTCTCCAAACGATGGAGCGGGAAGGCGAGAACCGGCGGGAGCTGAGGTGGTTGGTGTTGAGGCGCCGACGCTGTGAGAAGCCTCGAAGGCGGTGTCTCCCGAGGCCTGCCCTAGAGCGGTGGCAGGCGCGGAGTTGCAGCCTACGGCTCTTGAGGCCGGGGCTCCCGAGCCCCCGGCCGTTCCTCGCGAGTCGACGTCTGACGGTGTCCCCCAGGCCGACTCCTTCGGCGCTGATCATCTTGACGCTTCTTCCGCGCCACCGGCCGACCCCTGCATCGAGCGCTTAGGTCGGTTCCGCATAGACTTCGAGGCCCTCCGCAAGAGGAAGGAGGCCTTGGGTGGCGATGATCGCCCTTGCCGCCTGTTGAAGCATAGGAAGTACTTTGTCATGGATGAGTAAGCCTTCTTCTTTCTCTGCTCATTTACTTTGCTATCCCCGCAGCTGATTGTGGCTTTTCAGGCCCCATCCTGCCAGATTCTCCGTTGACCCTGGGCACACCGAACTCGAGCAGTGCTCCCGCCGCTGGACTGGTCAGCAGAGCGGTCCCTTCCTCCGGGCGCCTCGAGCCTGTGTGCCCGCTGTCCTTTCTTTGCGAGTCTTCCTTGGGCACATCTGCCTTGCCCCGCGTTCCTCCTCTGATCATAGACGGGGAATGGTTGAAGTCTGTCTTCAGTTCCTCCTCCGTGGGTGGACCGACGCCAGGCTGGATTCCTAGAGGGGTCACTGTGGCGGCGGCCAGGGCGCCAGCCCCCAGCCCCGCGCCGGGAGGGGGCATGCCACCTCGGGGCCCTCCGCATACTCTGGTGGCAGAGGATGATGCGGAAGACGTGCTCAGACGCACTTGGGAGCGTCGCGCCCATCGCCAAGAGTTCCTCCAGGGGCGGCGGATGCAGTGAGCCGGATCGGGGCAGAGCTTACTGGCGAGGATGCGCGCCTTGAGGCCAAAGATTTGCACCTTGCTGAGGAGAGGCGCAAACTGAAAGTAGTCGTCGCCCTCGCGCGCCACCAACGTGATCTTGACAACACGAAGGTTGAGGCGTCGCTGGCGGCTTCGCTGGAGGCCTGCTCCTAGGCCGTTGAGGAGGCTCGGGAAGCAGACCAACGGCGCAAAGATGCGGAGGAACGCGCATGGGAGCTCCAAGCCTGGAGCCACTCCCTGGAGCAGCAAGTGGAACTACGCCAGGTGGCCCTTGCGTTGCTAAAGGGGGACTCCGTCGACCGGGCGGAGCTTCTGAAGCACGAGGAGGTGCTGACGCTGGAGGCCGCCGAGCGCAACCTTGACCTCGAGCGGTTGGAGACAAGGGAGCGCCTAGTGGCTCAGGCGGAGGATGACATTGCTGCACGCGAGGCCTGGGCCCAGGAAGAGGTCGACCGCCGCGTGGCGGAAGCTCGCTCGTCCTTCGAGCGCGAATACGAAGTGAGGTTGGAGCTGATCAAGGTCGAGGCTGAAGATAGGATCGCGGCCCTCAGGGCCAAACTGGCGGAAGTGGCGCGATGTGCGGACTCCTCCGCAGCTGCCCTTGGCTCAGCGCGGGCGGAGCTCGCCTCTTCCCAGGCCGAGTTGCTCCTTCTCTAATAGAGGGTTGATGATGCCGAGGCCACCGCATGGCGGAACGAGGACGAGATCCGTCAGCGGCGGGTTCTGGAGCACGAGCATGCCCCCATGCTTCGAACGCTCAGGGAAAGGGCTAACACAGCTTTGGGCAACATTTGCGAGGCTGCCGCTAAGGAGCCGCATGAGGCCAGCTACGCCGGCAACCTCCAGTTTTCACCGACGTGGTGATGCTTCTGGAGAGCCGCTCTGAGAGGTCCCGTTGGCTTGTCGAGGATAGGAGCCGAGCCTTGCTTGGGCGTGCCTTCTCCCGTGTCTTCAGCTATCTGCAGGGCAGAGACCCCCACTTCGACTTCGACGCTGTCATGGCACCCATGTCCATAGCCGTTCAGGGCGACCTGGCGCGATGGGTGGAGGATAACATGGACGCCCTCGTCAGGGCCTTTGCGTCTGATGATGACGGCGCGATCGTGGCTGCCAATGAAGGCGGCGTCATGGACACGCCTGGCACCGACGGAGACGTTGGCGGTAGTGATGATGATGAGGCCAGCGACGCCAGTGACGCCTCTGGGCATGCCCCAGAAGACGCGGTGAGTGATATGTCTGACTGACCGCATATCACTGCTGTTTATCCTGCACGAAGAAGGTTCGGTCTCGGCCCTAGAGAATGTAAGAGCATTTTGGGAGGGGAGGCCCCTCATGTAAAGGTTTGCGATTAGTACCCTGGTAAGCGTAACGTTGCTTGTGAGCTTAGCTGCTGACCCGGCGAAGGGTCAGCTGACTTGTTGACCTTTCGACCCTAACAAGTCCCGAGCGGGCTTGGGGGGCCGCCGCGCCTCGGGTGTCTTCTGATTAACTTGTTGATCCTGCGATGAGAACCTCCGCAGAGGGTGCGGTGATAGCGTCCCGGCTGTAGGCGTGTCCGGCCCGGCCTGGCTCGCGAGGGGCTCGTGAGGGGGGGAGCTGATGCTAACTTTGGACGCAAAGCCGAAATCAGAACACAAGAGATTGCTTGAACGAGAATCCAAACCAAAGAGCCTTGTCAACAAGGAAGAGGCGAAAAAGCAAAAGGCCGCGTCCGGCACCTAGTCTAGTCTTCGATGTCTTCTCACCAGCGCGGAGCTAAGTGCTGCCACTGGGCGTGGGCGGGAGCCCCCGAGGCCCGAGGGCGGCTCTCCGGAGACTCTGGGGCGTGTACAACCCCACTCATTATTACGTGAGAGTGTCACGGGCGGCAAGCTTCATAGGCACTGGGCCTTCTTCATAGGTTTCGACCTTGCTTCATATCGCCACACGAGGGCCCCGGATTGCGCCTCGCTCTACCGCCATTGACGGCGACTGGAAACCAAGGACGACGCCAATGGGGTAGAGCGGTCGCCAGCGGTTCCCCTGACGACCACGGGTCCTCTGCCGGGGGCAGGCCCTGGGGCACCTCCCCGGCAGAGGGCCTACCTCCTGAGAGCGCCTTGCTCCGACCGCCGCGAGGGCGAACCCGGATCTCGGCCCCTCTCCTGCAGCCCCCCGCGCCCTCCTCCTGAGGGATAGGAGGCTGCAGCACTGGGGCAGCCATTTGCTGTCGGGACCTGTACCTCCTGCGGCCCATGGTTAGCATAAGCTTGCTCTTGAGGGATGACTGGTACCCAATAGTTGCTGCTGCCAGCGCGGTTGTCGAGGCTCTCTTGGGTTCCTGAAAGAGCTCGGCATCTGGTGACTTCTCGCCCCAGCCTGGCCTGAGGAATGAGCCATGATCTTCTTCCAGTGCGCACCCCTGATCCACCATGCGGGGCACATAAGCTTCTGGGGCCACCGCCCCGTGGGCCTCGCCGTAGTGCCCCGTATGTGATAACCCACAAGTATAGGGGAACGCAACAACTTTCGAGGGTAGAGTATTCAACCCAAATTTATTGATTCGACACAAGGGGAGCCAAAGAATATTCTCAAGTATTAGCAGCTGAGTTGTAAATTCAACCACACCTAGAAACTTAGTATCTGCAACAAAGTGTTTAGTAGCAAAGTAATATGATAGTGGTGGTAGCGACAACAAAAGTAAAGACATCAAAAGTAATGTTTTTGGTATTTTGTAGTGATTGTAACAGTAGCAGCAGAAAAGTAAATAAGCGAGAACCAGTATATGGAAAACTCGTAGGCACCGGATTAGTGATGGATAATTATGCCAGATGTGGTTCATCATGTATCAGTCATAACACAGGGTGACACAGAACTAGCTCCAATTCATCAATGTAATGTAGGCATGTATTCCGTATATAGTCATACGTGCTTATGGAAAAGAACTTGCATGACATCTTTTATCCTACCCTCCCGTGGCAGCGGGGTCCTATTGGAAACTAAGGGATAATAAGGCCTCCTTTAATAAAGAACCGAAACAAAGCATTAGCACATAGTGAATACATGAACTCCTCAAACTATGGTCATCACCGGGAGTGGTCCTGATTATTGTCACTTCGGGGTTGCCGGATCATAACACATAGTAGGTGACTATAGACTTGCAAGATAGGATCAAGAACTCACATATATTCATGAAAACATAATAGGTTCAGATCTGAAATCATGGCACTCGGGCCCTAGTGACAAGCATTAAGCATAGCAAAGTCATAGCAACATCAATCTCAGAACATAGTGGATACTAGGGATCAAACCCTAACAAAACTAACTCGATTACATGATAAATCTCATCCAACCCATCACCGTCCAGCAAGCCTATGATGCAATTACTCACGCACGACGGTGAGCATCATGAAATTGGTGACGGAGGATGGTTGATGATGACGACGGCGACGAATCTCCCTCTCCGGAGCCCCGAACGGACTCCAGATCAGCCCTCCCGAGAGGTTTTAGGGCTTGGCGGCGGCTCCGTATCGTAAAACGCGATGATTTCTTCTCTCCGATTTTTTCTCCCCGAAAGCAAATATATAGAGTTGGAGTTGGCGTCGAAGGGCATCCAGGGGGGCCACGAGGTAGGGGGGCATGCCCTAGAGGGGCGGGGGCCACCCTCGTGGACAGGGTGTGGGCCCCCTGGTCTTCATCTTTGGCGAGGATTTTTTTATTGTTTTTTCTAAGGTGTTTTGTGGAGTTTCAGGACTTCCCGAGAATATTTGTTTTCTGCACATAAAACAACATCATGGCAATTCTGCTGAAAACAGCATCAGTACGGGTTAGTTCCATGCAAATCATACAAGTTAGAGTCCAAAACAAGGGCAAAAGTGTTTGGAAAAGTAGATACGACGGAGACGTATCAGCATGCCACGCAGTCTGGCTTGGAGCGTCGTCTTGGGGGTGATGGTGCGGCGGTCCGCCGAAGCCGAAGGCCGCGGCGTGCACCCATTCGCTGTCCTAAGAAGGGGCCGGCGCGACTTGTCGCCCGGTGCCGGCGGAGGTGCTGGACAGGCCCTAGAGTCCGCTTGAAGTTGCGTGAGCACATATAACGCCGCCATACGGCCCGCCCTGGATCTGGGGTGGCTGTTGGACGCAGAAAGGGGGTGCTCCTGAGGCGGCGGCATCCAGGAGCTCGGCTACTTGCTCCAACAACACGTCGCGGCCGCCCTCCAGCAACCGGCACCATAGCAGCTCTCGGCCCTGGAGTTCGCCTGCTCTCGTCGGGTGTACGACGCTATGGCAGCGGCGTGATTTGAGGCCCTTGCTGTGGCCCGCACCTGCCGTGGTGTGAGGGCAGGCAGCGTCTGGCCGCGTCGCCCGCGCTCTGCAGCGCCCTACGGAGCGCGGGCTGCCTGAGACGCAAGGTTGAGGTCGCCCTAAGCCGGCGACACGGCGTGGGCGGGCCACGACGCCCAGCGGTCGGCGTTGGCAGCCGGGTCACTTGACATATGAACGGCGAGGCGACAGAATGCGATGCGGAGGAAGGAGGATTCCGGCGCACCCCTACCTGGCGCGCCAAGTGTCGGATTTCGGGTTCCGGCAGACCCTTAAGGTTTGAACTCCGGGGTGCGGGCGGAGATCTCTCACCTACCGATCTACGTCTGATCTCCTCGTGTGATCTAAGCTAGAAACGACGTACAACACAAGGGACACGAGATTTATACTGGTTCGGGCCACTGTTGTGGTGTAATACCCTACTCCAGTGTGTGGTGTGGTGGATTGCCTCAAGGGCTGATGATGAACAGTACAGGGGAAGAACAGCCTCGCGAGAGGTGTTCTCGAACTGATGCGATGAACTGTTTGGGTGAGCTCAATCGCTTCTCTCTCTCTCTCTGCTAGGGCTCTATCCGATCTGATCAGATGCCTCTACTCTGTGGTGGCTAGCTCTATTTATAGAGGCCCTAGGCCTCTCCCCAAATAATGAGCGAGAAGGGCGCGAACAATTGGCCATTTTGAAGGGGAACATCTAGTACAAGTTATCCTGACCAAAGGTGGTCTTCGGCTGCCAAAACACTAGTGATGACGCTGTCTTGGGCTCCACGATGACCTTCGTCCTGCCGCTCTGCTGGTCTTGGTCTCGTTGCACCGGAATGGTAACCTTTGCCCGATGCCTCGGCCTATGCTTGCTCCCTTTGCATCGAATGGGAAACAAGGACACTGTGCAGGCCGGCGCCCGCCTGGCGCCCGCCTGGTCTTGGTCGTCATGGCTTGCGTCACGGCCTCTTCCCGAGGTACCCCTGCCTTGATCTCTCCGCCTCCTTGCGAGCCTGCCTGATGAGGTTGCTCCTGAGGAAGCTTCCTGTCGTCCGCCCCGCGAGGCTTGGCCCCTCGCGAGGGTCTTGAGCCTGAGCTGATGAAGATGGGCCGCGCTGGGTCGCCACTTGAGCCACGCCGCAGGCCGCAGGTAGTCAAGTCTGGGGACCCTCGTTCGCAGAACACCGACAACACTTTCCTGGGTCATGCCCGGCCTCGGAAGATCAACACGTCGCAGCCCCACCTAGGCACAACAGAGAGGTCAGCACGCCAATCTAAATCCTATGCTCGCAGGGGTCTGGGCCCATCGCCCATTGCACACCTGCACGTTGCGTACGCGGCCGGAGAGGAGACCTAGCAACCTTCATTTCAAAGGAAGTTGCGTTACGCGGTCCAACCCGGCGCGCGCCGCTCAGTCGCTGATGTCACAAAATGCTTCGGCTGATACCACGACGTCGAGTGCCCATAACTGTTCCTTGTAGTTGGTTAGTGCATATAGGCCAGTGGCCAGACTCAGATCAAATACTAATATCTCGTTAAGCGTGTTAAGTGTCCGCGAACGCCGACCAGGGCCAGGCCCACCTCTCTCCTAGGTGGCCTCAACCTGCCCTGTCACTCCGCCACAAAGTAACAGTCGGGGGCCATCGGGAACCCAGGTCCACCACTACCTGGGTGGAACCACCTGCCCCTTCAGCCCCCATCTCCGAACAGTATCACAGGTAATGTAACAGTGTAAAGTATATAGTATATGCCCGTGATCACCTCCCAAAGTGATCACGACCTAGTAGTATAGCATGGCAGACGGACAAGAGTGTAGGGCCACTGATGGAACACTAGCATCCTATACTTAGCAGTAGGATAGCAGGTAAGGGTAACAACTGTAGCAACAATGACAGGCTATGCATCAGAATAGGATTAACCAAAAGCAGTAACATGCTACACTACTTTAATGCAAGCAGTATAGAGAAGGAATAGGCGATATCTGGTGATTAAGGGGGGGGGCTTGCCTGGTTGCTCTGGAAAGAAGGAGGGGTCGTCAACACCGTAGTCGATCAGGGTAGTAGCGACGTCAGTCTCGTAGTCTACCGGAGAGAAGAGGGGGAAGAAACAATAAATATAATGCAAACAAAGCATCACAAAACATAATGAGGTAATACACGGTGCTAGGTATGCCCTAACGCGGTAGGAGGTGATACCGATGAAGGGGGGAAACATCCGGGAAAGTATTCTCGGTGTTTCGCGTTTTCAGACAGATGAACCGAAGGGGGAAAGTTGCATGCTCGCTATGCTAGGGATGCATGGTGGACGAACGGGCTGCGCATCCAGATTCGTCTCGTCGTTCTGAGCAACTTTCATGTACAAAGTTTTTCCATCCGAGCTAGGGTTTATTTTATATTAATTTTAAAAGATTTAAATAATTTTTAGGATTTATTTAATTATTTAAAATCAACATTATCCAGAACAGTGCATGCTGATGTCAGCATGACGTCAGCAGTCAACGTTGACCGTTGACCTGGTCAACCTGACATGTGGGTCTGTCATTCTCTGTTTAGGTTAATTAGGGTTTAGGTTAATTAGTTAGCTTAATTAGTTGTTTAGTTTAATTAAACAAAATTAATTAAGTTAACTAATTCTTTAATTAATAATTAATTAATTTTTATTATTTTTATTATTTTCAATTCTTCTTTTTTTAATAAAATCGCTCCGGGCATGGGGCCCTCGTGTCATTGGCTCAAGGCCTTAGCGGGCACTGGGCGTGTGGTTACGGGCGCCGAGGCGTGCTGGCGCCCGACCCGGGCGTGGAGCCAGCGGGTGCAGCTGCGGCGCGGGAGCCGACAGCAGGCGAGGGGCAGCACCGGCGTGGCCTGGCGCGGTGGAGCCGAGGCGGGAGGCGAGGCACAGGAGGGGCGCGACACGACGGGGCAGAGGGGCGCGGCATGACGGGGCAAAGGCGGCGCGGTTCAGGCGATGACATGGAGCAAAGCCGCTGAGGCTGTAGGGGAGGCGCGCGTCGGGGCGCCGGTCCAGGCACGGCGCGGGGAGGAGAGCACGGGGCCAATTGGTGCTTGCGGGGGCGGCGGTGGCTGACGAGCGACGCATCGGGGCGGCGGCGCAGGGCAGACGACGCGGGGCCAGCGGGGAGCGGCGGCACAGCGAGCCGGACCTGTGCTGCCACGCGCGCATGCCGCGGGGCGTGCGCGGGGCGGAGGGGGTTTGGCCTGGCGCGCAGGCGGGCGGCCAGGTACGCGGGCGCCGGCAGGGGGGCGAGGCCGCGGCGGCTGCGGGGCTGGGAGTGGGTTGACCACGGGCCGGAGGCCCGGACGCACTGCGGCAAGGCGGGGCCATGCGTGAACGCGGGCGTGCGCGAGCGAGAAGCATGCGGGGCAAGCGCGCGCGTGAGCAGCGGTGACCACGGGTGTCGGCGTTCTGGGAACGGGGGTCCCCAGACTTGCCTGCTTGCGGCCTGCGGCGTGGCTCAAAGGGGGCCCAGCACGGCCCATCTTCATCAACACAAAACCAAGACCCTCGCGAGGGGCCAAGCCTCGCGGGGCGGATGACACGGAGCTTCCTCAGGCGCAGCCTCATCAGGCTGGCTCGCGAGGATGCGGAGAGATCAAGGCGGGGTACCTCATGAGGTGCCCATGACGCAAGCCATGACGACCAAGGGCGCCAGGCGGGCGTCAGCCCGCGCAGTGTCCTCCCTTTCCTCTTTGGTGCAAAGGGACCAAGCGTGGGTGGGAGGATCAAGCAAAGGCACCCATTTCGGTGCAACGAGACCAAGACCAGCTCCGCGACAAGGAGGAAGTCACTGTGGAGCCCAAGCCAGCGTCATCACCAGAGCCTTTGGCAGGCGAGGACCAACTTTAGTCAGGATAAGGGTACCAGATGTTCCCCTTCAAAATGGCCAATTGTTGGCGCCCTTCCTGCTCAATATTTGGGAAGAGGCCCAGGGCCTTTGCCTATAAATAGGACTAGCCACCCCCAGGGTAGAGGCATCTAGGAAGATCGGAACGTCTAGCAACCCGGCAATCAGTTAGATAGGCATCAGAGGGAGAGAAGGGCGATTGAACTCCTCCTAGCAGTTCATCCCCCAGGCCAAGGACAGACCCTCGCAAGGCTGTTCTACCTTGTAGTGTTCATCATCATCAGCCCAAGAGGCAATCCACCACACCACACTGGAGTAGGGTATTACACCACATCGGTGGCCCGAACCAGTATAAACTCTGTGTCTCTTGTGTTGTTCTTTCGGTAGTTCAGATCTTTGCGAGGCGGACAAGTACAGGTAGGTAGGAAGCGTAATCTCCGCGCGCACCCCAGAGTTCGAACCTTAAGGGTCTGCCGGAACCCAAAATCCGACAGCGGGGAAAGGAGGAGGGGTGCCTCACAGGATGGTGTAGGGGTTCGGGCAGCGAGGGTTGAGGAAGAGGTCAGGGACGTCATTCCGGCGGGGAAGCAGGCCGTCGTGGTGGCTCCGAGAGGCGGCGGGGTCTGACGACGGCGGCGGGCGGCGGCGACGGAGTCGCAGCCCCGATCCAGATCGGATCGGGAGGGGGGAGCGAGAGGGAGTGGGGGACGTGGCTCTAGGTCATGGGGGGAGTGCGGGGCTAAGGGAACGGGGTGGGCTGGCCTGGTGGCCGACTGGGCCAGCCTGTTGGGTCGGTTGGCCCAGTGGGGGTCCTTTTCCCTTTTTGCAATTTTGTATTGTTTTAATTTTCCTTTATTTATTTTTATTTCTTTTTCTGTTTTAACTTAACTTCCTTTTACTTTTGTTTTAGCAAAATACCAAAATGGCACATTATTTGATGTTATTAAATATGCCACTGCCACATTAACTAGCTACCTAATCAAAAATAGTTTTGTAATTATTTATTATTGAAAAGTATTTAAATATTAGTTTTCACTACTGTTTTATTCATCTTATAGCATTTAAAATTTTTATAAAAGTATGGTTTCTTCACTATAATCACCTATGCATTAACTGGCACAAACCGAACATTTTAGTTTTAATATTTAAAGTTTTTGATGTTTGCCTAAATTTTGAATTTGAAGTTGAATCGGTTTCGAACTAACGCGAGATTAACAACAGTAATCGAGGTGACGTGGCATCATTTGCAGAGGTTACTGTAGCTTGATTATCCAGGCGTCACAATTCTCCTCCACTACAAGAAATCTCGTCCCAAGATTTAAGAGGTGGAGGAAGGGGGAAAGATCTGGTTACGAAATTCTACCGAATCTTCTTGGTCTTGGATGCTCTTCCCATGGTAGTTGATCCTTTTCGTTGATGTCTTTATTTCTCTGCTCCAGGTCATCAAGATGAAGTAGGCATCCTTTCTTCGGGGTCTCCGTCGTACTTACGAAAGAATAAGGGGGTATACCGGAAGAATGGACCTCTGAAAGGTAGACTATCTGGTAGCTAACATCAGGGAAGGTGGCGGAAAGTAACTCTCGAACTGAAACTTAAGAAAATATCGAGAGTAAAGTAAGGAGGTACCATGAGAAGTTTCAAGCAGGTAGGCAATTGTTCGATGCCTGAAACAAAGTGTGAAAAGGGGTCCAGAGCAACGGGAATAAGTATTGCGTCTGATACCAGAATAGATTACTAGGATAGTGACCCCGTGAATTACATATGAAGTCAAGCGTGAGGAATAACTTTGGAAACAGGGTGTATAGGAGATTCAGGTTTCGATCCTGTAGAACTATGGGTTATGGGCCCACCATGTGGTTTAAAGTAGAAAAGGGGCTGACATCTTGCACGGTCATGATAGCAAGGCATGTCAGGGGGTAGCCTGTCAGTTATGTCGGCAACATCGATACCAAGGGCGAGGGACGAAGAGAACCATTTTCCTGCTCGTTGAACGAGGCGGACCAATAGGCAAAGTTCTCGTCCATCGGTGGTTACCTGATTGCTATCGACAAATGCAATAGTGTCTTACTGGCACGGTTGTACACCAAGGTGTTTACATAAGCAGAAGAATATTAATACTTAGATCATATGGTTCACAAGGAAGGTTAAACAAATCAATGGAAAGGAAAATGTGATCATCAGATCAAATAGAACAATGGAAAGGAAAATGTGTTTGACACATATACCAGGGGTATACCCTTCCCAAGGACAAGCAGAGCAAGATATCCACGACATGATAGAAAGTAGAAAACCCTTTAGAGGACGGGGGAAGGAATTTCATGACATTACCCATACAATGGTGTTTGAATAATTAATAATGAAAATTTAGCATTGTGGTTCAGATGTTCTTATTGAAAATCGGAGTACCACAGACATGCTTCGAGATAGCATTGACATGGTCTTCAAGCAATGTTAGACTTTGGATACACAAAGGATCCATGGGGAACAATTCATAGAATAAGTCTTACAATTTCCTCATGGAAGAATGGATAACCTTGCTAAAAAGGAAACTATAACAATAGGTCCTTCGGCCAGGAGTGCTAGGCATGACATCACCTTATCGGGTCAAATACTAATGTTATAACTCTTGGGAATTTGTTCTAACCATCATATCTAACCAAGATTCCAATCTGAAGGGTGTCAGGATACCTCAGACTCAGGATGCCTGAGATGAAAAGGTGCAACACAAATTGACGAGAAGACATCATAAGATCCTCGGGAAATGAACTATGGAAGCGAGTTCTGAAACATGAGTTCATCAGTAAACCAATGAGAGGATGAGGAGGTGGCTGATGGAATCAGCGGCAATTCATCGAGATTAACAAAAGGTGGATTTCCACAATTATGTGAACAAGGAGATAACATTTGTCAGATCAAATGGTATAATGATGTATGCTCGAGGAAAACATACACAATTAAACATTGGTTGAAAGGTGCACCTGAATATGGGCTGGGTTGCACGACCAATGTCAGAATGGTGATTCAATAATCAATAGTCTAAGAATGAATGGCCGACCATTAACTTCAAGGCAATAGGGTTGCTGGAAGGGCAGAATCCAAACAACACCGTTCACTTGTTGGTACACCGGTTGGAATCAACACGAGGACCAAGAAAGAATGGTGATGGTGAGAAGCATCAATATACCAAGAATTCTTAAGAGGTGGAGCAATCCTCACAACATCCTTGTCATAAAGGACATTAATACTTCAAGGTGGAACATCATACAAGCTGGATAGCAAGTTGCAATCATAACATGAACAAGTTTGTGTTGTGGTAAGGCAAGAATGTTGTCGATGATAAAACAATCATCGAGGGGCAAGGATGGTAATTCTCATCATGAATTTGATTGATATTCTGGAAGGGCTCTGAATATTGATGATGATCACGACACATTTGTCGAGTGATTGCCTAAAGATGTAATCGACTATCGATGACATCAAGTCAAAGGAATGATGAAGCGAAAGGTTATTGGAACCATGGGTACGACACAAACTCGAGACCAAGCTTGCGGTTCAAGGCGAAATGATTTGATGAGAAAGATCGACGTAAGCTTAGCTCATCGCCGAAAGTGGTGCTACGGAAATAAGGACCAGGTAGCACAGTTAAAATCAACACGATACTGATATAGCCAATCAGGCTAGAAATGACATGATCGAGTACAAACTCGTAAGCAAAGAAGACTACTAACAGTTGTTTAATCGTGATGCGGTCTCGATTCAGTTATCGGTGTTTCTTGAGTGTTTAATGACTCAGAGCCTGTGAAAAATTGGAATCGGTGAGAATATAGTACTTGATGGAGAACTCATAAGAAGTTATGCAGTTCCGTGATAAGCTCGAGATACCAGGGTGTAATACTCGACGAAAGATCTAAGTAAAGGTTGGACTGGTGTATTGATCCATAGAAGAGAAATGTTTAAACTTGCCCGAGAAATGGTATTTAAAGGAGAACATGGTCGGAACCACGATTGCATAAGACCAGATCCCAAATATAAGATTAACTTATACCAAAGGAATAATTAATTTAAGAGAAGCTTTAATGATAAGATCTACATCGTGTCCATGGGCATGAACACAAAGGTTCAAGGTCGACTCCCACTTCTTTAATGCATAACCTTTCATTCACTTCTCGCTTTTCGAAAATGACATTAGTTGTTGAAAGCTTTACCTGGCGCAATACTAGATAAGTATGACCCGTGAAATCTTTCGGGTTCACACAGAGTAAGGAAGGCATAAATTCAACCCATCGGGGCATCGTGGAAACATATACCATAAGCTTTAATAGTAAATACCACCAGCTCGAAAGCAGAGCATGGTTGGCCAAATCAAGGAATAGGATTTACCAAAGGCATTATGTATCAGGGAAAGAACTTCCAAGGTGATTAATTATGAAGGACACTGTTGGATAATAATCCAACAGTGGATATGGCGATCCACAATGGAGCTGATGTGAGTATCGATACCCAATCAGAGGAAGAAGGAATGCAAATGCATCGGTTCATAGAACACCTGAATAATTCAACATTTAAATAGCAAAGGAATTATGATTTTCAAATCAAGGGATCAGGAGCAAATGCTCTGATCAAGGATGGATAAGTTGAATAGACTTAGGGGTACAATCGATGGCAATCTGATTGGCCAAGAACCATCTCATGTTCGAAAGACGTCTGAGTCGGAAAGATAATTTATAAGGATCAACTGATGATTGCGTGCATTCGCACACATATAGAATCAACGGACTTAAAATGATAGTGACAAAGGATGCCAATAAGATTACTAGACTTATGGGATTAACCATAATGCAAGCAAGCAAGAATTTCAAGAGCAATAGGCTACTTAGGATTTTAGGAAGTTCAAATAGTATTTTGAAGACTTTTGTGAAACACATGAACAACTGGGTATGAGTGGATACTCGGTAAGAGCGAGGAATTATCCGTAGGTGTATTCAGGTGGCAAAGAACTGCAAGGCAGTAGGCACAAAGTATTCTCGGAACAATAGAGAGGATTTCGATGTATCTTGTAATAACAAGATCAACTGGGGATGAATTTAAGAATGACAAGTGTACATGGTTATCCATAGAGGTTTATCGATGGATGGGAATTGCAAAAGCGATGGCACAAAGTCTCGAGAGAACATCGTAGAGTATCCTCGGAATCTTCTGGTGCAGTAGACGATCATCGGGAGTGAGGGGCTCTCCAGGAGAAAGTCTTTCGAGAACCTAAAGTTAGTCTTTTTAGCAAAATCATTTAACCCGAATGAGGAGAGGTTAGAGTCCCAGAGTAAAGATCGAGGAGTAAAAGATCCTAATACCACCCAATGGCGACGTGGGCTTGTAAGCCACACAGCCATGTTAGTAAAGTTTTTGCAATGTCTAGACTCGACTTCGGCCAAGGAGTGTGGAAGGGGGATTCCTACATGCAGTCGCCTCTGATATCAACTTGGCACAAACCAAACATTTTAGTTTTAATATTTAAAGTTTTTGATGTTTGCCT
Organism: Aegilops umbellulata; assembly: GCA_032464435.1. NCBI lineage: Eukaryota > Viridiplantae > Streptophyta > Magnoliopsida > Poales > Poaceae > Aegilops > Aegilops umbellulata. The sequence goes on from CP136059.1 coordinate 217,427,883, forward strand.
AATTTTTGAATTTGAAGTTGAATCGGTTTCGAACTAACGCGAGATTAACAACAGTAATCGAGGTGACGCAGCATCATTTGCAAAGGTTACTGTAGCTTGATTATCCGGGCGTCACACTCACGTCCTGAATGATTCTACAGTGCCTTCTGTTTATCTTAGGAATATGCTAATATAGGGGTTAGCTCGGTCTAGTTTAGCTTAAGAGATGGTGGGTTTCGGTGGCGATGCAGAAATTACCTCGACATCAGATCAACAGTGAAAGTAATTTCGAACAGTCGAATGGATATTTTGTGTCTGTTGGATATAAAGATCCTTTGGGTAAGAAGTAACAGCTTATATGCTTTTTTTCGAAACAGAACAGCGATACTAGTATATTTTTTGTTGACATGCACTAATATTTTCGAAACGGACGTCGGGCTGTAGCTAGAAGGGCGGTTAGGACGCGACATCGGCCCATACCGCAGTGACCCCCAATTGGGACGCACCGACTGTGGATTTTCTCCCTCGCCGATGTCGACCGCGTCTACGCAGAACATTGTTCCCTTCCCCCAGCTGCGGGATCAGGCCGGATATGTGACCAGCGGTGTGGCCACCGTCGTTCAATGCTTGTGAAGAGAGCAACCCAAGCAAGCAGGCTTGTAGCTTAGGCTCCTGCTAGTGTATATATAGTGGTTTTCTTTTTCTCTCAATATCAACCATTTTATATTGTGCATGTGACATTGAAGAGTGAAATGATGGTTCCTTCTTCCGACTAACTTACTGTGTGATTTGACTGCTCCTTTAGTGGCCCCTACACGTACTCCCCCTACGTGTATGCAACAGACACACGTACACATGGACGCAAAAATGCGTGCGGCGCCCTAATGCATGAGTGTCCGAGCACATGACGGAACACACAAGGTCACGCTCAAGTGCTCAACCTACACGTGTATGCACACACATACTCAGCCAGGGTGAGCTAGTGACCGTATAAACACCGGAAAATGTATTTATTGAGCGCAATGAGCGTATTATGAAGTCCACTTACCGTATTTTTTAAAATATATAGTGATAGATGGTGTATTTATCTCTTTTGAAATTAAGCCATATTAACCGGAGAGGAAGCAGTATGGACTAGCATTACTTTGCTGTGTCCCGTCAACTTGCCGAACGAGGAGAAGCTTGCAGGACGGGAGAAGCTTGCGCGTTGTGGCTCGCAGGACAAGGAGAAACTTTTGACTAATGCAAGCTGTCCTTCGCTCAGGCGGTGGACGTGCAAAAGTTAATTTGGTGTCAGATTGCCAGAAGCATACACTATACTAGTACTATTATCGTTGCACTACCTCGCTTCCTAGTGACCAGTGTCTTGGCTGATCATCCTAAGAATGCTTATATATGAATAAAGCTCTCTCATGTCTCATTTACCCGCAAAAAAGAATAAGCCATATTAACCGGAAAGGAGGGAGTATGGACTAGCACTACTTGTTGGTGTGTCCCGTCAACTCGCAGAACAAAGAGAAGCTTGCAGGACATGGTAAAGCTCGCTTACGCCTTTTGACTAATGCAACGTACCTCACCCAGGCGGTGGACATGCATCAGTTCATTTGGTTTCTGATTGCCAGAGGCATACACTATAGTACCGAACATGCGGAGTACCATCATTGTTCGACTTCACGAAGAGGCAAAGAGCCAAGCGCAAGGTTTAGTAGTACGAGTAGTACTACTACTAGAACCGCATAGTGGAGCCTCTGTACTCTTATTTTTCTTAATCTTTGATAAAGTACACATTTATTCCGGAGAAGGGCAGACAACGACATCCCAACATGTAATTATGATATCGATCAACCATGCTCGAATATATCTTGGCCTCCGTTCGAGCCCGTCTGTGTGTTCTCGCTCCTCGTCTCTCTCAAGGAACGACGGGTTGGCCATTTTGCCGTCAATTGAGATCGGTTTGCTCACACTCCGGTCCCACATGTCAGTGATATGCCAAGACGAGGTGCGATGACCAACTGGCCATACGCGTACTTGGTTTTGCACGTTCATACTACTCCTCCCTCCGTCACAGTTTAGAGGGCGCGCTTCATTATGATGCATTTCTCTCAATGCATTTCCACCACCAGAGAGACTTTAGACGCGTTTGGTTTAATGCTCAATTAATTAGGGCGTGGTAACCGCAATTTTCTCTCGATGTAGTACTATAGAGTGGAGTACGTGCATGCATGTGTGTATCCGGGGTGGAAGCATTGCATGAATGTGTGTACACATTATTTCCTCTAGTAATAGACGCCATGCTATAACTACCAATGCTATTTTTCAGGCCGACCGCTAGTCGCCTTGGTCCCAGAGATTTTCTCTTTTTCTGAAGCGCGCTCTATAAACAGTGACGGATGGAGTAGTATGAGCGGATTCAAAGAAGAGCTTATTGATGGTTGCTTCTTCCGAGCAACTTACAGTGGGAAAGGTGGGGCTTATGATTTGACTGCTCATTACTCACTATTAATCCGCGCAATGACCGGTCTGAGTCTCCCATGCGGCTGTGCACTACCCCCTCGGTTCTTAAATATACTCCGGAGTATTTGTCTTTCAAGAGATTTCAATGAGTGACTACTCAAATATTTGTCTTTTTAGAGATTCAAATGGACTACTACATACGGATGTATATAGACATATTTTAGAGTGTAGATTCACTCATTTTCCTCCGTATGTAGTCACTTGTTGAAATCTCTAGAAAGACAAATATTTAGGAACGGAGGGGGTACACATACGAAGCAAAATGAGTGAATCTACACTCTAAAATATGCCCATTTGAAATTTGTAAAAAGAAAAATATTGTTGATGACAGTTGCGAAGACAAAAAAGAAGCATATTCCTTGTTCTAAGGGAAGATAACAACACCATTGTGTTTGTCTAAAACAGTGTGAGGATGAGATTGCAATATGGAAAGTACGCCGAACGAGCTACGTTTTGTGCAAAGAACTATGGAAGAATCCACATGCAGCGACGTGGGAAGACGAGCAATGGAGCAAGGCCGAAGGGGATACCTGGAGGTCGTCGGGATGTAACTAGGTGAGCGGCGGCGGGCAGAATCTGCCCATACTGCGGCAGCGAGCAGGTGGCGTAGGCCCTACCGCGTCGGAGCATGGTCAGAGAGAACGGCGTGTACCGCAGATCGGTACGTGCTTCCTCGGTGTCGTCGAATGGAGAAACGATGCACGTCCTCCCTTTCCGCCGGCGGATGGGATGCGGCCGGATCAGTGACCAACGGTGAGAGAGAGAGAGGCCACTGCAGGCTTGTGTGAGATACTCTAAAGAAAGACAAACCAGGCAGGGAGGCTCCATTGTATATAGTGGCGCGGACTACCTTTTCTTCATAAAAATCGGTTTATATTTTGTGTACGTGCCATTGAGCGATATAACTTTATTTAAAAATAACGCGCAAACGCATCAAGTCGAACTTTCTTTCGTGCACGCGTGGTACACGACCTCCGTAGGTAAACAACCACTACACGCATTCAAATTAGCACGTGGGCTGCCATTTCATACAGAAATGAGCTCCACCGTGTACCCGCGCGGGTGTGGCTGGGCACGAAGCGTGAGTACGTGCGCGATGCACCTATTCTCTTCTTGTATACGTACACCACCTACATGGGGTTGTGTGAGAGAGATACAAACATAGAGAGATATAGTGTGTGGGTTCGTGAGAGTTTTTTTAGGGGGGGGTCAATCATAAAATATAACATATGCAATGTGTGTGAAATAGAGTCCTGGATATATCATATATATAGAGGGGGCGATCCATGAGAAGAGAGTGGAGGTATCATCGACTTGAGGTGTACATAGAATCGAAGAGAGGGATGATGTGTGTGTGCGCGCGCACGGTCGATAAAGAGTGCCATCAAATTTGTGTGTGCCCACGTCAAAGATATAGAGTGGCTGGCCTACTAGAATGAGAGAGGGGACAGGTGCGGTTTGTCTCTGTGGCATGGATACCTACCTACAGCGCTCGACTATCGGTGTGTGGTGGGGGGAGGGAGGGAGGCCTAATTAACTATAAAGGTACAATGGCTGGTATATGTGTGGAGGAGGAGAGAGGCCTACCTCATGTATTAAGGGAAATCGATCTACCTCATGTATTAAGGGAGATCGATTGGCATCCATGCATATGTGCAGGAGAGGAATAAGGTTGGGAGAGAGACAGAGCTAGAGTGTTGGAGGGGGTGGTAGTGGAGTTGCTTCTAACAAATGGTGGGATAGGATTGCTAGACAGCCGGAGGGCACGCCTGCAATATCAATAAGAGAGGGGATGGCTGCCTGTCTGTGCACGTGCGTGTGAGAGACGGGTCAGGAGGCATGCATGAATGATGAGGGGGGCGATATGGCTGTGGTAAGCAGACATAACTACATAGGAAGATCAATCGTCCTTTGTCAGAGAAAGGAGAGACATAACTTGTGAGGTACGTCGATCGATGGGGGGGATAGTTAAAGTCGACCTAGGTATATGTTGGGAGATCGATCGGTATACATGCCTGTGTGTGTTAGAAGCAAATGAGGCACGGAGAGAAGGATAGAGAGAGAGGGATGCTTCTAGGAGGTGGTGCGAGAGTCATACTATATCGAGGGGGAAGGAGTGTGCGAGTACGAGATCGATGAAAAGAGTGGTGGGAGTGAGGCATGGACGATGATAAGAGAAGAGGGGAAGCTTGTGTTTGTGCTAGGCACACCTGGCTAGAGAGGCATATCGATCGATGTGTGCCGTAAAGAAGGAGCTGGGGGGGCCTACACACACCATGGGTGAACGGCCTAAAGTGAAAAGACGAATTTGCACGATGGAGCTAGAGAATGCTGAGGGATGGTTAGAGGGATGCGGGCATCTGCATGCACGAGAGAAAGTTAGCGCTAGCTAGCTACAAAGATAAGAGGATTGTGTGGGTGTAAAAGACGAATAGAGATCATACTTCATTATAAAAAGCGAATTCGGATATTTGAAGAATTTATCATAGTGTTTTAAACCGACGCATGTGTGAATATATATAACGGTGATACACATGGTGTGGTTATGAACATGTTATACTACACATAATATATTTTATCTCTACTCTTATAAAAATGGAGTTGTTGATGATGGTGCCATCCTGTAATATAGGTTGTCCGATTTATATCTAATGGATAGGAAGGAAACTATGGCAATTTTGAAAAAAGATACCCACACCCCTCTCCATATTTGCAAATTAGGCCTCCCCTTGATCATGTTGACGTTTTGTGGAACGCATGGACATCTTGCTAGTACTATGTATAACATATAGAACATTGATCATAATTTGGGCTAATGTGTGGCTCTTGCAGCTCATGTCTAAATACTTATCATAATGCAGGGGGCGGGGCACTATACTATGTGTGATAAACACGGTGTACACGTATGGAACATGGTTTAGATTATGAATATATAGTTAGTACATCAAATGTACTATTATTTGGAATCAGCATCAAGTGTATTCAAAAAATAAAATTCGAGTTCATGTAGTATACATAGTTCATATCTATCTCTATAGTAATCATGTGGTGTGTTATTAAGGTAATACATGAATGATGGTTGAAGTTGGCAACAATCATGATTGTAGATTTGTTATTGAAATAGAGAAACGAATTCAAATTCAGTATGAATTGCAGTGGTAGTATAGACATTTGGAATGCACTAAAATGTTGGTATCAGTAGGTTACATGCATTGTACAGCAAGCGAAAAAATTTAATTGGACATAACATGGATTCATACTACCGAATAGCATTTAATTGCACTAAATTGTTGGTATGAGTAGCTTTAAATAGCATTTTTATAGTAAAGCGGGGCAAGACTCTCTTTGCGTGGTGTGAATAGTTTTATTTTTTTCGTTTTCATTTTGGTTGAGGGAAGTGCGAATTGATTTGGTACGTACAAGTACAATATTACACATTAGGATTGTCCCTAAAATTCAACCCGCGCCTTGTTATATCCAAAAATTCAGATATGGTGCTCCCAAAACTGGCGACTTCACAACCCGCGCCTTGCTATCCTAAAATTACAACGCGCGCGAAAACTCCCTCCAGCTGCCAAATCCCAACACGCGAAATCCCCCTTCTAACCCTGAGCCGAAAGGGCCGCTAGTTCAAATCGGCGCGGGGTACTTTTGTAACACACCCTACATTTTGGACAAGCACATCCCTAAGTCATGGTTCACACCTCCCATCGCTTCCTTTTTTCCATTCGAAATCCCAGACCGCCATAACCTCTCCGCTCCAGCCGCAAAACCCCACCCTCCTCCGTCCGCCACCTCACCGCTGCCCAGCCGGAGCCTCTTCCCCGACGACGTCGTCCACCGCAATAGCTCGACGTCCCTCGTCCACCTCCCCGGATGAGGATCCGTCGTCCATCTCGTCGTCCCGCCGGTTCAGCCGCCCCATCCTCCACCTCCAAGGAGCTGCTTCGACGATCGCCTCGTCTATCGCGGCTGCTCCATCCCCACAGCGCCGCCTTAACCTGCTCCACCGGAACCGCAACATCCTCACCGACTCCTCGGCTGAAGCCGAGGCCTACTTGTCGCCACCAAAGAGGTTGTACACTCATCGCATCGCACCTTCTCCTTAGCTCGACCTCCCGGCGCCGACGGTGCTCCATGCCGCACCCCCATGGAGCGGCTACCTTGAAGCCAGCGCCGCGGGCGACATCTCCATGGTGGCTCTTCCCCAGTGCGAGGCCCCTTCGGCGGGGGCGTCCATACCAGCCGGATATGCTGTTGCTGCTCCGGCTCTCGCTCGCTCGCTCACGCTGTTGCTGCTGCTCCGGCTCTCGCTATCGCTCGCTCGCCCAGCTGCTGCTTCTCCGGCTCTCGCTCGCTCACTCGCGCTGCTGCTGCTGCTCTCCCCCTCGCTCATGTTGCTCCTCTGCTCCGATTTAGCTACACGTAAGTCGACTGAATCGACTTTTGGTTCAGTCGATTTTCAGGGGGTGGGGGGGCTCGCCGGAGTTAAGGAAGAACCACCCGCAGCGGGGATGGGGCTCGCCGGAGAGGTACCCCACTATCTATCTTAGGGTTCAGGGTGGGGGTGGGGGCCTATAGGGCTGGCCGGGGCAGCGGCGGACCGGCGGTGGGGAGTTGTTTCGGGGCGGCGAGGCGGCGCTGGGGCCGGCGATTCGGCTGGTGGTGGCTGGCGGCTCAAGGGGTGCAGGTTGAAGATGAACTGCAAGCCCTCCCTAAACTACATGTCAAGTGCCTCTCTGCTACCATCGCGTTCAGTTTCGACAGTAACATTCAGATTCCACAGTAAATTTCAGTTTCGACAGTTAAGTTCAGAGTCAACTGTTTTTACCTCATCTGTTGTAGTCAGGTGCTTTTTGGTGATGTAAATTTTACATCTATTTGACACCATCTATTTGATATGCTATTAGAATCCCACTTGATATTGACGATGTTTGTCTTGTGTTGCTTCAGCCTTGACGTCTTACGGCTCACCGGGGCTGCTCCAACGACAGAACAATCCATCACAATAGAGCAGTGCCCTGGACGCCGGCTATAGATTCCTCAGATCTTCCTCCACACCTCCGACAGCCACCTCTGCCTCAACTGCTTCAGCGACCAACCCAATGATGCTGAGGTCGACACGGCTACGGCAAAGAGGTTGTACACTTTCTGCATCACTTATTACTATACATTCATGTCGATCCATTAGGGCTATTTTGGTTCGACGGAAAAACATAGCAATAGGGAATTTTCCAATGGCACTCTACTATTCAATTATTCATGCATTTCGTTGAAAGGAATGAAGCAAAACATCCACCTGGATCTACTTTTCAAAATCCTATGCATGAAAACAAGACCAAGTGCATTAGTGGTAGAATAACATTCTAACTGTACACGCTTTCATATGGTTTCACTTTATTTTGGCCATGTTTCTTTGCATTCCTCTGCTCATCCAATTCCTGTAAACCAAACACCCAAGTTGACAAAAATCCTGTGTTTACAAATTCTCTGTTTACCATGTGCATTCCTATCCTATTCCGGTGTTTTTCCTATCCCTGCGTTTTTAGAATCATGCAAGCCAAATGATCCCTTACAGAATTACTTCAGTTACAGGTAGGTGTCGAAGGGAACTTTGTGTGGTTTGTCCTGCTCCTGCCGCGACGTTGTTCACCACACCTGAGGTGCTCCATCGACAGAAACATCCACCAAACCAGACATCACGATTCCTGACCGTCTTTTGCAGCCTCAGATCTCCTTCCCTGCCGCCGGCACCCACCACAACGGCATCACCATCATCGACTCAGCAGATGAACCTGAGGAGTACACGGGTCCACAAGAGAGGTCGCACTCTTTTGATTCTGCTTATGTTATGCATTCCTTAAAATTATCTGCTACTTTATCATCCTGTTCACCTCTTGGACTCCAAGTCAAGTCCATATTAATGTTCAAACTTGAGTTCTAAATTAGTTATGGGGCACATATTGAGGAAGCAATGAATAGTATCTCTGTCTAATATCTGGTTCACCTAGGGCATGCCTATGTTGTTCATCTTGGGTGGGAAACAAATAGTAAAGCAATCATCATCTGTGTTTTTATTAAATTAAAGCAATCATCAGCCTGTTATCATTATTTTTGGATCCATCCACTGGTTGTTACCATCACTCTAGATTTCTGCATGCTCTTCTTACATAATCTCACCATATTTTTTCGTATGCATGTCAGATATTGTACACAGTTATGCTAAACATGTAGAGAAAAAGAGAACAGTTTTGCGCGGCAATACAATGTCATGCAGACATCGCTCCATGGTGGGTTCAATGGCAAACCCTCCCCACCGCTCTTCAGATTGTAATCCAGAGGAAGCTATCTGTTCTGAGGCGGATTCAGACGCCGCTGACCACTCCTATTTACCCCCAAGGTGTTTGCTCTACCTTGACATGATGATTTTAGTCATATCATGCATATGTTGACTTGCAGTGCCTACTTTTGAAATCATATATGGCATCTGCTTAGTTTAGACATGTTCTGTCATGCCACCTGTTTAGTTTCTATATCATATATGGGAATTGTGCAGTCTCATGTCTTTTAGCCAGCTATAACATACGTGAAATGTGCAATGCCATCCTGTTTAACAAGGCATAATATATTTGAATGGTATCTTGCCCATCCTTTTCTTCATTACATTTCCATTTGTCGACAATGTTTGTACATTAAACTACTCTTCCTGTGAATCAGCCATTTGGGATTGAGAAATCTGGAGTGAAAACAAGGCCTTCTGAGTAGACAGTGCTACCTGTCGAAGCAGATCTCTTGTTGGGTCTTGATAGCTCCTCGGAGATGGATTCAGAGACAAATGACTAGTCCTATTCCCCCACCAAGGTGTATGTGCAAGTGCGTTATATCGACTAGAGAGGGGGTGAATAGGCGATTTTTATGAATTCTTCACTGAGGAATTTGCCAGTGAGGAAATTCCTTGGCGAAAAACTACTTGCAGCGGAATAAGTACTCATAAGTAAACATAACAGAAAACAAGCATAGTCATCATGATGAAATGAAGACAAACACAGAGTACAGAAAGCGTAATCACAGGATAGCACAAGATAAAGACAGACTGACTGAAGAAACTGAGCTGAGGAAATTGAGAAAGTCTTCAGTCAAAGTCTTCAAACACAGATATGAACAAGCACACAACACAGTAATGAGGAAATGAAAGTGTCGAGGAAATCGAATCGGTTGGCTTTGTGAAGACAATGATTTGGTAGACCAGTTCCAACTGTTGTCTCAGTTGTACATCTGGTTGGAGCGGCTGAGTATTTAAACTCGAGGACACACAGTCCCGGACATCCAGTCCTGAGCACGCAGCTCGGGACACCAAGTCCTCGCCGTATTCTCCTTGAACTAAGGACACATAGTCCTCGTCCAGTCACTCATGGTAAGTCTTCAGGTGACTTCCGAACCTTGACAAACTCGGTCACTCGGCGATCCACAATTCCTCTTGGATGCTCTAGACCTTGACGCCTAACCGTCTGGAAGAAGCACAGTCTTCAAAGGTAACAAGCATCGGATCCATGCAGGATCAATCTCTTCAGTGATGCTCAATCACTTTGGGTTTGTAGGTGTTTGGGTTTTGGATTTTCCTCACTTGATGATTTTCGCTCAAAGTCCTCGCAGGATGGGATGCTCACAAATGACAAGTGTCAGTTTCTCGTGGAGTAGCCAACCAGCTAGTGGTTGTAGGGGGCGGCTATTTATAGCCTAGGGAGCAGCCTGACATGATAAGACATAAATGCCCTTCAATGATATGACTGTCGGTAATTCAATGATATGACTGTCGGAAATTCAATGATAGGGGACAGCTAGCGCGTAGCACAGCCACGGTCGGAAATTTGAGGTTCAAATTCCTCAGGGCTATCACGTTCCTCACTGTGTAGGCAATCCGCACTGGCGAATTCCTAACTCCTTAGTCAGAACAAAGTCATCAGTGACCAGAAGAAGTGCGTCTCTGTCACTGAAGAAATTGACTGAACTGTATGAGATTTCCAATGGCTTCACTCGAAGGGATTGGTAGGTGTAGGATTTTGAGTTGAGCATCGCATGGAAATTTTTCCTTAGTATTTCCTCGACCCCCTTTAACAGTACGGTGTTTCCTATGACTCAAGGAAGAGAAAATGAAACTGCGAAAACAAATGTCTTCACGCTCCATGTTCCTTGAATGAATACCAAGTCTTCAAGGTCACACCAATTTCTTCACTTTCAAAGTCTTCAGAAAGTCTTCAGAATACCAAAGTCTTCAGTCGAAGAACTTCATTTTTAGGGGTCGACTTTCTCTGTAAATATCAAACTCCTCATAGACTTATAGACCTGTGTACACTCATAAACGCATTAGATCCTTAACATATAAGTCTTCAATACACCAAAATCACTAAGGGGCACTAGATGCACTTACAATCTCCCCCTTTTTGGTGATTGATGACAACATAGGTTAAGTTTTCAACGGGGATAAATATATGAAGTGTAAATGCTAATATTGAGGAATTTTATTGCAAGATATAGAAGAACTCCCCCTAAAGATGTGCATAGTGAGGAATTTGCTTTTGAAGCAATGCACACTTGAAGAGTAGAATCATGGAGCTCTCCCCCTATATCTTGTAATTCATACACGAATTTGACATATAATATGAAGAATTTGAAATGCATGATGAAATATGGTGACTAATGTAATTCAACATGCGTGCAATAACATTAACGAGGAATAAGCATGCAGAATAACGTAGCAGAAGTATCAGACCACCATCGGGTTTAAGTTTACAACTCGATCCAATAAAAGTTTCGGAAGAACGAGAGTTGTAACTTAGCAAAAAAAACATTCTATATGAGCGCTATAATAGACCCGCTTGAAGACTAACTCAGATTTCACCCCCTTTGTCATCGAATGACCAAAAGGATCGAAACTGAGGACTAACGCCCCTGAAGATAATCAAATTGATGAAGGAGCGCCAGCGTTGTCGGGGTCGGTTGTTGAAGTAGGGCCCACCGCAGTGTCGTCCAAGTCTTCATGTTCATCAGTGTCACGCGATGAAGAATAGGAGCTGGCCACCAAATAAGGAACCTTGACCTTCTTGTATTTCTTCAGAGGAGGTGCAGCCCAGTCAAAGTCTTCTTTGAGACCCATTTTCTTCAGATCTTCAGCGCTGTAGACTTGAGACAGAATAGCCCAGGTGCGGTTGAGGGTTTCATGGAGGTAGTAGTGGTTTTTCTTCAGTGCATTGTGTGTTGAAGTCATGTTGTGAAGAATTGAACCAAACTGACGCTTGACCCATTTGTGATTGTGATCAACCTTCTGCTGAAGACTGAGGAGTAACTCATGATCAGTCGTCACCCTGGGTGTTGTGGCTTGAGGATTTTGCTTGGCATTGTTGGCGGTAGAGTCATGTGTGGCAGAGTCATCATTGGTGGAGTAGGATGCAGCCTTGCGAAATTGACCATCCAATGGACGAATGCCTTCATCTATCACAGCAGTTGCCTTGCCTTTGTCATCAGCTGAGGAAAATGTCCTTTTGAGGACTTCAATTGGAGGCAAGTAGCTGCAGTGGTTCAGAGTGTCAGCTTTGTAGTTGAGTGAAGACCTTGTCCTGATGAATCTCATAATCCATGGCGCATAAGGCTTCAGCTCAAACGATGACATAGCAATATTGGCCAGAGTCCTCATGAAGAAATCATGGAAGTTGACGGGAACGCCATGACAGATGTTGAAAAGAAGATTCTTCATGATGCCAACGACTTCTTCATCATTTGAGTCGTGGCCTTTGATAGGACTCATTGTCTTCGACAAAATGCGATAGACAGTCCGAGGCACATACAGTATTTCCTTGACGAGGAAATTGGTTCGAGAGGCCTGCCCTGGCTTCAAAGGCTTCATCAAAACTTGCATGTAGTGATTGGAAAGCTCAGGTTCACTATAGACACAACGTGCATCTTCAAGGGGAGGACTGAGTGGTAGGGCATGAAGCAATTCAGACGCTGGTGCCTTGTAATGAGTGTTCTCTGTCATCCAGTCCAGAACCCATGAGTTTACATCCTGAGAGTCGCCTGTGATGTGCAGCGTTGCGTAGAACTAAAGAATGAGTTCTTCATTCCAATCACATATGTCAGTGCAGAAGTTTAGTAGCCCAGCATCGTGAAGAACACTGAGGACTGGCTCGAAGCACGACAGAGACTCCATATCCACGTGAGGAATATGTGCATGATCGAAGACTTTGTCTTTGTTGAACAACACTTAGGAATAGAAGGTGGCTTGACTAGCAGTCCAGAAACGCCTCTTCCTTATGCGAGCAGAGTCATATGGATTGTAATCGGTGAAGAATAGGTGCTCGCCAAAGAAGTCTTCAGCCTTGAACTTTTGCTTCCTTGAGAACGGATCCTTTGGCTTTGGCAGAGGGGTGTCAGTGAGTTGCATCACAACCTCAGGGATCGCGAGCTCAGGTTCTTCAGGCTGAGGAATTTCTGGTTCCTCCTCAGGTGCAGTCTGAGTTGTCACATTTTCAGCAGCAACAGTTTCTTCAGCACTAGTGGCTGGAATGTCTTCACGGACAGACGAGGTGGGATGAGTTTCTTCAGAGCCCAATTGAACTGTTGGTGCAGGGGAGTGAGGAATTTGCTGTAGTAGGGTGAAGAGTGGAGAATTGGGATGCTGACTTTCCCAAAAGTCATCATTCATCACTGGCACTGTGCTTCCAATGTCCACGTCTTCATCATCAGTTTCTTCAACACCAGCCTCTTCGGCAGTAAACTGAGGCATTGGTGATGATACCACTGGGGTTGAAGGGATTGTATCCACTTCAATTTCCTCATCAATCTGCTCTGACGAAGCAGCAGATTGAGTTTCTTCATTAGATCCGCTTGGGATCTCATATTCTTCACCAAAAGGAACAAGGTCCTTTGATGGCATGGTGGAAATCGGAACAGCATCGATCGGATTTTCATAAGAGCTGGTCATAGGCTTCATCTTCTTGGGAGCTGAAGATTCTGAAGCACTTGATGCTTTCCTTTTCTTCACTGCAGCTCGCTCTGCAGCCTTGGTCTTCTTCACATCTGATGCCGATGGAAGGATAGGAGTTGGTGTAGGCGCAGGTGGAGCTGAGGAATCTGTTTGTATTTCTTCAGGCGCAACTGATGCAGTTGCCCTTACTTCTTCAGTTTCTTCAGGCGCACCACTAGTGGATGCCCTGGCAATTTCTTCAGCGGCTGGAATGGAGTCATCAGCCCTGGAACTAGCATTTTCTTCAGCAGCCTGAAAGTCATCAGTGGTGCTGGCATGTTCTTCAGTGGGCTGAGCAGAAGCTTTAGCTTGAGGAACTTCTTGTTGCGATGGGGCTACAACATTGGTGAACTTCTCAGTCAGTTTCACGAACCTGACTTTGGCTCCTTTCCAATCAGCATAGTATGAGACGAATTTTTCGCTGAGGGTTTTGATGTCAGACTGGATTTTGATGAGTTCATCAGTCGACATTTTGACCATGTTGGTCTTCAGAAACTTCTCTTTCTTGTACTAGGCCTTCTTGATCTGCCTGGCCTGGTCATACTTCCACTTCTCCTCTTGGATGAAGTGAGTCAGCATGTGATTTTGACCAGGTGGCAACTTGAAGTTAGGCATAGGTGTATTTGGATCCTTATGCCAGAGATCAATATAATCGAGGATCGCCCTTGGATCCAAAAGCAGTGGGACAGGTGTGCCTTTGGCTCTAGCGGCCCTTACTTGCCTATCTCTGATGATTTCCGCAAGTTCATCATCATCAGCCTCATCATCTTCGGGTGGCTCTTGGAAGGCGACCTGTTTCTTCTTGGGACTTGGCCGAGGACCTCGTCCAGCAGTTGCCTTGGTCTTCAGCAGAGTGGGGCCAGATGAAGAATTTGGTGCAGCTGAGGAACTTGCTGAGACACCAGAGGCAATAGAGATGCCTACAGTCCTTTGGCACGAGGCCAGATGCGCATGTGCTGAGGACTTTGTCGGAACAGCTGAGGACTTTGGAGGAGGTGCTGAGGATTTCGAAGGGGCAGGAGCAGCTTGAGGAATTGGTCTTGAAGATTTTGAAGTTCCTGGCCATGAGGGCACAGCTGAGTAACTTGGCCGTGAGGGCAATGTTGGTGAAGCACTTGGCTTACGAGCAGGCTTCTTTGGCATATATTTCCTCGGCTTGACAGAGGCCTCAGTGGCAGCAGCAGCAACATAATCTTCGTTGAATATCCTCATTGCTTCTCTGGCTTGTCTTGCCAACTTGGCTTGACGCCTGGCCCATTGTTCAGGGAAGTCCTCACCGCGTTTGACGCTAGTGGGATCAGCCACTTGGCCAGGTGCCAATGGGGCTCTTGGGCATGGAGCGTTAAGAGCGAATTTCTTCATATACTTTGGAGTAACATATCTGTACTCCCTCCATTCTCTTGCCCATGTCCTTTCAATCCTCTGAATGTGCACCTTGCGCTGATTTTTGTTTTCTTTGCCAAATTTGGCTTCATCAGGTGTGCAGTACTCTTTGTAAATGTCCTCAGGGATCTCAAACGCAGTCATAACCTCAAGTTTCTTTCCTCCTTTCTGCGACTCCTTACCATCTGCCATATTCTTTAGCTGAGGAATTTGAACAATCGAATTCTCTGAAGAAGTATGCAGTTTTTCTTCGAGGAACGCTGCAAATGAGTTAAGTTGATGAGAACCTAGTCATTCAGCAGCGGACATGTGTACCTATGAACAGAGTATAGTTGCGAGGAATTTGGAGAGGTCATATGCGTTCTCAGAGGGTTTTTCAAAAAGAGCAAGTTTGAGGAATTTGACCACATGAGTCTTGAAGAATTTCACTAAGCGTGCTTTGTCTTAGGTTCCAGAGTTGTATAGATCGAAGATCCACACAATTGAGGAATCTTAAAGAAAATGATGCTGAGGGAAATGACTCAAGAACAGATAACATGTGAGGAGTTTAGTGTGTGAAGATTTGAAGCATAAAACACCTTTGAAGATTTTGTAGAGAAATTTCGAATCATGGAAGGCAGTAAAAGTAACTTTTAATTACCCAGAATGAAGAACATGACGAACAGAGAGGTGAAGCAGTGGAGTTCGTCGGTGTAGATCTTCCACGCCCTAACTCGGCGGAGGAAGATGTCTACGGTGGCGGCGGAGTGAAAATTTCCGCGGTCGGCGCGAGTACGACAGCGACGAGGTCGAGGCAGTGAAGCTCTTCCTCACCGGCGACGATGGAGTAGCGGCAGCGCTAGGGTTTGGGAAGCTCGAGCGGGAGAGAGATATCGAGCGGAGTAAAAGAAGTGAGGAAGGGGTGAGAGGGTATTTATAGTGGCAGTGAAAAACGGTTCGCCCGAAGATTTGGGACGAACGTGCCCCTGACCCTTCTCCTTCGCACGACATGTGTCACCCACGTACTGTGAAGTGGAGATCGTGTTAGATCGTGGGTGAATAGAATAATGCATCGTGGGATGCGGAACGGTTTGAGCGGCAAAACCGAAAATTTGGATAAGATTAGTTTTAACGTTTCGTTCGCAATTTCTTCAGCTGACAAGGACATAGTGAAGATTTTGAACGAGTTTCAAATAGAACGCACATGAAGAATTTGTGAATAGATTGGATTGAGTATAGCATAGAGGGGGAAGGGTCCGATCACCTTCACTTAGCAGAAAACACCAACTTGAAGAAATAGCCATAAGTGAATGTTGTAGAGGACACAAACTCATATATATATATATATATATATATATATATATATATATATATATATATATATATATATATATATATATATATATATATATATAGCCAATGAAGAAAAACAATGGAACATGTGAGGATTTTGCAAAGTTGAAGAATTTGAACAACTGAGGAATTTCAAAAATGAGGAAAAACTCAAATTGAAGATTTTCAACTTTTGTGGTGGCGTGACCCACCGTATAAGAATGCTGATTTCAGACACCGCGAACAATTGTCGTAGGGTTCTGAGAATCAAATTCTTCATTAATTTCTTCACACTTAGAGTGTTATTCTTCATTGATTGAAGAAAAACGTTTCTTCATGTGTTGCATATCTAAGTCATCAATTTTGCATAAGTGTTAGGATGAGTGACTTTTCAAAGTACATTCGAAGACTCTAAGATATTTAGCTCACACCGCAACTTGCTAAATCTCTTCTCATCCAAGGGCTTAGTGAAGATATCGGCTAGCTGTTCTTCAGTCTTCACATGCTCAATAGAAATGTCGCCCTTCAACACATGATCGTGAAGAAAATGATGGTGAATCTGAATGTGCTTTGTCTTCGAGTGCTGAACTGGGTTGTGAGCAATCTTGATGGCACTCTCATTGTCACAGAGGAGAGGCACATTCTTCACGTTGATGCCATAGTCCTTGAGTGTTTGCTTCATCCATAGTAGTTGAGCACAGCAAGAACCAGCAGCAATGTACTCATCTTCAGCAGTAGACAGTGATACGCAGTTCTGTTTCTTCGAGGACCAACAGACCAAGGATCGTCCGAGGAAATGACATGTACCAGATGTTGACTTGCAGTCCACACGATCACCAGCATAGTCAGAGTCAAAATATCCAGTGAGATCAAAATCCGAGCCCTTGCGATACCATAATCCTAGTGTTGGTGTGTGAGCTAGATATCGAAGAATATGCATCACAGCATTATGGTGTGATTCCTTCGGTGCAGCTTGAAATCGGACACACATGCAAACACTAAGCATTATATCTGGCCTAGATGCACATAAGTACAATAAAGAACCAATCATGGAGTGGTATACCTTATGATCAAAGTCAATACCATTTTCATCAGTGCATAGTTGACCATTTGTGGGCACAGGAATTTTGATCCCTTTGCAATCTTGCATGCCGAATTTCTTCAGGACATCCTTGAGGTATTTCTCCTGAGATATGAATATGCCATTGCGCTGTTGACGAATTTGAAGACCTAAGAAGAATTTCAACTCTCCCATCATAGACATTAGATATTCTTCACTCATCATATAGGCAAATTCATCACTATAACGTTGGTCAGTACAGCCAAAGATAATATCATCAACATATGTTTGGCACACAAACAGTTCACCATCATAAGATTTAGTAAAGAGAGTGGGATCAAGTGAACCGGGTGTGAAGCCTTTCTTCATGAAGAATTCCTTCAAAGTATCATACCACGCCCGTGGGGCCTGCTTGATGCCATAGAGGGCCTTATTGAGTCTGAAGACTTTGTGAGGATGCTTTGGATCTTCAAAACCTGGGGGTTGAGCAACATATACTTCTTCCTCAAGCTTGCCATTGAGGAATGCACTTTTCACATGCATTTGATATAAGATGATATCATGATGGTTAGCATAAGCAAGCAATATGCGGATAGCCTCAAGTCTAGCAACAGGTGCAAAAGTTTCATCGAAAACAACTCCTTCAACCTGTGTGTAGCCTTGAGCTACTAGACGTGCCTTATTCCTCACCACAAGGCCGTTTTCATCTTGCTTGTTGCGGTAGATCCACTTTGTGCCAATGAATTGCGAGGATCTGGATGATTGACCAGTTCCCAGACGTTGTTGAGCTTGAACTGATGTAATTCTTCTTGCATGGCCTGAATCCACTCAGGCTCCAGAAATGCTTCATCTACCTTAGTGGGCTCTGTGATAGAGACAAAAGCAAAGTGCCCACAAAAGTTAGATAGATGAGAAGCTTTTGAGCCTCTGAGAGGACCTGGTGCTCTAATGCCATCGATGATCTTCTCAACTTGCACTTCTTTTGCAACGCGAGGATGAGCTGGTTGTCGTTGAGTAATTTGATCAGCATTTTCTTCAGCATCAAATTCCTCAACATTTTTTAGGTGCATCAGCTCGACGTTCTTCACGTTCTGGAATGAATTCTTCAGCAGATTCTTCAGTAGGAATGACATCTTCAGTAGCCTTGTGCTTGATAGAATCCTCAGGTGCTGGTTCATCTAACACAGAAGGTAGATGCTCTCTTTGCGAGCCATTAGTTTCATTGAACCGCACATCTACAGTTTCAACAATCTTGTGAAGAACATTGTTGAAGACTCTGTAGGTGTGCGAGTCCTTTCCTTAACCAAGCATAAAACCTTCATGTGCTTTTGGTGCAAATTTAGAGTTGTGATGAGGATCTCTAATCCAGCATTTAGCACCAAAGACTTGGAAATAACTCACACTGGGTTTCTTGTCAGTGAGGAGTTCATAGGCAGTCTTCTTGAAGAATTTGTGAAGATATACTCTGTTGATGATATGGCACGCAGTATCAATTGCATCAACCCAGAAACGACGAGGGGTTTTGTACTCGTCAAGCATAGTGCAAGCCATCTCAGCAAGAGTCCTGTTCTTGCGCTCCATGACGCCATTCTGTTGAGGAGTATAAGGAGCAGATAACTCATGAGTAATACCAAGTTCATCAAGATAGTCATCGAGACCCGAATTCTTGAACTAAGTGCCATTGTCACTTCTGATGTGCTTGATCTTCACACCAAATTTGGTTGAAGCCCTCGAGGAAAATCGTTTGAAGACTTCCTGCACTTCATGTTTGTAAGTAACAAGGTGTACCCATGTGTAACGAGATTAATCATCAACAATAACAAAGCCATATTGAGATGCTTCATTTGAAACAGAGGAATAGTGATTAGGACCGAAGAGATCCATGTGAAGCAATTCAAATGGATGAGTGGTGGTCATGATAGTCTTCGCTGGATGCTTGGCCTTGGCCATCTTTCCAGCTTCACATGCACCGCATAAGTGATCCTTGAGGAATTTGACATTCTCAATGCCAATGACATGCTTCTTCTTCGCAAGTATGTGCAAATTCCTCATGCCTGCATGACCAAGTCGTCGATACCATAGCCAACCTTCTGAAGCTTTTGCAATTAGGCACACGGCTGGTTGTGAATCTGCAGAGAAATCAATAATATACAAGTCTCCTCTCCTAAAGCCTTCGAAGACTTTGGAATTGTCAGCTTCCATAATCACAACACAACGATACTTGCCAAAGACAACAACCATATCAAGATCACAAAGCATTGAGACAGACATAAGGTTGTATCCAAAGACTCAACAAGCATGACTTTGTCCATGTGTCGATCCTTTGTGATAGCAACCTTACCTAGACCCAATACCTGACTTTTGCTTTTGTCAGCGAAGATGATATGCTTCAGATGTGATGACGATAAGGGAGCATCCATCAATATATTATTGTCACCAGTCATGTGATATGTACATCCACTATCGAGGACCCACTCAGTGGCTTTGGGTTGATCATCCTGCAGATGAATTAGTGCAACTTACGAACCTCATATACTTCAGCAGTGAAGAATATGATGTCACAGTTCATCAGATCAATTTCATCAAGCAGTAAGACAGATAAAGCAGTGTGAGGACCTGAGAAATGAAAGTTCATTTCTTCATGATTAGCATGCGTCCTTTCAGGCACATTGTCAGGTCCCCAGCAAATTCTTCAGACGTTTGAGCACGTCTGGAGACCTGACCCTGCATAAGAGATTAGTTCCTTTTCTTCACCACCCACATCTGAATGGGTGGCAAAGAGTTCATCACTCTGCGAGCTCCATACGAGAATGGTGGCATAGAGGCCAAACCATTTCGTTTCACATAAGAGTGGTTAGGGTAAGCATATGAATAAGCAGAGAAATTCTTCGAGGACTTATGAACATAATGATTAGAAGAATAATGCTCATAATCATAGCCCTTGGCTCTTCCCTGCGAAACAGAGTTGTTAGCACGATGATGTTCATATGAGGAATTTGATCCATGTGAGGAATTTGGTCCGTATGAGGACTTGGATCCATATGAAGAATTTGATCTGGGGTTCCTATTCTTCACAGGTGGTGTCATGAGGACATTCACCTGAAGACTTTCAAGGCACTTTTTGGGAACCCAGATTTTCTTCATAGGGGAACTGTTCCTGCAGTTAGTGCCAACATATCTAGCAAATACTTCACCATTCTGATTTTTGAACAATTTATAGTTGGAGTCAAATGACTCATCAGAAGAATGAGGAGATTCACATGTATAGCCAGATAAATTAGATGGATCAACTAGAGGTCCCTTTGCAGCAACCCATGAGGTTTTGGGGTACTGCTCAGGCTTCCAATATGTGCCATCAGCATTGAGTTTCCTCTCAAAGGCAATACCCTCTTTCCTAGGGTTTCTGTTGAGGATCTGCTTTTTAAGCACATCACAAAGAGTCTGATGCCCTTTGAGGCTTTTGTACATGCCTGTCATGTACAATTCCTTCAGCCCTGCATCATCAGTGATACTAGCAATGTCCTCAGATGAGGAATTAGTGATAGCAGAATTAGGTGAAGAATTTGTAGCATTAGAAGCATTTGAACATTCAGGTGAAGAATTAGCAGATTCTCGTTCAATGCATTTCAAACATGGAGGAATAAATTCTTCCTGAGCAGCGCTGATTTGTTGAGCAAGTAATGAATCGCGCTCCTTCTGAAGATCTTCATAACTCACTTTTAGCTTCTCAAGATCTTGCTTTCTTTGAAGAAATTCATAAGAAAGCTTCTCATGATCAGACAAGAGAGTGTTATGATGACCTTGAAGGTTGTCAAACCTGGTCTGAAATCTCTGAAGATTTTCAGTCAAGGCTTTAGTGCGATCCATTTCTTCACCCAACATATCATCACTTTTGTCTAGCATGTTTTGAACCTTTTCAAAAGCCTTTTGTTGTTTCACAGCAATCTTAGCAAGTTTAGAGTAGCTAGGCTTCAGATTGTCATCAGATTCATCTTCACTAGACTTAGAGGAGGTATATCTAGGTACCTTGACACCCTTTGCCATGAAGCAATAGGTGGGAGCGTAGTCATCGTTGCCTTCATCAGCCTTGTTGGTGAGGTCATTTTCTTCGGAGTTGAAGATAGACTTGCTGATGAATGCAGTAGCGAGGGCTAGGCTCGCCACACCAGACTCAGAGTCCTCAGATTCCTCCTCTTCCTCTTGTTCGTCAGATTCAGCTTCAGAGTCCATTTCCTTGCCGATGAATGCCCGAGCCTTCTTGGAGCTGCTCTTCTTGTGAGATGAAGACCTTGAGGATTTTGATGATGAAGATTTTGAGGATTTCTTCTTTTTCTTCGCAACCCGGTAACAAACACTCATAAACCATTTCTCAAAGTACGTGTCCGGATAGCCCAAAATGTCGATAGTTAGCTCTAGGTCTTCCGGTCAAAAAACAACGTCGATGAAGGCGTGTAGGTGCACTATTACGCGGTAGGGATTGCAATTTTTCTCGCATTTTCATTTTTTCACTCAAAATCAAGGGAGAAACTTTGCTTCTTATCTTTTTTTAAAGATTGACGAATCAAATGATATTTCTGTCATCAGAACTGTAATCCTTGTATTTCTTCTTCTTTGATTCCTTTTCCCACTGAGGATAATCTTGAATGTAGTGTCCAGGCTTCTTGCACTTATGACAAAGCCTTCTCTTGTAGTCACTGGATCAGGAATCATTGCGCTTTGAGGGTCTTCCAAAGCGACCACGTCTTGAGAACTTTTGGAATTTCTTCATGAGCAGTGCTAGATCATGACTCAGTTCTTCAGGGTCGCCAAGGCTGCTACCAGAGTCTTCATCATCAGACTCAGATACTGCCTTGGCCTTCAGTGCACGTGATCTGCCATAGCTCGAACCATAGAGATCTCTCTTTTCAGCAAGCTGGAACTCATGAGTATTCAGCCTCTCGAGGATATCAGCGGGGTCAAGTGACTTGTAATCAGCACGCTCTTGTATCATCAGTGCTAGAGTATCAAATGAGGAATCAAGCGATCTCAGCAATTTCTTCACCACCTCATGGTCGGTGATGTCAGTGGCACCAAGTGCTTGAAGCTCATTTGAGATGTCAGTGAGGTGATCGAAGGTTTGCTGAACATTTTCATTGTCGAGTCTTTTGAAGCGGTTGAAGAGATTGCGAAGAACATCAACTCGAGAGTCACACTGAGTTGAGACTCCTTCATTCACTTTGGACAGCCTTTCCCAGATAAGCTTGGCAGTCTCCAAAGCACTCACTCTTCCATACTGTCCTTTGCTCAGATGGTCACATATGATATTCTTCGCTTGGGAATCGAGTTGCTTGAATCTCTTCACATCGGTAGCGTTCAGTGAGGGTGAGATAGAGGGAACACCATTTTCCACAACGTACCAGAGATTGTTATCAATTGCCTCAAGATGCATACGCATCTTGTTCTTCCAATAGGGATAGTCCGTCCCATCGAAGGTAGGACACCCAGCAGAGACCTTGACCATACCTGCGGTTGACATAACTAAAACTCCAGGCGGTTAAACCAAAATCACACAGAACAAGGGAGTACCTTGCTCTGATACCAATTGAAAGTGCGTTATATCGACTAGAGGGGGGTGAATAGGTGATTTTTATGAATTCTTCACTGAGGAATTTGCCAGTGAGGAAATTCCCTAGCGAAGAACTACTTGTAGCGGAATAAGTACTCAGAAGTAAACATAACAGGAAACAAGCATAGTCATCATGATGAAATGAAGACAAACATAGAGTACAGAAAGCGTAATCACAGGATAGCACAAGATGAAGACAAACAGACTAAAGAAATTGAACTGAGGAAATTGAGAAAGTCTTCAGTCAAAGTCTTCAAACACATATATGAACAAGCACACAACACAGTAATGAGGAAATGAAAGTGTTGAGGAAATAGAACCGGTTGGCTTGGTGAAGACAATGATTTGGTAGACCAGTTCCAAGTGCTGTCTCAGTTGTACATCTGGTTGGAGCGGCTGAGTATTTAAACTCAAGGACACATAGTCCCGGACACCCAGCCCTGAGCACGCAACTCGGGACACCAAGTCCTTGCCGTATTCTCCTTGAACTAAGGAGACACAGTCCTCATCCAATCACTCGTGGTAAGTCTTCAGGTGACTTCCGAACCTTGACAAACTCGGTCACTCGGCGATCCACATTTCCTCTTGGATGCTCTAGACCTTGACGCCTAACCGTCTGGAAGAAGCACAGTCTGCAAAGGTAACAAGCGTCTGATCCACGCAGGATCAATCTCTTCAGTGATGCTCAATCACTTTGGGTTTGTAGGTGTTTGGGTTTGGGTTTTGGATTTTCCTCACTTGATGATTTTCGTTCAAAGTCCTCGGAGGATGGGATGCTCTCAAATGACAAGTGTCGGTTTCTCGTGGAGCAGCCAACCAGCTAGTGGTTGTAGGGGCGGCTATTTATAGCCTAGGGAGCAGCCTGACATGATAAGACATAAATGCCCTTCAATGATATGACCGTTGGATGGACAAGATATTTTGGGATAGCTGGCGCGTAGCACAGCAACGGTCAGAAATTTGAGGTTCAAATTCCTCAGGGCTATCATGTTCCTCACTGTGTAGGCAATCCGCACTGGTGAACTCCTAACTCCTCAGTCAGAACAAAGTCATCTGCGACCAGAAGAACTGCGTCTCTGTCACTGAAGAAATTGACTGAACTGTATGAGATTTCCAATGGCTTCACTCGAAGGGATTGGTAGGTGTAGGATTTTGAGTTGAGCATCACATGGAAACTTTTCCTTAGTATTTCCTCGACCCCCTTTAATAGTACGGTGTTTCCTATGACTCAAGAAAGAGAAAATGAAACTACGAAAACAAAAGTCTTCACGCTCCATGTTCCTCGAATGAATACCAAGTCTTCAAGGTCACACCAATTTCCTCACTTTCAAAGTCTTCAGAAAGTCTTCAGAATACCAAAGTCTTCAGTCGAAGAACTTCATTTTTAGGGGTCGACTTTCTCTGTAAATATCAAACTCCTCATAGACTTATAGACCTGTGTACACTCATAAACGCATTAGATCCTTAACCTATAAGTCTTCAATACACCAAAATCACTAAGGGGCACTAGATGCACTTAAAGTATGCTCTAACTTGGCATGGTTATACTGCTCATATCATGCATATGGTGTCTAGCATTGCATAGATTAGACATCATATACACAATATTCAACACCATGTTCTTAGTTCAGACATCATATCTAATGCCCTCTGTTTGGCACATAAATCACATATGTGAATTAAATGATGCGATCCTGATTACTTAGATAACATGTAGGTGAATTATGTCATGCGATCCTATTTAGTTATTCATCATATCTTTGAATTATGTTATGCTATGTTATCCAGTTTAGATAGACATCATATATGTGAAATTATGTCATGCTATCTGTTTTAGTTAAACAATATACATGTCAACTATTTCATGCCCTCTTTTTTCCACACTATCTATTGCATCTGTCTCTCATACAATGTCTGTACATTCAACTATGTTTCCTGTTTATCACCCATTTGAATTGGAGCGAGTGATGCCAGCATCTAGCGAACTAAAAACACGGTCTTCAAATAAAACAGTGCTACCTCTTGGTGGAGATAGCACCCCGGTTGTACATGCACGAGAACCAGCCCTACCACACATAAACCAAACTCTCGCAGATTGTACCCCTACTGCGATAGACAAAGAACCAGCTTCACCCAATCTAACCCCAACCCCAGCAGATAGTAACCCAGTTCCTTTTGACACAGCACCATCTCCACCACAGAGCTCCCAAACAAGAGCAGTTAGTAAGGCAGCTCCAGTACCCAAAGGGCCAGTACTACCACAGCGAACCCCAACTCCACCAGTTAGTATGCCTATTCCTGTGGAGGAAGCACAACCAGCTAGTCGTAGTTTAGCATCTATCGCATTTGATGTTGTTAAATCGTATGAGCATATCTTCCCATCTTGGAAATATTATACTGAAGATGAAGGAAAATGCCAGTTGCAGGTGTTTGTCCAAGAGTTATGTGTAAGTAATGTTATTCATGACAATTACTCTGCTTTGTCCCATACATCCTACCTCCATGATGGTTATAATACAACAAATTTTCCCATTTTTCTCTATAGAGAAGGACCGATTTGGAAACTCAGGATGAGGTAACCTGTGCTAATACCTCTGCTATCTTCAAGAATGCTTGGTGGCAGTATCAGAATTACCTGAAGAAAACATACTTCACCGGCAAAGAAACTCATCAAATTCCCTTACGTTCTCCTGAGACACATTTACTGGACGATGACTGGGAACGCCTTGTTCTGTACTGGTCCCGAACCAAGAATGTGGTAAGGTCTATGAGCTCATTTTATATTTTTAAGTACTATATTCTTGCATCTTACTGTTCTCTGTTCATGTAGAACAAGTGCCTAAACCTGAAGAACAAATGTGCTAATTTAAGATTCCATTGCTATCATAGTTCAAAAAAACGCTAGGCGTTAATTGTGCGTTTTGCCACCGCCTTGTGCTTTACTGACCAAAGCGCATGCTTATGCGCAGTTATGCACAGATTAAGCGTAGTTATGTGCAATGTGTTTCGCCAATGCCTAGAGCCTAGGCGCGCTTACACGCTCGCTTAGGCGCTCGCTTAGGCGTGCCTTTTTTAACTATGATTGCTATTGTGCATACTGATTTGCTCTTGTATCACTATATTTACTCATACAAACTTATTTTTAAATTGAAGGATCCAATCGAAACTGCAATGGCACAACAGGTATGTTCACGCATGTTTCCTTAACAAGCTTGTTGTTATGAATAGCTCTGTTGATTTCAATTTCAATTGTGTATACAGTTGACTTCTCATATCATGCACATTACTAGCATCACAACAGAGCCAATAGTGTTGTTGTACATGTAGACCCGTGGTACCCATCTTAAATCTTGTTGTGCCATGTAGTTTCCCACGCTTTGTATTCTTTCACTTCTGCTTTGTCTTGAACTGATATGATTTGAACCGTGTCTCTATTTTGATTTGGCAAGACAATGGAGTGACCATAGGACATAGATATATGTTTGTTTGATGCTTTTATTATGTACTAGTACTTGGCAATAGAAGACTTGGTAGTTTAATCCTATCCACCTTACTAATGAACTGGTTCACCGAAATGAGTTGCACATACTAGTACATGCTAAACTATTATGTGTCTGCTTGTTTCTTCTTTTAGAATGCTGACATAATATTGGGGAAGAGTGCCTTATTAAGCAATGGTAAAGGAAGTAATGCAGATAAGGTTCAGGATAGTGACACATCCTTGTTGGTCTCCAACAAAGCTGATAAAACAGCTAAGGAAGACTATCTCGAAGACAGTGAGACAACCCCAAAGTCATGTCTTGGTTTAGTGTTGGAGTTACTGGCCACTACCGCTTGCACAAGCTATTCAAACTCACTGTATGAATCAGTTCAGTTTCTTGAGTCTCAACTACAAGCTGAAAGACATCGATCAGCTGTGCTGCGACAAGAAGCGGAAGGACTGCGGAAGTCCCTGGAGCATTCAGATGCATACTTTCTGGTGCAACAGCAAGCGTTGGAGGATTTTAGCGCCAAACAGGACAAAGCTAATAAGCTTGCTAAGCTTATTGCCAGCATGGTGGATACCACGTTTCTTGAGCTCTTATGAAGTTGTTTCAATTATGCTCTTGTTTTGCTGCCGCGTTTATTTGCACTGGTGGCCATTTTGACGGCCAGTGTATGTAATATGCTGCTTTGTTCCCTATATTTGCACCGGTGGCAAACTTTGATGCCCAGTGGATGTAATATGTGTGATAGCGGTAATAGGCTAGAGTTAATTGCTTGCTTATTTATTTCCTTATTGTCTCGTTTAGTTGTTTGCTTGTAGTCACTATAGTTCTTTTTTTGTGTTTTTCTAATAATCATGGCAACACACGGACTGTTATAAACCATGGGCTTCCTGCGGGCCGTATGATCCATGGGCCTTCTACGGGCCGTAGGATCCATTGGCCTTCTATACGGGCCGTAGGATCCATGGGCCTTCTACGGGTCGTACGATCCATGGGCCTTTTACGGGCCATAGGATCCATGGGCCTTCTATGGGGCGTATCATCATTTCGCCAATCATGGGCCATACTATTCGTGGACAATAACGGGCCGTTTATTGGCCGTATTTGATAACTCTATGAAAACAACCCAACGGGTTTTTTTCGACATGAAAACGGCCCAACGTATTAACGGGCCGTTTATTGGCCATATTTGATAACTCTATGGAAACAACCCAACGGGTTTTTTTCGACATGAAAACGGCCCAATGTATTAACGGGCCGCAAATGGGCCGACTGTAACCACGGGATGAATTTGGCCCACAAGCAGAAAATGACAGTAACGGGCCGTAAGTAACCGAATGCTGGAAATGAGCCCAAGATTAAATGGGCCCTGAGAAAGCCGAAAGATATCATGGGCTGGAAACGGCCCAACGGAATAATGCGCCATTAATGGGTATAAAGTGATACACTGTTCATTACGGGCCAGTTTTACCACGGGCCGTTAAGGGGCCTAGGGTTACTAAGGGCCTCATATGGGCTGAAAGACGTCATGGGCCATACATGGGCCGGAAGTTAAAACGGGGTGGAATTATATTGGACGGCCCAGATGACGCTAATGGGCCTAATACGGATAGGCCGTAAACGGGCCCTGGGATAGCGGGCTATAAATGGGCTATATGCGAACAGGCCGTTAACAGGCTTGCTGTGGGCCGACTCGCCAACTTTTGACCAAGTCAGACGGGCTGGCCTTTTCACACGAATGGGCCTTTGTTGGGCCGTGCCACGTGTCGACATATCATAGGCGCTTTGTGTCCAATGAGTGGATGACATCTGTGCCAACGGTGAGCCGACACGTGTTTCCTCCAGCCAATGCTGATTTTACATGTGGAAAATCCCCATTGGTCGGGGCTGTTAACAGGTTATCGGATCCAAAACCGGACCTGATAGCTTAACGGCGTTCCGTTACGGTGGATGCCACGTGTCGGTCACCCTTGACGAAAGCACTTCTGTGACGCGCGATTTATCGTCATGGAAGTGGACACTTCCGTGATGATAATTTTGGTAATGTCATGGAACACTTCTACGACAGCACATGTATGACTATCTTGATTCTGTCATAAATTTGTCATGGATGATGCATGACAAAAAACGCGACCTACTATGACAAACACGTATCATCATGGAAGTGTATTTTTTTGTAGTGTATCCTCTTCACTTTGTTTATCCCTCGAGCTTCGGCTCGAAGAGCCCCTCAAAAATCTCTTCATCTATTCCTGAAAATTCTAAAAATTTTAGTAACTCAAAATAAAAGTGAACCAAACTCAACAAAATTGATAGCAACTACTCCCACAAGTGCCTAGAGACTATATCATGCAATAGAACTACTTGGGACCATATAAATTTGACATGCAAGCTCAAGAACAGGGTCACCTAGGCAGCAAAAATTTGCAATGAATAAAGCACTAGAAAAAAACTTGGACCATTGAAGGAGTCACATACTGACGAACAACCCCCCAAAGCAGTTTTGTGAGTGGAGCTTTGAGCTAGGAGATCGAAAATCGCAGCAAAATGAGCTAGAACCCGTGCTTGAGCTGGTTGGTGATTTTTTTGGGAGGAAGAAGGAGTGTGTGGTGGCTGGAATAAGTGGAGGGGAGCCACCATGGGCCCACGAGGTAGGGAGGCGCGCCCAGGGGGTGGGCGCGCCTTGGACCCTCGTGGCCAGGTGCTTGCTCCCCCTGACGTGTACTCAGGGCCAGATATTCTCAAATATTCTAGAAAAAACATATTTCATTTTTAGGGCATTTGGAGAACTTTTATTTTGGGGGTATTTTTTATTGCACGGATAAACCAGAAAACAGACAGAAAATACTTTTTTTGCTTTATTTAATCTAAATAATAGAAAGTAAAAGGAGGGTACAGAAGGTTGTGCTTTCTAACTTCATCCATCTCATGCTCATCAAAAGGAATGCACTAACAAGGTTGATCAAGTCTTGTTAACAAACTCATTCCGAATAACATGGAACCGGAGAAATTTCGAATAACACTATGTTACCTCAACGGGGATATGCACATCCCCAACAATAAGAATATTATATCTCTTTTTGACAGTTGGAAGAGGAAATTCAAAACCTCCAATAATAATCGATGGAATTTTTCCAATAGAATTGATACTGTGGACTTGAGGTTGTTTCCTCGGAAAGTGTACCGTATGCTCATTTCCATTAACATGAAAAGTGACATTGCCTTTGTCGCAATCAATAACATCCCCTGCAGTATTAAAAAAGGGTGTTCCAAAAATAATAGACATACTATCGTCCTCGGGAATATCAAGAATAACAAAATCCGTTAAAATAGTAACATTAGCAACCACAACAGGCACATCCTCACAAATACCAACAGGTATAGCGGTTGATTTATCCGCCATTTGCAAAGATATTTCAGTAGGTGTCAACTTATTCAAATCAAGTCTATGATATAAAGAGAGGCATAACACTAACACCGGCTCCAAGATCACATAAAGCAGTTCTAACGTAGTTTCTTTTAATGGAGCATGGTATAGTTGGTACTCCTGGATCTCCAAGTTTCTTAGGTATTCCACCCTTAAAATATAATTAGCAAGAATGGTGGAAATTTCAGCTTCCGGTATTTTCCTTTTAGTTGTAACAATATCTTTCATATACTTAGCATAAGGATTCATTTTAAGCATATCAGTAAAATGCATATGCAAGAAGATAGGTCTAATCATTTCAGCAAAGCGCTCAAAATCCTCATCATCCTTTACTTGGATGGTTTGGGAGGAAAAGGCATGGGTTTCTGAACCCATGGTTCTCTTTCTTTAGCGTGCTTCCTAGCAACAAAGTCTCTCTTATCATAACGTTGATTCTTTGATTGTGGGTTATCAAGATCAACAACAGGTTCAATTTCTACATCATTATCATTGCTAGGTTGAGCATCAACATGAACATCATCATTAACATTATCACTAGGTTCACGTTCATCACCAGATTGTGTTTCAGCATCAGAGATAGAAATATCATTGGGATTCTCAGGTGTCTCTACAACAGGTTCACTAGAAGCATGCAAAGTCCTATCATTTTTCTTTTTCTTCCTTTTAGAAGGACTAGGTGCATCATTAGTTCTATGAGAATCCTGCTCAATTCTCTTAGGGCGACCTTCTGGATACAAAGGTTCCTGAGTCATTTTACCCCCTCTAGTCATAACTCTAACAACATTATCATTTTTCTTATTATTTAATTCATTGAGAAAATCATTCTGATCTTTAAGCACTTGTTCTACTTGAGTGGCAACCATAGAAGCATGTTTACTAATGAGTTTAAGTTCACCTTTAACTCTAGACATATAATCACTCAAGTGTTCAAGCATATCAGCATTGTGTTTCAATTGTCTACCAACAAAAGCATTGAAGTTTTCTTGTTTGACAATAGAATTATCAAACTCATCTAAGCATTGGCTAGCAGACTTATAACAAGGAATATCACCTTCATCGAATCTATAGAGAGAATTTACCTTTACTACCTGTGTCGGGTTATCAAGACAATGTATTTCTTCAACAGGCAGCAAATTAAGACCATGTATTTCTTCAATAGGAGGTAAATTCTTAACATCTTCAGCTTTAATACCTTTTTCTTTCATAGATTTCTTTGTCTCTTGCATATCTTCAGGACTGAGAAATAGAATACCCCTTTTGTTCGGAGTTGGCTTAGAAGTTGGTTCAGGAAGTGTCCAATTATGTTCATTAGTCAACATATTATTCAATAGTAATTCAGCTTGATCAACTGTTCTTTCCCTGAAAACACAACCAACACAACTATCCAGGTGGTCTCTGGAAGCATCGGTTAGTCCATTATAAAAGATATCAGGTATTTCATTTTTCTTGAGAGGATGATCAGGCTAAGCATTAAGTAATTGGAGAAGCCTCCCCAAGCTTGTGGGAGACTCTCTTCTTCAATTTGCACAAAATTATATATTTCCCTTAAAGCAGCTTGTTTCTTATGAGCGGGAAAATATTTAGCAGAGAAGTAATAAATCATATCCTGGGGACTACGCACACAACCAGGATCAAGAGAATTAAACCATATTTTAGCATCACCCTTTAATGAGAACGGAAATAATTGAAGGATATAGTAGTCGCGAGTTTTCTCATCATTAGTGAACAGGGTGGCTATATCATTTAATTTAGTAAGATGTGCCACAACAATTTCAAATTCATAGCCATAAAAAGGATCAGATTCAACCAAAGTAATCATTTCAGTATCAATAGAGAAATCATAATCCTTATTAGTAACAAAGATAGGTGAGGTAGCAAAAGCAGGGTCACATTTCATTCTAGCATTCAGAGATTTTTCTTTCAGCTTAGCTAATAATTTCTTAAGATCACTCCTATCATTGCAAGCAAGAAAGTCTCTAGCAGTTTCTTCATCCATAACATAACCCTCAGGCACAACAGACAATTCATATCTAGGGGGAGAATCTTCATCATCACTTTCATCAATATTATCAGTTTCATTAATTTCATTCTCTCTAACCCAAGCAAGTTGTTCATCAAGAAATTCACCAAGTGACACATTATTATCAAGCATAGAAGTAGTTTCACCATAATTATCATGCATAGCAGAAGTGGCATCATCAATAACATGCGACATATCAGAATTAATAGCAGAAGCAGGTTCAGGTGTCGCAAGTTGTACTCAAAACAGAAGGTGAACCAAGTGCAGAGCTAGATGGCAGTTCCTTACCTCCCCTCGTAGTTGTGGGAAAAATCTTAGTTCTTTCGTATTTCAAGTTCCTCATAGTGACCAGCAGATATAAATCCCAAGTGACTCGAATAATAGAGCTATGCTCCCCGGCAATGGCGCCAGAAAATAGTCTTGATAACCCACAAGTATAGGGGATTGCAACAATTTTTGAGGGCAGAGTATTCAACCCAAATTTATTGATTCGACACAAGGGAGCCAAAGAATATTCTAAAGTATTAGCAGTTGAGTTGTAAATTCAACCACACCTGGATAACTTAGTATCTGCAGCAAAGTATTTAGTAGCAAAGTAGTATGGAAGTAACAGTAACGGTGGCAAAAGTAACAGTAACAGTTTTGTAGTAATTGTGACAGTGGCAACTGTCGGGGATATACCCCGCGGTATAACCCGGCTGGATGTATAACCCAGCCGGACTTGGTGACTCACTAATGACCCGCCCTGACTGGACGACACACTAAGTGACCCGCCCGATCCTGGCGACTTATGGGTGACCTGGCAAGCGGATCAGAGGAGCGACAAGACCCGGGGGCCCAGGAGGCTCAAGGCCCAGAAGGCCGGCTTACGTTATGGTAGGCCGACTTAAGACAAAAGACATGACGAATATTTCCTTTAAGAGGAAGCAAGACCCGGACTTGTATTCAACTTGTAAGAAAAGATATACTAGTCATAGTCCTACTAGGACTCCACATGTAACCCGCCCCTCTAACTTATATAAGGAGGGGCAGGGCTCCCCAAGAGGGACAAGCAAGAAGAAACAATCTCTAGGGCTAGACACAAAGAGCCGGCTTACCGGTGACTCTCTCGTGATCATAATGAGACCTAGCCTCAAACAGCATGTAGGGTTTTTACGGATGATGTTTCCCGAGGCCCGAAGCTGTCTAAATCCCTATCTTGTGTGTTGCGTCTCTCGTCCCGATCAACCCCTCTCAAGGTACCACCTAGATGCGTTGGCCTCGCGACTAAGTCCTGGCACTAAGGACATCTGCCGTGACAAATCCATGATAGTTGGCGTCCACCGTGGGGCGAACGCACGGTGGGGTTGAGTTCTTGGAGGGATTTTTTCTAGGGTTCGAGAAGTTTGCAATTTTTCCGGTTCAAACCGGTGTGAAAATTCACATTAGCTATGAGTTCATCAGTCAAGATTGACGAAGGGTTCTGCAGGGACGGGCAGGAGATTACGACTATTTTAGGATTACACCTGTGCACTATGGCGCTACCATAAGCTGCCGTGATCTACAGTTCCGGCTGCAGTTAAAACATCAGATGATTATTGCCCACGATGGGTCGAGCTCTCAAGTGTTTCATCAGGCGTTATGCTTATTTTTCATGTTCCCATCAAGCCAAGCTACATCAGAATTGTACGTCAGCTGGTACGTCTCGTCGAAACCAACTACGACCCGGACGAGGAGTCAAAACCGGCTGGGTTGACCCGCCCCGTCCCTCTGCTTTGAGCCGCCCTGACGGTTTCCGCGTCCATGACCACAAAGGAGTATCTAGCATGTCACGGATTTCGAGCAAGCCCATAAAATCTACCATGTGAAACTACTAGTACAATACGGATCAGACTTTTTGTTTCAGCCTACTATGTTGAGCAAAGAGGATCACCAGGTTAATAATGATTCTATTCACGCGGCCAGATGGAGGCCGGGTCGGTCTTTGGGTATGCCATTGTCGATTCGCCCAACACGGATTACACGCATCATCTACTCGTACTGGTTGGCTTAGCGCATGTGAGGTCTCCAAACCAATCACCTGAATCAAGGATCCACAGTGCCTGGTCAACGGAAAGAACCAAAACCTGATGGACTCTGCCGTTTCTGCCGTTTGCCTCGCCAAGGAACTCCGAGCCGCCCCTGCTCCCGCCTCTGCTCTGACCACGGCGCTGCCTCGGCGACGCCATCCGCGTTGAGTCGCCACGGCGTCACCTCCATGACAGCTGCCGCTCAACTCCGTCTCCTGCCGCGCTGCCGGCTGTTGTTGTGTCTCCTGCCGGCTCATCGCGCAGCCGGTTGCTGCTGCGCCCTCTGCCGGCTCGTGCCTTTCTCCGTGGCGGGTTATTCTTTCTACAAGCCTCCGCGCGCTCAAGTCCTCCGGTTTTCTGTGGCCTTCGAGCACCCCGGCTCCGCCAAGACGCCGATGCCTTCCAAAGTTTGCGTCCGCTGACCTGTTTTTAAACGCCGCTTTAAGTCGGTCTTACCAAGTCGTCTGAATCCACTGCAGCTAGAACAAATGGAGCAACAAGGGAGTTGCAGGGGTAATAGCCCGACTTAGTGAGGCTGTTATGCCCTGGCGACTTAGCGAGGCTGCATGTGAGGCTGTTATGCCACGGCGTAATGCCACGTCAAGTCACCAGAGGAACAAGCATAAAAAAGGGGGGGGGGGGGGGGGGGAAGCTGCCTTGTCCATCGTTGGAAAGAAAGAGGAAAAGAGAGAGACAGAATAACAGCCATGTACTCGCACGCAGGAAACATCCACTAGCGGCGCGGCCCCCAACAACCATTGACTTTCCAAAGCATATCACGTGAAAAGTGCTACCACAGGTTGCCATTTCACATGACGTGAGGCTATACTAGTCCATCGTCACTAGTATTCGTACTCCGCCGATCCTTTCAGTCAGCGTATGGATCATCTGTCGAATGGACATGACGACATCCATCCAAATTTATTTTATTAAACATATTGTTTTCATCAAAGAACAATTACTTCGGTCTGTATATTTTTATGTGCAGCAAATGTGGTGCCATGTTGTGACTATGAAGTGTACTCAGCACCATCACGCACCTGCGTCTGCGCCCGCTTACTGATGGAACATGTGTGCGCAAGTCGCCGCCCGTGCAGCTTAATCTACATCAACCCGCCGGAGCCGCGTTGAGCCGCCCTTGCCGCTTTGAGCCGCCGGGATTATATTAAGTCGTCGGTTTGCCTGAGACGCCTGAACTATATTGAGTCGCTGGTCTGCCTGAGCCACCTCTGTTGTGATAAACGGATTATCCGTTGTCCAAACAAATCAGGTGATATCCATTCAAGTTTGTTTTATTAACACATGTTTTTGTCAAAAATAAGTTTATCTTTGCCTTGGTCTGCAATATTGTTTATGCAGGGCAATTATTTATGATAAAAAGTGATATTATACCGTGAAGATGGAGGCACGCCAACATCTTTTGGCATAGGTGGTCGTTGTTACTCAACGGACTCCCGCACCGGCTTACAACACTATGGCCGTCTCGCGTGATCGCGCCGGCTTACAACGCCGTCGCTGTCTCTCGCGACCACGCCGGCTTACAACCAGGAGAACAACTTGCCCGTCCGCACCGGCTTGCAACGCCACGGCCGGTTCATCTGTCTATGCCGCCTCTGATGTTATGGTCATCTTTACCGTCCGTCTCTCGCGGCCTGGTCTACATCAACACATAGGGCCGCACTTGTCTGTGTAATCTGTTCATTGAGTATGAGCAAGTCACTACTTGGGAAGCCCGGTTTTTTTTCTTCCAACAAATTGGAGGCAAATTATCATATATTATCAGCCGCCGTCTGCACTGGATGGTTCAATCTGCAGGCGCACAAGTCGCCGCCACTATAGTTTGGTTAACTTCAAACAGCCAGTTGGAAGGAGCCATTGGCCGAGTTGCTGACACAGCTCATACGGGATCATTTATAACCCGCCACAGTCACCTCAACCTTCTGTGGGTTCACATCACGCTATCACCGCCAATGATATACACCTTCTGCTATGATCAAATATGGAGAATCTCAAGCCAACTCCTCGAGTCGTCTTGAGACTCGGGGGCTACAATGGTATGACTCGACAAAATTAGCCGGTTTCAATAAATTTAAGAACTCCGGGTTATTGGAGGGAATGATAACTCCGTTCCGGAGGACACCGCCATATTGATGAAAATTTAAAGGCCGTCAGAAAATTGTCGGTTCAAAATAAAGATTCTGGTTTAAAATAAGGTTCAAGAGACATCTCTCTCCCGCAAAGCTTTGAAGCTCTCAAATCCGGCTCAAACATCCGGCTCAAGCTTTTAAATCCGGTTCAAACATCCGGCTCAAGGTAAATTTGTCTCTTACAAAGATTTTAAGCTCTCAAATCCGGTTTGAAGTTCCGGTTCAAAAAGAATTAATCTCTCGCAAGTTCGAGTTCTCAGAAAGATTAAAGGGTGCTAAAAGAGCTTGCTGCCATGATGCGCAGTTCAAACATGGGTATCCCGCCTTACGGCTTATTTTATTATGGTCACTTGGGGGCTTCCTGCTCATCGGGCATAGCTATCAGTACCCTCTTCATCGGCGCAATGCCAAAACTTATATGGTCACTTGGGGGCTTCCTGTTCAAACATAGGTCGTATTCGAACCAAAGAGAACATAGCTATCGATACCCTTTTGATTGGCAAACCGCCGGACCCACTTGGGGGCTTCTTGATCGTATCCGAATCATAGCTCAACCCCTTTGGGAATCGACGTGGATCGTATTCAAATCAGTGTCGCTAAAAAACTTTTAAGGTCATTTGGGGGCTTCCTGTTCAAACATAGGTCGTATTAGAACCAAAGAAAACATAGTTGTCGATACCCTCTTGATCGGCATCGCCAAAGCCACTGGGGGCTATATGATCGTATTCGAATCTTAGCTTAAACCCCTTTGGAACGGTTTACTAATCGTATTCCAATTAGAAGCCTCAAATTTTGTCTGTTTCTTGTACAGTTTTTTGCAATCGCAGTTATTTGGCATTGTCTTGAGACTTTTTTTATCATATTTGAAAGCATCTAGGGAGTGGCTTTGATTCCACCGGCTTAACCTTGATCAATAGAGTTGTCAGCACATAACAAACATCATATGTGTCGGCTTTTACAGAATTGGGTTCTCACCCTCACTGTCCGGGTCACATAAACCGGCGGTATCATTCAAAGGATCATAGGGATGTTGTGATCTACTTGTGTGTAGGATAAGACTACATTTGGGTGGTTACCCGCCCTGGCTTTTGATGTTAAGTCGCCAGGGCATATGTTGTTTAAACTCTGTGCAGGATTTGTAGAACTATGACTTATATAAATGCTTCAGTCCAAGCTTACCACCGAAATTGGTGTCTCAAAAGGGTTATCAATTATTGATTTTCTCAAGGGTTATAGGCCACCAGGTTACACAAATTCCGGCTTACAATGAATGTGCATTAAGTCGCCATCGGCCAAGAGCCGCCAGGTATTTAAACTCCGGATTTACTTGTCAACCGATGAGGTATTCAAATCTTTAATGGCCAAAACTGGCTGGATTTTCATGATGATATTGAATGATTGAGGTTTTCATACCGGATTACATTATTCAAATCTTAAATAGCCAACATGGCTGGATTTCTATTGTGATTATCAATAACCAGTGTTATGATTGAGGTTTTCAAAGTCGCTTTAGCGCAACGGCTATTATTTTTATCAATGGGCATGATTTATTTTACAATGGAAGAAATAGTCCCAAGTCGCTGCAGGCTTACGACCCGGCACTTGGGGGCTACATTGTTCAAATCAAGATTACATCGAATATACAAGTCCCATGTCACTGCCAGCATGTACCATGGCACATGGGGGCTAATGCAAAGTCATTTTTTGCTCAACTTATTGAAGACCCGACTCATCACATTCTAAATGAGCCGGTCCTTGGGGGCTACCAATTGCTCCTTTCAAAAATTCAAGGTACACAAGCCTGAGTCCATTATATTAAAAGATCCACTACTCAGTTGGTAGAGTACAAAGCTCTTAACCTTATGGACGTGGGTTCAAGCCCCATGGTGGAGATTACATCATATGATGTTATTATCAATGAATTATATACAAAGTCCCAACTCAGTATTATCTTACTGAGCCGGTC
Source organism: Aegilops umbellulata (assembly GCA_032464435.1). Classification (NCBI taxonomy): domain Eukaryota; kingdom Viridiplantae; phylum Streptophyta; class Magnoliopsida; order Poales; family Poaceae; genus Aegilops; species Aegilops umbellulata. The sequence goes on from CP136059.1 coordinate 217,465,851, forward strand.
CTTGGGGGCTATACGTCGCCGCTCAAGTCTACATGATCATATTTACAAAAGTCCCTGCTCAATTTTGCTTAAATGACCCGGCCCTTGGGGCTATACTGGTTGAAGTTTTTTATGGGCATCACGCAATTACAAGTCCCAGGTTGCTGCAAGCATGACAACTCGACACTTGGGGTCTACAGGTAATATGGATATAAGGGAGAAAAAATCTTTAAATTCTCAGTTTTGAGCAAGCCGGATTGACCCGGTATCTGCAACAATTATGACCCGGCGTCGGTATCAATTATCACTCGGCATCATCTGTTTATAACCCGGTGATTTTGGTAATGATAAATTGGCAAGATATACATATTCAAGCCGGATGAAAATCAGATAAGTATTTCAAGACCAATATTTTTTAAAGCTGGAGCTTTGGAGGCCGACTCAAGTGGATTATTCTTTACAATATTTTTCTGTGAGAAACCAACGTCAGCAAGCCTATTTGACCCGGACTTTCCAGAAGGAGAATATGACAAGGACTTAAGGATGATCAAGTGCCGGCTTACAGGAATATTTAACCCGGAGTACAACCTGTCAGTTTGTTCTTGTGTTATGTTGCAGATCAGTTTAACATGGATAAATCCAAATTAAACTTGGGGGCTAATGTCGGGGATATACCCCGCGGTATGACCCGGCTGGATGTATAACCCAGCCGGACTTGGTGACTCACTAATGACCCGCCCTGACTGGACGACACACTAAGTGACCCGCCCGATCCTGGCGACTTATGGGTGACCTGGCAAGCAGATCAGAGGAGCGACAAGACCCAGGGGCCCAGGAGGATCAAGGCCCAGAAGGCCGGCTTACGTTATGGTAGGCCGACTTAAGACAAAAGACATGACGGATATTTCCTTTAAGAGGAAGCAAGACCCGGACTTGTATTCAACTTGTAAGAAAAGATAGACTAGTCCTAGTCCTACTAGGACTCCACATGTAACCCGCCCCTCTAACTTATATAAGGAGGGGCAGGGCTCCCCAAGAGGGACAAGCAAGAAGAAACAATCTCTAGGGCTAGACACAAAGAGCCGGCTTACCGGTGACTCTCTCGTGATCATAATGAGACCTAGCCTGAAACAACATGTAAGGTTTTTACCGGATGATGTTTCCCGGGGCCCGAAGCTGTCTAAATCCCTATCTTGTGTGTTGCGTCTCTCGTCTCGATCAACCCCTCTCAAGCTACCGCCTAGATGTGTTGGCCTCGCGACTAAGTCCTGGCACTAAGGACATCTGCCATGACAAATCCACGACAGCAACGGTAAAGTAACTAAGCAAAGAACAATATGTGAAAAGCTCGTAGCCATTGGATCGGTGATGGAGAATTATGCCGGTTGCAATTCCTCATGCAATAGTTATAACATAGGGTGACACAGAACTAGCTCCAATTCATCAATGTAATGTAGGCATGTATTCCGAATATAGTCATACATGCTTATGGAAAAAAACTTGCATGACATCTTTTGTCCTACCCTCCCGTGGTAGCGGGGTCCTATTGGAAACTAAGGGATAGTAAGGCCTCCTTTTAATAGAGTACCAGACCAAAGAATTAACACTTAGTGGATACATGAACTCCTCAAACTACGGTCATCACCGGTAATGGTACCGATTATTGTCACTTCGGGGTTAACGGATCATAACACATAATAGGTGACTATAGACTTGCAAGATAGGATCAAGAACTCACATATATTCATGGAAACATAATAGGTTCAGATCTGAAATCATGGCACTCGGGCCCTAGTGACAAGCATTAAGCATAGCAAAGTCATAGCAACATCAATCTCAGAACATAATGGATACTAGGGATCAAACCCCTAACATAACTAACTCGATTACATGGTAAATCTCATCCAACCCATCACCGTTTAGCAAGCCTATGATGGAATTACTCAAGCACGACGGTGAGCATCATGAAATTGGTGATGGAGGAAGGTTGATGATGACGATGGCGACAGATTCCCCTCTCCGGAGCCCCGAACGGACTCCAGATCAGCCCTCCCGAGAGAGATTAGGACTTGGTGGCGGCTCCGTATCGTAAAACGTGATGAATCCTTCTCTCTGATTTTTTTCTCCCCGAATGTGAATATATAGAGTTGGAGTTGAGGTCGGTGGAGCACCAGGGGGCCCACAAGGCAGGGGGCATGCCCAGGGGGTAGGCGCACCCCCATCCTCATGGACAGGGTGTGGCCCCCCTGGCCTTGATTCTTTCGCCAGTATTTTTTATTAATTCCAAAAATAATCTCCGTTGATTTTCAGGTCATTCCGAGAACTTTTATTTCTGCACAAAAATAACACCAAAGCAATTCTGCTGAAAACAACGTCAGTCCGGGTTAGTTCCATTCAAATCATGCAAGTTAGAGTCCAAAACAAGGGCAAAAGTGTTTGGAAAAGTAGATACGACGGAGACGTATCACACCGCTTGTCATGCATCCAATCGGCTCTATCTCCACAAAGGCTTGAACAAGACTCCATATGAGATACTCACCGGCAATAAGCCCAACCTCAAGTACTTCCGGGTGTTCGGTTGTAAGTGTTTCATTCTCAAGAAAGGTGTTCGTTTGTCTAAATTTGAGGCTAGAGCTCATGAGGGCATATTTGTTGGTTATGCTACAAACTCTCATGCTTACCGTGTCCTCAACAAGTCCACGAGACTATTTGAGGAGACGTGTAACATGGATTTTGACAAGAATAATGGCTCCCAAGTGGAGCAAAGTGGTACTTGTGATGTAGGTGACAAAATTCCTCCTCAAGCCATAAGAAGAATGGGTGTTGGTCATATCCTACCCATTGAGGAACCCCTTGTGGCTGAAGGAGAAGGACAATGTTCCACTCAAGTGGAACCATCACCAACTCAAGACCCACACACTTCCAAAGAACAAAGTGAAGGCCCTCAACCAAATGAACAAGATCAAGGGAAGATCAACCCCAAGATGGTGGTGAACCACCAAGTAATTCCCAAGGTCAAGTTCCCACCCTCGAGCATGTTCAAGATAAAAAGCAAGCTCAAGATTAAGAACAAACTCATGATGACGCTCAAGATGATCAAGTTACCGCTCCTCAACTCTCTCTTGAGGAGGAATTGGAGCGTCGTGCCACCAAGATTGCCTCCAAGCTCACTACCAAAGATCATCTCATGAAGAATGTGCTCGGAAGCTTAAGAATGTGCTCGGAAGCTTAAGAAAGGAGGTAAGCACTCGTAGACAAATAACAAACTATTGTGAACATCACACGTTTGTCTCTTGTTTTGAACCCCAAAAGGTCTATGAGGTGCTTGAGGATCTGGATTGGCTCAATGCCATACATGAAGAACTCAACAACTTCAATCACAACAAGGTGTGGAGATTGGTGCCAAGGCCAACTGGGAACCATAATGTCGCTGGAACCAAGTGGATATTCAAGAACAAGTAAGATGCTCATGGGATTATCGTTCGGTAGCACAAGGCTACTCCCAAGTCGGGGTATCGACTACGGTGAAACCTTTGCTCCCGTTGCTCGCCTTGAATCTATTTGTTTGTTGATTGCTTATGCTTCTCATCATAAATTCAAGTTGCAACAAATGGATGTGAAGAGTGCTTTTCTTAATGGTCCTGTTAATGAGTTGGTGTATGTCAAACAACCCCCAGGGTTTGAGGATCCCGAGTTCCCCAATCATGTGTACCAACTCGATAAGGCACTCTATGGCCTTAAACAAGCCCCACGTGTGTGGTATGAGCACCTTACCGAGTTGTTGTAAGATCATGGGTTTGAAATTGGGAAAATCAACCCCACTCTTTTTACTAAGAAGGTCAAAGGGGAGTTGTTTGTATGCCAACTATATGTTGATGATATTATCTTTGGTTCCCCTCATAAAGCTTTCAATGAGGAATTTGATGCTCTCATGACCTCAAAGTTCAAGATGTCCATGATGGGAGAGTTGAAGTTCTTTCTCGGGTTCGAAATCAAACAAAGAAGAGAAGGAACCTTCATCAACCAAGCCAAATACACTCAAGACATGCTCGAGAGATTCAATCTAAGTGATGTCAAGCCGGCTTCCACTTCAATGCCCGTCTAATGCCAACTTGACATAGATCCCAATGGTAAAGCGGTGGATCAAAAGGTATATCGCTCCATGATTGGCTCCTTACTTTACCTTTGTGCATCTAGACCGGATATCATGTTGAGTGTGGGAATTTGTGCACGGTTTCAAGCCGCACCTGAGGAAAGCCACTATGTGGCAGTCAAGCGAATCTTTCGATATTTGGCTCATACCGCAAACTTTGGCTTATGGTACCCAAGAGGAGCTAACTTCAACCTTGTGGGCTTTTCGGACTCGGATTGGTCAGGAGACAAAGCGGATAGGAAGTCAACTTCCGGAGGGTGCCAATTTCTTGGTTGCTCTTTGCTGAGTTGGTCTTCTAAGAAGCAAAGTTGTGTGTCTCTCTCGTCCACCGAAGCGGAATATGTGGCCACCGGCAGTTATTGTGCTCAACTTCTTTGGATGAGGCAAACTTTAAAGGGTTACGTGTCATTTGTGAAAAAGTGCCTCTTTGGTGTGACAATAAAAGTGCCATCAAGATCTCTCTCAAACCGGTGCAACACTTCAAGATGAAGCATATTGAGATTCGGTATCACTTCATCCGGGATCACATTAGGCGAGGGGAGATCGAGCTCAACTATGTCAACACACATGATAACCTTGCAGATATCTTCACGAAGCCCTTGGATGAAGCAAGATTTTGCGATTTAAGGCATGAGCTAAATATCGTTGATTCAAGCAATGTGGCTTGAACCCTTGCACACCCCACCATACTCATCTTGATGTCTTGTTTAGGTGTAGGCATGGACATAGGGGGAGTGTTGTTCTCTCAATGAACTCCCCCCCATTATGCATAAATTGATCAACTCTTTCATATTAGCCATTTTATGGTATTTGTGCTTCAAAGACGAGTTTTGGTCATGGGCCCAGGGACAATTCTTCGCGGTGCCATACCAATTGACTCAAACATAGGTGGCTCCGGCCACCGCCCTCCCCTTTTGAGAGGTTTTGTTTTGTGTTTGGTCCTCATTGTCTTTTGCCTTCTTTTGGGCCGTGTTTGTGTTTGAGTTGCCTCGTTTTCTGCTCTTTTGCGTGTTCGGTTGCATTGCAAAGGCCGTGTTTTTCTGTTTTTGTCGAAACATGCACTTTCTTGGGTTTGCGGTACTACCGTGGCAAGCTACGGTACTACCACTGGAGATGGGTTGCCCTGTGCGTGCACAACTGCATCCCAGGCACGGTACTACCGCTTCCATCGTGGCAGTAATTTTTTACTACCGCTGGAAGAGCGGTACTACCGCCCTGCATGTGGTACTTCTGCCCGGGCGGTACTACCGCGATGACATGCGGTACTACCGCGCCGTCGCGAGCGCATGGGGGTTAAGAGCAGGCAGGGGGAGTTCCAACTCCCCATACCCATTCATCTCTTTTCCCCACTTCGTCTCTCTCTCTCTCTCTCTCTCTCTCTCTCTCTCTCTCTCTCTCTCTCTCTCCTGCCCAAGAACGGCGCCGGAGGACCTCGCTGGATCTCCGTCTCCGGACGCTCTCTCGCATTTCGACCGGTGGGATCGATCCCCACCTCGCCCTCTTGCCATGGACCCCGGTATCTCCCCTAGTCCCTCTCTCTTTGCGCCTTTGTTGTGCTTCTAGGTCTTGGGGAGATGCATGTGTAGTTCTTGTGATTTTCGGCTAATCTGTGCAAGAGGAGATTGTAGGAGAGTGCTAGTGCAGTAGATATGCTATTTGGTGTGATGCACCAATGTAGTTTCGATCAACGGCAGTACCGATCTACTTTTGCGAATGTTTCTACATCCGTAGATGCCGTTCTTGTGCGATGAGGTTTTGTGCGGTACTACCGCTCACTCATACGAGAACCTCCCTATGCACTACTACCCGCTCTGTTGGAGCGGTACTACCGCCCGGGGCGCGGAAGTAAAATTTTACTTCCGCTCCAGGCCCGGTACTACCGTGCCACCCCGACACAGTACTACCCCGGCTGTAAAATTTTACATCCACATCCCGGCCCAGTACTACTGTTGAGTTAAAAGTTGCTTTGTATTGTCCACTCAATCTCATTTCTACATGTTTCGTTTGGTTTTGGCATTGGTCTTTGCAATAATCCTCCTCGTTTTTCTCGTTTGTGTGTCTTGTATATCATAGGTGGTGGCTCCGGTTCCAATGTCTGGCGCTCGAATCCCAGCCGTGACACGAGCTCGAAGTGCCTTCGCAACCAAGAGGCTCCTGAGGGCTCCAGTGCCCCACAACGCAGAACCAAGTCCACAACTACCAAGACCAAGGAGCCAAATGTTGGCATGGATGAAATGCCTCAGGCGGAGTTTCTGCTTCGTAGGAAGCTCAACCCCTATGTCAACCTTAGGGAGCTCACAAGGGGCAATGATTTGTTTTGGACCAAGCAGCAGAATCTCATCTTCCTAGATGTGATCAAGGCCAAGCAGAACACCTATGTGCCAGTGAAGTGGATTGACATGCATCATATGAAGAAGGACATCAACCGAGCATATTTTGGCGAGCCTCTAGACTTAGTGGAGCAGTTTGGCATTGAGTTACTCACGTTCCACATGGACTTTGACCCGGAGATTGTGGCTCGGTTCGTTGCTTCTGTCCACTTCCACACCGATGATCAGTGGACCATGACTTGGATGACTAATGGGAAGAGGATGTCTGCTAAGTGGAAGGAGTTCATGGGGTTGTTGCACGTTCGTGATGAGGGGCTCAATGTGCCCGTTGGTGTCCGCCCACATGCCAACCCCGAGTCGGCCAACAAGAACAAGCTTCTACCATACCTTATTGAGAAGAAGCTAGCCAATGACAAGAAGACTTGGGTGCTGAACCCATTCCTTGGTATCATGCAGCAGATCATGACAATGACAAGAAGACTTAGGCGACAAAGGCAAGGTGCATGCCTATCTTGTGGATATGATGCTCATATGTGAGAAGGCGCGTCTCCAATAGACGGAACCATTTGACGTCTCTCATATCATGTGGTGTGAGCTGCAGTCTACTGTGTTCAATCGTAAGGTGCCTATATATGGACCTTACCTATTTTTCTTGATCTCGAAGACTTGGGAGAGGCTCTTTCTGGGTGAAGAGTTTCATGCTCCCAACTGGATTCTTCATGAGCCTATCAAGCTAAGCATCAAGAGCAAGTGGGTTAACACCACTACCCGGGCAGAGGCAGAGACTGCTAGGATGGATGTGGATGAGGATGAGTTTGAGGAGGAGGAGGCGGCTGAGGACAGTTCTGAGGGATACACTCCTCCCTCTAGTGATCCCACTTGGACTAAGAAGCTCAAGGCCAAGATGAAGGCTCTATTCTGCATGCAGTCCAAGGGGCAGTACGAGGCTCATGTGAACACCAAGATGGCTCGTCATCACGACAAGGCTATTATGAGGTAGGTTGGCCTTGAGGTCCAGGATGGTTCTGAGGAGAGGATCACAGATGAGGAGCAATGGACCAGACAAGACTGCCGGTGGAGTGAGTAAGAGGAGGAGACTGGAGTTCCTTATTCATCTCGTGCTGCTGAGGAGTCTGAGGAGGAGCAACATGACTGGTGATGACTTGGAGTTCTACCACCACCTGTGTCGTAGGTGTCCTCTCTGCCTTTTTGGTGTCTCGATGCCAAAGGGGGAGAGAGTGTAGGATTTGAGAATCTTGTGTCGAGTCTTGTTTCACTTTGCTTTCGTTCTGTTGAACCTTCGTTACTTTGGCTTGTTGGTTTGTGGTTGTGTTCGTGTGAGTCCAGGAGACTATCATATGGTGTAATACATATGTCCTCAGCTTATCTTATTGTCTAGTATGTTTAGTAGATTGTGAGCTTATGCTATCTTGTGCCCTTTACTTCATGCTCATTACTTTACCTTGCCTTCATGCTTAGTGTCATTCATATTGTTGCAAGGATTGCCTTGCTTATAAAATATAGGGGGAGTGTTTATCCTAGCATATGTGTGATGTCTACTACGTAACTTTATTCTTGTAGACACGTGTTGGGCCTCCAAGCGCAGAGTTTTGTAGGACAGTAGCAATTTTCCCTCAAGTGGATGACCTAAGGTTTATCAATCCATGAGAGGTGTAGGATGAAGATGGTCTCTCTCAAATGACCCTGCAACCAAATACAAGAAATCTCTTGTGTCCCCAACACACCCAATACAATGGCAAATTGTATAGGTGCACTAGTTCAGCGAAGAGATGGTGATACAAGTGTAATATGGATGGTAGAAATATTTTTTAATCTGAATAAATAAAAACAACAAGGTAGCAATGAAGGAAATATGCCCTAGAGGCAATAATAAAGTTATTATTTATTTCCTTACATGTCATGATAAATGTTTATTATTCATGCTAGAATTGTATTAACTGGAAACATAATACATGTGTGGATACATAGACAAACAGAGTGTCACTAGTATGCCTCTACCTGACTAGCTCGTTAATCCAAGATGGTTATGTTTCCTAACCATGAACAAAGAGTTGTTATTTGATTAACAAGGTCACATCATTAGTTGAATGATCTGATTGACATGACCCATTCCATTAGCATAGCACCCGATCGTTTAGTATGTTGCTATTGCTTTTATCCATGACTTATACATGTTCCTTTAACTATGAGATTATGCAACTCCCGTTTACCGTAGGAACACTTTGTGTGCGACCAAACGTCACAACGTAACTGAGTGATTATAAAGGTGCTCTACAGGTGTCTCCGAAAGTATTTGTTGGGTTGGCGTATTTCGAGATTAGGATTTGTCACTCCGAATGTCGGAGAGGTATCTCAGGGCCTTCTCGGTAATGCACATCACATAAAGCCTTGCAAGCATTGCAACCAATGAGTTAGTTGCGAGATGATGTATTACGGAACGAGTAAAGAGACTTGCCGGTAACAAGATTGAACTAGGTATTGGATACCGACGATCGAATCTCGGGCAAGTAACATACCGATGACAAAGGGAACAACGTATGTTGTTATGCGGTCTGACCGATAAAGATCTTCATAGAATATGTAGGAGCCAATATGGGCATCCAGGTCCCGCTATTGGTTATTGACCGGAGACGTGTCTCGGTCATGTCTACATTGTTCTCGAACCGTAGGGTCCGCACGCTTAACGTTACGATGACAGTTATTATGAGTTTATGCATTTTGATGTACCGAAGGAGTTCGGAGTCCCGGATGTGATCATGGACATGACGAGGAGTCTCGAAATGGTCGAGACGTAAAGAATGATATATTGGAAGCCTATGTTTGGACATCGGATGTGTTCCAGGTGAAATCAGGATTTTACCGGAATACCGGGAGGGTTACCGGAACCCCCCGGGAGCATAATGGGCCAACATGGGCCTTGGTGGAGAGGTGAGAGGGCTGCCCTCATGGGCTGCGCGCCTCCCCCCTTCCCCTAGTCCTATTAGGACTAGGAGAGGTGGCCGGCCCCCTCTCTCTCTCTTCCCCTTGGAGAATCCTAGTCCAACTAGGATTGGGGGGGGGGAATCCTACTCCCAGAGGGAGTAGGACTCTCCTGGCGCGCCAGGCTTGGCCGGCCAGCCCCTCCCCCTTGGCTCCTTTATATACGGGGGCAGGGGGCACCCCATAGACACACAAGTTGATCTTCGTGATCGTTCCTTAGCCGTGTGCGGTGCCCCCTCCACCATATTCCACCTCGGTCATATCGTTGCAGTGCTTAGGCGAAGCCCTGCGCCGGTAGTACATCAAGATCGTCACCACGCCGTCGTGCTGACGGAACTCCTCCCCGAAGCTTTGCTGGATCGGAGCCCAGGGATCGTCATCGAGCTGAACGTGTGCCAAGAACTCGGAGGTACCGGAGTAACGGTACTTGGATCGGTCGGATCGCGAGGAGAACGTACGACTACTTCCTCTACGTTGAGTCAACGCTTCCGCTTCGGTCTACAAGGGTACGTAGACAACACTCTCCCCTCTCGTTGCTATGCATCACCATGATCTTGCGTGGGCGTAGGAATTTTTTTGAAATTACTACGTTCCCCAACAGTGGCATCCGAGCCTAGGTTTTTATGGTTTGATGTTATTTGCACGAGTAGAACACAAGTAAGTTGTGGACGATACAAGTCATACTGCCTACCAGCATGTCATACTTTGGTTCAGCGGTATTGTTGGACGAGACGATCCGGACCAACCTTACGCGTACGCTTACGCGAGACCGGTTCCCTCGACGTGCTTTGCACATAGATGGCTTGCGGAAGACTGTCTCTCCAACTTTAGTTGAACCGAGTGTGGCTACGCCCGGTCCTTGAGAAGGTTAAAACGGAGTCTATTTGACAAACTATCGTTGTGGTTTTGATGCGTAGGTAAGATGAGTTCTTGCTTAAGCCCGTAGCAGCCACATAAAACTTGCAACAACAAAGTAGAGGACGTCTAACTTGTTTTTGCAGGGCATGTTGTGATGTGATATGGTCAAGACATGATGCTATATTTTATTGTATGAGATGATCATGTTTGGTAACCGAGTTATCGGCAACCGGCAGGAGCCATATGGTTGTCGCTTTATTGTATGCAATGCAATCGCCCTGTAATGCTTTACTTTATCACTAAGCGGTAGCGATAGTCGTAGAAGCATAAGATTGGGGAGACGACAACGATGCTACGATGGAGATCAAGGTGTCGCGCCGGTGACGATGGTGATCATGACGGTGCTTCGAAGATGGAGATCACAAGCACAAGATGATGATGGCCATATCATATCACTTATATTGATTGCATGTGATGTTTATCTTTTATGCATCTTATCTTGCTTTGATTGACGGTAGCATTATAAGATGATCTCTCACTAATTATCAAGAAGTGTTCTCCCTGAGTATGCACCGTTGCGAAAGTTCTTCGTGCTGAGACACCACGTGATGATCGAGTGTGATAGGCTCTACGTTCAAATACAACGGGTGCAAAACAGTTGCACACGCGGAATACTCAGGTTATACTTGACGAGTTATGCATATAAGATATGACCTCGGAACACGGAGACCGAAAGGTCGAGCATGAATCATATAGTAGATATGATCAACATAGTGATGTTCACCATTGAAACTACTCCATCTCACGTGATGATCGGACATGGTTTAGTTGATTTGGATCACGTGATCACTTAGAAGATTAGAGGGATGTCTATCTAAGTGGGAGTTCTTAAGTAATATGATTAATTGAACTTTAATTTATCATGAACTTAGTCCTGGTAGTATTAGCATATCTATGTTGTAGATCAGTAGCTCGCATTGTTGCTTCCCTGTGTTTATTTTGATATGTTCCTAGAGAAAATTGTGTTGAAAAATGTTAGTAGCAATGATGCGGATTGGATCCGTAATCTGAGGTTTATCCTCATTGCTGCACAGAAGAATTTTGTCCTTGATGCACCGCTAGGTGACGGACCTTTTGCAGGAGCAGATGCAGACGTTATGAACGTTTTGCTAGCTCAATATGATGACTACTTAATAGTTTAGTGCACCATGCTTAACGGCTTAGAATCGGGACTTCAAAGATATTTTGAACGTCATGGACCATACGAGATGTTCCAGGAGTTGAAGTTAATATTTCAAGCAAATACCCGAGTTGAGAGATATGAAGTCTCCAACAAGTTCTATAGCTAAAAGATGGAGGAGAATCGCTCAACTAGTGAGCATGTGCTCAGATAGTCTGAGTACTACAATCGCTTGAATCAAGTGGGAGTTAATCTTCCAGATAAAATAGTGATTGACAGAATTCTCTAGTCACCATCACCAAGTTAGTAGAACTTCGTGATGAACTATAATATGCAAGGGATAACGGAAGATATTCCCAAGCTCTTCGCGATGCTAAAATCGGCGAAGGTAGAAATAAAAGAAAAACATCAAGTGTTGATGGTTGACAAGATCACTAGTTTCAAGAAAAGGGCAAAAGGAAAGAAGGGGAACTTCAAGAAGAACGGCAAGCAAGTTGCTGCTCAAGTGAAAAAGCCCAAGTCTGGTCCTAAGCCTGAGACTAAGTGCTTCTACTGCAAAGAGACTGGTCACTAGAAGCGGAACTACCCCAAGTGATTGGCGGATAAGAAGGATGGCAAAGTGAACATAAGTATATTTGATATACATGTTATTGATGTGTACTTTACTAGTGTTCATAGCAACCCCTCAGTATTTGGTACTAGTTCAAGTTGCTAAGATTAGTAACTCGAAACGGGAGTTGCAAGATGAACAAAGACTAGTTAAAGGGCAAGGTGACGATGTGTGTTGGAAGTGGTTCCAAGATTGATATGATCATCATCACACACTCCCTATACTTTCGGGATTAGTGTTGAAACTAAATAAGTGTTATTTGGTGTTTGCGTTGAGCATGAATATGATTTGATCATGTTAATTGCAATATAGTTATTCATTTAAGTTAGAGAACAATTGTTGTTCTGTTTACATGAATAAAACCTTCTATGGTCATACACACCAACGAAAATGGTTTGTTGGATCTCGATCGTAGTGATACACATATTCATAATATTGAAGCCAAAAGATGCGAAGTTAATAATGATAGTGCAACTTATTTGTGGCACTGCCGTTTAGGTCATATTGGTGTAAAGCGCATGAAGAAACTCCATGCTGATGGAATTTTGGAATCTCTTGATTATGAATCACTTGATGCTTGCGATCCATGCCTTAAGGGCAAGATGACTAAAAACGCCGTTCTCCGAAACAATGAAGCAAGCAACAGATTTGTTGGAAATCATACATACTGATGTATGTGGTCCGATGAATATTAAGGCTCGCGACAAGTATCATTATTTTCTGACCTTCACAGATGATTTGAGCAGATATGGGTATATCTACTTGATCAAACATAAGTCTAAAACATTTGAAAAGTTCAAAGAATTTTAGAGTGAAGTGGAAAATCATCGTGACAAGAAAATAAGGTTTCTACGATCTGATCGCGGAGACAAATATTTGAGTTACGAGTTTGGTCTTCAATTAAAACAATGTGGAATAGTTTCACAAATTCATGCCACCTGGAACACCACAGCATAATGGTGTGTCCGAACGTCATAACCGTACTTTATTGGATATAGTACAATCTATGATGTTTCTTACCGATTTACCAATATCATTTTGGGATCATGCATTAGAGACAGCTGCATTCACGTTAAAAGGGGCACCATCTAAAGTCCGTTGAGACGACACAAAATGAACTATGGTTTGGCAAGAAACCAAAGTTGTCGTTTCTTAAAGTTTGGGGTTACGATGCTTATGTGAAAAAGTTTCATCCTGATAAGCTCAAACCCAAATCGGAGAAATGTGTCTTCATAGGTACCCAAAGGAGACTGTTGGGTACACCGTCTATCACAGATCCGAAGGCAAGATATTCGTTGCTGAGAATGGATCCTTTCTAGAGAAGGAGATTCTCTCGAAAGAAGTGAGTAGGAGGAAAGTAGAACTTGATAAGGTAATTGTACCTTCTCCCTTATTGGAAAGTAGTTCATCACAGAAATCTGTTCCTGTGACTACTACACCAATTAGTGAGGAAGCTAATGATGATGATCATGTAACTTCAGATCAAGTTACTACCGAATCTCGTAGGTAAATCAGAGTGAGATCCGCACCAGAGTGGTACGGTAATCCTATTCTGGAAGTCATGTTACTAGACCATGATGAACTTGCGAACTATGAGGAAGCGATGATGAGCCCAGATTCCGCGAAATGGTTAGAGGCCATGAAATCTGGGATATGATCCATGTATGAGAACAAAGTATGGACTTTGATGGATTTGCCCGATGATCGGCAAGCCAAAGAAAATAAATGGATCTTGAAGAGGAAGACGGACACTGATAATAGTGTTACTATCTAAAAAGCTAGAATTGTCGCAAAAAGGTTTTCGACAAGTTCAAGGTGTTGACTACGATGAGAGTTTCTCACTCGTATTTATGCTTAAGTCTGTCCGAATCATGTTAGCAATTGCCGCATTTTATGAAATCCGGCAAATGGATAAACAAAACTACATTCCTTAATGGATTTATTAAAGAAGAGTTGTATACGATGCAACTAGAAGGTTTTGTCGATCCTGAAGGTGTTAACAAAATATGCAAGCTCCAGCGATCCATCTATGGACTGGTGCAAGCATCACGGAGTTGGAATATACGCTTTGATAAGTTGATCAAAGCATATAGTTTTATACAGACTTGCGGTGAAGCCTGTATTTACAAGAAAGTGAGTGGGAGCACTATAGCATTTCTGATAAGTATATGTAAATGACATATTATTGATCGGAAATAATGTAGAATTATTCTGTGAAGCATAAAGGAGTATTTGAAAGGAGTTTTTCGAAGAAGGACCTCGGTGAAGCTGCTTACATATTGAGCATCAAGGTCTATAGAGATAGATCAAGACGCTTGATAAGTTTTTCAATAAGTACATACCTTGAAATTTTTTTGAAGTAGTTCAAAATGGAACAGTCAAAGAAAGAGTTCTTGCCTGTATTACAAGGTGTGAAATTGAGTAAGACTCAAAGCCCGACCACGGCAGATGATAGAAAGAGAATGAAAGTCATTTCCTATGCCTCAGCCATAGGTTCTATAAAGTATGCCATGCTGTGTACCAGATCTATTGTACACCCTACACTGTGTTAAGCAAGGGAGTACAATAGTGATCTAGGAAGTAGATCACTGGACATCGGTCAAAATTATCCTTAGTAAAATAAGGATATGTTTCTCGATTATGGATGTGACAAAAAGGTTCGTCGTAAAAGGTTACGTCGATGCAAGTTTTGACACCAATCTAGATGACTCTAAGTCTCAATCTAGATACATATTGAAAGTGGGAGCAATTAGCTAAAGTAGCTCCGTGCAGAGTATTGTTGACATAGAAATTTGCAAAATACTTACGGATCTGAATGTGACAGACCCGTGGACTAAAATTATCTCACAAGCAAAACATGTTCACACCTTAGTACTCTTTGGGTGTTAATCACATAAACGATGTGAACTAGATTACTGACTCTAGTAAACCCTTTGGGTGTTGATCACATATCGATGTGAACTATGGGTGTTATCACATGGTGATGTGAAGTATTGCTGGTAATCACATGGCGATGTGAACTACATTATTGACTCTAGTGCAAGTGGGAGACTGAAGGAAATATGCCCTAGAGGCAATAATAAAGTTATTATTTATTTCCTTACATGTCATGATAAATGTTTATTATTCATGCTAGAATTGTATTAACTGGAAACATAATACATGTGTGGATACATAGACAAACAGAGTGTCACTAGTATGCCTCTACCTGACTAGCTCGTTAATCAAAGATGGTTATGTTTCCTAACCATGAACAAAGAGTTGTTATTTGATTAACAAGGTCACATCATTAGTTGAATGATCTGATTGACATGACCCATTCCATTAGCATAGCACCCGATCGTTTAGTATGTTGCTATTGCTTTTATCCACGACTTATACATGTTCCTTTAACTATGAGATTATGCAACTCCCGTTTACCGTAGGAACACTTTGTGTGCTACCAAACGTCACAACGTAACTGAGTGATTATAAAGGTGCTCTACAGGTGTCTCCGAAAGTATTTGTTGGGTTGGCGTATTTCGAGATTAGGATTTGTCACTCCGAATGTCGGAGAGGTATCTCAGGGCCTTCTCGGTAATGCACATCACATAAAGCCTTGCAAGCATTGCAACCAATGAGTTAGTTGCGAGATGATGTATTACGGAACGAGTAAAGAGACTTGCCGGTAACGAGATTGAACTAGGTATTGGATACCGACGATCGAATCTCGGGCAAGTAACATACCGATGACAAAGGGAACAACGTATGTTGTTATGCGGTCTGACCGATAAAGATCTTCGTAGAATATGTAGGAGCCAATATGGGCATCCAGGTCCCGCTATTGGTTATTGACCGGAGACGTGTCTCGGTCATGTCTACATTGTTCTCGAACCGTAGGGTCCGCACGCTTAACGTTACGATGACAGTTATTATGAGTTTATGCATTTTGATGTACCGAAGGAGTTCGGAGTCCCGGATGTGATCATGGACATGACGAGGAGTCTCGAAATGGTCGAGACGTAAAGAATGATATATTGGAAGCCTATGTTTGGACATCGGATGTGTTCCAGGTGAAATCAGGATTTTACCGGAATACCGGGAGGGTTACCGGAACCCCCCGGGAGCATAATGGGCCAACATGGGCCTTGGTGGAGAGGTGAGAGGGCTGCCCTCATGGGCTGCGCGCCTCCCCCCTTCCCCTAGTCCTATTAGGACTAGGAGAGGTGGCCGGCCCCCTCTCTCTCTCTTCCCCTTGGAGAATCCTAGTCCAACTAGGATTGGGGGGGGGGGAATCCTACTCCCAGAGGGAGTAGGACTCTCCTGGCGCGCCAGGCTTGGCCGGCCAGCCCCTCCCCCTTGGCTCCTTTATATACGGGGGCAGGGGGCACCCCATAGACACACAAGTTGATCTTCGTGATCGTTCCTTAGCCGTGTGCGGTGCCCCCCTCCACCATATTCCACCTCGGTCATATCGTTGCAGTGCTTAGGCGAAGCCCTGCGCCGGTAGTACATCAATATCGTCACCACGCCGTCGTGCTGATGGAACTCCTCCCCGAAGCTTTGCTGGATCGGAGCCCAGGGATCATCATCGAGCTGAACGTGTGCCAAGAACTCGGAGGTACCGGAGTAACGGTACTTGGATTGGTCGGATCGCGAGGAGAACGTACGACTACTTCCTCTACGTTGAGTCAATGCTTCCGCTTCGGTCTACGAGGGTACGTAGATAACACTCTCCCCTCTCGTTGCTATGCATCACCATGATCTTGCGTGTGCGTAGGAAATTTTTTGAAATTACTACGTTCCCCAACAAGCAATTAGTAAATGGGCACAAGAATGGTGTTGCAATGCTTGAAAACAAGGCCTAGGGTCCATACTTTTGCTAGTGCAATCTCTGAACAGTGCTAACATAGTTGGATCATATGATTATCCCTCAAAGTGCAATAAAGAATTACTCCCGAGTTCCTATTAGTGGAGAACAAAAGATAGATATTGTTTGTAGGGTACGAGGCCACCTCAAAGCTATTCTTTCTGTTTGATCTATTCAAGAGTTCGTAATAAAATAACACAAAGCTATTTTTCCGTTCGATCTATCCTAGAGTTCGTACTAGAATAACACCAAAGCAAACTCATAAACATAACACTCAATCCACACAAAGAACTACGAAGGGACCCAAAAGTTTCCGTTGGAGAAAAACATGCATCAACCCCTATGGATAGATTACCCCAGTATCACCGCGGGAATCCGCGAGTTGAATGCCATAACATATATCAAGTGAGTCAATAAGATACCCCAATTGTCACCTTAAGTATTCATACCGCAAGACATATATCACGTGTTCTCATATCTGAATATTCAATCCAACAAGACAAAACTTCAAAGGGTAAAGATTCAGTTCATCATAACAAGAGTATAGAGGGCAGAAACATCATATGATCCGACTATATTAACAAATCCCATGATATAGATCACGAGAGAGAGATAAAACACATAGCTACTGGTACAAACCCTCATCCCCGAGGGTGGACTACTCCCTCCTCATCGTGGTGGCCGCTGGGATGATGAAGATGGCCACCGGAGATGATCCCCCTCCGGCAGGCTGCCGGAACAGAGCTAGATTGGTTTTCAGTGGCTACAGAGCCTTGCGGCGATGGAACTTCTGATCTAGGTTAGCCCCGATGGGTTTCGGAATATTTAGGAATTTATAGTGCAAACAGGGGATGTGGGAGGCCACAGAGGTGGGCACAACCCACCTAGGCGCGCCAAGGGTCCTGGCGCACCCTAGTGGGTTGTGCCCCCTCGGGGCAACCCCCCTAGGTGCAGCTCTTGCCCATTCGGTTCCTTCTGGTCTATAAAAAATCCCCGTGGAGTTTCGTTGCGTTTGGACTCCGTTTGGTATTGATTTGATGTGATGTAAAAAAGAAGCAACAAACAACAACTGGCACTAGGCACTGGGTCAATAGGTTAGTCCCAAAAATGATATAAAGTTGCTATAAAATGATTGTAAAACATCCAAGAATGATAATAAAACAACATGAATACTTCATAAATTATAGATACGCTGGCGACGTATAAGTGTGCCGGGCAGTCCAAAGCATTTCTATAGAGTGCAGACATCTAGGGGGAGACTGTCTACATTTTATAGATGTTGGGTTTGCTTATGTCCATTTTATATCCCTACGTGCAAATCCCGTATTGTCATCAGTCCACCAAAAAGGGGGAGATTGTAAGGGCATATTTCTCCCTGTGTGGTTTTGGTGATTGATGACAATGCATTTGCAGACTAATCGTGTGCGTTGAGCATTTCAGATATCTCATGTCTAGGCATAAGATGATTCAGTGCCCCTCAGAGCCTATCGAAGACGGCGTTTCTCTGTGTTTCTTTTCGGTGGATTTGAGTCGTAGGAAAGTCATACTATTAAGAGGGGTCGCTTCGGAAAGGTTAGGGTGGAATCAACACATACACATCTGTTCCTTTACACCACCTTTCCTTCGCTTCACTGGAGCACCGGTCATTTTCCCTTGTCTTTGCGAAGATGAAGGCCTCCAAGTTCTATTGTTCTGTGGCGTGCGGTAGTACTGCTCAAGGGAGCAGTAGTATCGCAGCGGCCCGCGGTAGTGTCGCCCAACACAGCGGTGTGCGGTAGTACCACTCCTAGCAAGCGGTAGTACCGTGGTCTCTAGCCCAGAATGCCGGCACACGCAGAAGTAGGGGCGGAAGTAATTTTTTACGTCCACACCCTACGCGGTAGTACCGCTCCCTGTGAGCTATAGTACCGTGCCGGATTTTTGCACAGACCAAAACTTAGCGGAAGTAGCCACAGATGTAATTTTATTAGTCTGTCCCTTCCCAGCCCAGAGTGAACCCTGCCTTGTGGTAGTACCGCAAGGGCGCGCGGTAGTACCGCTCCAGCGGTTCTACCGCTCGCTGCTATACGCAACAGGGCCTCGTCTGGCCCCTGCTGCGCGAGCGGTAGTACCGCACTGCCTAGCGGTAGTACCGCATGCCCATGCGGTAGTACCGTGTGTATGACGTAGTACCGCATGTCGCGGGCTGAATAAGTGGGTAACGGTTGGATCTTTCCTCCAACTATATAAGTGGGGTCTTCTTCCCCAAGTTGACCACCTCTTCCCTCCCCAAGCTCCATTGTTGCTCAAAGCTCCATTTTCGCCCGATCTCTCTCCCTAGCCAATCAAACTTGTTGATTGTCTAGGGATTGGTTGAGAAGGCCCCGATCTACACTTTCACCAAGAGAAATTTGATTCCCCCCACTAATCCCTTGCGTATCTTATTACCCTTGGGTGTTTGAGCACCCTCGACGGTTGAGTTCACCGCGGAGCCATATTCCATTGCGGTGAAGCTTCGTGGTGTCGTTGGGAGCCTCCAATTAAGTTGTGGAGATTGCCCCAACCTTGTTTGTAAAGGTTCGGTCGCCGCCTCCAAGGGCACCAATAGTGGAATCACAGCATCTCGCATTGTGCGAGGGCAAGAGGAGAATATGGTGGCCCTAGAGGCTTCTTGGGGAGCATTGTGCCTCCACACCGCTCCAACGGAGACGTACTTCCCTTTAAAGGGAAGGAACTTCGGTAACACATCCTCGTCTCCACCAGCTCCACTCTTGGTTATCTCTCACCTTTACTTGTGAAAGTTTATATTGTGTTGTGTCCCTTGCTTTCTTGTGTGCTTGTTGTTGTTGCATCATATATGTTGATCACCTAGTTGCCTATCTAGACAACCTACTTTGATGCAAAGTTTAATTTGGTAAAGATAAGCTAAAAATTGTTAGTTGC
Organism: Aegilops umbellulata; assembly: GCA_032464435.1. Classification (NCBI taxonomy): domain Eukaryota; kingdom Viridiplantae; phylum Streptophyta; class Magnoliopsida; order Poales; family Poaceae; genus Aegilops; species Aegilops umbellulata. The sequence goes on from CP136059.1 coordinate 217,485,732, forward strand.
CTATTCACCCCCCCCTCTAGTCAACTATATCGATCCTTTCAGGTTCAGCCGATAAAGATCTTCGTAGAATATATAGGAGAGAATATGAGCATCCAGGTTCCGCTGTTGGTTATTAACAGGGGAGGTGTCTCAGTCATGACTACATAATTCCCGAACCCGCTGGGTCGCACGCTTAATGTTCGTTGACGCTAGAGTAGTATTGGGATATTTGATGAGTGGTAACCAAATGTTGTTCGGAGTCCAGGATGAGATCTCGGACTTCATGAGGAGTCTTGGAATGGCCGAGAGGTAAATATTTATATATGGCAAGTCATATTTTCGGTTCTGGAAAAGGATGCAGTTTTTTTAGTATTGTACCAGGAAGCTTCTAGAAGGTTCCGGAGGATTCCGGAGGGGTCCAGAAGTCCACAAGTTGTTCCGCCACGACCCAAGGGCTAGCATGGGCTGCGGGGAGGCGCCCTGGCCTTATTGGGCTGGGCGCACCAAGTCCTCAAAAGCCCATGTGGCCAGGGAAGGCAAAAAAGGAAGGAGTCCCAGTAGGAATAGGATTGGACCTGGAGTCCACGTCCTCTCCCCCTTAGCTGCGCCCTAGGGATTGGAGGGGCTGTTTACCACGCCCCTCCACCTATATATAGAGGGGAGGAGGTGCCCCAAGAGTACACACCAAGCCCTTGGCGCCCCTCTCTCTCCCGTTACTCTGTAGTTCTAATGCATCGTCCCGGTGATGCTTAGTGAAGCGCTGTCGGTGTTCCACCACCACCATCACCACCATGCTGTCGTGTTGGTTGTGATCCCATCTAATTCTCCTCTCCCTCTTGCTGGATCAAGAAGGAGAAGACGTCATTGAGCCGCACGTGTGCTAAATTCGGAGGTGTTGTCCGTTCGACACTAGATCGGTTGGATCATGATTGGACCGCGAAGAGTACGACTACATCAACCGCGTGATAAACGCTTCCGCTTAACGGTCTATGAGGGTACATAGACATACTCTCCCATCACGTTGCTATGCATCTCCTAGATAGGGAATTTTTGAAATTGTGTGCTATGTTTCCCAACAAAGGGGCCAACAGCACCCTCTCCGTCGACGGGGCCGGTTTTGCGAGGAAAGCGGCCTGCAGTGCCCCCTCCACCGAAGGGGCCGACATTTGCGAGGAAAGAGGCCAGCAGCGCCCCCTCAGCTTGTGGAGAAGGAAGGCCCCGCCCACGGCGGCATCAACAACCACCATGATCTCACCTCTCCGTCTGTGCAAGAAATTGATGACCCACAAGTATAGGGGATCTATCTTAGTCCTTTTGATAAGTAAGAATGTCGAACCCAATGAGGAGCAGAAGGAAATGATAAGTAGTTTTCAATAAGGTATTCTCTACAAGCACTGAAATTATCGGTAACAGATAGTTTTGTGATAAGGTAATTCGTAACAGGTAACAAGTAACAAAAGTGAATATGGTGCAGCAAGGTGGCCCAATCCTTTTTGTACCAAAGGACAAGCCTGGACAAACTCTTATATAAAGGAAAGCACTCCTGAGGACACATGGGAATTATCGTCAAGCTAGTTTTCATCACGCTCATATTTTTCGCGTTCGTTACTTTAATAATTTGATATGTGGGTGGACCGGTGCTTGGGTACTGCCCTTCCTTGGACAAGCACCCCAATTATGACTAACCCCTATTGCAAGCATCCACAACTACAAAATAAGTATTAAGGTAAACCTAACAATAGCATGAAACATATGGATCTAAATCAGCCCCTTACGAAGCAAGGCATAAACTTGGGTTTAAACTTCTGTCACTATAGCAACCCATCATCTACTTATTACTTCCCAATGCCTTCCTATAGTCCCAAACAATGGTGAAGTGTCATGTAGTCGACGTTAACATAACACCACTAGAGGAAAGACAACATACATCTCATCAAAATATCGAACGAATACCAAATTCACATGACTACTTATAGCAAAACTTCTCCCATGTCCTCAAGAACAAACGTAACTACTGAAAAATAATATTCATGTTCATAATCAGAGGGGTATTAATATGTGTTCGCACACGAACACGTCACGTGTACCTTCAACGCCGGGGGTGATGCACCGCAGCTCACGTCGAAGGAGTCTCACCGGAAGCGCGATTCGCAAGTCGACCGGCGAGAGCTTTTGAGGACCCGAAACCCCACAATCCCGGGAGGGACCCCATCAGGGAGTGCGGCAGCTATGGGCTTCCCTAGGTCGGTCCAACCGCCCCTAGATCCTCGGGATTCACAGCTCTCCAACACGAAGAACGACGAAGAACAAGGAAGCAAAAACGGGGGAGAGACAAAACGTAGATGAAAAAGTAGTAGATGTGTTTTTTGCGATTGTGTGTTGTTCAATTGGTCATCACCTCTCATCTATTTATGAGGCGGCTGGAGTTCCCATACAAGAAAAGGACTAAAAATTCCATCCAAAACATCAAAAACCCTAACCTAACTCAGACAGGAATCTTTGGCAACTTCCGGATCAATCTCGGTCTCATCGATTGGTTTGCTTCGGTCCCACCGAGTGAACGTGACCAACTCTCTGTAACTTTCTATAATTTCCGGATCAATCTCGGTCGCACCGATTGGTTTTCTTTGGTCCCACCGAGTGAACATTGCCAACTCTCTGGTAATCTTCTGGACCAACTCGGTCTCACCGATCAAATCAACTCGGTCGGTCCGAAATGACTGTGCACCTTCTGTTTCTGACCCTGTTTTAGCTTCACAGGTTGCATATGAACTCGGATTAAGATGATCTTTATATCAAAGTCAACCGCTTCGAAGAGACGCACAACTTTCGTGTTGAAACTTTTTTCCATACGAGGCCATATTAATTGAGTTTATGGTCATTTTATAATCTGATGTCAATATGAGCATCTCTGAACTTGTCATAACTTTTGCATCTGAGCTCCGTTTTAGACCATCTTCATATCCATCTTGATCTTCTCGAAGAGATCCATCCCATGATGACTTCCAATCATAAGTTTGAATTAATCTTGACATAGCTATAGGCAACTTTTACGATTGTGCCACTTTTGAGTGTCAACACATGCCCCCCTGTTTTTCGGCATAGCTAGCCTACCGAAAAATAACTTGTACCAAGTTTGTTCTAAGGACGATGTGAACACTCCATCAGCCATTTATATGTTCTTAGGGCGGTTGGTATATATTGGCCATGTTTATGCTAAAGGCGATAGTTATTTATCGGCCGTTGCCTATCTAGGCTTCTTGCCACATACTTGGGTGGTACTTCTTTAAATATTTTCCATTGAGAGCTCGAGGTAACAATGCCCCTTGTATGGATTCCACCAATTATGAATTTCCAGGAACCACTCTTGTAATCCTAAAAGGACCTTCCCAACTTGGAGACCACTTCCCGAATTCTCTGTCTTTCGAACCAATTGGTAGAATCACCTTCCACACGAGATCGCCAACTTGAAAGGTCTTCAACTTGACCGTCTTATTGTAAGCTCTTGCCACCCTCAACTTATCTCTCTCTATGGCCTCCAAAGCAGCCAAACGTTTATCAGCGACTTCATCAATATTGTCCATCATCAACTTATAAAAGTCCACCGCCGATAAATCATTCTGTTTGGCTATTCTCAAAGCATTCAAATTCACTTCCACTGGTAAAACGGCCTCTTGACCATATACGAGCTCATATGGAGTTGGCTTTGTAGCACCATGCCTTGAGATTCTGTGCGCACACAAAGCTTCGGACAATAGCTCATGCCATCTCCTTGGATTATCCTCAATCTCCTTCTTGATGATCTTGATTAATATTTTATTACTAGACTCAGCTTGTCCATTGGCTTGGGCATAATATGGAGAGGAATTGAGCAACTTTATCTTATATGATTCGGCAAATTCTCTAACTTGATGGGACATAAAGGATGAACCTTGGTCCGTAGTTAATGTTTGAGGAATGCCGAATCTATGAATAATGCGCTCAGTTATGAATTGAATCACCTCTGTATGCGTCATATTTTTGAGTGGTATTGCTTCATACCATTTAGTGAAATAATCAGTCTCACCAACACGAACCGATGCCCTTTTGAAGAAGAAGGATGAATCCCTCCAATAAAGTATAATCCCCAACCTCTAAAAGGCCACGACTTGATAATAGGATGTAACATAACAACGGGAGCCAACTGAATATCACCAAACTTTTGACAAGCTTCACATCCTTTATAATACCAAAAGCAATCATTAACCATTGTCGTCCAATAAAACCCAGCACGTCGTAATAACCATTTCATCTTGGGAGCCGACTGATGAGTGCCACAAATACCTTCATGGACCTCTCCCATAGCAACTCTCGCTTGGTCCTCGTCCAAGCACTTTAAAAGAACATCATCAACCGTTCGGTGATAGAGACCATCATCTCTCATTGTGTATTTGAACATATGCCGAACAGTCTTGTCCACCCTTTTACTAGGATCACACAAATAATCAATAATGGGTTTCCTCCAGTCTTGATTTTCTACTGCATTAAATATTTCGTTAGTGGCCGAAACAGTGGGCTCCGGTTCGGCCTCCCCTATGTTGGCAAGACTAGACATCGGCCTTTGAGAAATATGAAACATGCCATGATTAACATGATAGCCGGATGCTTGTTGTGCCAACTCATTTGCTCTCCAATTGTCATGTCTAGATATATGAGCAATGCTAAAATAATCCAAAGTAGAAATTATATCTAGACATTTATCAAGATAAACATTAAGCGATTCGTCAAAACATTTAAAGACTTTGGATATTTGCTGCACCACTAATAACGAATCACCAAAAGCCTCAATATTTGTAGCACCTATGGCAAGCAACATCTCTAAGCCGAATAACAATGCTTCATATTCGGCATATTCGGCTTGATTATTTGTGCTAAAATATTCTAAGCGGCATGAGGCCTAAAAAACAACACCGTGAGGAGATATATAAACAATACCAACACCTTGGCCATTGCCACAAACTGAACCATCAAAATATAATCTCCATGGTACTAGCGAGACATGGTTTATATCAATATCATGCTTGTCATCAATCCGATGCTCAACAATAAAATTAGCAACGATTTGGCCTTTCATGGATTTCAGAGATTCATAAGCCAAATCATATTCAATTAAAGCATAAGCCCACTTGCCAATTCTACCACTAAGAATTGGCCTATGCAACAGGTACTTGATGACATCGGTTTGACAAGCTATAATGCAAGTACTAGGCACTAGATAATGTCTCAATTTTGTACAAGCATAATATAAGCATAAACATAATTTCTCAATAAATGTATACCTTGTCTCTGCGTCCAATAAGCGCCGGCTCAAATAAGTAATAGCATGCTCCTTTCCTTCGGTCTCTTGAGTCAAAACAGCACCAATAACACCTTCCTCTGCCGCAATATAAAGCTTAAAGGGCTCTCTATGTTTGGGAGCTTTCAACACTGGAGGAGTGCACATATTTTTTTTTATCATATCAAATTCTTCTTGCTATTTTGCCCCCCAAGTAAAATTGGCATCATCTTTTAACCGAAGGATGGGAGTGAATGCATCAACCTTCCCTGACAAGTTGGCTGTGAATCTCCTCAAATAATTGACTTTGCCAAGGAATTTTTGCATATCTCTCTTGCATGTTGGAGCCTCCACCTTTTGTATAGCTTCTATCTTTTTGGGATCAATCTCTATGCCATCTTGATGAATAATGAAACCCAAAAACTTTCCAGCCGATACCCCAAAAGCACACTTCAAAGGATTCATCTTTAGTCCATATTTTTTCATTCTCTCAAAAGCCAAGCGCAAATCGGCTAGATGGGATTCAAAAGCATCCGATTTGATGACAATATCATCAATATAAACCTCAAGTATAACACCAAGTAAATCATGAAAAATTAAATTCATAGCCCTTTGATACGTGGCACCGACATTTTTTAATCCAAAGGTCATCACTGTCCACTCAAATAAACCAAGGAAACCGGGACACCAAAAAGCCGTTTTGGACATGTCTTCTTCATCCATAAAAATCTGGTTATACCCCACATTACCATCAATAAAGCTAATGACCTTATGTCCAGAAGCATCATTAATACGCATATCGGATATTGTCATAGGATACTCATCTTTAGGTGTAGCTCTATTCAAATCTATGAAATCAATGCACACCCTCAACTTGCCCGAGCCTTTCTTCTCTACTGGTACAATGTTAGAAATCCACTCGGCATACCTGCAAGGTCTAATAAAATTAGCATTAAGCAAACGACCGATCTCTTCCTTGATCTGCTCATATGTTTTTGGATTAAACTTTCTGGCCGATTGCTTGTATGGTCTAAAACCGACCTTTATAGGTAAACGATGCTCCACTAGCTCTCGGCTTAAACCTGGCATCTCATGATATTCCCATGCAAAGCAACAAACATATTCTTTCAATAGCTCTATCAACTTAGCTTTATGAACGTCTCTTCAATTTTTGTTTACAAATGTCAGCCTAGGAATTGAACCATCTTATATACCTATCTCTTCTAATGGATCAGCCGATGTAAAACATTGTCCTAATTTATCCATATCATCTAACTCTTCTATGGACTCATACATATCGTTCTCATTGGACCGATATTCCACAAGACGCTTTTGTAACCACTTTGAGTTAGGATCCATTTAAATACATCATACCTTGGAGCCAATTATCGCCAACCGGCTTTAAAGAAACAGACACGAAACCACTTTTTGTGGCGCTAAGAAAATCAAATTCTGACAAGTCGTGCCCCGTCAAGAAAGTAGCATTGGGATGTTGCCAATCCACTGATGCATCGGCCAAAGCAAAACAAGCCGAATTATCCACATGAATGACTTCTACTTCATCATCAACCCATTGAATTAAAAACTGGTGCATAGTAGATGGCACGCATTGGTTTGCATGAACCCAATCGTGGCCTAATATCACATTGTAGTTACCTTGCACCTCAGCGACAAAGAATGCAGTAGCCAAAGTTTTGCTTTTCACCGTAAGCTCTAGATACATTACACCTTTGGCTTCAGTTTTCTCTTTGCCTTCAAATCCATTAAGCACCATGCTGGTCTTTATTAACTCTTCATCACGCAGCCCCAATTTTTTGAAGACCGAATATGGCATAAGATTCACCACAACACCACCATCAACAAGCATTCTAGCAACCGACAATCCAGTAATATGACCTTTAAGGAACAATGGCTTCAAGTGCGTCACCGGTTCCTTTGGCTTCTCGAATATAGCATTTTTAGGACCAAAATCTAGCTGACCTACTTCCCCTTCTTCATCTATAGAACGAAATTCAGCGGGTAAGTAATACACCATATTAATATCCATACCTTCATGAACCAGTGTAGACTCATAATCAAGCATTTCATCTCCTTCCGCAAACACGTCCACTGACTCCGAAATATCTCCAAGGGAAGAGGAAGTAGTAGGCAAAGTGGACGATATAATAGTAGCCGCATCGTCCTCCGTTGGTGGTGTAGGTGTTGCTATGATAAATGCAGAAGATGTTATGTTTTCCTTTTGCTTTGGCCTCCACACTTGTTTTGGGGGTACCATGGGATGGATTTCATTGAATAATTTATCCCTTAACTTTTCTGCTTCTTATTCCTCCTTCTCATGACTCCTCATGCGCTGCAATCTCCTTTTTTGCGCCTTGGTCAAACCGGAAGGACACCACTTAGGCTGAGTATATTTTGGGTCCCTTACCTCGTCCTTGCTTGTGCTAGCTTCATGATCATTAGCCATGGGGCCTTGCTGGACCGCAGCCACATCTTTATTAGAATCAGCCAGATTATCAACAATAATAGGCTCTTTGATTATTAATTCTTTAGTGCCTATCATAATAGTTTCACCACTAGTACTCTTCTCCTTTTGCTTGCTAGGCTCTGAAATTTCAGCACTTGGTGATTTGGCATGCCACACTTGCCTGCTGACCCTTTTTTGATTATCTTGCATTGGCTGATTGACACCATTGTTCAAATGGCCTCGTGTGGGATAAGAAAGCCTCTGATGAACGGGCCTCCTTGGTTCTTCCCAACCCGGATAAAAAGCATAAGGGGCCATTGGAGGCTGTCCCCATCCTCCATTGAAGTCTCCCATGTAGTATGGCACATAGGGGGGTGGCGCCATCCATGGTCCTGGTGCCCATGACCCATATGGCCTTGCATGATGTTGAAATTCTTCCCGAGGAGGTGACCTTGAGCGCTTCAAATTTGATGACCGATTAGAGCTAGAACTGGCCGCTTGATTAGCATACTTGGACAACATCATATCAAAAGTTGGCTTGATTTTCTCGTGCTGCACTTTAGCTTCATTCGTCTTCCACTTGCCAACCTCTGGACTCTTGGGTTTAACAAGTTTGACATGAATGTTCTCTTGCACTTCTGGTTGCCCCCCGAGTGTAGGATTCTTGATGGTGATCTTGATTATCTCCTTGCCATCGAGTTGCTTGTCAAGCACAACTTGTCTCCCCAAGACCTTGTCGCTCTCCTTATTTTTCCTGGGCTCACCAATGACAATATTATTCTTATTAGCTAATTCGGCTATGCTGGACCGAATTAACATCTTCTTCCCCTCCAAATCCATGGTGTTCATTAGGAAAGGTTGCTTATCAACTTGCATCTCATAAAAATTCAATCGCCCGTCATTAATGGCCGATTGTATCTGTCGTCGAAAACATTACAATCATTCGTAGCATGAGAAAAAGAATTATGATACTTGCAATAAGCACGCCATTTCAGCTCTTCAAACGGCGGTAAAGTATGAGATATTCTAATAATCTTCGCTTGCAATAAAGCATCAAATATTCTATCACAGTTAGCAATCTTGAAGGTAAATTTCATCTCTTCATCATGATTCTTATGAATCGGCTTTAAATCATTGCAAGTAAATTGTTTGGCCTTAGATGGCCAAACAAATTCAGCAGCATAAATATCACCCTCATCATCCGAGTGGTCACTATCATAGTCAATCATATTCATCTTAGGACGATCAGTTTTATATCTATGCACCTCTTTAAGATCTTTGCTTCAGCTTTCTTGAGCCAAAGCCCTTTGCAAGACTTGGTTGATATTTAAAAACTCATGTCCTTCTAGCCTTTCTCTAATGTGAGTTCTCGAACCACTAAGCACAAGATCAACCAAATCCCTCTCGGTTATCACCAAACTATAGCACCGGTTTGTTGTCTCTCTAAATCTCTTGACGTAATCGGAGACCGATTCATCATGCTTTTGTCTAACCGATGTAAGCTGTGAAAACTTAAGCTCATTACCACTATAAAAATGATCATGAAACTTTTGTTCCAAGTGAAAACATGTAGTAATAGAACTGGGTGGTAATGCAGAAAACCACGAGAAAGCAGTACCGGTTACAGATAAAGGAAAATGATGTACTCTCCACTCATCTCGTGAACTTTCCTCACCTAATTATGCCAAGTACTAACTAACATGCTCCCATGTGGTTTTTGTGCCCTCTCCATTAAACTTAACAATCTGGAATTTTATATCCCGGAGGGCATTGAATTGCATCAAAGTATTCTGGATATAGCTTTTGGTAAATACGGTTCCTTGGTAACTCAAATCCAAAATTCTCTCGGAGCATCTTAGCCATCTCCTCTCTAAGATGAGCTAGACCATCGTCCACAGTGGACAATGAAGCTTGTGGCAGTAGCATAGGAGGACTAAGGTTAGTAGTTGCAGGTGTCAATTGTGGCATGTATGCCAAATTGTAATTCGGTAGTGATCTAACAGTGTTTACTCTTGTAGGTGGGGCTTGTTTCGGCGTCACCAACAAACTTGGCATACTCATGATAGGATTAATGGGTGCAACAACAATTTGATTTGCTTGGGTAGGGTAATAAGTCATCGGCACGGGAGGCGCTGATGAAATAGGTAAAGCCAGATTAGGGTTTTGCATGCTAGCAGCTATACCACCATTACCACTAGATGATTGAGATATGTTTTTTTGAGCATTAGTATTTTCTATGAAAGTTTGATAGACTAGATTGTTACCATCAGCAATACGACTCTCAATCTCAGCCCACTACTCAGGAGAAAAGGTAGTACTCACAGAGGGTTTAACCTGCTCGGTTTGAAGAGGAGGGAACTTGATTTCTTCAATCGGAGTGATGTTGCCTTGGCGACCCTTCTTGAATTTTGCAAGGAACTCATGCAAATCCTTCTCTTCGCGTGCCTTCTTGTACTCCTCATAGATTTGGCGATGATCGGTCGATATCTCATCAAGACTGCGCTTCATGATGTTATCGGCATCTACCTCAGATGGCTTGGGAAGATCGGACATGGTGGATGATGATGACTGATTTTCAGTCCCTAGCGGAGTCGCCAAAAAGTGTGTTCGCACACGAACACGTCACGTGTACCCTCGACGCCGGGGGTGATGCACCGCAGTTCACGTCGAAGGAATCTCACCGAAAGCGTGATTCGCAAATTGACCGGCGAGAGCTTTTGAGGACCCGAAACCCCACACCCCCGGGAGGGACCCCGTCGGGGAGTGCGGCGGCTATGGGATGCCCTAGGTCGGTCCAACCGCCCCTAGAGCCTCGAGATTCGCAGCTCTCCAACACAAAGAACGACGAAGAACGACGAAGAAAGAGGAAGCAAAAACAGGGGAGGGACAAAATGTAGATGAAAAAGTAGTAGATGTGTTTTTTGCGATTGTGTGTTGTTCAATCGGCCGTCACCTTTCATCTATTTATGAGGCGGCTGGACTCCCCGTACAAGAAAAGGACTAAAAATTCCGTCCAAAACATCAAAAACCCTAACCTAACTCAGACAGGAATCTTTGGCAACTTCCGGATCAATCTCGGTCTCACCGGTTGTTTGCTTCGGTCCCACCGAGTGAACGTGGCCAACACTTTGTAACTTTCTGTAATTTCCGGATCAATCTCGGTCTCACCGATTTGTTTGCTTTGGTCCCAACAAGTGAACGTTGCCAACTCTCTGGTAATCTTCTAGACCAACTCGGTCTCACCGATCAAATCAACTCGGTCGGTCCGAAATGACTGTGCAGCTTCTGTTTCTGACCCTGTTTTAGCTCCACAGGTTGCATACGAACTCGGATTAAGATGATCTTTATATCAAAATCAACCTTTTCAACAAGATGCACAACATTTGTGTTGAAACTTTTTCCATACGATGCCATCTTAATTGAGTTTATGGTCATTTTATAATCTGATGTCAATATAAGCATCTCTGAACTTGTCATAACTTTTGCATCTGAGCTCCGTTTTAGACCATCTTCATATCCATCTTGATCTTCTCGAAGAGAGCCATCCCATGACGACTTCCAATCATAAGTTCGAATTAATCTTGACATAGCTATAGGCAACTTTTATGATTGTGCCACTTTTGAGTGTCAACAATATGCATAAAGGATCTGAACATATGATCTTCCACCAAATAAACCAACTAGCATCAACTACAAGGAGTAATCAACACTACTAGCAACCCACAAGTACCAATCTGAGGTTTTGAGACAAAGATTGGAAAAAGAGATGAACTAAGGTTTGAGAGGAGATGGTGCTGGTGAAGATGTTGATGAAGATTAACCCCCTCTCGATGAGAGGATCTATGGTGATGAGGATGGTGATTATTTCCCCCTCCCGGAGGGATGTTTCCCCGGCAGAACAGCTCCGCCGGAGCCCTAGATTGGTTTCGCCAGGTTACGCCTCGTGGCGGTGGATCTTCGTCCCGAAAGCTTGCTTATGATTTTTCCCTAAGCGAAAGACTTCATATAGCCAAAGATGGCACCGGAGGCCTGGCAGGAGGGCCCACAAGGCAGGGGGCACGCCCAGGGGGTAGGGCGCGCCCCCCACCCTTGTGGACGGTGGGTGGCCCCCTCTGGTGCATTCTTCGCCCAATATTTTTTATATATTCCAAAACTGACTTCCGTGAAGTTTCAGGACTTTTGGAGTTGTGCAGAATAGGTCTCTAATATTTGCTCCCTTTCCAGCCCAGAATTCCAGCTGCCGGCATTCTCCCTCTTCATGTAAACCTTGTAAAATAAGAGAGAATAGGCATAAGTATTGTGACGTAATGTGTAATAACAACCCATAATGTAATAAATATTAATATAAAAGCATGATGCAAAATGGATGTATCAACTCGTGCAAGCTTAGACCTCGCTTATCCTCAAGCGGAAGCCGATAACGAAAAATATGTCCACATGTTTAGAGATAGAGGTGTCGATAAAATAAAATACGGACATAATGGCATCATGATCATTCTTATAACAGCATCATAGAGGTGTCATATGGTTTGTTATGCTAAAGTAACAATATATTCACAGTTTCAAGTATGAATCAGAAACTTCATTGAAAACTAACAAACTATGATCTCGGTCATTGAGGCAATCGGAATTTATCATAACATCGGAAAGAGTCAATATAAGAGCTTTTCAGCAAGTCCACATACTCAACTATCATTTAGTCTTTCACAATTGCTAACACTCACGCAATACTTATGGGTATGGAGTTTTAATCGGACACAAAGAAAGATAGGGGCTTATAGTGTTGCCTCCCAACCTTTTACCTCAAGGGTAATGTCAACAATAATAGTTTATGATAACTTACATCCAATTGGATATATATATATCAGGATCTTTCCAACACAATGTGCTTGCCAAAGGATAAAATGTAAAAAGGAAAGGTGAAGATCACCATGACTCTTACATAAGGCATAAGAAAAAAAATAAAAGACAGGCCCTTCGCAGAGGGAAGCAGAGGCTGTCATGTGCTTTTATAGTTGGATGCACGAAATCTTAATGCAAAAGAACGTCACTTTATATTGCCACTTGTGATATGGACCTTTATTATGCAGCCCGTCGCTTTTATTGCTTCCACATCACAACATCGTATAAAGCTTATTTTCTCCACACTAATAAATCATACATAGTTAGAGAGCAATTTTTATTGCATGCAACAATGACAACTTACTTGAAGGATCTTACTCAATCCATAGGTAGATATGGTCAGTGGCAGCGCCACGGTAGGGGCGACTATGGTCGGCCGCCCCGGGTCGCCGAAACCACCGTATACGAAAAATACGATTCGTTTGGTATATGGGCTGATACAAGTGGGGACTTGCACTGGACTGCACGGTCAAACACAAGCCCAGTAGCAGCCCAAAGCCCCAATCTCTGTTAGCGGCCGCGCCCCAATCCAACGAACACGTACAGGCAATCCCAGTAAATCCCCAAACCGAGCCATGCAGCCAGTGCCCAGCGAGACCAACCTAGCCGCCGCCGGCTCGCCGCCACAGAGTTCCGCCTCACCGGACCCCGAGCCGCCGGGCACCTGATCCAGATCCAGATCCCTGGATGGGGCGAACCAAAAGAAGATGTCCCGGGTCTGGGAGGAGGCAGCGACGACAGAGAATTTAGCTCGTGCAAACATGCAGCTACAATTTGCAAAATCAGCAGGCGGAATCAGCAGGTAGTCCAACTCCAATCCATTTCCTTCTGATGTTGATCTTCAATGTGTACCCAACTACATATTGCTGCTTATTTTGTAGAAGATCTTGTTCATGAACCTGAACTATCTAATCAGGGTTCTCATGATAACACTTTGCAAACTTCTATTCTAATTCAACCTGATCCGGGACTCCGAAAACAAATTTGTGATTATTCTACTCCAGAATTCAGAGATGCAGTGAGGAGGGAATATTTGAAGAAAGGCCCTTGTCAGCAGTATGGTCATGATTTCCCACGCAGCATGTTCATGTTAGATTTTGTGATTTTTGGTGGTTACATCACCTAGTTGTCGAGAATCTTGAACTGTTCTAAATCATTGGTTATGTTGATTTTAGGGTGCATCTAGCTTCATATTTGAATTTTATGAGATTTGGTGCAGCGTACTTGCATTTGTTAATGAAAATTTTTTCACCTCAAATATTTCGCCCCGGCTAAGTTCAATTCCTGGATCCGCCACTGGATATGGTGGACTCTCATGGCAAAACCAGGTTTAAGGATATTTGGAAGCACAAGTAGTATCTCTACTTGGTGCGAAGGATTTGGCTAGCTTGAGGGGGAAAGGCAAGCTCAACATGTTGGATGATCCATGACAATATACTTTATTTCGGATATAAGAAAACATAACCCATTACATTGTCTTCCTTGCCCAACATCAACTTTTTAGCATGTCATATTTTAATGAGTGCTCACAATAATAAAAGATGTCCAAGATGGTATATTTATATGTGAAAACCTCTCTTTCTTTATTACTCCTATTAATTGCAACCATGACCAAAACTATGTTTGTCAACTCTCAACAACTTTTATTCATCATACTCTTTTATATGTGAAGTCATTACTCTCCATAAGATCAATATGATCTCTTTAATTCTTTTTATTCTTTCTTTTATTCCCTCAAGATCATAGCAGGATAACCAAGCCCTCGACTCAAAACTAATCTTTATTATATATAGCTCACGGACTCGATTACATAGAAGGATCATATAGCAAAACTCAAAACTAGATCATACTAAAACTTTATTCTACTAGATCAAGATATTACTAAAAGGATCGAACTAAGAAAAATGATAAAGATAGGAGTGTGATGGTGATACGATATCGGGGCACCTCCCCAAAGCTTGGCAGTTGCCAAGGGGAGGTGGTGATGATGGGGTTGTTGATGATGTAGGCTTGTCGTCCTCTTCCAAGGCATAGGCTCACCATCATAGGAAGATGATCGAGTCTCCGAGATCCTCAAATCTGCAGCCAAACTCATCCTCTTGAATCTATATTCATACTCACGGTTTGGTTTTGCATGTCATAGATCTGGGCTTGGAGGTGCTCGATTTTCTCGTGAAGCTTGAAGATGGCCTCCCCAATGTTCTTGGCATCCAACTTGTGGTTGTTGGTGAACTCCGCGATCATTATGTGGTTGGCGTCGAGTCCGTGTTCCACCATACCTTGGCACTTGAAAACTTGCTGCTCCATTGCTTCGATTCTTGTCTCCACGCTTTCCGGTCCTCCTTGGTCCCTCAACATCGCGGATGTGTAGCACCACCTCATGCATCTCAATGGTTTGAGGGTGTTGCAGCACCTTCGCGAGGTAGGGGTTGATGGCCTTCTCGAAAAACTTGTCCTTGGGTGCGCTCGAAGACGTCATGGTGATCTAGGTCTGTCAGAAAAACAGCTCGAAACAAAAAACAGGAGATATTTGCGTGGTACGATGGTCAAAACCTTCGGGAGATTATATAATGAATTTTTACCAACCAAAATAAGTATCGTGCAAGAAAATGGAGTCCACAGGGCACATGAGGTGCCCACGAGGTAGGGGGCGCGCCCTCCACCCTCGTGGATGTCTCGCGTCCCTTTCGGACTACTTCTTAGTTTCCTATTTTCTTAAATATTCCAAAACAGAGAAAATTTGTCATTAGAACTGTTATGGAGTCGGTTTACTTACCATACCACATACCTATTCCTTTTCGTAGTCTGAAACGTTCTGGAAAGTGTCCCTTATGTATTCCTCCGGGGTTACGGTTTTAATAACATTAGTTTCAACATTTATTGGATTACCTAAGATATAATGTTTGATTCTTTGACCGTTCACCACCTTTGGATTGGTGCCTTCGAAGTTGTTGATTTTTATGGAACCGGAATGATAGAAATCCTCGATAACGTAAGGACCTTCCCATTTAGAGAGGTGTTTTACTGCAAAAAACCTTAAACGAGAGTTGTATAATAAAACATAATCACCTATGTTAAACTCACGCTTTTGTATCCTTTTGTCATTCCATGTTTTAACTTTTTCTTTAAACAGTTGGCATTCTCATAGGCCTGGGTTCTCCATTCATCAAGTGAGCTAATGTCAAATAGCCTCTTTTCACCGGCAAGTTTGAAATCATAATTGAGCTCTTTAATGGCACAATATGCCTTATGTTCTAGTTCGAGAGGTAAGTGACATGCTTTTCCATATACCATTTTATACGGAGACATACCCATAGGATTTTTATATGCAATTCTATAGGCCCATAATGCATCATCAAGTTTTTTGGACAAATTCTTTCTAGATCTATTAACAGCCTTTTGCAAAATTAATTTGATCTCTCTATTACTCAATTCTACTAGACCACTAGACTATGGGTGGTATGGAGATGCAATTCTATGATTAACATCATACTTAGCAAGCATTTTATGAAAAGCACCATGAATAAAATATGAACCACCACCAGTCATTAAATATCTAGGAACTCCAAACCTCGAAAAATAACTTCTTTAAGCATCTTAATTAATAGAGGTGTTATGATCAGCACTACTAGTTGGAATAGCTTCTACCCACTTAGTAACGTAATCAACAACAACTAAAATATGTGTATACCCATTAGAGAAAGGAAACGGTCCTATATTATCAAAGCCCCAAACATCAAGTTGTTTAATAACAAGTGAATAGTTCATAGGAATTTCTTGACGTCTACTAATATTACCAATTTTTTGACATTCATCACAAGACACGACAAACTTACGAGCATCCTTGAAGAGAGTAGGCCGATAAAAACCAGATTGCAATACCTTATGCGCAGTTCTATCTCCAGCATGGTGTCCTCCGTAAGCCTCAGAGTGACACTTGCGTAGGATCTGTTCCTATTCATGCTCAGGTACACAACATCTAATAAAACCATCTACTCCTTCTTTATAAAGGTGTGGGTCATCCGAGAAGTAATGTCTTAAATCATAGATTTTTCTTTTCTTTTGCTGGTATGTGAAACTAGGTGGTATAAATTTAGCAACAATGTAATTAGCGTAATCAGCATACCATGGAGCAGTACGACAAGCGTTTATGACAACTAATTGTTCATCAGGAAAGCTATCATCAATAGGTAGTGGGTCATCAAGAACATTCTCTAACCTAGACAAGTTGTCTACAACGGGGTTCTCAGCTCCCTTTATATCAATAATATGCAAATCAAATTCTTGTAGTAGGAGAACCCATCTAATAAGTCTAGGTTTAGCATCTTTCTTTTCCAAAAGGTATTTAATAGTAGCATGATCAGTGTGAACAGTTACTTTAGAATCAACAATATAAGGTCTGAACTTATCACAAGCAAATACAACTGCTAAAAATTATTTTTTAGTAGTAGCATAATTTCTCTGGGCACTATCTAGAGTTTTACTAGCATATTGGATAACATTTAATTTCTTATCAACTCTTTGTCCTAAAATAGCACCTACAGCATAATCACTAGCATCACACATAATTTCAAAGGGTAAATTCCAATCAGGTGGCTGAACAATAGGGGCAGAAATCAAGGCTTTCTTAAGTATTTCAAATGCTTCTACACAATCATCATCAAAGACAAAAGGAACATCTTTTTGTAAGAGATTAGTCAGAGCCCTAGAAATTTTTGAGAAGTCTTTAATGAACCTCCTATAAAAACCAGCATGACCAAGGAAACTTCTTATACCTTTAATGTCATTAGGACACGACATCTTTTCAATAGCATCAACTTTAGCTTTATCAACTTCAATACCTCTTTCAAAAAATTTATGCCCCAAGACAATACCTTCATTAACCATAAAGTATCACTTCTCCCAATTCAAGACAAGATTAGTTTCTTCACATCTCTGCAAAACTCGGTTAAGGTTGCTTAAGCAATCATCAAAAGAAGTTCCATAAACGGAGAAATCATCCATGAAAACCTCAATAATCTTTTCACAAAAGTTAGAGTATATAGCAGTCATGTATGTTTGATAGGTAGCAGGTGCATTACATAAGCCAGAAGGCATACGTCTATAAGCAAAGATACCAAAAGGGCAAGTAAAATAGGTCTTTTCCTGATCCTCCTTTGACACGGGTATTTGAGAGAAACCAGAATAACCATCTAGAAAGAAAAAATGTGTATGTTTGGATAATCTTTCTAGCATTTGATCAATAAAAGGTAAAGGGTAATGATCCTTTTTAGTAGCTTTATTCAGTTTGCGGAAATCAATTACCATTCTATAACCTGTAACAATTCTTTGTGGGATCAATTCATCTTTATCATTAGTAATAACGGTAATACCTCCCTTCTTAGGGACACAATGGACATGACTTACCCACTGACTATCAGCAATGGGATAAATTATACCTGCCTCCAGAATCTTTAGTATTTCCTTCCTTACCACTTCTTTCATCTTAGGATTTAACCGTCGTTGGTGATCAACAACCGGTTTAGCGTCTTTATCCAACTTTATTTTGTGTTGGCATAGAGTGGGACTAATGCCCTTAAGATCATCAAGAGTATACCCAATAGAAGCACGTTGCTTCTTCAGAGTTTTCAATAATTTCTCTTCTTCCTGCTCTGAAAGGTTAGCACTAATAATAACAGGATATATCTTCTTTTCATCAAGATAAGCATACTTAAGAGTATCAGGTAATGGTTTAAGCTCAAACACGGGATCACCCTTGGGTGGAGGAGGATCCCCTAGAATTTCAACAGGTAAGTTGTGTTTCAAAATAGGTCCCTGTTTAAAGAATACTTCATCTATTTCCTTTCTTTCATTCATAAACATATCATTTTCATGGTCTAGCAAATATTGTTCTAAAGGATCATTAGGAGGCATGACAATAGAAGCAAGACCAATAATTTCATCTTTACTAGGCAATTCTTTATCATGAGGTTGTCTACGAAATTTAGCAAAATTAAAATCATGAGAATCCCCTAATCCAATAGTAACAACATCCTTTTTGCAATCTATCCTAGCATTAACAGTATTCAAGAAGGGTCTACCAAATATAATGGGACAAAAGTCATCTTGTGGGGAACCAAGAAAAAGGAAATCAGTAGGATATTTAACTTTCCCACACAAGACTTCAACATCTCTAATAGTCCCAACCGGTGAGATAATATCTCTATTGGCAAGCTTAATTGTAACATCAATGCCTTCTAACTCAGCAGGTGCAATATCATGCATAATTTCTTCGTATAAAGAATGAGGTATTGCACTCGCACTAGCACCCATATCACATAAACCATGATAGCAATGATCTCCTATTTTAACAAAAATAATAGGCATGCCTACAACAGGTCTATGTTTATTTTTAGTATCGGGTCTAGCAATTCTACCAGCTTCATCACATAGGTAAATAACATGCCCATCAATATTATCGACCAAGAGATCCTTAACCATAGCAATACTAGTTTCAACTTTAATTTGCTCAGGGGGTGTAGGTGTTCTAATATTACTTTTGTTGACCACAATTGAAGCTTTGGCATGATCCTTTATTCTAGCAGGGAAAGGTGGTTTCTCAATATAAGTGGTAGGAACAATAGAATCAACATTATAAGTGATAGTCTTTTCTTCAACTTTAATAGGTTGAACAACTTTTACTTTGATGGGAGGATGATATTTAAACCACTTCTCCTTAGGAAGATCAACATGAGTAGCAAATGATTCACAGAAAGAAGCTACTATCTCAGAGTCAAGTCCATATTTAGTGTTAAATTCACGGAAAACATCGGTATCCATTAAAGATTTAACACAATCAAACTTTGGTATTATACCTGACTCCTTACCTTCATCGAGTTCCCAATCTTCAGAGTTGCGTTTAATTCTTTCCAGTAAATCTCATTTGAATTCAATAGTCTTCATCATAAAAGAACCAGTACAAGAAGTATCGAGCATGGAGCGATTATTGAGAGAAAGCCGAGCATAAAATTTTGAATAATAATTTCTCTTGAGAGCTCATGATTGGGGAATGAATATAACATTGACTTAATCCTCCCCAAAGCTTGAGCGATGCTTTCTCCTTCGCGAGTCCAAAAATTAATATATAATTATGATCACGATGAACCAGATGCATAGAATAAAACTTCTGATGAAAATCCAATTTCAATCGGTTGTAGTTCCATGATCCAATATCATCACATAGCCTAAATCATGTCAATGCCTTTACCTTCAAAGATAAAGGGAAGAACTTCTTCTTGATAACGTCCTCGGGCATACCTGCAAGCTTAAATAATCCACAAACTTCATCCACATAGATTAGGTGCATATCGGGATGTAATGTTCCATCTCCTGTAAAAGGATTAGCTAGCATTTTCTCCATCATACCCGAAGGAATTTCAAAGTAAACATTTTGAGTAGGTTCAGTAGGTTGAGGAGCAACTCTTTTCTCTACTGGTCAGGGTGAAGATACCCCAAACAAGCCCCTCAAAGGATTACTTTCTATAGTAACAAGTGACAGTAAATTTCAGAACACTATATAAAATTTTCCTTACCAAATTCCACCTACCAAAGGCGCTTCACTCCCCAGCAACGGCGCCAGAAAAGAGTCTTGATGACCCACAAGTATAGGGGATCTATCCGAGTCCTTTCAATAAGTAAGAGTGTTGAACCCAACGAGGAGCAGAAGGAAATGATAAGCAATTTTCAGTAAGGTATTCTCTGCAAGCGCTAAAATTATCGGTAACAGATAGTTTTGTGATAAGGTAATTTGTAACAGGTAACAAGTAACCACTACAAAAAAAGACACTTCCATGATGATACGTGTTTGCCACAGTAGGTCACGTTTTATATCATGCATGTACATCCATGACAAATTTATGACAGAATCGATATAGTCATACCTGTGCTGTCGTAGAAGTGTTCCATGACATTACCAAAATTATCATCACAGAAGTGTCCACTTCCATGACGATAAATCGCGCGTCATGGAAGTGCTTTCGTCAAGTGTGACCGACACGTGGCATCCACTGTAAAAACGTGGTTAAGCTATCGGGTCCGGTTTTGGATCCGATAACCCGCTAACAGCCCGGACCAATGAGGATTTTCCACGTGTAAAATTCTCATTGGCCGAAGGAAACACGTGTTGGCTCACCGTTGGGACAGATGTCATCCATTCATTGGACAGGAGGCGCCTATGATACGTCGACACGTGGCATGGCCCAACAGAGGCCCATTCTGGTGAAAAGGCCGGCCCGTTTGACTTGGTCCAAAGGTAACGGGCCGACCCACGGAAAGCCTGTTCCTATATAGCCCATTTACGACCCGCTAACTCACGGCCCGTTACGGCCTATCGGAATTAACCCTAGTAGCTTCATCTGGGCCGTCCAATATGATTCCAGCCCGTTGTAACTTCCAGCCCATGATGTCTTTCGGCCCATACGAGGCCATTTGTAACTCTTGGCCCATTAACGGCCCGTGGTGAATCTGGCCCACAATGAATAGTGTACCCCTTTATACCCATTAACGACCCATTACTCATTTGGGTCGTTTCCAACCCGTGTTATCTTTCGGCCTTCTCAGGGCCCATTTATTCTTGGGCTCATTTCGAGCATTCAGTTACTTACGGCCCGTTATTGGCCTTTTCTGCTTGTGGGCCAAATTCAGCCCGCGGTTAGAATCGGCCCGTTTGCAGCCGTTAATCCGTTGGGCCGTTTTCATAGCATCGTCCAATACGTCCGATTAACGATGACCCATTATTGTCGGCCCATGAACGGACGATCCAAAATCTAGCCCGTTTACGACCCATAATGCGGTTTGTTATTGGCCCATGTTTGGCCTATCGATCATACATCACATAGAAGGCCCATTGATGTTACGACCCGTAGAAGGCCCATTGTTTCTATGGCCCGTAGAAGGGCCATTGTTTCTACGGCTCGTAGGAGGCCCATGGTAACTACAGTAATTCCGTAGCCCATGGTTATTGTGGCCTAGTTTTAAAAAATAGGTTACTGCGGCCACGGAAAAAGAACTGCACTGACTACACGCAAACAAATAAACAAGACAGCAAGGAACTAAATAAGAAAGCAACTTACGCTAGGCTATCACGACTATTACACATATTACATCCACTGGGCATCAAAGTTCGCTACCAGTGCAAATATAGGGAACAAAGCAACATATCACACACACTGGTCGTCAAAGTTGGCGACAAGTGCAAATAAACGCCGCAGCAAAACAAGTCCAGAACTGAAACCACTTCAGAAGAGCTCAAGAAACAATATCCTAGGTACCCATAATGCTGGCAAGATGCTTAGCAAGCTTATTAACTTTCTCTTGTTTGGCGCTTAAATCCTCCAGCGCTTGTTGTTGCACAAGAAAGTATGCATCTGAATTCTTCAGGGACTTCCTCAGTCCTTCGGCTTCTAGCTGCAGCACAGCTGACTGATGCCTTTCAGCTTGTAGCTGAGACTGAAGAAGCCGAAGTGATCCAGGCAGCGAGGTCGAAGAGCTTGTGCCAGCGGTACTGGCCAGTAACTCGAACACTACATCAATGAAGGACTGTGGGGTTTTCTCACTGTCTACAAGATCATTTTTATCACCTTTCTTGGAGACAAACAGGGTTGTCTTACTATCTTGAACCTTATCTGCATTACTTTCTCTACCATTGCATAGTGCGGTGCTCTTCTCCAATATTCTGTTCGCATACTACAAGAGAAACAAGCAGACACATCACAGGTTTAGCATGTAGTATACCAAACTCATTTTGGTAAACCAGTTCAGTAGTAAGGTGGACAGGATAACAGCATGAAACAAACATATATCTATGTACTATGGTCACTGTATTGTCCATATCATTCTAGTTTATGTTGCCAAATCAAGATAGAGACACAGTTCAACTCATATATTTTGAAAACACGACAACATAGATAGAATATAAGTGTGAGAAACTACACAGCATTGGCCATACTTGTAATGTGCATCACATGAGAACATAACTATTTATACAACTGAAACTGAAATCAACATAGAGCAAAAAGTTAGAACAACAACCAGTTAAAGAAATAGGTTTAAAACATACCTGTTGCGCCATTGGAGTTTCAATTGGATCCTTCATATTCGAAAGTAGTTGGTATGAGTAAATACAGTGATGCAACAACAAAGGAGTATGGACCATAGCTACGGAATCTGACTTGAGAACAGTTGCTCTTCTTCTTTAAATGTGGAGTTTGGGTTCGCTGTGGTGGTCTTCGTGTTTTGGGCACTGCAGTTGCTTTACAAACTACTCGTGTGAGGGTACTTGATGTCTACTGCACAACCTTCTTCTTGTAGACGTTGTTGGGCCTCCAAGTCCAGAGGTTTGTAGGACAGTAGCAAATTTCCCTCAAGTGGATGACCTAAGGTTTATCAATCCGTAGGAGGCGTAGGATGAAGATGGTCTCTCTCAAGCAACCCTGCAACCAAATAACAAAGAGTCTCTTGTGTCTCCAACACACCCAATACAATGGTAAATTGTATAGGTGCACTAGTTCGGCGAAGAGATGGTGATACAAGTGCAATATGGATGGTAGATATAGGTTTTTGTAATCTAAAAATATAAAAACAGCAAGGTAACAAGTGGTAAAAGTGAGCGTAAACGGTATTGCAATGATAGGAAACAAGGCCTAGGGTTCATACTTTCACTAGTGCAAGTTCTCTCAACAATAATAAAATAATTGGATCATATAACTATCCCTCGACATGCAACAAAGAGTCACTCCAAAGCCACTAATAGCAGAGAACAAACGAAGAGATTATGGTAGGTACCAAACCACCTCAAAGTTATTCATTCCAATCAGTCCATTGGGCTATTCCTATAAGTGTCACTGTTGGTGTCAAAACCGGCGGATCTCGGGTAGGGGGTCCCGAACTGTGCGTCTAGGCGGATGGTAACAGGAGACAAGGGACACGATGTTTTTACCCAGGTTCGGGCCCTCTCGATGGAGGTAAAACCCTACTCCTGCTTGATTGATATTGATGATATGGGCAGTACAAGAGTAGATCTACCACGAGATCGGAGAGGCTAAACCCTAGAAGCTAGCCTATGGTATGATTGTTGTTCGTCCTATGGACTAAAACCCTCCGGTTTATATAGATACCGGAGAGGGCTAGGGTTACATAGAGTTGGTTACAATGGAAGGAGATCTACATATCTGTATTGCCAAGCTTGCCTTCCACGCCAAGAAAAGTCCCATCCGGACACAGGACGAAGTCTTCAATCTTGTATCTTCATAGTCCAATAGTCCGGCCAAAGGTTATAGTCCGGCTGTCCGGTTACCCCCTAACCCAGAACTCCCTCAGTAGCCCCCGAACCAGGCTTCAACGACGATGAGTCCAGCGCGCAGATTGTCTTCGGCATTGCAAGGCGAGTTCTTCTCCAAATTTCGTGTACCTGTTAAATAGTGTCTGGCTTCTCGTGAATGTTGCGCTCCTTGGCTTCCACGCCTAATAATGGCCACTTTCCATGCGTCGAGCGAATGTGAAGAGCTAGGGTGTTTTTACATTTACCCCCCTAGCTATGTGAATGAGCTGCCTATTAAAGAGACGAGGATGCAGATCCAAATCGCACCATCCTCCCTTAGCGAGCATTCATCAGAGCGCATCCGACAGAGATCCATTCCATCATGGCCGGTCGATGCAGCTCCTCCTCTCGCTCCCCCAGCCCCAAGCCTGGAGATTGGGAGAGATGTTCCATCCCACACAGCAAACTAGTGACGCTTCAGACCAAGGGATTTCTTCCCCCAGCATACATGGTCCCGGTTGGAGCTGGGCTCGCCACCTATAATGGCAGAGAGCAAGCGGAGAGCCTTACCAATCCCTCCAAGGGAGAGTGGGTATGCCTTGTCCCTCATTTGATAAGAGGGCTCGAATTTCCAATATTCTCCGGGGGCTCCTGGAGTTCTACGGCCTCCAGTTGCACAACCTTACGCCTGCCTCCATATTGCATATCGCGGACTTCGTAGCCCTTTGCGAGCTGTTTTTGGGCTGCGAGGCTCATTTCGCGCTGTGGAAGAAGTTGTTCTGCCTTGTGCCCCGTTCTCAGAAGGGGTCAGTATATCAAGTGGGCGGAGCCGAAGTGTGGCGCATCGCCGGGACCGGATACCTATCCGGAACCCCAAAGAAGACGTCTGAAGACTGGCCTTCCGAATGATTTTATGTAGAAGAAGTCCCCCTCCCGGATCCTATTCAGATCGGCCTTCTTGAGTTCGTCAATGCTCCTTTGAAGAAGCGCCTGAGCTGGCGTCCACGGAGCCCTCAGGAGGAAGATGACAGGGACGTTCTTTACCCGATGAGCCGGATAAGGTCGCTAGCTCAATCCGGATTGACCATGATCGAGGTCATGGCCATATGCATTATGCGGGGGGTGCAGCCGCTTCAATATAGAGGCCACCCCATGTGGGATTTCAACGGGGAGGATGACGCCACCCGCTGCGGCCATAAGGGGCCGGAATCGGTTGCTGCTCTAGCAAAGATCTTGTCAACTTTGTACAAAGGAGAATAGGAGGAATTCCTCCGCGTCAATCCACAGGGCGGATTTTCTATGTACAATCCTCCGAGCTGGGTAAGTTGATACTTTTTCTTGCCCATCCGCTCCATATTCCCGTAGTTAAGTATTTCATCTTGTGATTTCAACGCAGGAGCTGCGTAAGGCCGTGAGGGAAATAAACAGCCCTCCTCCACAAATCGAGGATCCGGAACGGTCCCACCCGGCCTCCCAAGAGGATCCGGACATATCTGTGGAGCTGATCGATGGGGTATTTTACCAATTGGGCAATGACAATGCCTTGGTGGCTATTACGGCCGATTATCCTGGGCTACTTCCAGCCTTGCAGGTAACTGAGACCGAAGTCCCAGCACTTCGAAAAGGATCCGTCCTCGCATATTTTTGATTACCATATACTAATGGTGTTTTGCAGGGGAGGACCTCGAGGTGGAATACCAAGCCTGCGCTGACTAGCCAACAAGGGGCCGCGAGGGCGTGCAGGCTGAAAAGACACGCAGTACGGATTGAGACAACGGCACAGCGGTAAGGCGCGCCGTCTCATTCCGAGATATTATTCTCAGAGGCATACTAATGCTCGTGCTTTCTTTAGGAAAAAGAGCGCTTCCGGACTATATCCGGGGAGGGTGTCAATCGTGCCTCCACCAACCAGGCCCCAAGGCCGGAAGCGGAGGCGAATACGAGGCGCGCGCCGGACGCTCCTCTGACAGAGGATGCGGATAGACTATCCGCCACCAATTCCGAGGTGGAGAGTGTCATGAACCACAGGCGTCGCCGGACAGTTCTTCGTGACGCTTGTTTCTCCCAAGAGGCATTGGATGCCTTCAACTCGGGAGATGCGTACCTCCGTGCTGCTCAAAATGGTCTAGCCAGAGCCACGGAGCAGTATGTAAAGGACATACAGGTGAGAAAATTTGGTGATTATATATACCAGTAGCCCCTGAGACTTGAAACAGTTAGAATAACTGATTTAAGGATCATTTGTTATGCAGGTTCTTACAGAGAAGAATACCCAACTGTCCCATGAGCTGGAAGAGTACAAAGCCCAACTTTAGGCCGCACTAGCCGTAGCAGGGGAGCTCAAGAAGACCCCCTCTGGTACTATATGCTTCAAATGATAAGTATCATGTAAAGTGCGGCGTCTATGCAAATCTGACAATAAAATTGCAGATGGTGCCGGAGTAGATCCGGATAAGCAATAGCTCCTACGCCAGCTAAAGGCTGGTGAGAGCGTGCTTACAAAGGTGAGGCAGGAGAAGAATGATCTCCTAGATGCCAACACCCAGCTGGGCGTGGAACTAAAGGATGTTCGTGCCCAACTGTCGGACTCCGTTAAGGAGAATCGGCGGCTTCGACGCGGCATTTTTAGTAAGTGCTTGAACGAACTTCGAAAAAGAGTTCGGCGAGGAAGTCGACTGACAGAGTTATGTCTGTAGGTATGCTGACAGGTCGTCCTGCAGAGGAAATGCCCGGTTCTACGGGTGACCTTCTTCCCAAACTCTCACAACTGCACGAACGAGTTTGGCAGGTGATGCAAGGCGTCGCCCAGGCCCTGTGGCCATCCGTCTCCATGCCCGAAGGACTTGAAGAGCTTGCAGAGAAGCTAAAGGGAGCGCGGCGGCGCTTCCGATTATGGAAGATATCGGCCTGCCATCAAGGTGCCAGGGAAGCCTGGGCCATGGTGAAGACGCGGTACACGAAGGCTGACCCAAACCACATGGCCGAGGTCAGACCTTTGGGGCCCGATGAGAAGGAGATCCCTATGAGCTTAGTGTACAGCCAAGTAGAATTGGCCGCAAAGTATTCCCAACAGGACTGTAGACTAGACAGCCTATTGGATGGTATTGAAGAGGAATTTAACCAGTCAAATTGACTATGTAATTTAAATTGACATGTATAATGTCTTCTAGCTGGATTGTAGATCATTTGTCATGGCGGACCTTTTCGCTTCAACCTCGGGACCCGACGGTCCGGAGTGTATCCGAATACCCTCTCGGTTATGTAAGAACCGGGGCATGCATGGAGACCAGGCGTAGGGGTAATTAGCGCTTGAACAGACAAGTGCCCAACTAGTTATGTTATATTACATGGTTAGTAAGAAACATCTTCTAGGGAGAATAGTTCCGTTAGGGGTTCCTTTCCCTGGGAGGCTTGCCCTAAAGTGCATGTCCGGACTGCGAAAAGAGATGCAGGAAAAAGTCTGGGGGCGCATAAGTAAATGAGTGAGAAATCATCTTTAGTTCACTGACCAAATATTCCCTTAAGAACGCTAGCTTTCGGCTTCACCCAGTCTGAGGTACACATCCGGCTGACCCGCCAGTAAAAATCACAGAGGTGCTCCCCTTATGCCCTAGCCGAATTAACGGGAACGTAGGGCATAAATACAGGAGCCAGGCATCCCAGCTTGGCCAAAACTTAAGTCATATCGATGCATATAATGGTGAGTAAAGGGTACATGCGGAAGTATAACACATGTGTTGGGCATGAAGCCCGTATGAATAAGCTTCTGTTAAAGAAGCCCCCAGGTATAATGAGGGCGGATAGCGCGTCAGTTATGTGCAAACGAGGCACAAATGGTCCCTTGAAGGCTGTGAGAGAAAAGAAAGGGAGAAGGAGAGAAATATAAGACAGATAGTGTATAAAAAATGGATAGAGGAAGGAGACGAACACAGAGTCCGGCGTTAGGCGTAGAATCTTCGGAGTTCGGCTGGGTTCCATGGGTTCGGCTCGAGTCGATTATCCGATGCATCCCGTAGACGGTACGCTCCACCAGTCAGGACTTGGTCAATAATGAAGGGACCTTCCCACTTGGGCTTGAGTTTGTCATTATTCTTATCCGGCAGGCGTAGAACTAACTCGCCAACATTGTAAGTTTTGGCCCGTACTTCTCTGCTTTGGTATCTTCGAGCCTGCTGTTGATAGAATGCGGAATAGGCTTTAGCCACATCACGTTCCTCCAGGGCGTCCAAACTGTCCCGCCGGTTGAGCTCCGCTTATCTTTCTTCGTACATGCGCACTCGAGGTGAGTCATGAATTATGTTGCAGGGCAGAACCGCCTCTGCGCCGTATACCATGAAGAATGGTGTGTATCCGGTAGTGCGATTCGGCGTGGTCCGTAGCCCCCAGAGTACGGAGTCGAGCTCCTCTACCCAGTGCGTGTTAGATTCCTTGAGGGACCACACTAATCTGGGTTTGATGCCGCTCATGATAGGACCATTTGCTCGCTTGACCTAACCGTTAGTTTGTGGGTGATAGACTGAAGCATAATCGAGCTTGATGCCCATGTTTTTGCACCAGAGTTTTACCTCGTCGGCCGTAAAGTTCGTGCCGTTGTCAGTGATGATTCTGTGGGGGACGCCGTAACGGTGTACGACCCCGGATATGAAGTCTATCACCGGTCCGGATTCGGCCGTCTTAACAGGCTTGGCTTCTATCCATTTGGTGAACTTATCCACCATGACCAGTAAGTATTTGTGCTTGTGGGTTCCTCCTTTGAGGGGTCCAACCATGTCAAGCCCCCAGACCGCGAAGGGCCAGGTGACGGGGATAGTTTGGAGGGCGGTGGGTGGCATATGGCTTTGGTTTGCAAAAAGCTGGCAACCAACGCAGCGTTGGACTAAGTCTTGAGTGTCTGCCCGGGCTGTCGGCTAATAAAAGCCTGTACGGAAGGCCTTGCTTACAAGGGCCCAGGCTGCAGCGTGGTGGCCGCCGTGTCCGGCATGAATTTCTGCCAGAAGATTCCGCCCTTCCTCTTCAGAGATGCACCTTTGAAGGACTCTGGTGGTGCTTTTCTTATAATGCTCTCCCTCATGGACTTTATAGGCTTTAGATCGCCGCACTATGCAGCGTGCCTCGTTTTGGTCCTCGGGGAGTTCCTACCTAGTTAGGTAGGCTAGGAATGGTTCTATCCATGGGGCGATGATGACCATTATTACGTGGGCTGAAGATGTTATTTCATTGGCAGAGCCTCCAATTATGTCAGAGTGTTCGGTATCGGGCAGTGCGGTTGGGTCCGGGATGTTATTGCCGGGTTCCCCTTCCCATACTACGGACGGCTTGAACAGCCTCTCCAAGAAGATGTTGGCAGGGACGGCATCGCGTATTGAGCCAATGCGTGCCAGGACATCTGCCGCCTGATTGTTTTCCCGGGCTATATCACTACTAGGGAAAAGCCTAGCAGCAGAGCGGGTTTTGGGCCTGTTAGTAGCGCGGGGGCCGGCGCTACTAATAAGGCGCTACAGCTAACGTATAGCAGTAGCGCGGGTCTACCAGTGCTACTGCTACACAAGTGTAGCAGCAGCGCGCTTAAAGGAAGCTCGCTACTGCTAATAGCTATAGCGTGCTTCCCCTGTGCGCGCTACTGCTACAACCGCGCTGCTGCTAACTTTTCTCCACTCGCTACTGCTAATTTTAGTAGTTTTTTGTTTTTTTGGCATATTTTTTTGTATTTGAACAGGCTTTATAGAAGAATCTTTAGCACATACAAATGTCATCATGATACACATACAAATGCCTGCGAGACCACAAATGTAATCATAGCATATACATACAAATAGTCTCATCATAATCATCATCCAACACAAAGTGGTATCTTGTCATCATCTCGAAAATAGCGATACATGCAAGTCTCGAATACTTGCAACTACAACGTCATCCATCTAAACAAAGGTATACTCGAGAAGAGCTATCACTATGAGTGAGAGCGGAACTATGCAGTACATGAGATGGCGGTTACGAGTCCTCTCTCGCGCTAGCGTGAACCTCAAGTAACTAGCTTCTCCTTCTTGTCTGCTTTTGAAGCCTTTATGGCTGGTGTCTGAGAACCCATTCACTTGCGCCTGACACTCATGCCACTCGTTGTACACCCCCGGAACCTTCCCTTTGTACACGACATAGCAGTTCCATCTCGCCATCAAGAAACTAGGTACCTATTAGAGATGCATGTTCATGACGATGATGTACAATCATATATATGCAACAAAATATACTAGAGAACACCGAAAAAGAAAGGGTTAGCAACTAGATGCAACATACAATATGCAAATTAATTAACTAGAGGTACGCAGGTCATCGTATGCAAACTAACAAAGTAGCGTTACGCAAGTTCGGCAGGGATCGTGGACATCACAAAGTTGCATCGCTACAAATAGTATACAATTTCAACCGACACATATCATCATCATTGGCATCATAAATCACTAGAAGTTCCATCCTTCCATATCATCGAGGATGGACCCTAGCTTCTTGAACAGCGTGAGGTCTAGACGTTGCATGCCTATGCGAGTTCGGACGTCAGCTCGCGATATAGGGTCGTGGTGGAACATCCCCTTCTCATCGACGACTTCTTTCATGATGATCGTCGCAATGTCGCTTTGGATGCAAAAGAAGTCATCTCTAAGTTTATAATCCGCTTCTCCATGAGATTCTAGCCACTTGTGGATATGATCATCATTTCTGCTTCTCATGCGAAGCTTTTAGTGATCCGTGTTGAACTGAATCATGAGATGGAGGATGTACAATCCATCCTTCTTGCTTGGTTTTGGGACATGGATGCATGAGAAGTTAGTTTTATGCGCGAAACCCATCTTCTTGTTCCTTTGTTTCCTGATCTGCATGTGGCCACCTCTAAAGCTGAAGCCTTGGAGAGCATCATCTAGAATATTCATTATGTGGGTGTAGTCTTTTTTCTCGTAGTCTCTGGAAGGGTCAAAATATAGGGCGTGGGAGACTTGCGGATAAAGAACGATAAGGACGGCGCGCCCGTTGCTGCGGGGAAAAGACACCTCAAATTATTCCCCATAGAGAGAGAAGGAATGATTGAAATGTATGAAAGGGTTGTTTGAAACTGACGTACTTTGGATGATAAGGCACGAGGACAATTTCCCGGTCCTTATTTTGTACCATGAAGTTTTGGAGGTACTCCCTAGCAGTTTCACGCTCAAAGTCTCCGAGACTCAAGAAAGACTCGTGCATGTAGTACGGATGTGCCACACAGACTTGCGAGAGTTCTTCACTGTTCATGACGGAGCTCATATGTAGCGCAAAAAGGCGGACGATTGTAAAATCGAGCCGCCTTGTCAGAAATATCTCAAAGATATGGTCAAACCGCAGGAAGAACACCTCCGCGGGCCGTGTCTCGACATAGCACTTCCCCTCAGGCACACGAGCCGTGTATGTCGGATATCCTGGATCCTTTGTGGCTAGTAGGCTTTTCTCAGTCGATAGCACATGGTCGTGCAGTCTCCTGAGATCCCCTGATAGTGCCTCCAGCGGTTTCGACGGTAGCATCGGCTCACCCGTGAGATGGAACATGGCCGCACCTTTCACGGGTACACGCTCTTCAGAATGCATTGTCTGGCTGCTATTTTCTGTGGCTTGTTTGGAGGCAGCTATCTTCCCTGATCTCTTTCTCTTATTTTTATTGGGCACACCTTCTAGACCCTTCCTTAACCCCTGCCCGGTGTTCCCGGGCTAAGTACTGTATGACCCTCGCGCCGGGATAGTTGTGTCGGCGTTCTGGGAACGGGGGTCCCCAGACTTGCCTTCCTGCGGCCTGCGGCGTGGCTCAAATGGGGGCCCAGCGTGGCCCATCTTCATCAACACAAGTCTCAAGACCCTCACAAGGGCCCAAGCTTCGCGAGGCGGACGACACGGCGCTTACTCAAGCACGGCCTCCTTAGGATGGCTCGCGAGGAGGCGGAGAGATCAAGGCGGGTACCTCACGAGGTGCCCATGACGCAAGCCATGATGACCAAGGGTGCCAGGCGGGCGCCAGCCCGCGCAACGTCTCCCTTTCCTCTTTGGTGCAAAGGGGGCGAGCGCGGGCGAGAGGATCAAGCAAAGGCACCCATTTCGATGCAACGAGACCAAGACTAGTCCAACGGTGGGAAGGAGGTCACCATGGAGACCAGGACGGCGTCACCACAGGGCCTTTGGCAGGCGAAGACCAACTTTAGTCAGGATAAGTGTACCAGATGTTCCCCTTCAAAATGGCCAATTGTTGGCGCCCTTCTCGCTCAATATTTGGGAAGAGGCCCAGGGCCTTTGCCTATAAATAGGACTAGCCACCCCCAGGGTAGATGCATCTGGTTAAGATCGGATCGAGTACCAAGAAACCAGTAGAGCATCGAGAAACCAGCTAGAACATAGCAGCACCCTCAGAGAGTAAGAAGGGCGATCGAACTCCCCTAGCAGTTCATCCCCTAGCCAAGAACAGACCTTCACGAGGCTGTTCTTCCTTGTACTGTTCTTCCTCATCAGCCCAAGAGGCAATCCACCCACCACAAACTAGAGTAGGGTATTACACCACAATGGTGGCCTGAACTAGTATAAACCCTGTGTCTCTTGTGTTGTTCTTCTTGTAGTTAGTTCTTTGCGAGACGGAGAGGTAGAAGGCACGATTTCCGCACGCACCCCAGAGTTCGAACCTTAAGGGTCTGTCGGAACCCGTGATCCGACATTTGGCGCGCCAGGTAGGGGTGCGCCGGAATCTGTCTTCCACCGCTCCGCTCTCCTCCGACCGTCGCATCCATGTCTGACGCTCGTCGGGCCCGCGCCGAGCGCCGGGCCGCCGTCGCTTCCCGCGTCGTCCAGACGGCCCCTGTTGGTGGGCGTCCTCGTCGTTCCCTGTCGCCCGCCGTCAACGCCGCCACCGGCCCGGCGGGGAACGAGCAGCAAGCATCCTCTCAGCACCCATCCGTGCGGCGAGATGGCCGCACTGCCACTCCGTCGCTCACCCCGGCCGGTTCTTCGTCGCACGCGCTTCGCGCGCCCTTGGAGGCTCGAGCTACGCTCATCGCGGTGAACGAGCTCCTGCGCTACCGCCCCATCGACGATGTCTACGAGGAGTGGCTCGACCGCGTCGCCGAGCTCGTCCGCGCCGCAGGGGGCTCTCCCGCACCTTCCGCATCGCCGCGCCGCACTCCGCCCCGCGTGGGAAATGAAGCCCCGGGGGCATTCCAGCCACCTCCTTTCCAAGAAGATGCCATGGCCCCAAGGCGCGCAGCTCCTGGGCAGAACCCGCTCCGTCATGCGCCGGCCCAGCGGGTACGGAGCTGCCAAGAAGTCCCGCGACCACAAGAGGCCGCCCGGGCGCTCTCACCTCTGGTTCGCCGAGACCCCGCTCCGGCTCCGGCGCTTCAAGACCCCGTGCTGCTCCCAGCTGCAGCGCAAGGGGACCCACAAGGCCAAGCTCTCCCTCAACCAAAACCTCCCGCGGCCACCGCTGGTTGCCGCGCCTACACCGCCGAGCTGCACGGAGTTGCGTGGCCCGGCAAGTTGAAGCCAGACCTGCCCCCTCGCTACGATGGCACGACTGATCCCACAGAGTTCCTCCAGCTCTACGAGCTGGGAATCGAAGCAGCCAGTGGGGACGAAAAGGTCATGGCGAACTGGTTCCTCATGGCGCTGAAGGAAGGTGCTCGCACTTGGCTCCTGAACCTGGCCCCAGGCACGATCTCCTCCTGGGACCAGATGCGTACTCGCTTCATTGCCAACTTCCAAGGTACCCGTGATCGGCCTCCCGCCGTGAGCGACATGCGCCGCATCAAGCAACAACCTGGGGAGACCCTGCAAAAGTACATCCAGCGCTTCAACAGTGCGCGCCTCAAGATCCCCAGGGTGTCCGAAGAAGCCATCATTTCGGCCTTCTCCGATGGCGTGCGCGACGTCAAGATGAAGGAGGAGTTGGCGATGCACGAAGACCTCTATACCTCCCTAGAGCTGTTCAACCTGGCGACCAAGTGCGCCAGGGCTGAGGAGGGACGCCTCTCCCTCCTCGAGCTGCCTGCCGCAGACCCAGAAGAGAAGAAGCCCAAGGCCAAGGACGTGAAGCGCAAGGGGGCTGCCGTGCTCGCGGCAGAGCCGGACACCAAGCGGGGCAAGGATCTGCCCGAATCCTCCAGGGGCAGCCGGTACTGTGTGTACCACGACCTCCACACCCACAACACCAATGAATGCCAAGAACTCCGCGCTGTGCGAGAAGGAAGAGTCGGCCGACGCCCTGACTGTGCTGACCGGGGCTACGGCCAAGGAGGAGGAAGGAACCCGGGACGCTGGGAAGATCGTGGCCCACGTCAAGGCTGGCGTGACCAACCTCGCGAGGACCGCTGGCGTGACCAGCCTCGCGAGGGGGACTGGAGGGATCAGCCTCGTGAGGATCGCCCTCATGGCAACCCAGGCCTACCGCCGTTGCCGCCTCAGCCAAGAAGGAACGAAGACCGCCACCAAGACGAGGGGGATGGGGGCTTCCAAGAGCCTCGCGCGATCGCCTGCATCCTGGGCGGAGCTCAAGCCCCCGCGTCTCAACGTATCTTCAAGCAGTTTGCTCGTGAAGTGAATTCAGTTCTCCCCAAGCTCGAAGCAACGCGTCCCCTCAGGTGGTCGGCCTGCACCATCACGTTCAGCTCAGCAGACTAGCTCAAGTGCGCGGCCATGGCCGTAGTCCTCCCAATGCTTTGTTCCCCAGTCATCAGCAATGTTCTAGTCACCAGGACCCTCATCGACGGAGGGGCAGGGCTCAATGTCTTGTCCGTGGAAACATTCAACAGCCTCCAAGTGCCCTATGACCAGCTTCAGCCAACCAAGCCCTTCTCCGGAGTCACCGATGGTTCCACAGTCCCGATCGGGCAGGTCCGCCTCCCAGTCACCTTCGGGGCCTGCAACAACTACCGCACCGAGCTCATCGAATTTGACGTCGCCCACATCCACCTGCCGTACAACGCCATACTCGGGTACCCGACGCTGGCCAAGTTCATGGCCGTGACTCACCACGGCTACAACATCCTCAAGATGCCAAGAAGCGGTGGCGTCATCACGGTGCCATGTCAAGAGAAGGATGCAGTGTGTACCCTGGAGCGAGCCTTTCAGGCCGCGTCACTAGAAGACCCAGATCGCGGAAGCAGGAGGCTTCCTGAGACCACCCCCAAGAAGAAGTAGACAACGTCAGGCTCAACCCCTTAGGAGGCAGGCCCTTCAAGGCCCGCGTCTGCCCAGGGGATCCTCCTTCAATCGCATAGGAAAGCGCGCCCGGCGCCCTCCTCAGGCAGGGCTCGGGGGCTCTCACCTGGAGGGCCATCGACCTAGCCAAGGTCACGAGGGAGGCGCTTGGGCACCATGTGGAGGCGTGCTTCGAGGCACGTTTCCCTCAAAAGGAAGCTAGGGAAAGAAGGTCAGACCAACAGGAGTTTGTTAACAAAGCCACTCAAGAACTACAGGAGTCAAGGATCATAAGAGGTTGCCGTCGCCCACCAGCTGTGGCTCCACATCCAGGCGAGGATGGTGGGCTGCGCGTCTGCGTCGACGTACCAGGGCTCAATCAGACCGCCACGGCGGAGCGCCTCTGGCCCTCACAAGTGGGGCGCTGCGGAGGACCACCCCACAGCTATGTCCGCATGCCTTATGGCATGCCGAGCGTGGCCGCGGCGTACCAGCGCATCATGAGGAGCATCTTGGAGGCGCAAGAAGACAGGCGTTCCACAGCCCTGGCGGAGATTGAGGCTGCTCACGAGGAACCACCAGTGCCTCCGGAGCCTCCCGAGGCCCCTGGGACTAGGGGCTCGTGAGGATCGGCTTTTGCAGCCCACCGAGTCTGCTGCACCAACGCCACTGCACCGACGACATCTTCAGGTGACATCTTTCAAGTTTCATTCCCAGCTGGGAGCGCCCTCCCAGGGTTGCGTCATTCCCAGGCCGCGTGGGTCCGTCCCTGTGGCATGTATCCCTTTTATCTTTTCAGTCGCTAGCTTGCTTTGCTGGGGGCGCCCCTCGGGCTGCATCATCCCCAGGCCACTCGGGCTAGGCCCAGTGGCATGTATCCCTTCCGCGTTTATTTCCAATTATGCATCATGCTTGATTACTCGATGCCGTCCACGCACCTTTTCTTCTTCATGTCGACCACTTGCACGTTAAAGGGGGTGCGCCTGAGCATCGCGACTCAGGGCTCTTACTGGCTCTCCAGCCCTCACCCTCTGGCCTTGTCCATGGCATCGCGACCTGGCATACCAGCGACGGCTGAGACAAGCTCGAGGGCCGGGACCCAAGGACGTAGAGTGCCGGCATCTAACCAGATTTTGCAGGAACACATCTAAAGATATGGCCCAGTGCCAGGCGCAACCCGCCTAGAGGTAGGACCTCGTGAGTCCCGCGCTAGCTCACGGGTGCCCTGGTACACCTCACCTACTCCAACCAACGAGCTCTTGAGCGACTAACGATCGACTGATAACTGCCATGGCAGCCCCATCTTCTTGCTGTAATGAATCTGCAGGATCCTTAGAGGAAGCTGTGCTAGCCAAGGCCCTCACGGCGTTTCCTTCACCCTCGCCCGTGCAAACCGCTTGCACGTTAAAGGGGGGGTGCCTGAGCATCGCGACTCAGGGCTCCTACTGGCTCTCCAGCCCTCACCCTCTGGCCTTGTCCACGGCATCGCGACTTGGCATACCAGCGACGGCTGAGACAAGCTCGAGGGCCGGGACCCGAGGACGTAGAGCAGAAAGGGGGGCAGAGGCGAGGGAGAAGGGGCACGCGAGGACCTCGTCAAGAAACTCCTTTCAAATTACCCCCTGGACCCGACGACGCGCTGGGGGCAATCCCCGATTCTCAAGATAAGTCACCATCCAAAGCGTTGGCTACCGTGTCACTACCCCCGCACCTAAAGCGACTCAGTACTAGCGACGTTGCTTCTCTTTCTCACCAAGCGACGGCTGCTTGGGCGCCAAAGGGGACCTCCTGAGCATCGCGACTCAGGTGCTCTTACCGGACCCCGGGTCGCTCACCTCCTGGCCTTGACCACGACATCGCGACCTGGCATACCAGCGACGGCTGACGCCGCCTTCGGACTGGGACCTGTCGACGCTGAGCACCAAGCCCTCGCGAGGTGCGAAAGGGAAGACCGAACTATGACGGAATTTGTGATTCGCACAGATCCATAGCAAGGGTTACGTATTAACAACAAGGATCACAGCCGCCTTACAAGCCCCTAT
Organism: Aegilops umbellulata; assembly: GCA_032464435.1. NCBI lineage: Eukaryota > Viridiplantae > Streptophyta > Magnoliopsida > Poales > Poaceae > Aegilops > Aegilops umbellulata. The sequence continues at coordinate 217,522,925 of CP136059.1, forward strand.
GGGGCACAATGTGATTCCTCGCAGGGAACGGATCATAAAGGGTGCTAACTACATGCGCCCTTGCAAAAGATGCCATCATCAACAGTGGGCCGTCAAGCACCGGCGCCAACCCCATCCAGATCAGGACCGGCGGCAACCAAGCGAGCCTGCCCTGCTCCGGGAGCGGCGTTGGCTCGTAGGCTCATAGCTGTCGTCGCTCGTCTACGGAGTCGCGAAGACTTTGCTGGAGTCGCTGGATCCTCCGGTGCTCCCGTCACTTGTGGAGCTGTTCAGGGGGCGGTTGGCGGGCCCAGCCGTCGCCATAGCGAGGTCCTGGCCGCCTCCCCCGGGGCAGTATTCCAGCCGGCGACCGTTCGCGTCGAAGACACTGAAGAACATCACTGAAGCGCCGTCGTACTCCAGGTGGATCGTGAGGGCGCCCCTCGTTCTGCAGCACCGAGCGATTTCGCCCCAGACGCGAGTCATGAAGACCTCGCCCGAGGCAGTGATCGCGACCTCTGCCTCGGTTGCAGGAGTGCTGCAGTCGGCGTGCTGCAGCCACAGCTCCAGGAGTCTTTCCCGCGGGAAGATGGAGGCGAAGAAGGGAGGAAAGCGAATCCAAGTCCGCGGAGGCATGGCGGCGTGGAGCACGAGCTCGCGGGAGGAGCCCTCGGCGTGGACTCCAGGAGGAACGACCCACACCTTCGTGACCCTCCGGCGCCGGCGATGGCGCTGGCCGAGGGGATCGACATCTCCTCTTTCAAGGCCCTCGGCGTGGGCATACAAGGGAAGCAGAGACGCCCATGTCCAATCAACCGCCACGCGGCGCCGAAGGCCGCAGGCAGTTAGGGCCCGCAGCGCTTCGCCCTTGCCCTTTCACCCCTCGGCACGGCCAAGTCCATGCGCGCCTTGGGCCCGGGGGCTACTGTCGGCGTTCTGGGAACGGGGTCCCCAGACTTGCCTGCCTGCGGCCTGCGGCGTGGCTCAAATGGGGGCCCAGCATGGCCCATCTTCATCAACACAAGGCTCAAGACCCTCGCGAGGGGCCAAGCCTCGTGAGGCGGACGACACGGCGCTTCCTCAAGCACGGCCTCCTTAGGCTGGCTCGCGAGGAGACGGAGATATCAAGGCGGGTACCTCACGAGGTGCCCATGATGCAAGCCAAGACGACCAAGGGTGCCAGGCGGGCGCCAGCCCGCGTAGCGTCTCCCTTTCCTCTTTGATGCAAAGGGGGCGAGCGCGGGCGAGAGGATCAAGCAAAGGCACCCATTTCGGTGCAACGAGACCAAGACCAGTCCAACGGTTGGAAGGAGGTCACCATGGAGCCCAGGACGGTGTCACCACAGGGCCTTTGGCAGGCAAAGACCAACTTTAGTCAGGATAAGTGTACCAGATGTTCCCCTTCAAAATGGCCAATTGTTGGCGCCCTTCCCGCTCAATATTTGGGAAGAGGCCCAGGGCCTTTGCCTATAAATAGGACTAGACACCCCCAGGGTAGAGGCATCTGGTTAAGATCGGATCGAGTAACAAGAAACCAGTAGAGCATCGAGAAACCAGCTAGAACGTAGCAACACCCTCAGAGAGTAAGAAGGGCGATCGAACTCCCCTAGCAGTTCATCCCCTAGCCAAGAACAGACCTTCACGAGGCTGTTCTTCCTTGTACTGTTCATCCTCATCAGCCCAAGAGGCAATCCACCCACCACAAACTAGAGTAGGGTATTACACCACAATGGTGGCCCGAACTAGTATAAACCCTGTGTCTCTTGTGTTGTTCTTCTTGTAGTTAGTTCTTTGCGAGACGGAGAGGTAGAAGGCACGATCTCCGCGTGCACCCCAGAGTTCGAACTTAAGGGTCTGCCGGAACCCGTGATCCGACAAGTTGAGCCTGTGTTGAGGCGGCATCTTCAGGCGTGTCCTGTGAGGATTTCATGAAGAGAGACTTTTTGCAATCCCTGCTACGACCTTCCTGCCCGGGCATATTATCCATATCCTCATTAGCAAGCTGATAGCCCGATTCATTATATGGTTGACTCATCAATTCTATGTCACAGTCATACGCGCTTGTATTGACGAAATCCAAAGGGTCGACCTCCGTCTCATCATCCATTCTTTGTTCTACAGGACAAATTACATCAGCCGACACTATTGCACCCCCTTCATCATGTCGTCCGCCGCTCTCACCCGGCACTACAGGAGCTGGTAATTGCGTAGGCGGGGTGGTGGTCTCTGCACATGCTTGTTGATGTGTGGTTATTGGTGTGCTCTCGGTAGGCTCCAGACGAATAAGATTCTTCGGCCATAGCAGCACCCAACCCTTGCAGCTTCCAATCCGCGGCGGGGTCTCGTTGTCCGCTCCCACATGCTGTACTGGAGGAGGCAAATCCTCGTGCCCCGATTTCACACTAGACAAGCTAACCCTGAAGTGCCCAGCAGGGATCGGCTGGTTGTGGAACGTGGGTTGCAAGGGGTCCATTATCATCCCCTTTCCCACGTCCACCTTCTGGCCTTTGATCAAGTAGAGTATGGTGCACGGGGTTTCTTTCGCCTGCAAACACATATGTCTGTGGCGTAAAACACCGGAAAGGCAACAAAAATGGAATATTATATATATATATATATATATATATATATATATATATATATATATATATATATATATATATATATATATGGTGGTGCGACATGTAATTACCGTGATGGCGTCGAGCTCAGCCAAAGACGAAGGCCCACCGAGCGCGCCAGAGACTGAGGACGGGCTGCTATGAGCGGGAGCGGCTGCGAGAGGAGGCCCGGTTGCGTGGGCAAGTGATGGTGCGATGATGTTGTTGTTCATGGAGTTGCTCCCGACGAAACTGGGCAACGGGAAATCATGTACCGTCTTGTCTGGATTTTCCTTCGTCCAGTTGATGATAACCGGAACCAAGTTTGTAGCAAAATCATTTCTGCAGGCAGTTACAGCTGCATTGACTGCCTGCTGTAACAACTCATATTTGTCATCGGCTGCCTTTTTCGCGTCCTCAGCTGCTTTTTTCTCGACCGCAAGCTTCACCTTCGCGTCGATGTCCGCCTGACTAAACTTATTTTTCTGCTTCTTGTCCTCCGGGCCCTCGTTGTAAAACACCTTCCACGTGGCGTCGTCTCCAGCGCCGTGCACACGACCATATTGCGGCCGCTGTCCCAAAGGGAGTCCCTTAAGTTCGTTCAAGGCCCGGTTGAGAGGGGTGTCCCACTTGGGCCTCATCGGAGAAGTAGGGCTTTCGGTTGCAAGCTGGTGTTGCTTCTCCAGTAGTCTAATCAATTTCCTCGTGATCTTGTCCGTGTAAAAAACCTTTTTCTCCTTGTCCCACTTGTAGCGGGCCCTGATGAAGTCACGCTCCAAGGGGTTGGTGAACTTCACGAAGGGGTCTGGGAGACCCGCGGCTTCACGTTCTGCGTCCTCCTTATCCCATATGGGCCTTTTACCAAGGTAGCCACGGCTTCCGAGGTGATGCTTCCCCGTGTTCCTTTGCTGAAGGCTCTTGAATTTAGCAGCCTTAGCCTTGGCGTCCTCGGTAGCGCAAGTGTCCTTGAACTTTTCGAACTCCTCTTCCGTAAGTGTCGGATTTTCCTCCAGAATCTTGGACAAGGGTTCCTTAGCCTCAATAGCTCGTTTCACCCTCGATTTCCAGGAGGCCAAATCATTGCTGAACATGCCCATGGCCTGATTGTTAATCTTTTTCATCTTCGGATCATCCCACGGTTGTTCTATGTTATCATCCCGGTCGGGGAACTTGAATCTCTTGTGCAACATTTTTAGGAGCAACTGCGTCAAATGTTCTTTACTCCTTAAGTCATCGTCGTTGATGCTCGCGCATTCCCGTAGGAGGCATCCTACTTGGTTCCCATAGCACTTGCGAGGTTCCTCCGGCTCTAACGGCTCAAACTTGCCAGGTGCCATCTTTGTGATCACAAGTCGTCCAATCCCTAGTTTGTTAGGTTTTCGTATCCTCTGCTTCTTATGCTTCCTCTTTTCGGTACCGGCATCGGCGCCGGTACCTTCCCCGCCGGTATCTTCCCCGCCGGTACCTTCCCCACCGGTCTCAGCGCCGCCATTGGTGCCGGCGCCGTCGGTGTCGATGTCGGCGTCAGTACCATCATCGAGGCGGACCTGCGAACCTTGCTTAGCAGTCAAATAGTCAAGGTAGTCTTGTTCACCCTGATAATCCATCTCGTATGCATCTTGGTCAGAAGGCCCAGTCTCTTCATTGTTCGACATGTTTCCTATGATTAAGTGTCCTCATTTATTTCTAAAAGTATGAATAAATGAGAAATGACATAAAACGGAAATATATGTGCCAGGACTCGATATGCCAACTATGTAGCACAAATCATGCCTTTATTCACGGGAAATTTCGGCATGACCTTTGCTAAAAAATGGACATATCGAGCGCCTGAAATTCACCGGAACGGAAATGAATCAACATCCTGGCGTAACATAGTCCACTCGGATCATTTAACAAAATTGAACCAAAACATCACATGTCCAAATGACATGTTCAAATTCCAAACATGACATGTCCAAAACATGACATATCCACATATCACATGTCCAGTTAAAATTTGCATATAAATTCAGCTAATTTTGAAACTAGCTAAATTCATAACTAAATAGATAACCTAATTAACATACTGCCCTAACTAAAACCTAAGTAAATTAACCGAAGAACCCTAGCTAGGAGAGAGAGAGGGGGTGGTTTACAGAGGGTGCAGGGGCGAGGAGGCAGGCTCGACGACGGCTGAGGTTGGGAGGGGAGGAAGCAGAGGAGGGAGGCGAGGGCCGACGGGTCGGGGGCGAGCGCCGGTGCCGGGGGCGAGCGTGCCTGGGTCGGGCGCGGCGGGGTCGGGGGCGAGCACGCCGGGGTCGGGGACGAGCGCGCCTGGGTCGGGCACGGCAGGGTCGGGGGCAAGCGCGCCGGGGTCGGGCACGGTGGTGCGACGGGGCCGGGGAAGAGAGTGGGGATTTGGGGGAAAAGAGGCGGGATGAAGCAGGGAGAGTGAGAATTTTGGGTTAAGTGGACGTAGCGGTAGCGCGTTTACACGAAGCGCGCTACTACTATTGACTAGCTGTAGCGGTTTTCTACAGAAACCGCTACTGCTATTTTGACTAGCTGTAGCTCTTTTTCAGTAAAACGCTAGTGCTATCTTGACTAGCTGTAGCTCTTTTTCAGTAAAGCGCTACTGCTATAACCAGTTTCCAATTTTCTTTTCCTCGTCGCTGAACGAAGGGAAGGCAATATATATTGCATCATTTGACGGTTAAATATGTATGCAAAATAGGAACATATATATTACATCATTGTACCCTTGCATAATAATGGCTAAGTGTGTATACAAAATAGGAACATATATATATTACATCATTGGACCCATGCATAATAATGGCTAAGTGTGTATACAAAATAGGAACATATATATATATATATATATATATATATATATATATATATATATATATATATATATATATATATATTACATCATTTGATCGATTCCTCAGCGCTGACGTTTTCGTTTTTGAGTCAGCTTCTTTCCCTTCTTGTTCGTCGACGAATAATTGAGCCCCTCATTGTGACTTTGTCTTTTCCATGGAGAACGATTTTTCTTTGGTAATATAGTGTTGATTCTTCTTTTGACGTATACTTCATCATCATCGTCATCTTCCCTCATTGGGTTGCCATACTGATCATAGTCTTCCTCGTTGGCGACTCCATCCATTCCAATGATGTTTCTTTTGCCTTTCCTCACGACAACATGACTGGGATTGCATGGGTCGGTTATGAAGAAGCATTGTGTCACGTGCTTAGCGTGTACCCATGGCTCGTTTTTTGCGATAGCGTTCACGGTAGCGCTCTTGGCGTCGGGTATAGTCATGGTAGTGAAAATCCGGCTTTCTCTTTCGACATTCTTAGCCCATCTGACATGAAACATCATCGTGTTGTGCAGTCCAGAGTAGTCAAGCTCCCAGATCTCCTCGACCCTTCCATAAAATCGTTCAGTTGCGCCGTTGTCGCTGCCGGTCATGCATTCCATCGTCACCCCTGAGTTCTGATCATCACTGTCCATATCTTTGGCCTCCGTGTAGAACGTGTATCCGTTGATATCATATGCCTGATAGGTTACGAGGTTGGGCGAGGGGCCATGTGCTAAGGCGTATATGAGCAATCCGTCCTTAGAGCCCTCCTCCGGGGGATTAGCAATAATATGCTCTTTGAACCAATGCAGGAAAGTGGAGTTGTGCTCTCTAGTAACTTCGGCGTCCGTCCTGCATACCCCCCGGTCACGATACTTCTTTGCGATAATTTCTTTGTGTAGTGCCACGAAAGGATCTACCTCGTCTAGGTGTTGTAGCACTACCAAGTTTGCTCTCTCAAAGTCGCTGCGTCGATCTGAGTATGCCACGTGCAGTTCCCTACGACTGTTGCAGTGACCTTCTCCTTCGAGCCTCCCATCGTGCTTGTTAACGGGCAAACCAACACTAACACCAGGCGGCTGGTCTGCGCCATAGAGAAAATTCTCACAGAAAGATATGCAATCTTGTGTCAAATAGCCCTGGACGATGCTTCCATCCGGACGGGACATGCTACGAACGAATCCTTTGATGATCCCATTCATCCTCTCAAATGGCATCATGTTGTGCAGGAATGACGGCCCCAGGTCTATTATGTCATCCACAATATGGACACACAGATGCACCATCACGTCAAAGAACGTGGGCGGGAAGTACATCTCAAGCTCATTCAGTATCACAACGATCTCTTCCTGTAGCCTTCAGAGTTGCTTCACACTGATCGAATTTCGAGAGATGATGTCGAAAAAGTTGCAGAAACCAATAAGCGTGTCATGGACGTGCTTGTCCATTATCCCTATAAGGGCAACAGGTAGTATCTGCGTCATCATCACATGACAGTCATGAGACTTCATCCCGCTGAACCTTTTCTTGTCCGTGTCTAGATATCTACTTATCTTGCCACAGTAACCGGAACTAACTTTGACTTCGGTAAGGCACTTAAAGAATTGATTGATCTCAGCCTGACTTAAGGTGAAGCAAGAAGGGCGGCAATAATCCTCATTCTTTATTTTCTTGCCCTTCTTCTCCCATGCCTCTATCTCCGTCTCTGTCTCGTCTGACATGTTACGGGGCGGCATGTGCAGATCTTCCCTAATTTTCAAATCTTGCAAGTCTTTTCTGGCCTTCGGCCCATCCTTGGTCTTATCCGGCATGTTCATCAGTGTTGCGAGCAAGCTCTCAAGGACATTCTTACAGATATGCATTTGATCAAGGCAATGATGTGTATCGTGTTTGTGCCAGTACACCAAGTCCCAGAACACAGACCTCGTCTTCCATACCTTCAGCAGCGGCTCCGGCGCCTTTCTCATCGTCTTTCCCGGCGCGGGGCACTCCTTCCAGTTTTTCAACAACTCATCGATTTAGGCACCGCTCCGCTTACGTGGAGGTCCTCGATGCTCAGCGTGACCATTGAATAGATCTGCACGGTTTCTCCACGGGTCGTCCTGTTTGAGCCATCTTCGATGCCCCATGTACACGATTTTCCCAGACCCGCCATCTTTCCTTGACGTTAGCTGCTGAGACGTCGTATCATCCATGCACCGCGTGCATCCGCAATATCCATAGCACACCAGGCCTGCCACATATCCGTAACCGAGATAGTCCTGCACTGTCGTGATTAGCGCGGCTCTCATGTTGAAATACTCGCCTTTGCTGGCGTCCCATGTCTTGGACGGTGTTTTCCATAACGTGTCTAACTCCTCCTGAAGTAGCCCCAGATATAAATTAATATTATTTCCTGGTTGTTTCGGCCCTTGAATAAGCATGCTCATGTGAATGTACTTCAATTTCATGCACAACCAGGGGGAGGTTGTACATCCATACAAACACGGGCCATGTGCTATGGTTGGTGCTCTGGTTGCCAAATGGATTCATGCCATCGGTCGCCGAGCATGATGTTCCTTGCATCACATTCAAAATACCGATAGAAGTTGTTCAACGCTCTCCACTGGCTTCCATCCTTGACGTGTCTCAGCTTCGGATCATCTCCATCGTCGGGCTTCTTCCTCTCCACGTGCCAGCTCATTAGCTTTGCTTCCTTGGGATCTACAAAATACCTCTGGAGACGAGGAGTGATCGGTAAGTACCATACCACTTTCTGGGGACATTTCTTCCCGGCCTTCTTGTATCGAGAAGCATTGCACACCGAACAACTTGTTTTTTCCGCGTGCTCCTTCCGATAAATTATGCAATCGTTGATGCATGCATGGTATCTAACGTGTGGCAGATCAAGAGGGCACACGATCTTCTTGGCCTCATCAACACTACTAGGACATAGATTACCCTCGGGAAGAACATCCTTTAGGTACTTGAGATGCTCATCGAGGCTAGTGTCGGTCCATTTGTTTTTAGCCTTCGTCTTCAGGAGTTGGAGCGTGAAACTCAAGCGGGTCACCTCAGGATTGCAACCATCATACAATGGAGTGTTCGACTCTACCACCTGTTGCTCCAACTTAGCCTCCTCTCTAGAAGCAGCTCTCTCAGTACTCGTCTCCTTGCGAAGCAATGCTTGAACATGAGGGTCCCGCATGATTGAACTTAGTACCGACGAACTCTGCTGCGTGGAGTCCATGTCCTTCTCTCCGCCGCCATGTCCGGCCCCTTCTCCGCCGCCATGTCCGGCCTCTTCCCCGCCGCCATTATCGATCATCTCTTCGTCTTACCCCGTGTCATCATTGCCTGCCCCGTCGGCATCCTCAACATCGTCATCCTCATCTTCAATTATCCACCGAGTATAGCCATCCATGAAACCAGTCATGAGCAGGTGCGCTTCGACATGACCATCGTCATGGGGGTCAAGCCAAACTATTCCTTTGCATTTTTGACACGGACATAAAGCCTCTGTCAGGTTATTTTCCTTCATGTCCTGCACCGCCGACCGCAACCACCTGTCCACCATCGTTCCACTGACCATCGTCAACTCTGCACGGTAATAATAAACAAATTGATTATAAAAATGTGTGCATTCATCAAAGTCATACAAAAATTCGGCATGACCTTCCTTAAAAATAGGACATATATAGATCTAGAGTTTGCCCGGAATTCGCCAAAACGGAAATAAATCGACATTTCGGCAAAACATAGGCAACTCAAAAGCACAATTTGGTGTCAACTCATGCCACACACACAATTTCCATAAACATATCACACACACATAAGCATATTTCCATTTTGCAAAAGCATGAAATATTAATCACATCTCTATCTCGAGATCGAGCACACGGTGGAGATGATGATGTAGGGAGGTCAAAAGTGCACAAAGCTCTTCTTGACAAAGAAAGATCTAGTTAGGGGGAAAATAGGTCACTTAACTAAATGCTACATCTACCTATCTAGCTAATTTGGGAGGAGACAACTTCAACTAGTGGAGGGGGGAGGAAAAAGAGAAAGGAGATGAATTAATGGAGGTGGTGTAGTTTTAGCTAGGAGTTATGAAGAGAGAGAAAGGTAGGTAGAAGAGGGAGAGTAATGGAGGGAGAAGTATTGAGGAAGAAGAAGAGTGAGAGAGGGAGGATGTGGGAGGTAGGGGAAAGGGAGGAGAGGAGATGGGGAGGGGGAGGTGGAAAAAGGTGGTGGGTGCTGCGTCTTAGCAGTAGCGTGGGAGCAAAAGCGCGCTGCTGCTAAGAGCATAGCAGCAGCGCGCTTTCCTGTCACGCGCTACTGCTGAACGGGCCAACCCTGTGCACAATTTCAAAATTAGCAGCAGCGAAGTGACAAAAAAGCGCACTGCTACTATGACATTAGTAGCAGCGTGCTTCCTGACGCCGCGCTACTGGTAAACTTATGTCGTTGTGTACTGTCGGTGGATTTTGTAGTAGCGCGGTTTAAGCATCACGCGCTACTGCTAAGTTTGCACCAGTAGCGAGCTTTCCGTAGCCACACTGCTACTATTTAGCAGTAGCGCCTCTTTTTATGCCGCGCTGCTGCTAAGATTCTGTGTATAAGGTTTTCCCTAGTAGTGTATGGTGAAATTCGAGCCCCTCGAACCGAGCTGACATTTTTAGGACGGCGTTGCGATAAGCTGCCATTTTTGGATCCTTGGCATCAAAGTCTCCATTTATTTGGGATATCGCGAGGTTTGAATCCCCGCGCACCTCTAGGCGTTGAATGCCCATGGATACTGCAATCCGGAGACCATGTAGAAGGGCCTCATATTCGGCTGCGTTGTTGGAGTCCGTATACATTGTCTGGAGTACGTATTGAACTGTATCTCCTGTTGGGGACGACAAATCAACGCCAGCCTCCAGACCAGCCAACATTTTGGAGCCGTCAAAGTGCATGATCAAGTTGGAATATGTGTCATACTCTTTAGGGAGTTCGGCTTTCGTCCATTCGGCGACGAAGTCGACCAATACTTGCGACTTAATAGCTCGCCGTGGCTTGTAAGTTATGTCGAACGGGAGGAGATCAATGGCCCATTTGGCAATCCGGCCCGTCGTGTCGCGGTTGTTTATAATATCATTGAGTGGCACTTCCAAGGCTACCGTTATCAAACACTCTTGAAAGTAGTGTCGTAGCTTCCAGGATGCCATGAATACCGCGTACGCTATCTTTTGATAATGCGGGTACCGTGACTTGCATGGAGTAAGGACAGTGGATATATAGTAAACCGGCTTTTGAAGGGGGAATTTATGCCGGTCCGTTTCTCGTTCGACGATGAGCACTGTGCTCACAACTTGATGAGTTGCCGCAATGTATAGAAGCATTGGTGCGCCGATGTTTGGCACGGCCAGGACTAGGTTAGTTGCCAATATGGCTTTTATTTCTTCCAGTCCAGTTGTGGCGGCATCCGTCCACTCGAAGTGTTCGGTGCGCCGGAGCAGGCGATAAATGGGTAATGCCTTTTCTCCAAGGCGGGAGATAAAGCGGCTTAGGTCCGCCACGCATCCAGTCAATTTTTGTATTTGCTTGAGGTCCCTTGGGGTATCCAATTGTGACAGAGCTCCGATCTTGGCTAGATTTGTTTCAATTCCTCTGCCGGATACGATGAAGCCCAAAGCTTTCCGGCTGGTACGCCGAAAACGCATTATTCCGGGTTGAGCTTGATGTCATATGTTCGGAGGTTATCGAATGTGAGCCTCAAGTCGTCTACCAGAGATTCGACATGTTTGGTTTTGACGACCACGTCATCTACGTATGCCTCAACTGTTTTGTTGATCTAGTTTGCCAGACATGTCTGAATCATACGCTGATATGTTGCGCCGACGTTCTTGAGCCCGAAGGACATTGTGTTGAAGCAGAAGGGGCAGTATGGTGTGATGAATGCCATTGCGGCTTGGTCTGGCTCTGCCATCTTGATTTGATGGTAGCCGGAGTATGCGTCGAGGAAACACAATGAATCGTGTCCTTCGGTAGCGTCGATAATTTGATCGATGCGGGGGAGGGGGAAGGGATCCTTTGGGCAAGCCTTGTTGAGGTCCTTCAAATCGACACACAGGCGCCAGGATTTGTCCTTCTTTGGTACCGTCACCAGGTTTGCTAGCCAGTCCGGATGTTTTATTTCTCTAATGAATCCGGCCTCCAATAACTTGGCTAGTTCCTCTCCCATGGCTTGTCTCTTAGGTTCAGAGAAACACCGAAGAGCCTGCTTGACTGGCTTGAATCCTTTTAGAACATTTAGGCTATGCTCGGCCAGCCTGCGTGGGATTCCTGGCATGTCTGAAGGGTGCCAGGAAAAAATGTCCCAGTTCTCGCGTAGGAACTCTCGTAGTGCGGCGTCTACATCAGGGTTTAATTGTGCCCCGATGGAAGCTGTTTTTGTAGGGTCCGGTGGATGGACTTGGAATTTGACTATTTCATCCGCCGGTTTAAAGGAGGTGGACTTGGATCTTTTATCGAGTATCACATCGTCCCTGTTCACCGTGGAGCGTAGCGCAGTCAGTTCCTCAGCCGCTAGGGCTTCGGATAGTGCCTCGAGGGCCAGTGCGGCTGTCTTATTTTCGGTGCGGAGTGCTATGTCCGGATTGCTAGAAAGAGTGATGATTCCGTTGGGCCTAGGCATTTTAAGCATCATGTACCCGTAATGGGGTATGGCTTGGAAGATTGTAAATGCCTCCCGCCCTAACAGAGCGTGGTATCCGCTACTGAACGGGGCCACTTGGAACGTAACCTCTTCGGACCTGTAATTATCCGGCGTGCCGAACACCACATATAGTGTGATTTTTCTTGTACAACGCGCTTCTCGACTTGGGATTATTCCTCTAAAGGTTGTGCTGCTTCGCTCAATGCGATTCCAGTCTATTTCCATTTTTTGAAGAGTTTCCTCATAAATGAGGTTCAATCCGCTGCCACCGTCCATGAGTACCTTGGTGAGTCGAAAGCCGTCCACCATTGGACTGAGGACTAATGCGGCTGGTGTTCGGGCTGTTCGGAATTTAGGTTCGTCGCTGGCATTAAAAGTAATAGCCATGTCACTCCATGGGTTTATTATTGCCACGTGGTAGACTTTGGCAAGGCTGCGGAGTGTTCATTTTCGCATATTATTTGATGCGAAAGTCTCGAAAACTGTTAATACCGTACTGGTATCCCGGGGATGGTGCTCTGTGGCTTCTGGAATTAGAAGATCTTCGCCACTATTGGCCACCTGCCGGAGTATCCAACATGCTCTAAGGCTATGAGTTGGTATGGCGCCCTCTGTACTGTGAATTTTACAGGGTCCATTAAGCCATCCCTCCAGTACGGTTCCATGCCCTGTAGAGGGTTTTTACTTTTTGGTGTTTAACCCGGTTGTCTCGCGATAATGCACCCTTTTATTTCGGACTGGGTTCGTATTCATGGCCGGATTGTCCCAAAATTTTATTTCGGTTTTCCAGGCGCTTTCCATCGCACAATACTTTCGTACTATGGACGCCAAGTCGGGGAAGCGTGTAATTTCACGGCTACTTATGGCGTTGAGGATCCCCTTGTACGTGCAATTATTGCAGAAGAATGAGATTGCGTCTTCCTCGCGGCAGTCCTTGATCATGTTCATTACCAGGAAGAATCTGGCCCAATAATGGTGTACTGTTTCTTGGGGCTCTTGCCTAATTTGGGATAGATCGACTATGTTTGGGTGGGTGGGTGTAATTGAATCCGAAACCTCACCCAATCTGAGATTCAGGGGCCAGGGAGTTTCCGAACTCGGAACTTTGGATTCTTGGATGTTGTCCAATGAATCTGCCCCGCTGCTTGACTCTAGGTTCAGGTCCTGAGTGACGTCCTCCCCTCCGCGGGTATCCGGCTTGGAGGGCTCAGGAATCCGGACATAGCTAGTCCTTAAGATAGATGAAGGGTCGCTGCATTGTTCCTCCACCACTGCAACGTGATGGGTGACCTGGGGGGAGTTAATCTCTCTCAGATCGGGTTTAGACCCAATCTGATCATAGTCCGTAGCGACTCCCAGGGCGGCGATGCGATCCAAGAGCTCGTTTAGGGAAGAGAGCTCCATTGGATCTAACTGCTCGACGAGTTCCGAGTTGACGTGAAGATTGCTTTTGACGACCCAAGAAGTCATCATCAACGCAGCGGCCGAACAGGCGGTCATAAGAAAACCACCTAGCCGGAGAGTTTGGCCGACAGCCAAAGCTTCCTTAGCAATAGTGACGTCTTTAAAGACGGGACGAGGCATCCTTCCTGATGGTGACGACACAGTGGAACTCTCAATGGAAGCACCAATGTCGGTGTCAAAACCGGCGGATCTCGGGTAGGGGGTCCCTAACTGTGCGTCTAGGCGGATGGTAACAGGAGACAAGGGACACGATGTTTTTACCCAGGTTCGGGCCCTCTCGATGGAGGTAAAACTCTACTCCTGCTTGATTGATATTGATGATATGGGTAGTACAAGAGTAGATCTACCACGAGATCGGAGAGGCTAAACCCTAGAAGCTAGCCTATGGTATGATTGTTGTTCATCCTATGGACTAAAACCCTCCGGTTTATATAGACACCGAAGAGGGCTAGGGTTACACAGAGTCGGTTACAATGGAAGGAGATCTACATATCCGTATTGCCAAGCTTGCCTTCCATGCCAAGGAAAGTCCCATCCGGACACGGGACGAAGTCTTCAATCTTGTATCTTCATAGTCCAACAGTCCGGCCAAAGGTTATAGTCCGGCTGTCCGGATACCCCCTAATCCAGAACTCCCTCAGTCACAAACAGCCCTAGAATTCGTACTAGAATAACAACTTAAGATACAAATCAACCAAAACCCTAATGTCACCTAGGTACTCCAATGTCACCTCAAGTATCCGTGGGTATGATTATACGATATGCATCACACAATCTCAAATTCATCTATTCAACCAACACAAAGTACTTCAAAGAGTGCCCAAAAGTTTCTACCGGAGAATCAAGACGAAAACGTGTGCCAACCCCTATGCATAGGTTCATGGGCGGAACTTGCAAGTTGATCACCAAGACATACATCAAGTGAATCATGTGATATCCCATTGTCACCACAGATACGCACGACAAGACATACATCAAGTGTTCTCAAGTCATCAAAGACTCAATCCGATAAGGTTGCTTCAAAGGGAAAACTCAATCCATTACAAGAGAGCAGAGGGGGAGAAGAAACATAAGATCCAACTATAATAGCAAAGCTCGCGATACATCAAGATCGTGCCAAATCCAGAACACGAGAGAGATAGAGAGAGAGATCAAACACATTGCTACTGGTACATACCCTCAGCCCCGAGGGTGAACTACTCCCTCCTCGTCATCGAGAACGCCGGGATGATGAAGATGGCCACCGATGAGGGTTCCCCTGTCACATCCCTAGCTAGGCCATGCATTAGAGTGTGCATCATGTTTAAATTCTATTAATTCTGAAATGGGAAATGCCAGAACCCCCAACACACACTTCCCCCCCTGGAAATAACTAGGGTTTACTAAAATTATTTTCAATGAACCTGAAATGCCCTTCTGAAATGTTCACCCCCTTTGTTTTGGGTTTAAACCTTTGACAAAAGTGGTGCACAATTTTCTAGGTCATCCTAAGGTTTCTGACTTAATTCCTAAGTATTTGAATTTGGGCATTTAAAATTTATAAAAATATTTTAAATGTTCAAATATTCCCAAACCAAAATGTTTCATGTTGGAAATATTCCAACTAGGGGCCAGATGCAGTTTGGTGATTTTTGGAGTGGTCTAGGTAATTTAAATAACTCCACAAGTTGCAGAAGAAATAAAAAAGGAAAAACAAAAACAAAAATACAAACTACCTTACCTGGCGGCCCACCTGGCCGGCCCAGCCCACCAGCCGCGCCAGCGAGCTGCTTCGCCTCGCCAGCCAGGCAGGCAGGTGCTCGACGCCGGAGCAGGAGCTCGCCACGCAGCGCCCTGCCCCCCTGCTTCACCTCCCTCGCCGCCCGGCCACCTGGATGAGCTCCACGTCGTGCCCCGACCCCCCTGGACACGCCTTTCGCCCCTCTGCCTCTCTCCCTCGCACCTCCACGCCATGGCCGACGCCACCGCAGCTGCACCGTCGCCGTAGTCGCGCTCTCCGTCGTCCTTGCGTCGCTCCGACCTGTCCAGAAGCTCCGCCGCCCTCCTCTTCTTCGAGCTAGCCGAGCCCCGAGCGCTCGCTCGCTCTACAACGCTCCCCCGAGCTCTTCTTCAACCTTCGGCCGCCGGAGATCCCCTTCGACCTCACCGCCGCACCAGCTCGTCTCCGACCGCGACGTTCGCTTCCCCGAGACCGCTGTGAGCTCAGCTACACCCCCATCCCCTCCGTTCTGCGTCTCATGCACCACAGCGACTGCACGATGCTCACCCGCACGCACCGCCGCGGAGCTCGTCGCCGACGTGTCTCCGGCTAACCAATAACCACCCCACCGTGTCCAATGGCCTCACCGCAACCCCAGGAGGCCAACGCACTACCGCACGCACCTCGCCGTGCCCCGCAGCCCCGGTTTCACCTTCACCCGAGCCCCGGCGCCGCCAAACTCGTCGCCGGCGCCAACTCCGGCCACCCCGACCCCAACCAACTCCACCAAGAGTTGCGGGTCAGCTCCCGCATCACGTAGACGTGCTCCGCCGTCGATTTGGTCGCCGGAGCACGATTCTACACTTCCTCCGCCGCGTCTGGACGTCGCCGGCGGCTCAACGCCGGCGGAGTTAACCCGTTGACCCCCTGGGTCTATGACATGTGGGCCCCGCCCGCTAACTAATCCAGGATTAGAAATAATGTAATCTGTTTAAGCTAATGACCCTGACACGCGGGACCCACGCGTCAGGTTTGACCTGGACCGGGTCTGTTGACCTGCTGAGGTCAGCATGACCTCATGCTGACGCCACAATTATTTTTCTGGATTTATTTTTGCACAGGAAATTCCAGAAATTAGTTCAAACTTCAAAAATTCATAGAAAATTATCTATAACTCCAAATGCAAAGTTTTATATATGAAAAATTATCAGAAAAATCCAACCTATCCATTGGTACTGGTTTCATGCATGTTAAAACAAGTTAAACCCACTGTTTAGGCATTATGAGATATTGCACTAATATGATCTTATAAATGCACTACCATTTGAATCTTTGGTTCAAATGGGGTCATTTCCTTCTGGTTTAACTTGCACAAGACCAGGACACATCCATATTGCCATGTCATAGCATGCATCATATTGTTGCATATTGCCATGTATTGATTGTGTTCCGATGTGTTCATCGTGGTAGGTTCTGCCTCCGAGGATATCTCCGAGTATCCAACTGAAGGGCAGTATCCCACGACCACTCCATCAGGCAAGCAACCCATTGATCATTCCGATACAAACCCATGTTCTCGCTTCTGCTCTCGTTTACTGCACTAAGACAACGCGTTTCAAACTGCTGTGTGTCGCGGTAGTTGAACCCACTTCCTTTGCATGACCTGTCATTGCCACAGTAACTAGATGAAACCCACTAGCATGTGTAGGAGTTGATTGAGCCAATACATGTGTATGTGTGTTCCTACCATGCTATGCTTGCTATGCTTAGAGTTGTGTCAGGTCTGGCTCATCGGGATGATGATCCGGAGTGAAAGGTTGTATCGTTGCCAATAGTGTGGAAGCGTTGAACACGATTTGGTAAAGGAATCGATGAAAGGCCATGTAGGAGTACATGGTGGGTTGTTTCATTGAGGCCGTTCTTAAGAACTGAGATCTGTGTGTGTGATTTAAGACTCAGATACTACCACGCATTGGGCCCGAAACCAATGGACCCTCTCGGCTTCTTGATCACGCTTGTCCCCTGTCCAGGAGTTGCAAAGTAGTTTCTGGTGTTTGTAGCATGCTGGGGGCCGCACGCGGCGCTGACCATCGGGGTGGGCTGTGTTGCGGTAGGCACGTGGCACGGTGTACCGACCCGCCCGTTTGGTGTCTCGGGAACCCTGTTCACATCGTTCGGGGCCGTTAGTGGAAACCTCGGCCGGACTCCCTGCGGATGGAACCCGAATAGGCGATAAACCTGGACTAGAGACTTGAGTGTTTAGGTAGGCCGTGGCCGACACCCTCGCTGGGCTTCCGCTTGAAGGTTGCCGAGTACATGTCGTGTAAACGGCGATAAGTGGTGAGAGCGTGTGTGAAGAAGTACACCCCTGCAGGGTATAAATCTATTCGAATAGCCGCGTCCGCGGTAAAGGACTACTTGGTCACCTATACAGTTCATAGATAAGTTAAATGGATACTACTAAAAATCTCAAGATAAGTGTGAGTACCGCGGATGGCCCTCTCGTAGGATGGCGAGAGAGGATCCACGGTGGAGTATTGTGTTGGTGTTAGTGGACTCGTGTGCGACAAATGTTTTACAAGTGGTGTCTTTCGTAGGATAGCTTAGCCAGGAGTCAAAGCTGGCTTGCTGCAATAACCCCACTACCTTCTTGAGAAGGTGCATGTATAGTAGGTTCCTGTTGTAAGACTTGCTGAGTACCTCCGTACTCATGTTGCTTTAATCATGTTTTTCAGACGACTGCACCAACCCCTCTGATGGGTTCTTTGTAGACCTCGACGTTGACGAGTGACTTATCACCCAGGTGGTGATCCAAGACTTGTGAAGGGTCGTTGTAGATAGACAGGCTTCGTCAAGCCTTCTTTCTTTCTAGTGTCTGTACTCAGACTACTTTGCTTCCGCATGTGCTTGTATGTTTGTATGACTTGAGTGTTGGGTCATGTGACCCCTATCTGTATGTATGATATGTATGGCTCCTCGGAGCCTTCTAAATAAAGTACTTGAGTCGTAGGGTACTGTTGTGATGCCATGTTGTATTTACTCATATCGGGCATATTGTGTGTATGATTGAAATGCTTGGTATGAGTGGGATCCGACTATCTAGTTGTTTATCCTTGGCAGCCTTTCATATGGGGAAATGTAAGTCTTGTACTTCTGAGCGATAGTAGTCCGCTACAGCCCGGTTCACCGGAGTCCTGCTAGCCCAGCACTACTGCTTGGACACTTGACTAGCCGGCATGTGTTTCACGTCGTTCCTATGTCTGTCCCTTAGGGGAAATGTCACGCGCTGATATTCGGAGTCCTGCCTAGCCTGCTACAGCCCGGTTCACCGGAGTCCTGTTAGCCCAGTGCTACAGCCCGAATAGATACGTTGATGACCGACATGTTCGAAGTGATTCATGTATGCCTGTCCTCATAGGCTAGCGCCGCTTTGGGTTCACGACTAGCCATGTCGGCCCGGGTTCTCTGTCATATGGATGCTAGCGACACTATCATATACGTGAGCCAAAAGGCGCAAATGGTCCCGGGCCAGGTAAGGTGGCACCCGTGGGAGTACCGTGCGTGAGGCCGCAAAGTGATATGACGTGTTACACGCTGGATCGATGTGGCTTAGGATCGGGGTCCTGACAGCGTTGGTATCAGAGCCGGACTGCCTGTAGGTTCGCTAAGCCAAACTGGTCGATGTCGAGTCTAGAAATGCTTTAGCTATATGTAGGGGAATTGATTGTGGGAGGGAACGTAAGGCTCTTTTACTTCTTTACCTTATGCCCTCTATTCCGAGTCATTCTCTTCTCATTCTACGTGGGTTAAGGACTAGGCTCTCTTCTCTCTATCAGGTTCACGTGTTACTAAATCCGTAGTAACTTATAGGATTGTTGGATACAACCCAGGTCAGTTCTACTAAAGTCTAGTATGTTGCCATTTGAACCAGAACCTTGATATATTGTTGTTGAGTGGTTTCGCAAACTGTTGTGGATGTCTCAATTCCTTTTCTGAGCATTTACAGCCGTTATGCTGTCCAATTTCATCCAGAAATTCTAATGCCTTTGCACTAATTTGTGCTTTCAGATGGCTACCCGTCCCCAAAACCAAGTGGTTCGTCTGACCCGTTGCATCGGTGTATGTGGTCATACCGCCATGTTGGTTCGAGTGATGGTTGAGGCAGGATACCGATGGTACCCTGAATACACCGTCGAAGAGCAGTTTAGAGATTTCAACCAGAGCCAATATCTGTGCACGGTTAGGATATATCCATCTTATCCCGGAGCCACGGAACCACTCCACCGTTCTTATGGACTCGGGATCACTATTGGGATGTCCGTTCAAGATGCAGCCTACTCGATGATGACCATTATGCGAGCTAGAACTGCCTTGTTGAGCAACACTGAATTTCGCTACATGCCAGCATCCCTCCCTGGGGCGCATGGTTACCTTCAGGGCATGTACAGTGATGCATCCCATGAGGACTGACTCCTTTGCACCACTACTGAGATGTTGGAAGATAAGGACCGTGAAAACCGGGCCTTGCGTATGGAGCTCTTTAATGCTCGTGCTGATCATTGGGCCACCTTGACGAGGTTTGCACCTGCTGTGCAAGCCGGATACATGGACACGAGAGACTTGTACCCTGTGCGGGCTAGTCTGCCAGACTTCATGGAATGGCGTGAGGTGGGAGGCATCAACCCTCCTCGTGGGCCTCTTCTACCGCCATCTGTTGGACCGAGGCCGCATCCAAGTCCCTATGGTCCACAAGCACCGCAGCACCGTCTGTTCCCAGATGACCATGTTTCGCTTCCAGGTCTGGGTGGTGACTTCTATGAGGACTTCTACGGAACCGCCTGAGCTAGTAGTAGTCTCGCTAGTATTGTAACAGTTGTATGTCCACCGTCCTGCGTGACCCGTGGAATATGACTTAGTGTGTATCAATTCCGGAGGTGTAGAAAAATAATGTATAGGAGCTTGGAATGCCTCCGATGAGATGTAACGTCTGTCGTCTTAGTTGTACTTCAGCTTGAGCTTGTACTAAACTATGTATGACGTGTATGACCGTTGGTATATATATGGCAGTTTCTATATTACCATGTCATACGGATGATCATCTCTGCATTCCTTGTTATCCATTACATTCCGCACTTCCTTGACCAGATTTTGCCATCCTGGTTTAAATCGTTGTTTTGTTTTCCCAGGATGGTCAACACCCGCAGCAACCCTGCTGCTTCGGAGCAGGGAGAAGCTAGTGCACCTAGAGAGGAAAGTCTGCCTCAACCACCTTCTCTGGCCGAAGTGATGCTGGAGGCAGAGCGCAACAGGCGCGACACCAACCGCTTGCTGGAGCGGATTGAACAAAACACTGCACGCCAGCAGAGGATCAATTCGGTGTCCATCAATGACTTTGTCAAGCTGTACCCGCCAAAGTTCAATCATTCCATCGAACCTCTCGATGCGGATGACTGGCTCCGCAGCATCGCCCACAAGCTACGTTCTGCCAACGTAGCTGAAGATGATAAAGTCACCTTTGCTGCCTATCACCTCGAAGGCCCTGCCAGCCTTTGGTGGGAGAATTATGAAGCTATGCGCCCAGTCGGCCAACCCACTACTTGGGCTGATTTCAGTGCCGCTTTTCGTGAGCATCATATTCCGGAAGGTCTCATGGATCGCAAGAGGGAGGAGTTTTGTAACTTCACCCAGGGGAAGCTGACTGTGGATGCATACAGTCGCGAGTTTGGAAAGCTTGCACGCTATGCTCCCGAAGAGGTGTCCACCGATGCCAAGAAGCAGGCAAGGTTCCGCAAGGGACTTAGCCCTGAGCTCCGACGTGACCTTCGTCTGCATGAATGCATTTCTTTTCCGAAGCTAGTCAATAAGGCCATCAGTGCCGAGACAGGGCAGAACGATTTTGAAGCTTCACGTAAGCACTCCCGTGACTATGGATCTTCATCCGGTTCTGGATCACAGAAGCGCCGGGTCTGGATCCCAAATTCTGCTATGCCACCCAGGTATACTCCGAGGCCATCCTTTGAGGCGCCTCATCCCAACCAGCAGTATGTGCCGCCCAAGACTTTTGGTGGTTCCACTGCCAATACTGCTCCACGCCCCAATATGACAACTTGTTTCAAGTGTGGTGAGCCAGGCCACTACATCCGTGAGTGTCCCCAGAACAACCCCAACCAGTTCGGAAAGTCTGTTGGACATGGTAAGTCAACAGCAAAAGTGCTTGTCGCCAAGCCAGCCACCACTGCTCGTGGCCATGTCAACTACGTTTCAGCTGAAGAGACTCAAGAGGACCCCAACGTCGTTCTCGGTACGCTCCTTGTTAATTGCCATCCGGCAACTGTTCTCTTTGATACTGGAGCATCTCATTCATTTATTTCTGAGCTATGCTCGTTTGCACAACACCACTTTTTGTGACATGCCCACCTCCATGGTAATTCAAACCCCTGGTTCTAAGTGGCAAACCTCTAGAATCAGCCATGGAAATGAAATTCTTGTTGATAGATTGGTCTTCCTTGCGTCACTAATAGCTCTCAAGTCTTCAGACATAAACATTATCTTGGGTATGGACTGGATGTCAGCTCATTACGCCAAGATTGACTGCTCAACTAGAACTGTCCAACTTACCCATCCATCGGGCAAGACAGTCAATGTTTTGACCCGAATATCGGAGCGTCAGCTCTACTCTCTAAATGCCAATCCCCTTCCAGACCTCGAAGATATTCCGGTAGTCCGTGACTTCCCGGATGTCTTTCCAGAGGAACTGCCAGGTGTTCCACCTGACAGAGATGTCGAGTTCGTGATAGACCTTGTCCCAGGAACCGTCCCAATCTCTAGGAGACCTTATAAGATGGCACCCCTAGAACTAGCAGAGCTTAAGAAACAACTCGATGAGTCCTTGCAAAAGGGTTTCATCCGTCCTAGTTCATCCCCATGGGCTTGCCCCGTCCTCTTCGTCAAGAAGAAGGATGGAACGGATCGGATGGTTGTAGATTACCAACCTGTCAATTTGGTCACTATCAAGAACAAGTATCCGCTCCCCAGGATCAACGATCTGTATGACCAGCTCGCTGGATCCTCAGTCTTTTCCAAAATGGATTTGAGGTTGGGCTACCATCAAATCAAAATCAAGAACGGAGACATTCCCAAAACGGCTTTCGTTACTCGTTACGGCCAATACGAGTACACCGTCATGTCCTTCGGTTTAACCAATGCTCCAGCCACCTTCTCGCGGTTAATGAACTCGATCTTCATGGAGTACTTGGATAAATTCGTCGTGGTATACCTCGATGATATACTCATCTACTCCAAGAATGAGGAAGAACATGCCGAACATCTAAGGCTAGTATTGATGAAACTTCGAGAGCATCGCCTTTATGCCAAATTCTCCAAGTGCGAATTCTGGTTGCCAGAAGTGACCTATCTGGGCCATGTAATCTCTGGCAAGGGCATTGCTGTCAATCCCGAGCGAGTTCAAGCTGTCCTTGACTGGACTCCACCTGAAACGGTCAAGCAAGTTCGGAGTTTTCTTGGTTTGGCGAGCTATTGCCGCCGCTTCGTCGAGAATTTCTCCAAGGTTGCTAAGCCTCTAACTGAACTCCTCAAGAAAGATAAAAAGTTCGAGTGGACCCCACAGTGCGAGTTCAGCTTTCAGGAACTGAAAAGACGCCTGACATCTGCTCCCGTACTGGTACCACCAGATTTCTCTAAGGACTTTGTTATCTATTGCGACGCCTCGCGACAAGGACTAGGTTGCATACTCATGCAAGATCGTCATGTGATTGCCTACGCATCTCGACAGTTGCGTCCACATGAGGATAATTATCCTACTCATGATCTAGAGCTTGCAGCGGTAGTCCATGCACTCAAAACCTGGCGACATTACCTTCTGGGTAATCGTTGCGAAATTTACACTGATCACCAAAGTTTGAAATATATCTTCACCCAACCGGATTTGAATCTCAGGCAAAGACGTTGGGTCGAGTTGATCTCGGATTACGACTTAGGAATAACTTACACCCCAGGCAAAGCCAATGTCATGGCTGATGCGCTAAGTCGTAAATCTTATTGTAACAACTTGATGTTACAACAAGGTCAACCACTTCTCCACGAGGAATTTCGTAAGCTTAACCTTCACATTGTTCCTCGAGGATTCCTTTCCACCCTGGTGGCGAAACCTAACCTTACGGATCAGATCATCAAGGCACAAACGGTGGATCCGGGAATTTCCCGTATCAAGAAAAACATCAAGAAGGGAGTTGCAGATTGTTTCTCCATTGATGATCAAGGTGTTGTGTTCTTCGGAAACCGTCTAGTGGTTCCCAAGGTACGCAACTTGAGGCGATTGATCCTTAAGGAAGCTCATGAATCCCCTCTCACCATTCATCCCGGTAGTACTAAGATGTATCAAGACCTACGCCAGAGGTTTTGGTGGACCAGGATGAAGAGAGAAATCGCTCAATACATTGCAACTTGCGACGTCTGTCGTCGTGTTAAAGCAGAGCATCAACGGCCTGCTGGCACCCTTCAGCCCTTGGATATTCCTGAATGGAAATGGGATAAAATCGGTATGGATTTCATCACCGGGTTTCCCAGGACCAAAAGAGGGAATAATGCTATCTTCGTTGTTGTCGATCGTCTCTCCAAAGTAGCCCACTTTTTACCCGTTCGCGAGAGTATAACCGCTAGCCAGCTAGCTGACTTATACATCTCTCGAATAGTGTCTCTTCATGGTGTTCCATTGGAAATTAATTCGGACCGTGGAAGTCTTTTCACCTCTCGATTTTGGGAAAGTTTCCAAAATGCTTTGGGAACTCGTCTCTCCTTTAGCACCGCCTTCCATCCGCAATCAAGTGGTCAAGTGGAACGAGTCAATCAAATTCTGGAGGATATGCTCCGAGCTTCTGTCATCTCTTTCGGCATGGATTGGGAGAAGTGCCTACCATTCGCCGAGTTCGCTTATAACAATAGTTATCAAGCTAGCTTGGGCAAAGCTCCTTTCGAAGTTCTTTATGGACGAAAATGTCGAACGCCTCTTAACTGGTCAGAAACCGGCGAGAGACAACTCTTTGGCCCGGACATGATCCAGGATGCAGAAGAGCAGGTTCGCATTATTCGTGAGAAGTTGAAAACCGCCCAGTCTCGACAAAAGAGTCAGTATGACCGCAAGCATAAGCCCATGGCTTATGAAGTCGGCGAGATGGCTTACCTTCGGGTTACACCTTTAAAGGGGACCCATCGATTCGGTATCAAAGGCAAATTGGCTCCTCGCTACATTGGACCCTTTCGCATTCTTGCCAAACGAGGGGAAGTTGCCTACCAACTGGAACTACCTCCGCATCTCTCCAGAGTTCATGATGTCTTCCATGTTTCTCAACTCAGGCGTTGCTTCGCGGATCCTATCCGTGGAGTGGACCACGAAACGCTTGATCTCCAAGATAACCTCACCTATCGGGAATACCCCGTTCGTATCCTTGATCAAGCCGAGCGTACCACTCGACGCCACAATATCAAGTTTCTCAAGGTTCAATGGTCACACCATTCTGAGCAAGAAGCTACATGGGAAAGGGAGGATCGTCTTCGACTTGAGTATCCCGCCTTCTTTCCGGAGGAACCTAAATCTCGGGACGAGATTCTTTTGAGTGGGGGTGAGTTGTCACATCCCTAGCTAGGCCATGCATTAGAGTGTGCATCATGTTTAAATTCTATTAATTCTGAAATGGGAAATGCCAGAACCCCCAGCACACACTTCCCCCCTGGAAATAACTAGGGTTTACTAAAATTATTTTCAATGAACCTGAAATGCCCTTCTGAAATGTTCACCCCCTTTGTTTTGGGTTTAAACCTTTGACAAAAGTGGTGCACAATTTTCTAGGTCATCCTAAGGTTTCTGACTTAATTCCTAAGTATTTGAATTTGGGCATTTAAAATTTATAAAAATATTTTAAATGTTCAAATATTCCCAAACCAAAATGTTTCATGTTGGAAATATTCCAACTAGGGGCCAGATGCAGTTTGGTGATTTTTGGAGTGGTCTAGGTAATTTAAATAACTCCACAAGTTGCAGAAGAAATAAAAAAGGAAAAACAAAAACAAAAATACAAACTACCTTACCTGGCGGCCCACCTGGCCGGCCCAGCCCACCAGCCGCGCCAGCGAGCTGCTTCGCCTCGCCAGCCAGGCAGGCAGGTGCTCGACGCCGGAGCAGGAGCTCGCCACGCAGCGCCCTGCCCCCCTGCTTCACCTCCCTCGCCGCCCGGCCACCTGGATGAGCTCCACGTCGTGCCCCGACCCCCCTGGACACGCCTTTCGCCCCTCTGCCTCTCTCCCTCGCACCTCCACGCCATGGCCGACGCCACCGCAGCTGCACCGTCGCCGTAGTCGCGCTCTCCGTCGTCCTTGCGTCGCTCCGACCTGTCCAGAAGCTCCGCCGCCCTCCTCTTCTTCGAGCTAGCCGAGCCCCGAGCGCTCGCTCGCTCTACAACGCTCCCCCGAGCTCTTCTTCAACCTTCGGCCGCCGGAGATCCCCTTCGACCTCACCGCCGCACCAGCTCGTCTCCGACCGCGACGTTCGCTTCCCCGAGACCGCTGTGAGCTCAGCTACACCCCCATCCCCTCCGTTCTGCGTCTCATGCACCACAGCGACTGCACGATGCTCACCCGCACGCACCGCCGCGGAGCTCGTCGCCGACGTGTCTCCGGCTAACCAATAACCACCCCACCGTGTCCAATGGCCTCACCGCAACCCCAGGAGGCCAACGCACTACCGCACGCACCTCGCCGTGCCCCGCAGCCCCGGTTTCACCTTCACCCGAGCCCCGGCGCCGCCAAACTCGTCGCCGGCGCCAACTCCGGCCACCCCGACCCCAACCAACTCCACCAAGAGTTGCGGGTCAGCTCCCGCATCACATAGACGTGCTCCGCCGTCGATTTGGTCGCCGGAGCACGATTCTACACTTCCTCCGCCGCGTCTGGACGTCGCCGGCGGCTCAACGCCGGCGGAGTTAACCCGTTGACCCCCTGGGTCTATGACATGTGGGCCCCGCCCGCTAACTAATCCAGGATTAGAAATAATCTAATCTGTTTAAGCTAATGACCCTGACACGCGGGACCCACGCGTCAGGTTTGACCTGGACCGGGTCTGTTGACCTGCTGAGGTCAGCATGACCTCATGCTGACGCCACAATTAATTTTCTGGATTTATTTTTGCACAGGAAATTCCAGAAATTAGTTCAAACTTCAAAAATTCATAGAAAATTATCTATAACTCCAAATGCAAAGTTTTATATATGAAAAATTATCAGAAAAATCCAACCTATCCATTGGTACTGGTTTCATGCATGTTAAAACAAGTTAAACCCACTGTTTAGGCATTATGAGATATTGCACTAATATGATCTTATAAATGCACTACCATTTGAATCTTTGGTTCAAATGGGGTCATTTCCTTCTGGTTTAACTTGCACAAGACCAGGACACATCCATATTGCCATGTCATAGCATGCATCATATTGTTGCATATTGCCATGTATTGATTGTGTTCCGATGTGTTCATCGTGGTAGGTTCTGCCTCCGAGGATATCTCCGAGTATCCAACTGAAGGGCAGTATCCCACGACCACTCCATCAGGCAAGCAACCCATTGATCATTCCGATACAAACCCATGTTCTCGCTTCTGCTCTCGTTTACTGCACTAAGACAACGCGTTTCAAACTGCTGTGTGTCGCGGTAGTTGAACCCACTTCCTTTGCATGACCTGTCATTGCCACAGTAACTAGATGAAACCCACTAGCATGTGTAGGAGTTGATTGAGCCAATACATGTGTATGTGTGTTCCTACAGTGCTATGCTTGCTATGCTTAGAGTTGTGTCAGGTCTGGCTCATCGGGATGATGATCCGGAGTGAAAGGTTGTATCGTTGTCAATAGTGTGGAAGCGTTGAACACGATTTGGTAAAGGAATCGATGAAAGGCCATGTAGGAGTACATGGTGGGTTGTTTCATTGAGGCCGTTCTTAAGAACTGAGATCTGTGTGTGTGATTTAAGACTCAGATACTACCACGCATTGGGCCCGAAACCAATGGACCCTCTCGGCTTCTTGATCACGCTTGTCCCCTGTCCAGGAGTTGCAAAGTAGTTTCTGGTGTTTGTAGCATGCTGGGGGCCGCACGCGGCGCTGACCATCGGGGTGGGCTGTGTTGCGGTAGGCACGTGGCACGGTGTACCGACCCGCCCGTTTGGTGTCTCGGGAACCCTGTTCACATCGTTCGGGGCCGTTAGTGGAAACCTCGGCCGGACTCCCTGCGGATGGAACCCGAATAGGCGATAAACCTGGACTAGAGACTTGAGTGTTTAGGTAGGCCGTGGCCGACACCCTCGCTGGGCTTCCGCTTGAAGGTTGCCGAGTACATGTCGTGTAAACGGCGATAAGTGGTGAGAGCGTGTGTGAAGAAGTACACCCCTGCAGGGTATAAATCTATTCGAATAGCCGCGTCCGCGGTAAAGGACTACTTGGTCACCTATACAGTTCATAGATAAGTTAAATGGATACTACTAAAAATCTCAAGATAAGTGTGAGTACCGCGGATGGCCCTCTCGTAGGATGGCGAGAGAGGATCCACGGTGGAGTATTGTGTTGGTGTTAGTGGACTCGTGTGCGACAAATGTTTTACAAGTGGTGTCTTTCGTAGGATAGCTTAGCCAGGAGTCAAAGCTGGCTTGCTGCAATAACCCCACTACCTTCTTGAGAATGTGCATGTATAGTAGGTTCCTGTTGTAAGACTTGCTGAGTACCTCCGTACTCATGTTGCTTTAATCATGTTTTTCAGACGACTGCACCAACCCCTCTGATGGGTTCTTTGTAGACCTCGACGTTGACGAGTGACTTATCACCCAGGTGGTGATCCAAGACTTGTGAAGGGTCGTTGTAGATAGACAGGCTTCGTCAAGCCTTCTTTCTTTCTAGTGTCTGTACTCAGACTACTTTGCTTCCGCATGTGCTTGTATGTTTGTATGACTTGAGTGTTGGGTCATGTGACCCCTATCTGTATGTATGATATGTATGGCTCCTCGGAGCCTTCTAAATAAAGTACTTGAGTCGTAGGGTACTGTTGTGATGCCATGTTGTATTTACTCATATCGGGCATATTGTGTGTATGATTGAAATGCTTGGTATGAGTGGGATCCGACTATCTAGTTGTTTATCCTTGGCAGCCTTTCATATGGGGAAATGTAAGTCTTGTACTTCTGAGCGATAGTAGTCCGCTACAGCCCGGTTCACCGGAGTCCTGCTAGCCCAGCACTACTGCTTGGACACTTGACTGGCCGGCATGTGTTTCACGTCGTTCCTATGTCTGTCCCTTAGGGGAAATGTCACGCGCTGATATTCGGAGTCCTGCCTAGCCTGCTACAGCCCGGTTCACCGGAGTCCTGTTAGCCCAGTGCTACAGCCCGAATAGATACGTTGATGACCGACATGTTCGAAGTGATTCATGTATGCCTGTCCTCATAGGCTAGCGCTGCTTTGGGTTCACGACTAGCCATGTCGGCCTGGGTTCTCTGTCATATGGATGCTAGCGACACTATCATATACGTGAGCCAAAAGGCGCAAACGGTCCCGGGCCAGGTAAGGTGGCACCCGTGGGAGTACCGTGCGTGAGGCCGCAAAGTGATATGACGTGTTACACGCTGGATCGATGTGGCTTAGGATCGGGGTCCTGACCCTCCGGCAGGGTGCCGGAATAGGGTCCCGATTGACTTTTGGTGGCTACAGAGGCTTGCGGCAGTGGAACTCCCGATCTATTCTCGTCTCTAGAAGTTTTACGGTATATGGAGTTATATAGGCGGAAGAAGTACGTCAGGGGAGCCACGAGGGTCCCACGAGGTAGGGGGCGCACCCTAGGGGGGTGGGCGCAGCCCCCACCCTTGTGTCTCCCTCGCTCCTTTCCTGACGTGCACTCCAAGGTTTTCCGGTAGCTTTCCTTCCAAAAATAACTTCTCTAGTTGATTTCATTACGTTTCGACTCCGTCTGATATTCCTTTTCTTTAAAATACTGAAATAGGCAAAAAAACAACAATTCTGGGTTGGGCCTCCGGTTAATAGGTTAGTCCCAAAAATAATATAAAAGTGGATAATAAAGCCCAATATTGTCCAAAACAGTAGATAATATAGCATGGAGCAATCAAAATTTATAGATACGTTGGAGACATATCAAGCATCCCCAAGCTTAATTCCTGCTCGTCCTCGAGTAGGTAAATGATAAAAAAGTTAAGTTTTGATGCGGAGTGCTACTTGGCATAATTTCAATGTAATTCTTCTTAATTGTGGCATGAATATTCAGATCCGAAAGATTCAAGACAAAAGTTTATATTGACATAAAAATAATAATACTTCAAGCATACTAACAAAGCAATTATGTCTTCTCAAAATAATATGGCCAAAGAAAGTTCATCCCTACAAAATCATATAGTTTAGTCATGCTCCATTTTTGTCACACAAGAATGCTCTCATCATGCACAACCCCGATGACAAGCCAAGCAATT
Organism: Aegilops umbellulata; assembly: GCA_032464435.1. Taxonomy (NCBI): domain Eukaryota; kingdom Viridiplantae; phylum Streptophyta; class Magnoliopsida; order Poales; family Poaceae; genus Aegilops; species Aegilops umbellulata. The sequence continues at coordinate 217,552,727 of CP136059.1, forward strand.
ATTTCATACTTTAATAATCTCAAACTTATAAACCTTCATGCAATACATGAGCGTGAGCCATGGATATAGCACTATGGGTGGAATAGAATATGATGATGGGGGTTATGTGGAGAAGACAAAAAGGAGAAGATCTCACATCAACGAGGCTAATCAATGGGCTATGGAGATGCCCATCGATTGATGTTAATGCAAGGAGTAGGGATTGCCATGCAACAGATGCACTAGAGCTATAAATGTATGAAAGCTCAACAAAAGAAACTAAGTGGGTGTGCATCCAACTTGCTTGCTCACGAAGACCTAGGGCATTTGAGGAAGCCCATTGTTGGAATATACAAGCCAAGTGCTATAATGAAAAATTCCCTCTAGTATATGAAAGTGACAACATAGTAGACTCTCTATCATGAAGATCATGGTGCTACTTTGAAGCACAAGTGTGGTAAAAGGATAGTAGCATTGCCCCTTCTCTCTTTTTCTCTCTTTTTTTGGGCCTTCCCTTTTTTTAATGGCCTTTTTTGGGCCTTCTCTTTTTATGGCCTTTTCTCTTTTTATTTTTTTTATTTTTTTATTCCTCACTTGGGACAATGCTCTAGAAAATGATGATCATCACACTTCTATTTATTTACAACTCAATGATTACGACTCGATACTAGAACAAAGTATGACTCTATATGAATGCCTCCGGCGGTGTACTAGGATATGCAATGAACCAAGAGTGACATGTATGAAAGAAATATGAACGGTGGCTTTGCCACAAATACTATGTCAACTACATGATCATGCTAAGCAATACGACAATGACGAATGTGTCATGATGAACTGTATGGTGGAAAGTTGCATGGCAATATATCTCGGAATGGCTATGGAAATGCCATAATAGGTAGGTATGGTGGCTGTTTTGAGGAAGATATAAGGAGGTTTATGTGTGAAAGAGCGTATCATATCACGGGATTTGGATGCACTGGCGAACTTTGCACCAACTCTCAATGTGAGAAAGGGCAATGCACGGTACCGAAGAGGCTATCAATGATGGAAGGGTGAGAGTGCGTATAATCCATGGACTCAACATTAGTCATAAAGAACTCATATACTTATTGCAAAAATCTACAGGCCATCAAAAACCAAAGCACTACGCGCATACTCCTAGGGGGATATATTGGTAGGAAAAGACCATCGCTCGTCCCCGACCGCCACTCATAAGGAAGACAATCAAAGAACACCTCATGTTTCAAATTTGTTACATAACGTTTACCATACGTGCATGCTACGGGACTTGGAAACTTCAACACAACTTTTTCTCAAATTCACAACTACTCAACTAGCACGACTTTGATATTATTACCTCCATATCTCAAAGCAATCATCAAGCATCAAACATTTCTTAGTATTCAAAACACTCATAAGAATTTTTTTACTAATCTTCAATACCTAGCATATTAGGATTATTTAAGCAAATTACCATGCTATTTAAGACTCTCAAAATAATATAAGTGAAGCATGATAGTTCATCTATTTCTTCAATATGAATCCACCGCCGTGCTCTAAAAGGTATAAGTGAAGCACTAGAGCAACAACAAACTACTCCGAAAGATATAAGTGAAGATCAATGAGTAGTCAAATAATTTTGCAAATATGTGAAGACTCTCTAACATTTAAGAATTTCAAACCTTGGTACTTTATTCAAACAGAAAGCAAAGCAAAATAAACGCTCCAAGCAAAACACATATCATGTGGTAAATTGTATAGGTGCACTAGTTCGGCGTAGAGGTGGTGATACAAGTGCAATATGGATGGTAGATATAGGTTTTTGTAATCTGAAAATATAAAAACAACAAGGTAATAAGTGGTAAAAGTGAGCGTAAAGGGTATTGCAATGATAGTAAACAAGGCCTAGGGTTCATACTTTCACTAGTGCAAGTTCTCTCAACAATAATAACATAATTGGATCATATAACTATCCCTCAACATGCAACAAAGAGTCACTCCAAAGCCACTAATAGCAGAGAACAAACGAAGAGATTATGGTAGGGTACGAAACCACCTCAAAGTTATTCTTTCCAACCAGTCCATTGGGCTATTCCTATAAGTGTCACAAACAGCCCTAGAGTTCGTACTAGAATAACACCTTAAGATACAAATCAACCAAAACCCTAATGTCACCTAGATACTCCAATGTCACCTCAAGTATCCGTGGGTATGATTATAAGATATGCATCACACAATCTTAGATTCATCTATTCAACCAACACAAAGTACTTCAAAGAGTGCCCAAGAGTTTCTACCGGAGAATCAAGACGAAAACGTGTGCCAACCCCTATGCATAGGTTAATGGGCGGAACCCGCAAGTTAATCACCAAGACATACATCAAGTGAATCATGTGATATCCCATTGTCACCACAGATACGCACGGCAAGACATATATCAAGTGTTCTCAAGTCATCAAAGACTCAATCCGATAAGATTACTTCAAAGGGAAAACTCAATCCATTACAAGAGAGTAGAGGGGGAGAAGAAACATAAGATCCAACTATAATAGCAAAGCTCGCGAGACATCAAGATTGTGACAAATCAAGAACACGTGAGAGAGAGAGAGAGATCAACCACATAGCTACTGGTACATACTCTCAGCCCCGAGGGTGAACTACTCCCTCCTCGTCGGGGAGAATGCCGGGATGATGAAGATGGCCACCGGTGAGGGTTCCCCCTCCGGCAGGGTGCCGGAACAGGGTCCCAATTGACTTTTGGTGGCTACAGAGGCTTGCGGCGGCGGAACTCCCAATCTATTCTCGTCTCTGGAAGTTTTAGGGTATATGGAGTTATATAGGCGGAAGAAGTACGTCAGGGGAGCCACGAGGGGCCCACGAGGGAGGGGGCGCGTCCTAGGGGGTGGGCGTGCCCCCACCCTCGTGGCTCCCTCGTTCCTTTCCTGACGTGCACTCCAAGCTTTTCCGGTAGATTTCCTTCCAAAAATAACTTCTCTAGTTGATTTCATTCCGTTTCGACTCCATCTGATATTCCTTTTCTTTAAAATACTGAAATAGGCAAAAAAAACAGCAATTCTGGGTTGGGCCTCCGGTTAATAGGTTAGTCCCAAAAATAATATGAAAGTGGATAATAAAGCCCAATATTGTTCAAAACAGTAGATAATATAACATGGAGCAATCAAAAATTATAGATACGTTGGAGACGTATCAGTACTCTGTGGTGGACATGGTGCTTTGTCAACTAGAAGTGGGTTACTATCTGCTGGGGTTGGGGTTAGATGGGTTGTAGCTAGTTCTCTGTCCAACGGTCTAAGTGTGCAATCTGGAAGAGTCTCGATTATGTGTGGTGGGAAAGTTTGTGGGCCAGTACAACCATGGTTCTATCTGGATCGACGGGTAGCACCGTCTTTTGTGAAGAAGGGGTTTTTGCTCCCTTAGATACTACCATCACCCGCTCCAATTCAAATGGCTGATAAACAAGAAAAGAAATTGAACGTACAGGCATTGTATGATAGACAGATGTGGTAATTCACATATATGTTGTCTAAGCAAACAAGACAACATGACACAATTTCACATATATGATGCCTAACTAAACAGGATAGCATGACACAGTTTCAGATATATGATGGATAACTTAACAGGATATAATGGCATAAATCAACATATGATGAGTATCTAAACATGATGACATGACCAAACTATATGATGTCTTTCTAAAATAGGTTGGGATGAAATAATTCACATAAATGTTGTCTAAGTATACAGGATGGCATGATATAATTGACATAATTGATTCATATAATAAGCAGTTCGCACTCACATGTATGATCTCTGAACTAAGCGGATGGAATTCAATATTGTGCATCTGATGTCTAAACTAAGCAATGCAAGACACCGTATGCATGATATGATAAATATAAACATTGCACTTAGAGCATACACCTCAGGTGGGATATAGGACTGGTCATCTGTCTCTGAATCCTCCTCTAAGGAGCTCCCTGTAACCATCAAGATATATGCTTCAACAGGTACCATTGCCTGCTCTAAAGACCTTGTTTTCACTCCTGATTTTTCCATAACCGGCTCATACACATGAAGAGTAGTTTAATATACACTGATTGTCGACAAATGGAATACGTAATGAAAAAAACATGGCATGAGATAATTCACATATATGATGCCCGGCTACATGGCGGTGCATAATTCACATATACGATAACTGGCTGAAAAACATGGCATTGCATAATTCCCATATACTCCCTCCATTCCTAAATATTTGCCTTTTCAGAGATTTCAAATGGACTACTACATATGGACGTATATAGACATATTTTAGAGTGTAGATTCACTCATTTTGCTCCGTACGTAGTCACTTGTTGAAATCTCTAAAAAGACAAATATTTAGGAACGATGGAAGTATGATATAGAAACCAAATAGGTGGCATTCACACAAAGCAAATCTAAACTAAGCTGATGACATATAAGATGAATAATGTAAGAAATGTGAGGTGCCATATGCATGATATGATCAACATCAGCATGCCAGGTTAGAGCAAACACCTCAGGTGGTAAATAGGAGTGGTCGGCTCCCTCTGAATCCCCATCTGAACAATTATCTTCCTATGGAATACAATCTGGAATGGCGGGAGGGGAGGGGGCACTTCGCCCACCATGGAGCGGCGTCTGCATGACATTGTATTCCCACGCAACGGTCTTCTCTTTTTCTCTACATGTTTGGTACAATTTTGTACAATAACTGACATGCATAATAAAATATTAGTTAGATTTTGTAAGGCCTAAGGGGTGCATGCAGAAATCAGGACTGATGGTAGCAAACGAGTGGATAGATCCAAAACTAATGATAGCAGGTAGATTATTTTCAGTTTAAAAAGATAGACAATGGATCATCTACTGTTTGTTGCCCACCCAGCATGAACCACATAGAAGAACCCAGATGAACAAGATAGTAGACATATACTATTCGTTGCTGCCTCGATGTGAGACCCACGGGCATTTTAAATCTCAAGTTTGAATGATAAAGTAGCAGGTAATAATAACTGATGTATAACGTAAGCAAACACGAAAGACTGCGACCTCTCTTACGGAACTGTTTAGTTCTCAGGTTCATCTGCTCAGTCGATGATGGTAATGCACTTGGCGTGGCTGCCGACAACGGGGAAGGTGATCTGAGGTGGTGAAAGAAAGTTTGCAGGGGGAATCTTTGCTATAGTGAACGCTTCTGTTGAGGGTGCACCTCAGGTGGGGTGGATGACGGCACGGCAGGAGCAGGACATAACACACAGAGTTTTCTTTGACGCCTATCTGAAAATGAAGTAAATCTGTAAGGGCTCCTTAGAAATGGAGGATTCTATAAACGCAGGGACAGGAAAAACACACGAATAGGATAGGAATGCATGAGCAAAACAGAGCATTTGGAAACATAGGATTTCTGTGAACCTCGGTGTTTGGTTCACATGAATTGGAAGAACACAGAAATGGAGAAACATGGTCAACTTAAAGTCAAACCACGTGAAAATGAAAAAAAATAAGAATCTTATTATGCCAGTAATGCAATTAGTCCTGTTCTTCATGCATATTAGGACGTCCAACTGGATATTAAAATTCCTACCATTTTTCTTTGAAAGAGACACCAAAGGAAAAAATCCTCCAGTTTTGCTTTGCTCCACTCCTAACCAAGTGCACGAATAGTAGTACCATAGTATTTCCATAGCAAAGGATCCCTGAGGGATCGACATGAATGCATAGTAACAAAGTGATGCAACGAGTGTACAACCTCTTTGGCATAGCCTTGTCGACCTTAGCATCATTAGGTTGGACGTGGAGGGTGGTGATGCTGGTGTGACTGTCGGAGGCGGGCAAGAAGATTTGAGGCCTCTGGAAACGGCGCCGAGGGTACTGCTCCGCTGTGATGGACGCTTCCATCGTTGGAGCAGCTCCGGTGAGGTGTACGGCGATGAGGCTGAAGTAGGACAAGATAGAAAACGTTAATCTGAAGTGGGACTCTAATATCACCTGCAATAGATGACGTAAAATACATCACCAAAAAGTGCTAGATGTAAAACACATCAGCCGCGCCACGACCGCTCTGACAGATGTTGTAAATACTGTTTACTTTGAACTTAACTGAAGAAACTGAACTTTACAGTCGAAACTGAATTTTATTGTCGAAACTGATTGAACTAGTAGAAGAGCATTGCAATAGATGTTTAGGGCGTTCGAGCACTAGTAGTAGAGAAGCAGTGATCTAAATCGGCAGACGCTTGAGCAGGGAACGCACTAGCAGAGAGCAAGTCGTGCAGCAGAACTGTGAGCGAGTGCTAAAGCAGCAACTCCTGTAGCTGTCGGAGGTCATGCAACAGCAGCAGTAGCAGTGCGAGCGAGAGTAAGAGCAGAGCAGAGCAGCAGCCCGAGCGAGAGCAAGAGTGGAGCAGCAGCACGATCGACAGCAATAGCAGAGCAGAGCAGCAACACGAAGTGGCCGCCGAGGAAGCAACGACATGGGGGAGAGACGCCATGGATGAAGTGGCCGACGACGACTCCGTCGATGGAGACCCACCATGGCTGCTCGGTATCGAGCACCGACAGCCTCGTGAGATCGAATAAAAGATAAATGCAGCAGTGAGTGCAAAACCTCGTTGGTGGCGCGGAGTTGGCCTCGGATTCATCATAAGAATTGGTGAGGGTGTTGCTGTTCTGGTGGTCAGGTCAAGACTGCGCTGTGGGGATGGACGTGGCGCGATAGACGAGGCGAACGTCGGGCCAGCTCCTTGGAGGTGGAGGACGGGGCGGCTAATCCGGTGGGACAACAAGATCAACGACGGATCCTCATCCGATGTGGTGGATGAGGGACGGCGAGCTGTTGCGGTGGACGACGTCGTCGGGGAAGAGTCTCTGGCTGGGCGGTGATAACCCACAAGTATAGGGGATCGCAACAGTTTTCAAGGGTAGAGTATTTAACCCAAATTTATTGATTCGACACAAAGGGAGCCAAAGAATATTCTCAAGTATTAGCTGTTGACTTGTCAATTCAAACACACCTGGATAGCTTAGTATCTGCAGCAAAGTATTTAGTAGCAAAGTAGTATGGAAGTAACGGTAACGGTGATAAAAGTAACAGTAGTAATTTTGTAGTAATTGTAATAGTGGCAACGGAAAAGTAACTAAGCAAAGAGCAACATGTGAAAATCTCGCAGGCATTGGATCGGTGATGCAGAATTATGCCGGATGCGATTCCTCATGCAATAGTTATAACATAGGGTGACACAGGACTAGCTCCAATTCATCAATGTAATGTAGGCATGTATTCCGAATATAGTCATATGTGCTTATGGAAAAGAACTTGCATGACATCTTTTGTCCTACCCTCCCGTGGCAACGGGGTCCTATTGGAAACTAAGGGATATTAAGGCCTCCTTTTAATAGAGTACCGGACCAAAGCATTAACACATAGTGAATACATGAACTCCTCAAACTACGGTCATCACCGGGAGTGGTCTCGATTATTGTCACTTCGGGGTTGCCGGATCATAACACATAGTAGGTGACTATATACTTGCAAGATAGGATCAAGAACTCACATATATTCATGAAAACAAATAGATTCAGATATGAAATCATGGCACTCGGGCCCTACTGACAAGCATGAAGCAAAGCAAAGTCATAGCAACATCAATCTTAGAACATAGTGGATACTAGGGATCAAACCCTAACAAAACTTACTCGATTACATGGTAAATCTCATCCAACCCATCACCGTCCAGCAAAATTTATAGCAACTACTCCCACAAGTGCCTAGACACTGTATCATGCATTAGAACTACTTGGGACCATATAAATTTGACATGCAAGCTCTAGAACAGGGTCACCTAGGCAGCAAAAATTTGCAAGGAATAAAGCACTAGAACAAAAACTAATTGGACCATTGGAGGAGTAACATACCGAAGAACAATCCCCTAGAGCAGCTTTGTGAGTGGAGCTTTGAGCAAGGAGATCGAAAATCGCAGCAAGATGAGCTAGAACTCGTGCTTGAGCTGGTTGGTGATTTGTTTTGGGAGGAAGGAGGAGTGTGTGGTGGCTGAAATAAGTGGAGGGGGCCACCAGGGGCCCACGAGGCAGGGGGCGTGCCCCAGGGGGTGGACGTGCCCTGGACGCTCGTGGCCAGGTGCTTGCTCCCCTTGATGTGTTCTCAATGCCAGATATTCTCAAATATTCTAAAAAAATCATATTTCATTTTCAGATCATTTGGAGAACTTTTCTTTTTGAGGTATTTTTTATTGCATAACTAATTCAGAAAACAGAGAGAATAATAATATATTTGCTTTATTTAATCTAAATAACAGAAAGTAAAAGGAGGTATAGAAGGTTGTACTTTCTAACTTCATCCATCTCATGCTCATCAAAAGGAATCCACTAACAAGGTTGATCAAGTCTTGTTAACAAACTCTTTTCAAATAACATGGAACCGGAGAAATTTTGAATAACACTAGGTTACCTCAATGGGATATGCACATCCCCAATAATAAGAATATCATATTTCTTCTTGATAGTAGGAAGAGGAAATTCAAAACCTCCAATAGTAATAGTTGAAAATTTTCCAATAGAATTGATATTGTGGGATTGAGTTTGTTTCCTCGGAAATTGTACCGTATGCTCATTACCATTAACATGAAAAGTGACATTTCCTTTGTCGCAATCAATAACAGCTCCTTGATTATTCAAAAAGGGTCTACCAAGGATAATCAACATACTATCGTCCTTGGGAATATCAAGAATAACAAAGTCCGTTAAAATAGTAACATTTGCAACCCCAACAGGCACATCCTCACAAATGCTGACAGGTATAGCGGTTGATTTATCGACCATTTGCAAAGATATTTCAGTAGGTGTCAACTTATTCAAATCAAGTCTACAATATAAAGATAGAGGCATAACACTAACACCGACTCCAAGATCACATAAAGCAGTTCTAACATAGTTTCTTTTAATGGAGCATGGTATAGTTGGTACTCCTGGATCTCCTAGTTTCTTATGTATTCCACCCTTAAAAGTATAATTAGCAAGCATGGTGGAAATTTCAGGTTCCGGTATCTTTCTTTTATTTGTAACAATATCCTTCATATACTTAGGATACTGATTCATTTTAAGCATATCAGTCAAATGCATACGCAAAAAGATAGGTCTAATCATTTCAACAAAGCAATCAAAATCCTCATCATCCTTTTTCTTGGATGGTTTAGGAGGAAAGGGCATGGGTTTATGAACCCATGGTTGTCTTTCTTTACCATGCTTCCTAGAAATGAAGTCTCTCTTATCATAACGTTTATTCTTTGATTGTGGGTTATCAAGATCAACAACAGGTTCAATCTCTACATCATTGTTATTGCTAGGTTGAGCAGCAACATGAACATTATCATTAACATTATCACTAGGTTCATGTTCATCACCAGATTGTGTTTCAGCATCAAAAATAGAAATATCATTGGATTCTCAGGTGTGTCAACAACAGGTTCACTAGAAGCATGCAAAGTCCTATCAGTTTCTTTTTCTTCTTCTTAGAAGAACTAGGTGCATCAACATTAGTTCTCCAAGAATCTTGCTCGACTCTCTTAGGGTGACCCTCAAGATACAAAGGTTCCTGAGTCATTTTACCCCCTCTAGTCATAACTCTAACATCACTATTATTTTTCTTGTTATTTAATTCATTGAGCAAATCATTTTGAGCTTTAAGCACTTGTTCTAGTTGAGTGGTAACCATGGAAGCATGTTTACTAATAAGTTTAAGTTCACCTTTAACTCTAGACATATAATCACTCAAGTGTTCAATCATATAAGCATTTCGTTTCAATTGTCTACCAACATAAGCATTGAAGTTTTCTTGTTTAACAATAAAATTATCAAACCCATCCAAACATTGACTAGCAAACTTAGTGGACGAGATTTCAGCTTTATCATATATATAGAGATAATTTACCTTTACTACCTGTGTCGGGTTATCGAGACCATGTATTTCTTCAATAGGTGGTAAATTCTTAACATCTTCAGCTTTAATACCCTTTTCTTTCATAGATTTCTTTGCCTCTTGCATATCTTCACGACTGAGAAATAGAATACCTCTTTTCTTCGGAGTTGGCTTAGAAATTGGTTCAGGAAGTGCCCAATTATTTTCATTAGTCAACATATTATTCAATAGCAATTCATCTTGATCAACTGTTCTTTCCCTAAAAACACAACCAGCACAACTATTCAGGTGGTCTCTGGAAGCATCGGTTAGTCCATTATAAAAGATATCAAGTATTTTATTTTTCTTGAGAGGATGATCAGGCAATGCATTAAGTAATTGGAGAAGCCTCCCCCAAGCTTGTGGGAGACTCTCTTCTTCAATTTGCACAAAATTACATATTTCCCTTACGGCAACTTGTTTCTTATGAGTGAGGAAATATTTAGCAGAGAAGTAATAAATCATATCCTGGGGACTACGCACACAACCAGGATCAAGAGAATTAAACCATGTTTTAGCATCACCCTTCAATGAGACAGGAAATAACTTAAGGATATAGTAGTAGCGAGTTTTCTCATCATTAGTGAATAGGCTAACTATATCATTTAACTTAGTAAGATTTACCACAACAGTTTCAGATTCATAGCCATAAAAAGGATCAGATTCAACCAAAGTAATTATCTCAGGATCAACAGAGAAATCATAATCCTTAACAGTAACACAGATAGGTGAAGTAGCAAAAGCAGGGTCATATTTCATTCTAGCATTCAAAGATTTTTCTTTCAGCTTAACTAATAATTTCTTAAGATCATTCCTATCATTGCAAGCAAGAAAGTCTCTAGCAGTTTCTTCATCCATAACATGACCCTCAAGCACGACAGGCAATTCATATCTAGGGGGAGAATCTTCATCATCACTTTCATCAATATTATCAGTTTCAATAATTTCATTCTCCCTAGCCCTAGCAAGTTGTTCATCAAGAAATTCACCTAATGGCACAATATTATCAAGCATAGAAGTAGTTTCATCATTAGTGTCATGCATAGCAGAAGTGGCATCATCAATAACATGCGACATATCAGAATTAATAGCAGAAGCAGGTTTAGGTGTTGCAAGTTTGCTCAAAACAGAAGGTGAATCAAGTGCAGAGTTAGATGGAAGTTCCCTACCTCCCCTCGTAGTTGAGGGAAAAATCTTAGTTCTTTCGTCTTTCAAGTTCCTCATAGTGACCAGCAGATATAAATCCCAAGTGACTCAAAGAATAGAGCTATGATCCTCGGCAACGGCGCCAGAAAATAGTCTTGATAACCCACAAGTATAGGGGATCATAATAGTTTTCGAGGGTAGAGTATTCAACCCAAATTTATTAATTCAACACAAGGGGAGCCAAAGAATATTCTAAAGTATTAGCAGTTGAGTTGTCAGTTCAACCACACCTAGATAGCTTAGTATCTGTAGCAAAGTATTTAGTAGCAAAGTAGTATGGAAGTAACAGTAACATCGATAAAAGTAACAATAGTAGTTTTGTAGTAATTGTAACAGTGGCAACGGAAATGTAACTAAGCAAAGAGCAATATGTGAAAAGCTTGTAGGCATTGGATCGGTGATGGAGAATTATGCCGGATGCGATTCCTCATGCAATAGTTATAACATAGGGTGACACAGAACTAGCTCCAATTCATCAATGTATTGTAGGCATGTATTCCGACTATAGTCATACGTGCTTATGGAAAAGAACTTGCATGACATCTTTTGTCCTACCCTCCCGTGGCAGCGGGGTCCTATTGGAAACTAAGGGATATTAAGGCCTCCTTTTAATAGAGTACCGGACCAAAGCATTAACACATAGTGATTACATGAACTCCTCAAACTACGGTCATCACCGGGAGTGGTCCCGATTATTGTCACTTCGGGGTTGCCGGACCATAACACATAATAGGTGACTATAGACTTGCAAGATAGGATCAAGAACTCACATATATTCATGAAAACATAATAGGTTCAGATCTAAAATCATGGCACTCTTGCCCTAGTGATAAGCATTAAGCATAGCAAAGTCATAGCAACATCAATCTCAGAACATAGTGGATACTAGGGATCAAACTCTAACAAAACTAACTTGATTACATGGTAAATCCCATCCAACCCATCACCGTCTAGCAAGCCTACACTACAAAAAAAATACACTTCCGTGATGATACGTGTTTGTCACAGTAGGTCCCTTTTTTTGTCATGCATGTACATCCATGACAAATTTATGACGGAATCAAGATAGTCATACCTGTGCTATCGTAGAAGTGTTCCATGACATTACCAAAATTATCATCATGGAAGTGTCCACTTCCATGACGATAAATCACGCGTCACAGAAGTGCTTTCGTCAAGGGTGACCGACACGTGGCATCCACCGTAACGGAACGTCGTTAAGCTATCGGGTCGGGTTTTGGATCCGATAACCCGTTAACAGCCCCGAGCAATGGGAAATTTCCACGTGTAAAATTCTTATTGGCCTGACGAAACACGTGTCAGCTCGACACTAGGTCAGATAGGCGCCTATGATATGTCGACACGTGGCATGGCCCAACAGTGGCCCATTTAGCTTACAAAGCCGGCCCGTTTGACTTGGTCAAAAGTTAACGGGCTGGCCCATGAAAAGCCTGTTAACGGTCTCTTCGCAAATAGCCCATTTTACGGCCCATTAACACACGGCCCGTTAGGCCCTAAAGGAAATCGGCCCAACAACGTCATGTGGGCCGTCGAATATAATACCAGCCCATTTCACTTTCGGCCCATGTATGGCCCACGACGTCTTTCGGCCCATATGAGGCCTTCATATCTTTTGGCCCATTACAGGCCCACGGTGAGTCTAGCCCATAATGAACAGTAATTTTCTTTATACCCGTTAACGGCCCGTGATTTACATGGGCCGTTTCCAGCCCGTGTTAGCTTTCGGCCTATTGACGGCCCATACGTTCTTGGGCTCCTTTTCGGCCCTCGATTACTTCCGGCCCGTTACTGGCCTGTTCCCCTAATGGGCCAAATTCGGCCCATGGCAAGAGTCGGCCCATTACTGTCCTATTCCACTAATGGGCCAAATTCGGCCCATAGCAAGAGTCGGCCCGTTACTGGCATGTTACCATAATGGGCCAAAATCGGCCCATGGCAAGAGTCGGCCCGTTTCTGGCTTGTTAACCGTTGCGTCGTTTCCAGCTCATCCTATATTCTGGCCCATTAACGACCCGTTATGCCTGTGACAGAATTAAGCCTTTGCTGTCCTACGACCTATTACCGTGCTGGGCCGATACCAATTACGCCCTATTATGGCCCATGTAGACACATTTATCCGATGGCCCGAGGCCCACCGATTATAGGCCCATTTATCGACGGCCCATAGGAGACCCATGGATCCTACAGCCCGTATATGGCCCATGGTAGTTGCGGCCACTAGCAAACCAGGGAAAAAGAAGACTAGGAAATAAATAAGGCCGAAACTAACGCTAGGCTATTAAGGCGATTGCATAGATTACATCCACTCGGCATCAAAGATCGCCAACAGTGCAAATATAGGGAACACCCTACACTATACAAAAATGGCTTGTTGTTTTCTTCAGGCGGTGGCTGCACGTTAATAATACATTTTGTATCGCACCAAAACAAATTACAACTATATAACAAAAGGAAGGTTGGCATAAAACTTAACAGTCTAGCAGATAAATGCACCACCAGAAGTTCAGAAGCTCAGTTCATTTGACCTGACTGTTACGTTTTCATGCTGTATTGTCCGATGGAGCACCATAACCCTCGCCTTCATTTCCCCTAGGCTCTTGAACAACATAGCAAATGTCTGATAGTCTGGTTTCAAAACCATGCATATCTTGACGACATTGAGCAATGTTTCTCCTTGTTTCACAAAGGGTCTCTGTTAGGGAATGGACTTGTGTTTGGAGCGCAGATACAACATTGCTTTGAGCTTGCTCATCATGATCATGAGGCAGTTTGGATGATATTGCCTTAACAACCAACCCAGTATTACGCAGGAATGTGCTTTTGGCACTGTTAGTGGACAGGTACTGACCCACTGCAGCAAGAGCTGATATTGCGGTTATAGTTGCCTCGCCACCTTCATAAGGTGGCGGTTCCACCATTTTTTCCATAGCTCGCTGAAAAGTTGAGGTTTTACATTAGTAGTACCAGAACATAAGATATTAAGGAGGCAGCAAAACAAAACAAAATAGCTTTTGTCTATATACAGAACTTATTTTGGTGAACCCATGTAAAATATTAGTTGTATTTTATTGCGAAGTACATAATAAAACTAGGTTCCAAACATATGACCATGTACCATCGCTAATGTATTGTCTATTTCTTCACATTGTATTGAGGGCTAAGGATGAAGAGACGAAGTTTATAATACGGTAAGCATAGTATGACGTCATTCATATCACAAAACAACTGAGAACAGAGAAACAGTCAATTGTAACGTTGTGTGGGCAAGTCCAGCACGGAACTAGATTACGGGTCAAGATCAAAGGAACATCACTCCTCTCTTTTAAACATTGTAAGGTGCAATGATACGCCAAGACAATTGTGTATAAAATTGAAAAGAGTCATAGATATTGGCTGCAAACCATGCAGTTCAAGGCACAAGTCAGAGTATGTAGTAGTTAAAAGGCATGAGGATTAAGGACTTACAACAGCGGCTTTGACTGGTGTAGTCACGCCCTTCTTCTTGATGGTGTGACAGTCCTTGAAGATTTCCACAACATTTGGTTCAGGTACTTTTTGGTCCTTGCGGGCTTTCCTCTGCATTTGGAACAAGTCAATATAGATCTGATAATATGGTACAATGAAAAGAGTGAAACATCAGCTAATTACAAGAGCCTCGCAATGTGCAATATAGCTACGAGATCCTGTCGTCTGTTGGAATTTCACTTTCGTACGGTTGGCCTTGTTCTTTGAACAGTTCACCTACAAGAAGATAGATTTGTACGGCACATGCGTAAATAGGACTTCAACATGTGATCTGATGACATATATACAATGTACATGATACTTCGGATCGGACCAGTGTTTAACGAGGCGTCTCCAGTCTTCATCAGATATATTTTCCACTGGAGATGTTTGGGCAAGTTCACTGTTAGCCTTGCCTTCAAAGTGAGTTTTCCTCAAGTTATACCGATACTGTCGCAGAGCAGACTGGAAAACATGGGTGCAAGCTTGTCTGGTTGCATCATCTTGGCTATCCAACTTGAACCTCATATGTTGAAAATTATGGGAGTCTCATTATCAGCAACCTAGAAAGTATTGGACAGAGCAAGACGATATTACTAGTTTCCATAAATAACCATACTTACAGATAAATGGTCGCGGAAGGTGTTGAACTGGGTTTTGTCTTTGTCATTCATGTACTGAATCCATGTTGGGAGGATACGTACATGACACCTAACAGCAACCGCTGCCTCTGATACTAACTTGGCTGACTCTGTAGCATCATGTGGCCTTTTTAAACCTGCCTCAAAACGGATCTCCATTCTTCCTCCTCTAGATTTAGTTAACCTATCGAGCATTATCCCTGGTGTTTGTTTCCTCTTGCGCCTAGGTGCTAGTCCAACAACAAACATAAGAAGTGTTAGTGTACATCAAACTGTGAGACTACATATAAAGAAGCATGCAACTGTAACTTGACTCCAGCAACTACCTTCTTACTGTTGAAGCTCACGAGGTTCATCTGATATTGCCAACTCGTCTTGTGTCAAGAGTGCTTGGGAAGTAGTGTCAGGTGGCAAGGGAGCTTGGGAACGTGCTGCTAGCTCAGTTGACGCACGAGTACGTCGTGCAGCTGGTAGTACCATGGTAGGTGTTGCAAGAACTAGGGTTGTCTCTGCTTGTTTGGTGGCAGCTATTTGTTTCTGTTTGTCTATTTTTGCAACTCGTGTAGCATGGGATGCCGTGTTTGTAGAATTTTCTGCTGGGCTTTGACCTTCTATTGCACCATCAGTACCAGCAGAATCTGCAGGATTCATCCGCTTCTCATTCCCTGCCATTATGTGTTTCTTCCTCTTTCTCTGTGCCATGTTAAGT
The DNA here is from genome assembly GCA_032464435.1 of Aegilops umbellulata. Lineage (NCBI taxonomy): Eukaryota > Viridiplantae > Streptophyta > Magnoliopsida > Poales > Poaceae > Aegilops > Aegilops umbellulata. The sequence goes on from CP136059.1 coordinate 217,568,811, forward strand.
CAAGCCGACAAGAAAAATGAATAACAATTTAGTTCTTCAGAACAAATTGATGTGTGATGCAGACGAACTGAACTTTGATGTTAGACAACCACATGATAGGAGGATGTAATATGTATGAAAAACAGGACGGAAGAGGTAACCAAAACTATGATGTGTAAACTAAGAAGAAGACATTTCACCAAATTAGAAGCAATGCAATGGAAGGTAGACACCATATGAAAGATGCTACAAATGTCGCTCTGCCAAGTTAACAGTGTCTCATCATAAATGGCGTTTAAACAAATGTGAAGCAGTACAAGAAATAAATCATATGCAAGATGCAAACAACATCACACTACCATGTTAGAGGTCTCTCATCATTTGTGCCATTGCATATTCACAGCATTGGATATTCACAGCTTATGATGTGTAAACTAAGGAGAAGGCATTTCAACAAATTAGAAGCAATGAAAGCTAGACACCATATGAAAGATGCAACGAATATCACTCTACCAAGTTAAAATTGTCTCGTCATAAGTGCCATTTCAACAAATTAGTAGTACAAGCTAGAAAAGAATGTGAGATGTAACCTATATCACACTCCGAAGTCAAACGTGTCTTATGATAAGTGATTGTTGCAGGTTACACAACAGTAGTAATATGATGTAAGAACATGGTGTGATAGACAGATATTGTATGTTCTAGAAACAGGAACACGTGTCTTACTCAAGTATAATGTGTAAAGTAAGCAGATGGAACTCAACAAAATTAGAAGCAACACAAGCTAGACATCACACATAACATGCAACCACATATAAGAATGCCAAGTTAGAGGGAGCACCGGTGATGCTGCACTAGGGGAGACGTGCTCATCATAAACACAGCTTTGTTGAGTGTCTATGCATGTGTTGTCTTGGAAATCATCTTGGGGGTGTGGAGGAGTAGAAACTGTAGAGGCCCTCCGTTCGGAAGGAGTACCTTTATCCGCTGCCTTGCTAACTTCCTTCCGCTTTATTGATTTTGAATTGTCAAGTAAAACCGACAAGAAAAAGCAATAAAATTCTCTCTTCAGAATTCATTCATGCATGATACTGACAATCACTACTTTGATGTAAGGAAAACACATGATACCAGGATGGAATATGTACAAAAAACAGGACGGCATGGCATGTTCACAACTGTTTGTGTAAACTAAGCAGAAACCATTCCAGCAAATAAGAAGAAATGCAAGCTAGACACCACATGAAAGATGCAACCAATATGACTCTGCCAAGTTAAAAGCGTCCCATCATAAATGGAATTTCAACAAAATTAGAAGCAGCACATGTTATAAATCATATGAAAGATGCAACTAATATTGCACTGCATATACTAAAGGTGTCTCGTCATGTTGATTGATGCGGATACAAAAAAACAATATTTTTATGTAAGGACATGTTTAATAGACAGATGTACTATGTACTAAATACAGGAAGGCATGTCACATTAACATGTATAATGTATAAGCTAAGCAGACTAGCACATGCAGTTTAACCAGATTGGAAGAATTACAATCTAGACACCATATGCAACATGCAACCACATATCATGCTGCCGAGTTAGAGCAAGCACATGCGATGCTAGTGTAGGGGAAATGCTGTAATCAACTACAGAGCTACGTTCACTATCTCCATGTAGCATTTCTGTTTCTTGAGAATCATGTCGGGAGGCTGACGCTGCATTCTTTAAATGAGGAGTAGTCCCCTTGCCTGCCTGCCTCGTCATAAGTGATTGATGAGGGATACACAAGAACATAAGTTTGATGTAAGAACATGGTTAATACACAGATGTACTAGTATGTTCCAAAAACAGAAAGGCATGTCATATTCAAAGGTATAATGTGTAAGCTAAGCAGATGCAATTTAACCAAATTGGAAGCAATACAAGCTAGACATCCGGCTGGAGTGGTGAGCATGATCATCTAGGACCTGAGAGCCTTGTGGGAGGCGGGCTGCTTCGCCACCATCGCATCTTTTTAGTTGGCTTCCAGGTGATGCCTATCTTTGCTGGGCTTGTCACTGGCTCGGCCGATGCCCTGACTAGCTATTTGTCTTCTGGTGCTCAAGGGGATGGTGGTTCATGTAAAAAATATCTGTCCTTATCTTATCGATTTCGGCCTTTCGAATACAAGCTAGACACCATACAGAACATGCAACCACATATGACACCGCGAAGTTAAAGCAAGCACCTGGGATGGTGGTTCATTGCGAGCAAGGTCATCAACTCCAGAGCTACGTTCCCCGTCTCCATCTGCTGACACTGCACCCATTAAAGCGTTGAGACGTGTCTTGCCTAGCCGCAGAACAAGCTGGAGCGACTTATATCTTTTCTTTTTGGCTTCTCTGATGGCAGCAGAGTCTGAAATACCCTTGCATAAAAACATAACAGTGAGAGTAAGGGTGAAGTGTGTGCAGAACTAGTGCACTGTAAAAGTAGCAGATAGCAGGTGGCTGAAAAATAAATGACAGGAGACATATGATAGCTCTACAACATTGCATGGCAAACAAAATTAGATTCTACTCCGTATGATTTTGTAATATATGAGCACAGGAAATGTAGGTACTCCTCTAGCACACCACCACATGTGGTCATATCTAAGATAACAGTCGACTGAAAATAAATAGGTCAGTCGATTTTTTTAATGAACCGTACGATCTATAAGGAACGGGCAGATGGCCTTCGTCTACCTCCCTCCAGTCACTATTGACGATCTTTCTCGAACCGCCAGCGACCACCGGCCCAGACCCCTGCCTCCGCCACCCCGCCCTCCCATCGACCTCACACCACCGCCGTGCTTGGCAGCGCCCCCAGGCCATCCCTTTAATCCCGGCCGACCTCCAGATCGGGCGCCAGTAGCTCTAGGCCACACACGCCCCTAAGATAAACACCAAGGCGCTGCTTCCCCGGCGTAAAAGGCGTACTAGCGCCTGTTACACTGGGGAATGCTTCCAATAATTGGGAATCAATTGGCCAAAGATTGAAATTCAGGGGGCGACGGACCTCTAGCTAAGGTGAAATAGTATATGAGGAGAAACCTTGTGCATCGCGAGTTACTAGGAGCATCTAGTATCAAGAAGAAGCGGTCAACTAGTGTCTTTTGTGGGATGAATACCGTGCAAGCAGAGATGTAAGATTTGCACGAATAAGGGAAGAGGAGTACCTTTTTCGGTTGCCGGTGTGGTCACCCCCACATGTCGCGCCGATCTTTGTTTTTACCGGGGAAACCGATGTTCTGGAGGGTGCATGCTTGGACGAACCCATGGCCAAATTTTTGACTGTGTTGCCGTGGCCGTATGTCGGCGGAGGGGAAGCAGATCCGAGGCGGCAAAGGACAGCGTAGCAGGAACAGCTCCGGTGCGGTGGAGGGTGGTGAAGTTGGAGCGGCAGCGGTGAGGCGCAGGACGGCGTGGTTGAACTGGCTCGGGTACGGACGGCTCGGCCTCGGCTTCAACTACTAGCCGTGGAGGGCGTTGCGGTTGAGGTTGCGGTGGACGACGACGTCGGGGTATCGGCTCCGGCGTGATGGAGGAGGGCGGCGGTTGATGGGTGGGATGGGGTGGCGGACGGAGGACGCCGGGGTTTCGCAACTGGTGGAGAGGTAGTTTTTGCACCCACGGAGTACGAATGGGGAATCGGACGGGTGGGGGGAACCATGTTTCGGTCTAGGACGCGCTTGTTTTTTTGGCTTTTTTGGACAGAAGATGGGACGCGCTTGTTTGAAATTTGGGGAAAGTACAAACTTCGCCCCCCTCTTAAATTTCGGACCTACTCCGGGTCGGGGGTAGGATGGTAATCCCAGGTGTCCCAAATAGTGGGCGGGAGCGATTTCGGCCGCGCGCATGTGTGCTTAGGCGCCATTGTGTATGAATGTTTTTCGGATGCGGTTGCGTGGCGTCTAGATGAAGCTTTAAACCTACCCCGGTTTAGACCTTTGGACGTCGGGCCGGTAGGTTTCATGGGTCGGAGTTATTAGAAAAGTAATTTCCTTGTACTACCAAACATTGGTCTCACGCGGTTTCGGGCGAGTAGCGGCTCTTTTGGCGCTTCGTTCGAAATTTTGAAACACAAGCATTCACGTTTAGAGTACTCTTGAACTATGAGGATTGACCTAAATATACAACGTTATATTTGACCATGTATGTTTGAAAACCTCATTAAATTATCCGCTTCTTTTTGAAATTTTGACACTTTAAAATCCTATAACTATGATTATTTTGGAATGGAGGAGCCAAATTTGAATCTATTTTGTACACGATTACATATGCTATTATGTACAAAATTAGAGCAAAGATTGGTTCCCCCATAATTTAGGTATGGTTTACAAATGCCATGATATGAAATTCAAATAATTGAATGGATTTCATGTTGAATTCGATTTTTTAAACCACCTTAAGTTGAATTCAAATGCATGCTAGTTCATAGGTAGTAGCTATTTATAATGTCCATTGTGTAAATTTCGTATGTATAATGTGCTTTACCTACACAACATGAACTATACTCACGTTTATATTCGATTGCTAAAGCGATGCATTGTCTGGAGTTCAAAATACTAACTATGTGGATCATGTTGGGGAACGTAGCAGAATTTTTAAAATTTTCCTACATGTCACCAAGATCAATCTATGGAGTCTTCTAGCAACGAGAGGGAGAGGAGTGCATCTACATACCCTTATAGATCGCGAGCGGAAGCATTCAAGAGAACGGGGTTGATGGAGTCGTACTCGTCGTGATCCAAATCACCGATGATCCTAGCGCCGAACGGACGGCACCTCCGCGTTCAACACACGTACGAAGCGAGGACGTCTCCCGCGCCTTGATCCAGCAAGGAGGAGGGAGAGGTTGAGGAAGAAATCTCCAACAGCAGCACGACGGTGTGGTGGTGGTGGAGCAGCAGTACTCCGGCAGGGCTTCGCCAAGCTCTTAACGGAGTAGGAGAGGTGTTGGGGACGGGAGGGGCTGCACCTTGGGAAGGGGTGCGGCTCCCATGTGCCTCCCCACTATATATAGGGGTGGAGGGGGCTGGTTTCTTGTCCTCCAAGTCCATTGGGGCGTTGGCGAAGGTGGGGGAAAGAAATCCCATCATTTCCTTTCCCCACCGATTGTTATCCCACTTTTTAGGGATCTTGATCATATCCCTTTGGGATATGATCTTATTCCTTCTAAGGGGGGATCTTGGTGCGCCTTGACAAGGGGTAAGGGGCCTTGCCCCCACTACCCACGTTCATGTGGGTCCCCACATGCAGGTGGGCCCCACTACGGAACCTTCTAGAATCTTCCCGGTACAATACCGAAAAATCCCGAACATTTTCCGGTGGCAAAAATAGGACTTCCCATCTTTACCTCGGGACCATTCCGGAACTCCTCGTCACGTCTGGGATCTCATCCGCGACTCCGAACAACATTCGGTAATCACATACAAGTCTTCCTAATAACCCTAGCGTCATCGAACCTTAAGTGTGTAGACCCTACGGGTTTGGGAAACATGCAGACATGACCGAGACAACTCTCCGGCCAATAACCAACAGCGGGATCTGGATACCCATGTTGGCTCCCACATGTTCCATGATGATCTCATCGGATGAACCACGATGTCGAGGATTCAAGCAGTCCCGTATACAATTCCTTTGTCAATCGGTATGTTACTTGCCCGATATTCGATCGTCGGCATCCCAATACCTCGTTCAATCTTGTTACCGGCAAGTCACTTTACTCATACCGTAATGCATGATCTCGTGATCAACCACTTGGTCACATTGAGCTCATTATGATGATGCATTACTGAGTGGGCCCAGAGATACCTCTCCATCATACGGAGTGACAAATCCCAGTCTCGATTCGTGCCAACCCAACAGACACTTTCGGAGATACCCGTAGTGCACCTTTATAGCCACCCAGTTGCGTTGTGACGTTTGGCACACCCAAAGCACTCCTACGGTATCCGGGAGTTGCACAATGTCATGGTCTAAGGAAATGATACTTGACATTAGAAAAGCTCTAGCAGACGAACTACACGATCTTGTGCTATGCTTAGGATTGGGTCTTGTCCATCACATCATTCTCCTAATGATGTGATCCCATTATCAATGACATCCAATGTCCATAGTCAGGAAACCATGACCATCCGTTGATCAACGAGCTAGTCAACTAGAGGCTCACTAGGGACATGTTGTGGTCTATGTATTCACACATGTATTACGATTTCCGGATAACACAATTATAGCATGAATAATAGACAATTATCATGAACAAGGAAATATAATAATAACCATTTTATTATTGCCCCTAGGGCATATTTCCAACAGTCTCCCACTTGCACTAGAGTCAATAATCTAGTTACATTGTGATGAATCAAACACCCATAGAGTTCTGGTGTTGATCATGTTTTGCTCGCGGAAGAGGTTTAGTCAACGGATCTGTGACATTCAGATCCGTATGCACTTTGCAGATATCTATGTCTCCATCTTAAACATTTTCACGAATGGAGTTGAAGCGACGCTTGATGTGCCTGGTCTTCTTGTGAAACCTGGGCTCCTTGGCAAGGGCAATAGCTCCAGTGTTGTCACAGAAGAGAGTGATCGGCCCCGACGCATTGGGTATGACTCCTAGGTCGGTGATGAACTCCTTCATCCAGATTGCTTCATGCGCTGCCTCCGAGGCTGCCATGTACTCCGCTTCACTTGTAGATCCCGCCATGACGCTTTGCTTGCAACTGCACCAGCTTACTGCCCCACCATTCAAAATATACACATATCCGGTATGTGACTTAGAGTCATCCAGATCTGTGTCGAAGCTAGCGTCGATGTAACCCTTTACGATGAGCTCTTCATCACCTCCATAAACGAGAAACATATCCTTAGTCCTTTTCAGGTACTTCAGGATGTTCTTGACCGCTATCCAGTGTTCCATGCCGGGATTACTTTGGTACCTTCCTACCAAACTTACGGCAAGGTTTACATCAGGTCTGGTACACAGCATGGCATACATAATAGACCCAATGGCCAAGGCATAGGGGATGACACTCATCTTTTCTCTATCTTCTGCCGTGGTCGGGCATTGAGCCGAGCTCAATTTCACACCTTGCAACACAGGCAAGAACCCCTTCTTGGACTGATCCATATTGAACTTCTTCAATATCTTATCAAGGTATGTGCTTTGTGAAAGACCTATGAGGCGTCTCGATCTATCTCTATATATCTTGATGCCTAATATGTAAGCAGCTTCTCCAAGGTCCTTCATTGAAAAACACTTATTCAAATAGGCCTCAATGCTATCCAAAAGTTCTATATCATTTGCCATCAAAAGTATGTCAGCCACATATAATATGAGAAATGCTACAGGGCTCCCGCTCACTTTCTTGTAAACGCAGGCTTCTCCATAAGTCTGCATAAACCCAAACGCTTTGATCATTTCATTAAAGCGAATGTTCCAACTCCGACAGCCCATAGACGGAGCGCTGGAGCTTGCATACCTTGTTAGCCTTCTTAGGATCGACAAAACCTTCCGGCTGCATCATATACAATTCTTCCATAAGAAAGCCGTTAAGGAATGTCGTTTTAACATCCATTTGCCATATCTCATAATCATAGTATGCGGCAATTGCTAACATGATTCGGACGAACTTCAGCTTCGCTACGGGTGAGAAGGTCTCATCGTAGTCAACCCCTTTAACTTGTCGATAACCCTTAGCGACAAGTCCAGCCTTATAGATGGTAAGATTACCATCCGCGTCCATCTTCTTCTTAAAGATCCATTTATTCTCTATCGCTCGCCGATCATCGGGCAAGTCTGTCAAAGTCCATACTTTGTTTTCATACATGGATCCTATCTCAGATTGCATGGCTTCAAGCCATTTGTTGGAATCTGGGCCCGCCATCGCTTCTTCATAGTTCGAAGGTTCACCGTTGTCTAACAACATGATTTCCAGGACAGGGTTGCCGTACCACTCTGGTGTGGAACGTGTCCTTGTGGACCTATGAAGTTTAGTAGGAGCTTGATTCGAAGTACCTTGATCATCATCATTAACTTCCTCTCCAGTCGGTGCAGGCACCACAGGAACATCTTCCTGAGCTGCGCCACTTTCGGTTTCAAGAGGCAGTACTTCATCAAGGTCTACTTTCCTCCCACTTACTTCTTTTGAGAGAAATTCTTTCTCCGGAAAGGACCTGTTCTTGGCAACAAAGGTCTTGCCTTCGGATCTGAGGTAGAAGCCATACCCAATGGTTTCCTTAGGGTATCCTATGAAGACGCATTTTTCTGACTTGGGTTCGAGCTTTTCAGGTTGAAGTTTCTTGACATAAGCATCGCATCCCCAAACTTTTAGAAACGACAGCTTAGGTTTCTTCCCAAACCATAATTCATACGGTGTCGTCTCAACGGATTTAGACGGTGCCCTATTTAAAGTGACTGTAGCTGTCTCTAGAGCGTATCCCCAAAATGATAGCGGTAAATCAGTGGGTGACATCATAGATCGCACCATATCCAATAGAGTGCGATTACGACGTTCAGACACTCCGTTATGCTGAGGTGTTCCAGGCGGCGTGAGTTGTGAAACGATTCCACATTTCCTTAAGTGCATACCAAATTCGTGACTTAAATATTCTCCCCCACGATCTGATCGTAAGAATTTGATTTTTCTGTCACGTTGATTCTCAACCTCACTCTGAAATTCCTTGAACTTTTCAAAGGTATCAGACTTGTGTTTCATTAAGTAGACATACCCATATCTACTTAAGTCATCAGTGAGAGTGAGAACATAACGATAGCCACCGCGAGCCTCAACGCTCATTGGACCGCACACATCAATATGTATAATTTCCAATAAGTTGGTTGCTCGCTCCATTGTTCCGGAGAACGGAGTCTTGGTCATTTTACCCATGAGGCATGGTTCGCACGTGTCAAATGATTCAAAATCAAGAGACTCCAAAAGTCCATCTGTATGGAGCTTCTTCATGCGTTTGACACCGATGTGACCAAGGCGGCAGTGCCACAGATATGTGGGACTATCATTATCAATCTTACATCTTTTGGTATTCACACTATGAATATGTGTAACATCACGTTCGAGATTCATTAAGAATAAACCATTGACCAACGGGGCATGACCATAAAACATATCTCTCATATAAATAGAATAACCATTATTCTCGGATTTAAATGAGTAGCCATCTCGCATCAAACGAGATCCAGATACAATGTTCATGCTCAAAGCTGGCACTAAATAACAATTATTGAGGTTTAAAACTAATCCCGTAGGTAAATGTAGAGGTAGCGTGCCGACGTTGATCACATCGACCTTGGAACCATTCCCGACGCGCATCGTCACCTCGTCCTTCGCCAGTCTCTGCTTATTCCGTAGCTCCTACTTTGAGTTACAAATATGAGCAACCGCACCGGTATCAAATACCCAGGAGCTACTACGAGTACTGGTAAGGTACACATCAATTACATGTATATCACATATACCTTTAGTGTTGCCGGCCTTCTTGTCCGCTAAGTATTTGGGGCAGTTCCGCTTCCAGTGTCCCTTTCCCTTGCAATAAAAGCACTCAGTCTCAGGTTTGGGTCCATTCTTTGGCTTCTTCCCGGCAACTGGTTTACCGGGCGCGGCAACTCCCTTGCCGTCCTTCTTGAAGTTCTTCTTACCCTTGCCTTTCTTGAAACTAGTGGTTTTATTGACCATCAACACTTGATGTTCCTTTTTGATTTCCACCTCCGCTGATTTCAACATTGAATATACCTCAGGAATGGTCTTTTCCATCCCCTGCATATTGTAGTTCATCACAAAGCTCTTGTAGCTAGGTGGGAGCGACTGAAGGATTCTGTCAATGACCGCCTCGTCCGAGAGGTTATGTCCAGCTGGGACAAGCGGTTGTGCAACCCAGACATTTTGAGTATGTGCTCACTGACAGAACTATTTTCCTCCATCTTACAACTGTAGAACTTGTCGGAGACTTCATATCTCTCGACCTGGGCATGAGCTTGGAAAACCATTTTCAGCTCTTCGAACATCTCATATGCTCCGTGCTTCTCAAAATGCTTTTGGAGCCCCGATTCTAAGCTGTATAGCATGCCGCACTGAACGAGGGAGTAATCATCAGCACACTGCTGCCAAGCGTTCATAACGTCTTGGTTCTCTGGGATGGGTGCTTCACCTAGCGGTGCTTGTAGGACATATTGTTTCCTGGCAGCTATGAGGATGATCCTCAGGTTCCGGACCTAGTCCGTATAGTTGCTGCCATCATCTTTCAGCTTGGTTTTCTCTAGGAACACGTTGAAGTTGAGGTTGACATTAGCGTGGGCCATTTGATCTACAAGACATATTGCAAAGTTTTAGACTATGTTCATGATAATTAAGTTCATCTAATCAAATTATTTAATGAACTCCCACTCAGATTAGACATCCCTCTAGTCATCTAAGTGATACATGATCCGAGTCAACTAGGCCGTGTCCGATCATCACGTGAGACGGACTAGTCATCATCGGTGAACATCTCCATGTTGATTGTATCTGCCATACGACTCATGTTCGACCTTTCGGTCTCTTGTGTTCCGAGGCCATGTCTGTACATGCTAGGCTCGTCAAGTCAACCTAAGTGTATTGCGTGTGTAAATCTGGCTTACACCCGTTGTATGCGAACTTTAGAACCCATCACACCCGATCATCACGTGGTGCTTCAGAACAACGAACCTTCGCAACGGTGCACAGTTAGGGGGAACACTTTCTTGAAATTTTTATGAGGGATCATCTTATTTACTACCGTTGTTCTAAGAAAATAAGATGCAAAAACATGATAAACATCACATGCAATCAAATAGTGACATGATATGGCCAATATCATATTGCTCCTTTGATCTCCATCTTCGGGGCGCCATGATCATCTTCTTCACCGGCATGACACCATGATCTCCATCATCATGATCTCCATCATCGTGTCTTCATGAAGTTGTCATGTCAACTATTACTTCTACTACTATGGCTAACGGTTTAGCAATAAAGTAAAGTAATTACATGATGTTTATGTTGACACGCAGGTCATAAATAAATTAAGACAACTCCTATGGCTCCTGCCGGTTGTCATACTCATCGACATGCAAGTCGTGATTCCTATTACAAGAACATGATCAATATCATACATCACATATATCATTCATAATTCATCACAACCTTCTTTTAGCCATATCACATCACAAGGCATATGCTGCAAAAACAAGTTAGACGTCCTCTAATTGTTGTTGCATGTTTTACGTGGCTGCAATAGGGTTCTAGCAAGAACGTTTCTTACCTACGTCAAAAACCACAACGTGATATGCCAATTTCTATTTACCCTTCACAAGGACCCTTTTCATCAAATCCGATCCGACTAAAGTGGGAGAGACAAACACCCGCTAGCCACCTTATGCAACTAGTGCATGTCAGTCGGTGGAACCTGTCTCACGTAGGCGTACATGTAAGGTCGGTCCGGGCCGCTTCATCCCACGATGCTGCCGAATCAAGATAAGACTAGTAACGCCAAGCAAATTGACAAAATCGACGCCCACAACAACTTGTGTTCTACTCGTGCATAGAAACTACGCATAGACCTAGCTCATGATGCCACTGTTGGGGAACGTAGCAGAATTTTTAAAATTTTCCTACGTGTCACCAAGATCAATCTATGGAGTCTTCTAGAAACGAGAGGGAGAGGAGTGCATCTACATACCCTTGTAGATCGCGAGCGGAAGCATTCAAGAGAATGGGGTTGATGGAGTCGTACTCGTCGTGATCCAAATCACCGATGATCCTAGCGCCGAACGGACGGCACCTCCGTGTTCAACACACGTATGGAGCGAGGACGTCTCTCGCGCCTTGATCCAGCAAGGAGGCGGGAGAGGTTGAGGAAGAAAGCTCCAACAGCAGCATGACGGCGTGGTGGTTGTGGAGCAGCAGTACTCCGGCAGGGCTTCGTCAAGTTGTTAACGGAGGAGGGGAGGTGTTGGGGAGGGGAGGGGTTGCGCCTTGGGAAGGGGTGCGGCTCCCATGTGCCTCCCCACTATATATAGGGGTGGAGGGCGCTGGTTTATTGCCCTCCAAGTCCATTGGGGCGTTGGCAAAGGTGGGAGAAAGAAATCCCATCATTTCCATTCCCCACCGATTGTTATCCCCCTTTTTTAGGGATCTTGATCTTATCCCTTTGGGATATGATGTTATTCCTTCTAAGGGGGGATCTTGGTGCGCCTTGACCAGGGGTGTGGGGCCTTGCCCCCACTAACCACGTTCATGTGGGTCCCCACATGCAGGTGGGCCCCACTACGGAACCTTCTAGAATCTTCCCGGTACAATATCGAAAAATCCCGAACATTTTCCGGTGGCCAAAATAGGACTTCCCATATATAAATCTTTACCTCCAGACCATTCGGGAACTCCTCGTGATGTCTGGGATCTCATCCGGGACTCCGAACAACATTGTGTAATCACATACAAGTCTTCCTAATAACCCTAGCGTCATCGAACCTTAAGTGTGTAGACCCTACAGGTTCGGGAAACATGCAGACATGACCGAGACAACTCTCCGGCCAATAACCAACAGCGGGATCTGGATACCCATGTTGGCTCCCACATGTTCCACGATGATCTCATCGGATGAACCACGATGTCGAGGATTCAAGCAGTCCCGTATACAATTCCTTTGTCAATCGGTACGTTACTTGCCCGAGATTCGATCGTCGGCATCCCAATACCTCGTTCAATCTTGTTACCGGCAAGTCACTTTACTCGTACTGTAATGCATGATCCCGTGATCAACCAGTTGGTCACATTGAGCTCATTATGATGATGCATTACCGAGTGGGCCCAGAGATACCTCTCCGTCATACGGAGTGACAAATCCTAGTCTTGATTCGTGCCAACCCAACAGACACTTTCGGAGATACCCGTAGTGCACCTTTATAGCCACCCAGTTACGTTGTGACGTTTGGCACACCCAAAGCACTCCTACGGTATCTGGGAGTTGCACAATCTCATGGTCTAAGGAAATGATACTTGACATTGGAAAATCTCTAGTAGACGAACTACACGATCTTGTGCTATGCTTAGGATTGGGTCTTGTCCATCACATCATTCTCCTAATGATGTGATCCCGTTATCAATGACATCCAATGTCCATAGTCAGGAAACCATGACCATCCGTTGATCAACGAGCTAGTCAACTAGAGGCTCACTAGGGACATGTTGTGGTCTATGTATTCACACATGTATTACGATTTCCGGATAACACAATTATAGCATGAATAATAGACCATTATCATGAATAAGGAAATATAATAATAACCATTTTATTATTGCCTCTAGGGCATATTTCTAATAGTCTCCCACTTGCACTAGAGTCAATAATCTAGTTACATTGTGATGAATCGAACACCCATAGAGTTCTGGTGTTGATCATGTTTTGCTCGCGGAAGAGGTTTAGTCAACGGATCTGCGATATTCAGATCCGTATGCACTTTGCAGATATCTATGTCTCCATCTTGAACATTTTCACGAATGGAGTTGAAGCGACGCTTGATGTGCCTGGTCTTCTTGTGAAACCTGGGCTCCTTGGCAAGGGCAATAGCTCCAGTGTTGTCACAGAAGAGAGTGATCGGCCCCGATGCATTGGGTATGACTCCTAGGTCGGTGATGAACTCCTTCATCTAGATTGCTTCATGCGCTGCCTCCGAGGCTGCCATGTACTCCGCTTCACTTGTAGATCCCGCCATGACGCTTTGCTTGCAACTGCACCAGCTTACTGCCCCACCATTCAAAATATACACGTATCCGGTTTGTGACTTAGAGTCATCCAGATCTGTGTCGAAGCTAGCGTCGATGTAACCCTTTACGATGAGCTCTTCGTCACCTCCATAAACGAGAAACATATCCTTAGTCCTTTTCAGGTACTTCAGGATGTTCTTGACCGCTGTCCAGTGTTCCATGCCGGGATTACTTTGGTACCTTCCTACCAAACTTACGGCAAGGTTTACATCAGGTCTGGTACACAGCATGGCATACATAATAGACCCAATGGCCAAGGCATAGGGGATGACACTCATCTTTTCTCTATCTTCTGCCGTGGTCGGGCATTGAGCCGAGCTCAATTTCACACCTTGCAACACAGGCAAGAACCCCTTCTTGGACTGATCCATATTGAACTTCTTCAATATCTTATCAAGGTATGTGCTTTGTGAAAGACCTATGAGGCGTCTCGATCTATCTCTATATATCTTGATGCCTAATATGTAAGCAGCTTCTCCAAGGTCCTTCATTGAAAAACACTTATTCAAATAGGCCTCAATGCTGTCCAAAAGTTCTATATCATTTGCCATCAAAAGTATGTCATCCACATATAATATGAGAAATGCTACAGGGCTCCCGCTCACTTTCTTGTAAACGCAGGCTTCTCCATAAGTCTGCATAAACCCAAACGCTTTGATCATTTCATTAAAGCGAATGTTCCAACTCCGACAGCCCATAGACGGAGCGCTGGAGCTTGCATACCTTGTTAGCATTCTTAGGATCGACAAAACCTTCCGGCTGCATCATATACAATTCTTCATTAAGAAAGCCGTTAAGGAATGTCGTTTTAACATCCATTTGCCATATCTCATAATCATAGTATGCGGCAATTGCTAACATGATTCGGACGGACTTCAGCTTCGCTACGGGTGAGAAGGTCTCATCGTAGTCAACCCCTTGAACTTGTCGATAACCCTTAGCGACAAGTCAAGCCTTATAGATGGTAACATTACCATCCGCGTCCGTCTTCTTCGTAAAGATCCATTTATTCTCTATCGCTCGCCGATCATCGGGCAAGTCTATCAAAGTCCATACTTTGTTTTCATACATGGATCCTATCTCAGATTGCATGGCTTCAAGCCATTTGTTGGAATCTGGGCCCGCCATCGCTTCTTCATAGTTCGAAGGTTCACCGTTGTCTAACAACATGATTTCCAGGACAGGGTTGCCGTACCACTCTGGTGTGGAGCGTGTCCTTGTGGACCTACGAAGTTTAGTAGGAGCTTGATCCGAAGTACCTTGATCATCATCATTAACTTCCTCTCCAGTCGGTGCAGGAACCACAGGAACATCTTCCTGAGCTGCGCCACTTTCGGTTTCAAGAGGCAGTACTTCATCAAGGTCTACTTTCCTCCCACTTACTTCTTTCGAGAGAAATTCTTTCTCCAGAAAGGACCTATTCTTGGCAACAAAGGTCTTGCCTTCGGATCTGAGGTACAAGGTATACCCAATGGTTTCCTTAGGGTATCCTATGAAGACGCATTTTTCCGACTTGGGTTCGAGCTTTTCAGGTTGAAGTTTCTTGACATAAGCATCGCATCCCCAAACTTTTAGAAACGACAGCTTAGGTTTCTTCCCAAACCATAATTCATACGGTGCTGTCTCAATGGATTTAGACGGTGCCCTATTTAAAGTGACTGTAGCTGTCTCTAGAGCGTATCCCCAAAATGATAGCGGTAAATCAGTGAGTGACATCATAGATCGCACCATATCCAATAGAGTGCGATTACGACGTTCAGACACTCCGTTATGCTGAGGTGTTCCAGGCGGCGTGAGTTGTGAAACGATTCCACATTTCCTTAAGTGCATACCAAATTCGTGACTTAAATATTCTCCCCCACGATCTGATCGTAAGAATTTGATTTTTCTGTCACGTTGATTCTCAACCTCACTCTGAAATTCCTTGAACTTTTCAAAGGTATCAGACTTGTGTTTCATTAAGTAGACATACCCATATCTACTTAAGTCATCAGTGAGAGTGAGAACATAACGATAGCCACCGCGAGCCTCAACGCTCATTGGACCGCACACATCAATATGTATAATTTCCAATAAGTTGGTTGCTCGCTCCATTGTTCCGGAGAACGGAGTCTTGGTCATTTTACCCATGAGGCATGGTTCGCACGTGTCAAATGATTCGAAATCAAGAGACTCCAAAAGTCCATCTGTATGGAGCTTCTTCATGCGTTTGACACCGATGTGACCAAGGCGGCAGTGCCACAGATATGTGGGACTATCATTATCAATCTTACATCTTTTGGTATTCACACTATGAATATGTGTAACATCACGTTCGAGATTCATTAAGAATAAACCATTGACCAACGGGGCATGACCATAAAACATATCTCTCATATAAATAGAATAACCATTATTCTCGGATTTAAATGAGTAGCCATCTCGCATCAAACGAGATCCAGATACAATGTTCATGCTCAAAGCTGGCACTAAATAACAATTATTGAGGTTTAAAACTAATCCCGTAGGTAAATGTAGAGGTAGCGTGCCGACGTTGATCACATCGACCTTGGAACCATTCCCGACGCGCATCGTCACCTCGTCCTTCGCCAGTCTCTGCTTATTCCGTAGCTCCTACTTTGAGTTACAAATATGAGCAACCGCACCGGTATCAAATACCCAGGAGCTACTACGAGTACTGGTAAGGTACACATCAATTACATGTATATCACATATACCTTTAGTGTTGCCGGCCTTCTTGTCCGCTAAGTATTTGGGGCAGTTCCGCTTCCAGTGTCCCTTTCCCTTGCAATAAAAGCACTCAGTCTCAGGTTTGGGTCCATTCTTTGGCTTCTTCCCGGCAACTGGTTTACCGGGCGCGGCAACTCCCTTGCCGTCCTTCTTGAAGTTCTTCTTACCCTTGCCTTTCTTGAAACTAGTGGTTTTATTGACCATCAACACTTGATGTTCCTTTTTGATTTCCACCTCCGCTGATTTCAACATTGAATATACCTCAGGAATGGTCTTTTCCATCCCCTGCATATTGTAGTTCATCACAAAGCTCTTGTAGCTAGGTGGGAGCGACTGAAGGATTCTGTCAATGACCGCCTCGTCCGAGAGGTTATGTCCAGCTGGGACAAGCGGTTGTGCAACCCAGACATTTTGAGTATGTGCTCACTGACAGAACTATTTTCCTCCATCTTACAACTGTAGAACTTGTCGGAGACTTCATATCTCTCGACCTGGGCATGAGCTTGGAAAACCATTTTCAGCTCTTCGAACATCTCATATGCTCCGTGCTTCTCAAAATGCTTTTGGAGCCCCGATTCTAAGCTGTATAGCATGCCGCACTGAACGAGGGAGTAATCATCAGCACACTGCTGCCAAGCGTTCATAACGTCTTGGTTCTCTGGGATGGGTGCTTCACCTAGCGGTGCTTGTAGGACATATTGTTTCCTGGCAGCTATGAGGATGATCCTCAGGTTCCGGACCTAGTCCGTATAGTTGCTGCCATCATCTTTCAGCTTGGTTTTCTCTAGGAACACGTTGAAGTTGAGGTTGACATTAGCGTGGGCCATTTGATCTACAAGACATATTGCAAAGTTTTAGACTATGTTCATGATAATTAAGTTCATCTAATCAAATTATTTAATGAACTCCCACTCAGATTAGACATCCCTCTAGTCATCTAAGTGATACATGATCCGAGTCAACTAGGCCGTGTCCGATCATCACGTGAGACGGACTAGTCATCATCGGTGAACATCTCCATGTTGATTGTATCTGCCATACGACTCATGTTCGACCTTTCGGTCTCTTGTGTTCCGAGGCCATGTCTGTACATGCTAGGCTCGTCAAGTCAACCTAAGTGTATTGCGTGTGTAAATCTGGCTTACACCCGTTGTATGCGAACTTTAGAACCCATCACACCCGATCATCACGTGGTGCTTCAGAACAACGAACCTTCGCAACGGTGCACAGTTAGGGGGAACACTTTCTTGAAATTTTTATGAGGGATCATCTTATTTACTACCGTTGTTCTAAGAAAATAAGATGCAAAAACATGATAAACATCACATGCAATCAAATAGTGACATGATATGGCCAATATCATATTGCTCCTTTGATCTCCATCTTCGGGGCGCCATGATCATCTTCTTCACCGGCATGACACCATGATCTCCATCATCATGATCTCCATCATCGTGTCTTCATGAAGTTGTCATGTCAACTATTACTTCTACTACTATGGCTAACGGTTTAGCAATAAAGTAAAGTAATTACATGATGTTTATGTTGACACGCAGGTCATAAATAAATTAAGACAACTCCTATGGCTCCTGCCGGTTGTCATACTCATCGACATGCAAGTCGTGATTCCTATTACAAGAACATGATCAATATCATACATCACATATATCATTCATAATTCATCACAACCTTCTTTTAGCCATATCACATCACAAGGCATATGCTGCAAAAACAAGTTAGACGTCCTCTAATTGTTGTTGCATGTTTTACGTGGCTGCAATAGGGTTCTAGCAAGAACGTTTCTTACCTACGTCAAAAACCACAACGTGATATGCCAATTTCTATTTACCCTTCACAAGGACCCTTTTCATCAAATCCGATCCGACTAAAGTGGGAGAGACAAACACCCGCTAGCCACCTTATGCAACTAGTGCATGTCAGTCGGTGGAACCTGTCTCACGTAGGCGTACATGTAAGGTCGGTCCGGGCCGCTTCATCCCACGATGCCGCCGAATCAAGATAAGACTAGTAACGCCAAGCAAATTGACAAAATCGACGCCCACAACAACTTGTGTTCTACTCGTGCATAGAAACTACGCATAGACCTAGCTCATGATGCCACTGTTGGGGAACGTAGCAGAATTTTTAAAATTTTCCTACGTGTCACCAAGATCAATCTATGGAGTCTTCTAGAAACGAGAGGGAGAGGAGTGCATCTACATACCCTTGTAGATCGCGAGCGGAAGCGTTCAAGAGAATGGGGTTGATGGAGTCGTACTCGTCATGATCCAAATCACCGATGATCCTAGCGCCGAACGGACGGCACCTCCGTGTTCAACACACGTATGGAGCGAGGACGTCTCCCGCGCCTTGATCCAGCAAGGAGGCGGGAGAGGTTGAGGAAGAAAGCTCCAACAGCAGCACGACGGCGTGGTGGTTGTGGAGCAGCAGTACTCCGGCAGGGCTTCGTCAAGCTGTTAACGGAGGAGGGGAGGTGTTGGGGAGGGGAGGGGTTGCGCCTTGGGAAGGGGTGCGGCTCCCATGTGCCTCCCCACTATATATAGGGGTGGAGGGGGCTGGTTTCTTGCCCTCCAAGTCCATTGGGGAGTTGGCAAAGGTGGGAGAAAGAAATCCCATCATTTCCATTCCCCACCGATTGTTTTCCCCCTTTTTTAGGGATCTTGATCTTATCCCCTTGGGATATGATCTTATTCCTTCTAAGGGGGGATCTTGGTGCGCCTTGACCAGGGGTGTGGGGCCTTGCCCCCACTAACCACGTTCATGTGGGTCCCCACATGCAGGTGGGCCCCACTACGGAACCTTCTAGAATCTTCCCGGTACAATATCGAAAAATCCCGAACATTTTCCGGTGGCCAAAATAGGACTTCCCATATATAAATCTTTACCTCCAGACCATTCGGGAACTCCTCGTGATGTCTGGGATCTCATCCGGGACTCCGAACAACATTGTGTAATCACATACAAGTCTTCCTAATAACCCTAGCGTCATCGAACCTTAAGTGTGTAGACCCTACAGGTTCGGGAAACATGCAGACATGACCGAGACAACTCTCCGGCCAATAACCAACAGCGGGATCTGGATACCCATGTTGGCTCCCACATGTTCCACGATGATCTCATCGGATGAACCACGATGTCGAGGATTCAAGCAGTCCCGTATACAATTCCTTTGTCAATCGGTACGTTACTTGCCCGAGATTCGATCGTCGGCATCCCAATACCTCGTTCAATCTTGTTACCGGCAAGTCACTTTACTCGTACTGTAATGCATGATCCCGTGATCAACCAGTTGGTCACATTGAGCTCATTATGATGATGCATTACCGAGTGGGCCCAGAGATACCTCTCCGTCATACGGAGTGACAAATCCTAGTCTTGATTCGTGCCAACCCAACAGACACTTTCGGAGATACCCGTAGTGCACCTTTATAGCCACCCAGTTACGTTGTGACGTTTGGCACACCCAAAGCACTCCTACGGTATCTGGGAGTTGCACAATCTCATGGTCTAAGGAAATGATACTTGACATTGGAAAATCTCTAGTAGACGAACTACACGATCTTGTGCTATGCTTAGGATTGGGTCTTGTCCATCACATCATTCTCCTAATGATGTGATCCCGTTATCAATGACATCCAATGTCCATAGTCAGGAAACCATGACCATCCGTTGATCAACGAGCTAGTCAACTAGAGGCTCACTAGGGACATGTTGTGGTCTATGTATTCACACATGTATTACGATTTCCGGATAACACAATTATAGCATGAATAATAGACCATTATCATGAATAAGGAAATATAATAATAACCATTTTATTATTGCCTCTAGGGCATATTTCTAATAGTCTCCCACTTGCACTAGAGTCAATAATCTAGTTACATTGTGATGAATCGAACACCCATAGAGTTCTGGTGTTGATCATGTTTTGCTCGCGGAAGAGGTTTAGTCAACGGATCTGCGATATTCAGATCCGTATGCACTTTGCAGATATCTATGTCTCCATCTTGAACATTTTCACGAATGGAGTTGAAGCGACGCTTGATGTGCCTGGTCTTCTTGTGAAACCTGGGCTCCTTGGCAAGGGCAATAGCTCCAGTGTTGTCACAGAAGAGAGTGATCGGCCCCGATGCATTGGGTATGACTCCTAGGTCGGTGATGAACTCCTTCATCTAGATTGCTTCATGCGCTGCCTCCGAGGCTGCCATGTACTCCGCTTCACTTGTAGATCCCGCCATGACGCTTTGCTTGCAACTGCACCAGCTTACTGCCCCACCATTCAAAATATACACGTATCCGGTTTGTGACTTAGAGTCATCCAGATCTGTGTCGAAGCTAGCGTCGATGTAACCCTTTACGATGAGCTCTTCGTCACCTCCATAAACGAGAAACATATCCTTAGTCCTTTTCAGGTACTTCAGGATGTTCTTGACCGCTGTCCAGTGTTCCATGCCGGGATTACTTTGGTACCTTCCTACCAAACTTACGGCAAGGTTTACATCAGGTCTGGTACATAGCATGGCATACATAATAGATCCAATGGCCAAGGCATAGGGGATGACACTCATCTTTTCTCTATCTTCTGCCGTGGTCGGGCATTGAGCCGAGCTCAATTTCACACCTTGCAACACAGGCAAGAACCCCTTCTTGGACTGATCCATATTGAACTTCTTCAATATCTTATCAAGGTATGTGCTTTGTGAAAGACCTATGAGGCGTCTCGATCTATCTCTATATATCTTGATGCCTAATATGTAAGCAGCTTCTCCAAGGTTCTTCATTGAAAAACACTTATTCAAATAGGCCTCAATGCTGTCCAAAAGTTCTATATCATTTGCCATCAAAAGTATGTCATCCACATATAATATGAGAAATGCTACAGGGCTCCCGCTCACTTTCTTGTAAACGCAGGCTTCTCCATAAGTCTGCATAAACCCAAACGCTTTGATCATTTCATTAAAGCGAATGTTCCAACTCCGACAGCCCATAGACGGAGCGCTGGAGCTTGCATACCTTGTTAACATTCTTAGGATCGACAAAACCTTCCGGCTGCATCATATACAATTCTTCATTAAGAAAGCCGTTAAGGAATGTCGTTTTAACATCCATTTGCCATATCTCATAATCATAGTATGCGGCAATTGCTAACATGATTCGGACGGACTTCAGCTTCGCTACGGGTGAGAAGGTCTCATCGTAGTCAACCCCTTGAACCTGTCGATAACCCTTAGCGACAAGTCAAGCCTTATAGATGGTAACATTACCATCCGCGTCCGTCTTCTTCGTAAAGATCCATTTATTCTCTATCGCTCGCCGATCATCGGGCAAGTCTATCAAAGTCCATACTTTGTTTTCATACATGGATCCTATCTCAGATTGCATGGCTTCAAGCCATTTGTTGGAATCTGGGCCCGCCATCGCTTCTTCATAGTTCGAAGGTTCACCGTTGTCTAACAACATGATTTCCAGGACAGGGTTGCCGTACCACTCTGGTGTGGAGCGTGTCCTTGTGGACCTACGAAGTTTAGTAGGAGCTTGATCCGAAGTACCTTGATCATCATCATTAACTTCCTCTCCAGTCGGTGCAGGCACCACAGGAACATCTTCCCGAGCTGCGCCACTTTCGGTTTCAAGAGGCAGTACTTCATCAAGGTCTACTTTCCTCCCACTTACTTCTTTCGAGAGAAATTGTTTCTCCAGAAAGGACCTATTCTTGGCAACAAAGGTCTTGCCTTCGGATCTGAGGTACAAGGTATACCCAATGGTTTCCTTAGGGTATCCTATGAAGACGCATTTTTCCGACTTGGGTTCGAGCTTTTCAGGTTGAAGTTTCTTGACATAAGCATGGCATCCCCAAACTTTTAGAAACGACAGCTTAGGTTTCTTCCCAAACCATAATTCATACGGTGCCGTCTCAGCGGATTTAGACGGTGCCCTATTTAAAGTGACTGTAGCTGTCTCTAGAGCGTATCCCCAAAATGATAGCGGTAAATCAGTGAGTGACATCATAGATCGCACCATATCCAATAGAGTGCGATTACGACGTTCAGACACTCCGTTATGCTGAGGTGTTCCAGGCGGCGTGAGTTGTGAAACGATTCCACATTTCCTTAAGTGCATACCAAATTCGTGACTTAAATATTCTCCCCCACGATCTGATCGTAAGAATTTGATTTTTCTGTCACGTTGATTCTCAACCTCACTCTGAAATTCCTTGAACTTTTCAAAGGTATCAGACTTGTGTTTCATTAAGTAGACATACCCATATCTACTTAAGTCATCAGTGAGAGTGAGAACATAACGATAGCCACCGCGAGCCTCAACGCTCATTGGACCGCACACATCAATATGTATAATTTCCAATAAGTTGGTTGCTCGCTCCTTTGTTCCAGAGAACGGAGTCTTGGTCATTTTACCCATGAGGCATGGTTCGCACGTGTCAAATGATTCGAAATCAAGAGACTCCAAAAGTCCATCTGTATGGAGCTTCTTCATGCGTTTGACACCGATGTGACCAAGGCGGCAGTGCCACAGATATGTGGGACTATCATTATCAATCTTACATCTTTTGGTATTCACACTATGAATATGTGTAACATCACGTTCGAGATTCATTAAGAATAAACCATTGACCAACGGGGCATGACCATAAAACATATCTCTCATATAAATAGAATAACCATTATTCTCGGATTTAAATGAGTAGCCATCGCGCATCAAACGAGATCCAGATACAATGTTCATGCTCAAAGCTGGCACTAAATAACAATTATTGAGGTTTAAAACTAATCCCGTAGGTAAATGTAGAGGTAGCGTGCCGACGTCGATCACATCGACCTTGGAACCATTCCCGACGCGCATCGTCACCTCGTCCTTCGCCAGTCTCCGCTTATTCCGCAGCTCCTACTTTGAGTTACAAATATGAGCAACCGCACCGGTATGAAATACCCAGGAGCTACTACGAGTACTGGTAAGGTACACATCAATTACATGTATATCACATATACCTTTAGTGTTGCCGGCCTTCTTGTCCGCTAAGTATTTGGGGCAGTTCCGCTTCCAGTGTCCCTTTCCCTTGCAATAAAAGCACTCTGTAACGACCAAACCTTGAAGGATTTGAGTCTCTGTGCTTACCAGAACAGGGGACGGAGGCGGCTGCCTCGGGCTTCGGCGACGGCGCTTCTCCGGCGATTCTCCGGCGAAGACGAAGGGACGGACGGGTTGGGCGTAGAGTGGCGGAGGTGGTGCTGGTGTTCAACGGCGGCGGAGTTCCTTCTGTAGGCGGCGGCGACCACGTCAACGGCAGCCGTGCTCCGGCGAAAGTCGGTCGTCGGTGGCGGCGTCGTTCTATTGCTTTGCAGGTTATTCCAAAGCATCAAACGAGTGCGGCTTCGCGAGGGGAATCGAGTGGAGCAGGCGGTGTGGCTGGAGATGCTCTTACGGTGGCGCAAACGTCCGACGAACAGCGGCGGTCGGCGTAGCTTCGCGGCGAGATGCGTTTCGCCCTCGCTTGAGCGTGCGGCAACGAGAGAGATCGGGGAGGGGATGCGGGGGTGCGTCGTGGGCGTGGGCGCGCGTGCAGTGTCCCTAGGTTGCACGAGGTTGACCAAGGGCGCAGATCGATCCGGGCTCGGCCTCGGCGTGCGCGCGCGGCGTCCGGCTCGGGGTGGGAGAAGGTGGCGCGGGGTCCATGGTCAGTGGCTAAACGCGGGCAGCGGGTCGGGTGCGGGTCGGGCGATGCGATGCGGCTGCGTGTACCGCTTCGCTGGGGCTGGGGAGGCGCGAGGGACTGGGCCGCGGGCAGTGCAGGGTTAGGTGGGCCACGGGGTTGGCTCCTGGGCCACGTAGTGCTCTGCGCTGTGCGCTGGCAGGCGGGCTGGCTGGTTTTGTTTTTTTAAACAAAACTACAAACCAAAAACTAAAATAAAAACACCAGAATAAAATCTAGGAAAAATACCTAGACACACAGTAAAATATATACTACTAATATAAACTACAGGAACACTAGTTCCTCACCTAATGAAATTTTTAAAAATTCATTTTATGCAATAGACCACACAAAACAGCAATAAAACAAACAAATAAAATATATTTAAGATTCCAAAAATCACCATAACATATTATATGAGCTGGAAATATATTCTGCACATTATGAACATTTTTAAAATAGGGGAGAAGTCATGTTATCTCCACTCCAAATAAATTGCCTTTTGTTGCATAATGATTTGAATATTCTGAAAAAGCAAATAATGCAATAAAAATATGATATGCATATGAATGATCTATTAACATCCAAATTTAAGAAGATTGGGATGTTACAAACCTACCCCCCTTAAGATGAATCTCGCCCTCGAGATTCGGGCTGGCTAGCAAATAGGTGTGGGTGATCCTGCGTGAGATCCTCCTCTCATTCCCAGGTAGCTTCCTCCTCTGTATGATGATCTCACTGAACCTTGCATAACTTGATTGCCTTGGTGCGAGTAACTCTCTCTGCTGTCTCCACAATCTTAATAGGTTTCTCCTCATATGTCAAATCACACTCCAACTGAATTGCCTCAAGTGGCACTGTGTCCCTCAATGGAACATCCATCATCTCTACATGACACTTCAACTGAGATACATGAAACACATCATGAACTCCTGACAAAGATTCTGGCAACTCCAGCTGATAAGCTACTTCTCCTCTACGCTCCAAGATCTTGTAAGGCCCCACAAAACGTGGTGCTAACTTACCTTTGATTCCAAACCTCTTAATTCCATGAAGTGGTGAAACTCAAAGATATGCACGGTCTCCTACCTCATATGTCACCTCCTTACGTTTTGCATCTGCATAACTCTTCTGTCTGGACTGTGCTATCTTCAGCCTATCACGAATCAACTTGACCTTCTCCTCAGCATCTCTGATCAAGTCTGGTCCAAAGAACTGACATTCTCCAACCTCATCCCACATCAACGGTGTCCTGCACTTCCTACCATACAATACCTCAAATGGTGCCATCTTCAGACTAGCCTGATAACTGTTATTATATGAGAACTCTGCATAAGGTAAATTATCATCCCAACTGGACCCATAGTTCAAGGCATAAGCTGTCAACATATCCTCCAAAATTGGATTTACCCTCTCTGTCTGCCCATCTGTCTGTGGATGGAAAGCTGTACTGAACTCCTGCCTGGTGCCCAAGGATTCATGCAACTGACGCCAAAATTTGGATGTGAACTGAGTACCTCTATCAGACACTACCTTCCTTGGAACTCCATGCAGACAAACAATCTTAGACATATAAATCTTTGCTAGCTGAGCACTGGTATAAGTAGTCTTTACTGGGATGAAGTGAGCAACTTTAGTCAAACGATCAACAACTACCCAAATAGAATCATAACCTGTCCGAGTCCTGGGTAAACCTGTAATGAAATCCATACCAATCTCATCCCACTTCCAATCAGGTATAGGCAATGGCTGTAACAAACCTGCTAGTCTCTGATGTTCTGCTTTAACCCTCTGGCACACATCACATGTTGCAATATATCCAGCAATTTCCCTCTTCAGGCTAGGCCACCAAAATCTTTCCCTCAAATCCAAATACATCTTAGTATTACCTGGGTGAATAGAATAAGGTGAATCATGCGCCTCCTGAAGAATCAACTTCCTGATATCTGCATCTTGAGGTACACAAATACGCTTCTCGAACCATATGGCTCCATGTTCATCCTCACGGAAACCTTCTGCCTTACCTTTAGCCATATTCTCTTTTATCTCAGCAATCTCCTTATCACCCTTTTGAGCTTCTCTGATCCTGTCAAGCAAAGTAGGCTTTACCTCCAGTGTTGCTAAATATCCCTTAGGAACCACCTCCAACCTGAGATTCCTGAACTGTTCACATAACTCGGGTGGCATATTATCAACATTAATTGCATTAGCATGGCTCCTATGACTCAATGCATCAGCAACAACATTAGCCTTACCAGGATGATACTGCACCTTCAAATCATTATTCTTAATAAGCTCCAACCATCTCCTCTGCCTGAGGTTCAAATCCTTCTGGGTAAAAATATACTTCAAACTCTTATGATCAGTAAATATATCACAATGATTACCAATAAGATATGGCCTCCAAGTTTTCAATGCATGCACAACTGAGGCTAACTCCAAATCATGTGTAGGATAATTATGCTCATGATTCTTAAGCTGGCGTGAAGCATATGAAACAACTTTACCTTCCTGCATCAAAACACTCGCAAGTCCTTGACGAGAAGCATCACAATATACCTGGAAGTCTTGTTGTATATATGGCAGAGTTAAAACTGGTGCCGTAACCAAACGCTGCTTCAATTCCTGAAAGCTGGCTTCACATTCATCAGTCCAAACAAACTTCTTCTCCTTCTTCGATAATTCAGTCATAGGCTTTGCAATTTTGGAAAAGTTCTCAATAAACCTCCTGTAATAACCTGCAAGGCCCAAAAAGCTGCGAATCTCTCCAACTGTCATGGGTGTCTCCCACTCTGTAACTGCAGCAACCTTAGATGGATCAACTGCAACTCCATTACCTGACACAACATGTCCAAGGAATGCTACCTCATCCAGCCAAAACTCACATTTGCTGAACTTGGCATACAACTGATGTTCTCTCAATTTCTCCAATACCAAACGCAAATGCACCTCATGCTCTTGCTTATTCTTGGAGAACACCAATATATCATCAATGAAAACAACCACAAATTTATCCAAGAACTCCATAAACACCTTGTTCATCATATTCATGAAGTATGCAGGGGCGTTAGTCAATGCAAATGACATAACAGTATATTCATACAACCCATACCTCGTAGTAAAAGCAGTCTTTGGAATATCTTTCTCACGAATCTTTAATTGATGATAACCAGAACGAAGATCGATCTTAGAAAACACAGTAGCTCCCTCCAACTGGTCAAACAGATCATTTATCATAGGCAAAGGATACTTATTCTTAAAGGTTACCTCATTCAGAGAATGATAATCAACACACATCCTTAAGGTCCCATCCTTCTTCTCCACAAACAAAACTGGAGCTCCCCAAGGTGATGAACTTGGGCGAATAAATCCTTGTGCTTGCAATTCTCTTATCTGCTTCTTAAATTCCTCCAACTCCTGAGGGGGCATTCTATACGGTCTCTTTGCAATAGGTCCAGTGCCTGGTATTAAATCAATAACAAACTCAGTATCTCTATCTGGTGGCATACCTGGCAACTCCTGTGGAAACACATCTGGATAATCTCTCACAACTGGCACCTCTTCCAGGCTAACCCCCTTAATAGAGTTCACCTGCACCTGATTACGCTTATACTTACACACATATTTGATCCTCTTCCCTCCTGGTGCATTGAGAGTAATAGATTGACTGGAACAATCAATGCGACCTTTATATAACTGTAACCAATCCATATACCCAAAATAATATCCAGACCTTGTGACTTCAATATAATCAAATCCGTAGGAAACACATGCTTCCCAATAGATAAAGTCAACTGATGACAACCAACACCTGCTATCATCTCAGCTTCTAGGGAACTCGCTCTAATAGGCACACTAAGGGTTTTGGTTGGCAAGAATAGATGAGTTATAGATATAATAGGGCCAAAAACTATGTATATATAAATATATTCTACCCATATGCATAATATGATCAAGTCAACAAAACACAACAACGAATAACACCAACAAACAAACAACAAACAACAAACAATATGATAATATTATATACATATATAGTCGAATAATTTTGACACTAAGCAATTTAACAAACAACTACCAATCAAGCAAACAATCTAGTATCTTCATACCACGAAAGTGGGCATAATCAGATACGGTAACACGATAACGTTGCAATATAAAACAAACATGAATGATGGTCTCAGCGCTAGTTCCTACTTAACTGGTCAAGATACTTGAGGGGTTTACTAATAAACACTAAGAAGTATAGCTAGTTTAGAAAATAATTTTCACTCCTATGGCTTTTCTAATCCATTTTCTAGGGTCATGTCCTACAGTCAACACACTGCTCTGATGCCATCTGTAACGACCAAACCTCGAAGGATTTGAGTCTCTGTGCTTACCAGAACAGGGGACGGAGGCGGCTGCCTCGGGCTTCGGCGACGGCGCTTCTCCGGCGGTTCTCCGGCGAAGACGAAGGGATGGACGGGTCGGGCGTAGAGTGGCGGAGGTGGTGCTGGTGTTCAACGGCGGCGGGGTTCCTTCTGTAGGCGGCGGCGACCACGTCAACGGCAGTCGTGCTCCGGCGAAAGTCGGTCGTCGGTGGCGGCGTCGTTCTGTTGCTTTGCAGGTTACTCCAAAGCATCAAACGAGTGCGGCTTCGCGAGGGGAATCGAGTGGAGCAGGCGGTGTGGCTGGAGATGCTCTTACGGCGGCGCAAACGTCTGGCGAACGGCGGCGGTCGGCGGAGCTTCGCGGCGAGATGTGTTTCGCCCTCACTCGAGCGTGCGGCAACGAGAGAGATCGGGGAGGGGATGCGGGGGTGCGTCGTGGGCGTGGGCTCGCGTGCGGTGTCCCTAGGTTGCACGGGGTTGACCAGGGGCGCAGATCAATCCGAGCTCGGCCTCGGCGTGCGCGCGCGGCGTCCGGCTCGGGGTGGGAGAAGGTGGCGCGGGGTCCACGGTCAGTTGCTGAACGCGGGCAGCGGGTCGGGTGCGGGTCGGGCGATGCAATGCGGCTGCTCGTACCGCTTCGCTGGGGCTGGGGAGGCGCGAGGGACTGGGCCGCGGGCAGTGCAGGGTTAGGTGGGCCGCAGGGTTGGCTCCTGGGCCGCGTAGTGCTCTGCGCTGCGCGCTGGCAGGCGGGCTGGCTGGTGTTGTTTTTTTAAAACAAAACTACAGAACCAAAAACTAAAATAAAAACACCCGAATAAAATCTAGGAAAAATACCTAGACACACAGTAAAATATATACTACTAATATAAACTACAGGAACACTAGTTCCTCACCTAATGAAATTTTTAAAAATTCATTTTATGCAATAGACCACACAAAACAACAATAAAACAAACAAATAAAATATATTGAAGATTGCAAAAATCACCATAACATATTATATGAACTGGAAATAATATTCTGCACATTATGAACATTTTTAAAATAGGGGAGAAGTCATGTTATCTCCACTCCACATAAATTGCCTTTTGTTGCATAATGATTTGAATATTCTGAAAAAGCAAATAATGCAATAAAAATATGATATGCATATGAATGATCTATTAACATCCAAATTTAAGAAAATTGGGATGTTACACACTCAGTCTCAGGTTTGGGTCCATTCTTTGGCTTCTTCCCGGCAACTGGTTTACCGGGCGCGGCAACTCCCTTGCCGTCCTTCTTGAAGTTCTTCTTACCCTTGCCTTTCTTGAAACTAGTGGTTTTATTGACCATCAACACTTGATGTTCCTTTTTGATTTCCACCTCCGCTGATTTCAGCATTGAATATACCTCAGGAATGGTCTTTTCCATCCCCTGCATATTGTAGTTCATCACAAAGCTCTTGTAGCTAGGTGGGAGCGACTGAAGGATTCTGTCAATGACCGCCTCGTCCGGGAGGTTAATGTCCAGCTGGGACAAGCGGTTGTGCAACCCAGACATTTTGAGTATGTGCTCACTGACAGAACTATTTTCCTCCATCTTACAACTGTAGAACTTGTCGGAGACTTCATATCTCTCGACCCGGGCATGAGCTTGGAAAACCATTTTCAGCTCCTCGAGCATCTCATATGCTCTGTGTTTCTCAAAACGCTTTTGGAGCCCCGGTTCTAAGCTGTATAGCATGCTGCACTGAACGAGGGAGTAATCATCAGCACGGTGCTGCCAAGCGTTCATAACGTCTTGGTTCTCTAGGATGGGTGCTTTACCTAGCGGTGCTTATAGGACATATTGTTTCCTGGCAGCTATGAGGATGATCCTCAGGTTCCGGACCCAGTCCGTATAGTTGCTGCCATAATCTTTCAGCTTGGTTTTCTCTAGGAACGCGTTGAAGTTGAGGTTGACATTAGCGTGGGCCATTTGATCTACAAGACATATTGCAAAGTTTTAGACTACGTTCATGATAATTAAGTTCATCTAATCAAATTATTTAATGAACTCCCACTCAGATTAGACATCCCTCTAGTCATCTAAGTGATACATGATCCGAGTCAACTAGGCCGTGTCCGATCATCACGTGAGACGGACTAGTCATCATCGGTGAACATATCCATGTTGATCGTATCTTCCATACGACTCATGTTCGACCTTTCGGTCTCTTGTGTTCCGAGGCCATGTCTGTACATGCTAGGCTCGTCAAGTCAACCTAAGTGTATTGCGTGTGTAAATCTGGCTTACACCTGTTGTATGCGAACTTTAGAACCTATCACACCCGATCATCACGTGGTGCTTCAGAACAACGAACCTTTGCAACGGTGCATAGTTAGGGGGAACACTTTCTTGAAATTGTTATGAGGGATCATCTTATTTACTACCGTCGTTCTAAGCAAATAAGATGCAAAAACATGATAAACATCACATGCAATCAAATAGTGACATGATATGGCCAATATCATATTGCTCCTTTGATCTCCATCTTCGGGGCACCATGATCATCTTCTTCACCGGCATGACACCATGATCTCCATCATCATGATCTCCATCATCATGATCTCCATCATCGTGTCTTCATGAAGTTGTCACGTCAACTATTACTTCTACTACTATGGCTAACGGTTTACCAATAAAGTAAAGTAATTACATGACGTTTATGTTGACACGCAGGTCATAAATAAATTAAGACAACTCCTATGGCTCCTGCCGGTTGTCATACTCATCGACATGCAAGTCGTGATTCCTATTACAAGAACATGATCAATCTCATACATCACATAAATCATTCATCATTCATCACAACCTTCTTTTGGCCATATCACATCACAAGGCATATGCTGCAAAAACAAGTTAGACGTCCTCTAATTGTTGTTGCATGTTTTACGTGACTGCAATAGGGTTCTAGCAAGAACGTTTCTTAGCTACGTCAAAAACCACAACGTGATATGCCAATTTCTATTTACCCTTCATAAGGACCCTTTTCATCGAATCAGATCCGACTAAAGTGGGAGAGACATACACCCGCTAGCCACCTTATGCAACTAGTGCATGCCAGTCGGTGGAACCTGTCTCACGTAAGCGTACGTGTAAGGTCTGTCCGGGCCGCTTCATCCCACGATGCCGCCGAATCAAGATAAGACTAGTAACGGCAAGCAAATTGAAAAAATCGACGCCCACTACAACTTGTGTTCTACTCGTGCATAGAAACTACGCATAGACCTAGCTCATGATGCCACTTTTGGGGAACGTAGCAGAATTTTTACAATTTTCCTATGTGTCACCAAGATCAATCTATGGAGTCTTCTAGCAACGAGAGGGAGAGGAGTGCATCTACATACCCTTGTAGATCGCGAGCGGAAGCGTTCAAGAGAACGGAGTTGATGGGGTCGTACTCGTCGTGATCCAAATCACCGATGATCCTAGCGCCGAACGGACGGCACCTCCGCGTTCAACACACGTACGGAGCGAGGACGTCTCCCGCGCCTTGATCCAGCAAGGAGGAGGGAGAGGTTGAGGAAGAAAGATCCAACAGCAGCATGACGGCGTGGTGGTGGTGGAGCAGCAGTACTCCAGCAGGGCTTCGTCAAGCTCTTAACGGAGAAGGAGAGGTGTTGGGGAGGGGAGGGGCTGCGCCTTGGGAAGGGGTGCGGCTCCCATGTGCCTCCCCACTATATATAGGGGTGGAGGGGGCTGGTTTCTTTCCCTCCAAGTCCATTGGGGCGTTGGCAAAGGTGGGGGAAAGAAATCCCATCATTTCCTTTCCCCACCGATTGTTATCCCCCTTTTTTAGGGATTTTGATCTTATCCCTTTGGGATATGATCTTATTCCTTCTAAGGGGGGATTTTGGTGCGCCTTGATCAGGGGTGTGGGGCCTTGCCCCCACTACCCACGTTCATGTGGGTCCCCACATGCAGGTGGGCCCCACTAAGGAAACTTCTAGAATCCTCCCGGTACAATACCGAAAAATCCCGAACATTTTCCGGTGGCCAAAATAGGACTTCCCATATATAAATCTTTACCTCCGGACCATTCTGAAACTCCTCGTGACATCTGGGATCTCATCTGGGACTCCGAACAACATTCGATAATCACATACAAGTCTTCCTAATAACCCTAGCGTCATCGAACCTTAAGTGTGTAGACCCTACGGGTTCGGGAAACATGCAGACATGACCGAGACAACTCTCCGGCCAATAACCAACAGCGGGATCTGGATACCCATGTTGGCTCCCACATGTTCCACCATGATCTCATTGGATGAACCACGATGTCGAGGATTCAGGCAGTCCTTTATACAATTCCCTTTGCCCATCGGTACGTTACTTGCCCGAGATTCGATCATCGGTATCCCAATACCTCGTTCAATGTCGTTACCGGCAAGTCACTTTACTCGTACCGTAATTCATGATCCCTTGATCAACCACTTCGTCACATTGAGCTCATTATGATGATGCATTACCGAGTGGGCCCAGAGATACCTCTCCGTCATACAGATTGACAAATCACAGTCTTGATTCGTGCCAACCCAACAGACACTTTCGGAGATACTCGTAGTGCACCTTTATAGCCACCCAGTTACGTTGTGACGTTTGGCACACCCAAAGCACTCCTACGGTATCCGGGAGTTGCACAATCTCATGGTCTAAGGAAATGATACTTAACATTAGAAAATCTCTAGCGGACGAACTACACGATCTTCTGCTATGCTTAGGATTGGGTCTTGTCCATCACATCATTCTCCTAATGATGTGATCCTGTTATCAATGACATCCAATGTCCATAGTCAGGAAACCATGACCATCCCTTGATCAACGAGCTAGCCAACTAGAGGCTCACTAGGGACATGTTGTGGTCTATGTATTCACACATGTATTACGATTTCCGGATAACACAATTATAGCATGAATAATAGACAATTATGATGAACAAGGAAATATAATAATAACCATTTTATTATTGCCTCTAGGGCATATTTCCAACAGATCAATTGTGTCGACTAATAACATAGACATGCTCAAATTCGATAGAATCTAGATGTCTGATGGATCAATGACCGCTCCTTACGCGAATTGCAAATATCATGATCCCATCCTAATATTTGGATACAATTTATATCTTTAATCAATGTGTAGAGCAGTCTTTTACATGTAGTTTCACTCTCCATTGGTGGTCTCTCACACATGCTCACACACTCTCTCCCGAGGTGTCTTTCTCCCACACAAGCTCTAGATATAACCCTCCCTCTCTCTCGTAACCATTTACAACTGTTTTCACTAACCTTTATCACAAGCACTCTTCCTCTCACAAACATACACACGCACAATCCTCATCGACCCTTTCTATATACATGGACCTGCCTGCGTGTCTCATGTACACACATTATCTTTACGCCTGTCTCTCATGCATTGTCTCACACCTCTCTTCCTAATCAACGAGTATGATTCTAGCAGAGCATTCTGTAGGATGCCCCTTAAAGTTTGGTTAGATGAATAGTAATATCAGAGATAAAGGGGTTACCTTAGTCCGAGAACCTAGGGTTACAAATCCTAGCCGGCTTTGTCAGTGGACACAGAGTCCTTCACAATTCTTCTATCTTTGTTTTGTACGACTAGTCATCCATGGATCTTCCTAAATGCGTCACGAGCCGACCAATGTGGCGCAGGACGGAACAGAACGAAGGGCCTCACCTCGACCCACCGGACCTCACGCGGTGACACACCCTCTGCCCCCACGTCTCATTATCTTCTCACACCCACACATACCAACACAAACACCACACACACAGAAAATTTCTCCTGGTGCCTCTATTCCCTCCCCCCTTGCATATACACACTCAAGGGAATGGAATCTCTTGTCGTGACATCATATTCGTCTCTCTCTCTCTCTCTCTCTAGACCACTCTCATTTCTCGTGCTATCTCTCCCACGCCCCCCCGGTCGGCCCCTCTATCCATGCCTCTCTCGAATACGTAATACACACACATACCTCTCTAGGCCCCGCCAAATGCATCAACTACACATTCACACATGTTACATCACGTACCCCATTGATCTAAAAAGGCACTTTCTTCACGTTTATTTCGCATACAACATTCCTTTTGAATAAAGTGTGGCCAAAAAAATATTTTAGAGTTTCTACATATATACAACATTACAAAGTTATATGGAGGAGTACGAACGCTAATTTGCATTGCATGGTGCCCACAATGATATTTATTCCGCACTGTGAATTTGTATATTTTTATACTATATACAAAGTTAATCATAATAAAGAGAAACGAAGATCATCCCTATCTCCATCGCATACCCCCCTGTATGCCCTTTCACGTATGCACACAAAACTATCTCCAGGTCCTCTAAAAGTAAGCCCCCCCGAAAATTCAGGCATGTCTCATCTTTCTCTCGCGATATATGCAATGATGATCATTGTATTTGAAGCGAAAGCATGATACGTACATTGGACTTCAGAATCCACTCATTACGGTCACCATTTATGTTTAGTGGTTATTATGCAGTCACGGGCTCACCGTACAACTCTGTATTTGCTCATGACATGACTAGTTGACCACTTAAACGCTCCACGTGGCACCTCTAGTGTTGAATCACATTATCTCACTACCATCGTACCCACCTGTCGACTTGTATCTACTCTACATCTACACTCTTATAAAATACATAAAATACACTCTTATAAAAAACAGAGTTGGTGATGATGGTGTGCCTGCCATCCTGCAATATAGGCTGTCCGATTTATATCTGACGGATAGGAAAGAAACTATGGCAATTTTGCAAAGAGGTACCCACACACCTCTCCACATTTGCAAATAAGGCATTCCCTCATTCATCCTTTTCTCTCACAAGATAAACAAGTCATACAAATGCATCTTGATGTTACGTGCAACGCACGGGCATCTTGCTAGTAAGAATGAAAACAAACGACAAAAAAATATTTGGACGGTGGTTCGAAGTCATGACCGCGGGCACAGCGGACAAGGTGGCCTTGTATTGGTATGCTGAGCCGTCTGTTTTAACACACATGATCTGGTGTGGTGATTATACACACACGCACGCATGCACACGAACTGCATCCACGCAACACTCACACAAACACATGCACCCACGCACGCACGCAACACTCACACGTACACACGCAGCCACGCACACACGCAACACTCACACGCACGCACGCACGCATGCATGCACACACCAATACACCACACAACCAACACACACTCTCACGCTCAAGTGCTCAAGCTACACATGCATGCGCACACATCAGGCCCTGACAAACACATACACAACCAGGTTGTAACGACCAAACCTCGAAGGATTTGAGTCTCTGTGCTTACCGTGCTAGTCCCTGGATCGAACTCGCTAGCACACACAGTATAGATGAATATCAGAATAGCAAGTGCATCATTTATTACAACGTATGATCCAGAGTATATAAATAAAACAATCTGCATAGCACTTGGCTAGCTTTATTCAATCAAACAGCGGAAAGTAGCAGAAAATAACGATGAGTCCCATCATAGCCCACCGGCGATGCTGAGTGCAGACTCGCGACCCTAACGATACCTTACTCTTCGTCTGAATATCCTGCAACATGAGACGTTGCAGCCATATAGGTCAATACTTTGAATGTATTGGCAAGTTACACAGGAGTAATAATATAGCAGACCTACATATATATGCATAGTACAACAAAGGAAGGCTTGAGGGTCTATTTTTGCAGAAAGCTGACTTTGTCCTCATAACTACCTAATAGTCATATTTTTATTTATTTCTTTTATTACCACAATTAAATACACAAGGTTGAGTTGGCAAAATCAACTCCAACCTACCCTTTATTAAGTTGCCCACAAATATTATTAAGTGTCACATCTGTCAAGATCATCCAACAACTGTAATGGCATAGTGGCTCAAAGTTACCCATAACCGGGGCACGGCTAATCATGATTAGTTTTAATACTCTGCAGAGTTTTGTACGCTTTACCCACTGGACCCAATCCAAAGATTGAGACATAGTCTTTCAGAAGAGGTTCCCTTAACCACCTGACAGCCACATCCCACCTACGTATGCTACATCTGTCGACACAGTCTGGGCAAGGGTTCCAACAACTACAACTAAGCCAGAGCCCATATAGCCAGTGGCCGCACATGGAAGCTACTAGTCACTAAGTCTGTCTGATCTTTTTTAACCTGGGCGGCATTCCACTTAGGGTGCACTCTCATGAGCGCAAGGCCTTAGAAAAGGTGCAAGACCCCATGATGCCTTCCCTCAACACCAAGCAATACCACTTCCGCCCAGAGGTGAATTAAATCCTGAGTTACTACTCAATTTGTTAAAATATATAATCCTCACATAAATTCAATGAATACACGAACCACCCCGTCTACAAAGCATAGCAACCTACAACTACCACGATTTGCAAAAACGGGAAGATAGCTCAACAGCATAGACAACATATATAATACTCCTATACATGCATATATTCATAGTGTGATATAACTACATGCATGGAAAACAATAGGTAAAGTATGATCAACATGTAACTTGCCTTGGTTCTGGTTCAGAAAGTCACACTCCTGACAATAGCTCGCGTCGCACTCCGGACAATCTACACGTTTCACACAATTCAACAAATCAATCACCGGAACACGAAAAGAACCAAAACAAAACCAACAGCAAGAAAATCATTTTTAAAAATCAACAACAGTAGCTTAACAGCACCTAAAATGCACTACGGTCACAACGCAAAAAGAATCACTCGATTCCGATAAACGGTTTGAAAGTTACGACCTCCGGAAGATTTAATTTGAATTTGAACAAATTCAAATTTAAACAGTGCAAACATGAGAAATTTGGTACTGTCATAACGT
This sequence comes from Aegilops umbellulata, assembly GCA_032464435.1. NCBI lineage: Eukaryota > Viridiplantae > Streptophyta > Magnoliopsida > Poales > Poaceae > Aegilops > Aegilops umbellulata. Next base: position 217,606,363 of record CP136059.1, read on the forward strand.
GCTGATTTTTGTGAGTGCATAGGAAAAAGAATTACCTAAATTGGACTTATATAATAAAAGATATAGCTAGTTGAAGTTTTAGCTGAAATCTGAAAAAAAAAGAAAGCAACAGAAAACATCTGGGCTGTAGCAACTCCTGTAGCGAACTCCTGTAGTGAACTGCCATGTGTCAGCGCATGATTGGCCGGGGTTTGCTGTGCGCGCGTGCTCACCCGCAGAACAGAGGAAAACGGCGGCGGCGCTCGTCCGGTGGGTCTCCGTGGTATTAGAGCAGTGTGTTGACTGTAGGACGTGACCCTAGAAAATGGATTAGAAAAGCCATAGGAGTGAAAATTATTTGATAAACTAGCTATACTTCTTACTGTTTATTAGTAAATCCCTCAAGTATCTTGAACAGTTAAGTAGGAACTAGTGCTGAGACCACCATTCATGTTTTTTTTTATATTGCAACGTTATCGTGTTAGCGTATCTGATTATGTCCACTTTCGTGGTATGAAGATACTAGATTGTTTGCTTGATTGATAGTTGTTTGTTAAATTGCTTAGTGTCGAAATTATTTGACTATATATGCATATATATATATATATATATATATATATATATAATATTATCATATTGTTTGTTGTTTGTTGTTTGTTTGTTTGTTGGTGTTATTTGTTGTTGTGTTTTGTTGGCTTGATCATATTATGCATATGGGTAGAATATATTTATATATACATAGCCTTGGCCCTATTATATCTATAACTCTTCTATGCTTGCCCACCAGATGCCGCCGAGGCGTGATAATGGGCGTAATGCTGCAGGAGGAGACAACAATGGCAATGATGTACCGCCATACATGCAGCAGGTGCTTCAGGGACAGGCTCAGTTGATCCAGTTGCTTATCCAGAACAACAACAACAACAACAACAACAACAACAACAACAACAACAACAACAACAACAACAACAACAACAACAACAACAACAACAACAACAACAACAACAACAACAACAACAACAACAACAACAACAACAACAACAACAACAACAACAACAACAACAACAACAACAACAACAACAACAACAACAACAACAACAACAACAACAACAACAACAACAACAACAACAACAACAACAACAACAACAACAACAACAACAACAACAACAACAACAACAACAACAACAACAACAACAACAACAACAACAACAACAACAACAACAACAACAACAACAACAACAACAACAACAACAACAACAACAACAACAACAACAACAACAACAACAACAACAACAACAACAACAACAACAACAACAACAACAACAACAACAACAACAACAACAACAACAACAACAACAACAACAACAACAACAACAACAATGATTGGCTCCGTGCAGTCAATAGGAACTTGGAGACGGTTGGATGCACTGATGCAGAGAGGGTGAGGTTTGCCTCACATTTGTTGGAGGGTCCTGCCGCAGCCTGGTGGGACAACTACTTGGTCACTTATCCCATTGCTACCATCACATGGCCTCAGTTTCAGGATGCTTTCCGTGCTGCACATGTGTCTGCTGGTGCTATGAGTCTGAAAAAGAAGGAATTTCGTAGTTTGCGCCAGGGAGGTCGCACAGTTAATGCTTATGTGGAGGAATTTAATAATCTTGCACGTTATGCTCCTAATGATGTTAACACTGATGCAGCTAGGCAGGAGAAATTCTTGGAGGGCCTAAATGATGACTTGAGCCTTCAGTTGACAGTGGCCACTTTTAGGAATTGTCAGGACCTGATTGATAAGGCTATTGTGCTGGAGGGAAAGCAACAGGCCATAGAGAATCGCAAGAGGAAGTACAACAACAATAACAGGTATAATTCAGGACCACAGCAGAAGCCACACACTTCATATCATGGTAATGGAGGTAATGGACATAATCATCATGGAGGTAATGGACATAATCATCATGGAGGTAATGAACATAATCATCATTGAGGGAATGGCCACAACCATAATGGCCACCATCATCATAATGGGCACAAGAGTAACAATGGCAATGGCAATGGAGGGAACAATAACCAGAATCACCAGGTTACACGTGCGCCAAGGGATTTGAGTTAGGTGCAGTGCTTCAGGTGTAAGGCTATGGGGCACTATGCCACAGAATGCCCCGGGGCGAAGAATTCAGGAGTCAACAAGCCAAACCCCTTCCAAAAGGGTCATGTAAATCATGTTAATGTGGAGGAGGTTTACAATGAACCTGATGCAGTGATTGGTAAGTTCTTGATTAATTCAGTACCCGCAGTTGTTCTTTTTGATACTGGTGCATCGCATTCATTTATTTCGAGGGTATTTGTTGATAAACATGGATTGCCAACCAAAACACTTAGTATGCCTATTAGAGTGAGTTCCCCAGGAGCTGAGATGATAGCAGGTGTTGGTTGTCATCAGTTGACTTTGTCTATTGGAAAGCATGATTTTCCTATGGATTTGATTATATTGAAGTCACAAGGTCTGGATATTATTTTGGGTATGGATTGGTTGCAGTTATATAAAGGTCGTACTGATTGTGCCAGTCGATCTATCACTCTCAGTGCACCAGGCGGGAAGAGGATGAAATATGTATGTAAGTACAAGCATAATCAGGTGCAGGTGAACTCTCTTAAGGGGGGTAGCCTGGAAGAGGTGCCAGTTGTGAGAGATTATCCAGATGTGTTTCCAGAGGAGTTGCCAGGTATGCCACCAGATAGAGATATTGAGTTTCTTATTGATTTAATACCAGGCAATGGACCTATTGCGAAGAGACCGTATAGAATGCCCCCTCAAGAGTTGGAGGAATTGAAGAAACAGATAAGAGAATTGCAGGCACAAGGATTTATTCGCCCAAGTTCATCACCTTGGGGAGCTCCAGTTTTGTTTGTGGAGAAGAAGGATGGGACCTTGAGGATGTGCGTTGATTATCGTTCTCTGAATGAGGTAACCATTAAGAATAAGTATCCTTTGCCTATGATAAATGATCTATTTGACCAGTTGGAGGGAGCTACTGTGTTTTCTAAGATTGATGTTCGTTCTGGTTATCATCAATTAATGATTCGTGAGCAAGATATTCCAAAGACTGCTTTTACTATGAGGTATGGGTTGTATGAATATACTGTTATGTCATTTGGATTGACTAACGCCCCTGCATACTTCATGAATATGATGAACAAGGTTTTTATGGAGTTCTTGGATAAATTTGTGGTTGTTTTCATTGATGATATATTGGTGTTCTCCAAGAATAAGCAAGAGCATGAGGTGCATTTGCGTTTGGTATTGGAGAAATTGAGGGAACATCAGTTGTATGCCAAGTTCAGCAAATGTGAGTTTTGGCTGGATGAGGTAGCATTCCTTGGACATGTTGTGTCAGGTAATGGATTTGCAGTTGATCCATCTAAGGTTGCTGCAGTTACAGAGTGGGAGACACCCACGACAGTTGGAGAGATTCACAGCTTTTTGGGCCTTGCAGGTTATCACAGGAGGTTTATTGAGAACTTCTCCAAGATTGCAAAGCCTATGACTGAATTGTTGAAAAAGGAGAAGAATTTTGTTTGGACTGATGAATGTGAAGCCAGCTTTCAGGAATTGAAGCAGCGTTTGGTTACAGCACCAGTTTTAACTCTGCCAGATATACATAAGGACTTCCAAGTATATTGTGATGCTTCTCATCAAGGACTTGGGAGTGTTTTGATGCAGGAAGGTAAAGTTGTTTCATATGCTTCACGTCAGCTTAAGAATCATGAGCTCAATTATCCTACACATGATTTGGAGTTAGCCTCAGTTGTGCATGCATTGAAAACTTGGAGGCCATATCTTATCGGTAATCATTGTGATATATTTACTGATCATAAGAGCTTGAAGTATATTTTTACCCAGAAGGATTTGAACCTCAGGCAGAGGAGATGGTTGGAGCTTATTAAGGATTATGATTTGAATGTGCAGTATCATCCTGGTAAGGCTAATGTTGTTGCTGATGAATTGAGTCGTAGGAGCCACGCTAATGCAATTAATATTGATAATATGCCACCCGAGTTATGTGAACAGTTCAGGAATCTCAGGTTGGAGATGGTTCCTAAGGGATATTTAGCAACACTTGAGGTAAAGCCTACTTTGCTTGACAGGATCAGAGAAGCTCAAAAGAATGATAAGGAGATTGCTGAGATAAAAGAGAATATGGCTAAAGGTAAGGCACAAGGTTTCCATGAGGATGAACATGGAGCCATATGGTTTGAGAAGCGTATTTCTGTACCTCAAGATGCAGATATCAGGAAGTTGATTCTTCAGGAGGCGCATGATTCACCTTATTCTATTCACCCAGGTAATACTAAGATGTATTTGGATTTGAGGGAAAGATTTTGGTGGCCTAGCCTGAAGAGGGAAATTGCTGGATATATTGCAACATGTGATGTGTGCCAGAGGGTTAAAGCAGAACATCAGAGACCAGCAGGTTTGTTACAGCCATTGCCTATACCTGATTGGAAGTGGGATGAGATTGGTATGGATTTCATTACAGGTTTACCCAGGACTCGGACAGGTTATTATTCTATTTGGGTAGTTGTTGATCGTTTGACTAAGGTTGCTCACTTCATCCCGGTAAAGACTACTTATACCAGTGATCAGCTAGCAAAAATTTATATGTCTAAAATTGTTTGTCTGCATGGAGTTCCAAGGAAGGTAGTGTCTGATAGAGGTACTCAGTTCACATCTAAATTTTGGCGTCAGTTGCATGAATCCTTGGGCACCAGGCTGGAGTTCAGTACAGCTTTCCATCCACAGACAGATGGGCAGACAGAGAGGGTAAATCAGATTTTGGAGGATATGTTGAGAGCTTGTGCTTTGGACTATGGGTCCAGTTGGGATGATAATTTACCTTATGCAGAGTTCTCATATAATAATAGTTATCAGGCTAGTCTGAAGATGGCACCATTTGAGGTATTGTATGGTAAGAAGTGCAGGACACCGTTGATGTGGGATGAGGTTGGAGAACGTCAGTTCTTTGGACTAGACTTGATCAAAGATGCTGAAGAGAAGGTCAAGTTGATTCGTGACAGGCTGAAGATAGCACAGTCCAGGCAAAAGAGTTATGCAGATGCAAAACGTAAGGAGGTGACATATGAGGTAGGAGACCGTGCATACCTTCGTGTTTCACCACTTCGTGGGATTAAGAGGTTTGGAATCAAAGGTAAGTTAGCACCATGTTTTGTGGGGCCTTACAAGATCTTGGAGCGTAGAGGAGAGGTAGCTTATCAGCTGGAGTTGCCAGAATCCTTGTCAGGAGTTCACGATGTGTTTCATGTATCTCAGTTGAAGAAGTGTCATGCAGAGATGATGGATGTTCCATTGAGGGACATGGTGCTACTTGAGGCAATTCAGTTGGAGAGTGATTTGACATATGAGGAGAAGCCTGTTAAGATTCTGGAGACAGCAGAGAGAGTTACTCGCACCAAGACAATCAAGTTATGCAAGGTTCGGTGGGATCATCATACAGAGGAAGAAGCTACCTGGGAAAGAGAGGAAGATCTCAGACAGGATCACCCACACCTATTTGCTAGCCAGCCCGAATCTCGAGGGCGAGATTCATCTTAAGGGGGGTAGGTTTGTAACATCCCAATTTTCCCAATTTGGATGTTAATAGATCATTCATATGCATATCATATTTTTATTGCATTATTTGATTTTCTGAAATATTCAAATCATTATGCAGCAAAGGCAATTTATTGGAGTGGAGATAACATGACTTCTCCCCTATTTTAAAAATGTTCATAATGTGCAGAATATTATTTCCAGTTCATCTGATATGTTCTGGTAATTTTTGCAATCTTCAAAATATTTTATTTGTTTGTTTTATTGCTGTTTGAGTGGCCTATTGCATCAAAATGAATTTCTAAAATTGCATTAGGTGAGGAACTAGTGTTCATGTAGTTTATATTAGTAGTATATATTTTACTGTGTGTATATATATAATTTGTTTTAGTTTTATTCTGTTATTTTATTTTTAGTTATTACTTCTGTAGTTTTTACTTTTAAAAAAAGAAGCAGCGCCACATAGCACACTGCGCAGCCTAGCTAGGCGCAGCCCACCCGCCAGCCAGCGCAGCGCAGCTGCGGCCCAGTCCCCCGCGCCTCCCAGCCCCAGCGAAGCGGATGCCGCAGCCTCGCCCGATCCGCCCCACGAGCCCGCACCCGATCCACCGCTCACCTCCAGCCACTGACTAGCGGGCCCCGCGCCTGTTCGTCCCCTCCACCGAGCCGGACACCGCGCGTCGGACGCACGCCGCCAAGCCGAGCCCGGATCGATCTGTGCACCTGGTCGATCCCGTGTCCACCAGAGACACCGCACGCGAGGCAAAGCCCTAGGGGAGACCCCGCAACCCCTTCCCGACCCCTGTTGCTGCCGACGCTTTGCCCGAGCTCATTTTGGATCTCGCTGGAGGAGCTCCGAGGCCGCCGTCGTTCACTGCTCATCCCCGCGCCGTAAGGACCCGCCGATCCACGCAGACTGCCCCGCTCGAACCCCCTCTCTACTGCGCACCTTCCTGACGCCCTGGCTTTGCCCAAATCGCAGTTGAGCGAGGGAAACAAGCCCGTCTGCCACCGCCGGAGCAGCGGCTTTTCACGTCTTCACCGCCGCCGACACAGGACACCTTGACACCGTTGAACACCACCATCGTCTTCAACGCACGCCGCCGCACCCGTCCATCCCCTCTTCTTCGCCGGAGACCCACCGGACGAGCGCCACCGCCGTTTTCCTCTGTTCTGCGGGTGAGCACGCGCGCACAGCAAACCCCGGCCAATCATGCGCTGACACATGGCAGTTCACTACAGGAGTTCGCTACAGGAGTTGCTACAACCCAGATGTTTTCTGTTGCTTTCTGTGTTTTTTTCATATTTCAGCTAAAACTTCAACTAGCTATATCTTTTATTATATAAGTCCAATTTAGGTAATTCTTTTTCCTATGCACTCACAAAAATCACCACATTATGACAGTACCAAAATTTCTCATGTTTGCACTGTTTAAATTTGAATTTGTTCAAATTCAAATTAAATCTTCCGGAGGTCGTAACTTTCAAACCGTTTATCGGAATCGAGTGATTCTTTTTGCATTGTGACCGTAGTGCATTTTAGGTGCTGTTAAGCTACTGTTGTTGATTTTTAAAAATGATTTTCTTGCTGTTGGTTTTGTTTTTGTTCTTTTCGTGTTCCGATGATTGATTTGTTGAATTGTGTGAAACGTGTAGATTGTCCGGAGTGCGACGCGAGCTATTGTCAGGAGTGTGACTTTCTGAACCATAACCAAGGCAAGTTACATGTTGATCATCCTTTACCTATTGTTTTCCATGCATGTAGTTATATCACACTATGAATATATGCATGTATAGGAGTATTATATATGTTGTCTATGCTGTTGAGCTATCTTCCCGTTTTTGCAAATCGTGGTAGTCGTAGGTTGCTATGCTTTGTAGACGGGGTGGTTTGTGTACTCATTGAATTTATGTGAGGATTATATATTTTAACAAATTGAGTAGTAACTCAGGATTTAATTCACCTCTGGGCAGAAGTGGTATTGCTTGGTGTTGAGGGAAGGCATCATGGGGTCTTGCACCTTTTCTAAGGCCTTGCGCTCATGAGAGTGCACCCTAAGTGGAATGCCGCCCAGGTTCAAAAAGATCAGATAGACTTAGTGACTAGTAGCTTCCATGTGCGGCCACTGGCTATATGGGCTCTGGCTTAGTTGATCAGTTGTTGGAACCCTTGCCCAGACTGTGTCGACAGATGTAGTATATGTAGGTGGGATGTGGCCGTCAGGTGGTTAAGGGAACCTCTTCTGAAAGACTATGTCTCAATCTTTGGATTGGGTCCAGTGGGTAAAGCGTACAAAACTCTGCAGAGTATTAAAACTAATCATGATTAGCCGTGCCCCGGTTATGGGTAACTTTGAGCCACTATGCCATTACAGTTGTTGGATGATCTTGACAGATGTGACACTTAATAATATTTGTGGGCAACTTAATAAAGGGTAGGTTGGAGTTGATTTTGCCAACTCAACTTTGTGTATTTAATTGTGGTAATAAAAGAACTAAATAAAAATATGACTATTAGGTAGTTATGAGGACAAAATCAGCTTTCTGCAAAAATAGACCCTCAAGCCTTCCTTTGTTGTACTATGCATATATATGTAGGTCTGCTATATTATTACTCCTGTGTAACTTGCCAATACATTCAAAGTATTGACCTATATGGCTGCAACGTCTCATGTTGCAGGATATTCAGACGAAGAGTAAGGTATCGTTAGGGTCGCGAGTCTGCACTCAGCATCGCCAGTGGGCTATGATGGGACTCATCGTTATTTTCTGCTACTTTCCGCTGTTTGATTGAATAAAGCTAGCCAAGTGCTATGCAGATTGTTTTATTTTATATACTCTGGATCATACGTTGTAATAAATGATGCACTTGCTATTCTGGTATTCATCTATACTGTGTGTGCTAGCGAGTTCGATCCAGGGACTAGCACGGTAAGCACAGAGACTCAAATCCTTTGAGGTTTGGTCATTACACAGGTGATTCCCGCGCACGGGTTGGAGCCTTGCCACGCCTGCGTAAATTTGTGTTATCTGACCTTTTGCCTATGCGAACTGACAAGTGGGACCCACAACAAACGTGGTCAATTTAACTAGTCAACATGGTGCCACACAGACTATTTGGCCGGTCAACAGAGTGCAATCCGATGCTGAGCTGTGAGCAAGTGACCGTATAATCACCGCAAAACGTATATAGTGACCGTAATCAGTTTATTCTGAGGTTTGGTGACCGTATTACGCTTTTCTCTCTGTAGGCCCTCCAAAACTACATCTCTACACGTTCTCGCATGTTACATCTAACAACTATGCAATACAGCACTACTACTACACTCTAACACAATAAATCATATGTGTTTTTAGTTTTACTAGATATCATATTGTTACTTATAATTATTCAGTTTGCATACATTAAAATTGCCTTTGAAATGTATGACCAGTATGATCTACCGCGCGGGAAAAATCCCGCCCTTTCCTGTTTAATTGGGTTTGTATCGATGGATCGTGCGAAACAGGAAAACTATACTAGTGTACTATACAGTACAAGTGACAGTTCACTGGGCCGTCGTGTCGTCTACTCCTCTGTCGTAAGAGTGGAGCGCTCGCTTTCATAAATCTTCTAGTCCCTTTCGCCAACATGTGGGACATCATGCTACCGGGTCCATGTGCCATACCGGAATACAGTGCAGAGCAGCCGGGGTGAAGCACCCCAGTCATGGCGCCGGCGTAGTAATGAGCAATGAGGCCTCAAATCACAAAGCTGCACCTTTCCCGCAGTTAAGTTGGAGGGATGAAGCAACCATCATTTCACTCATTGCTGAATCCTCTTCTCCCTCATCTTCTTCAACTTAACCACGTGTTGCTTCTGCCATTGTTTTGCCTCATGTGGGACGCGGATCGGCTTGGTAAAGCACTGACACGTGGGACCGCATGTTAGCAAACCGCCATGACAACGTCCTCCGAAAATAAGAAGCCTAATCCTAGACTTACAAAGGGCTACGTAGTTGCTCAAATAAGAAACCTCCCCCGCCATCCGCGCGGCAGAATCACCTCCTTTTTACTAATCTCGATTCTATAATTTTTTAGATCAATATAATTGAGATTTGTATAGATAGCACACAGGAGCAAAACCAAGTGGTACGGTTAAGGGCATCCACAATGTGTAGCCAAATGTGAAAATAGCTTTTGGCATCGTGGGAACCATTGTGGACGGTGTTGCCAAAGCCAAAAGAATGGAACCGAAGCTCCGTGATTGATTGATTAAAGGAATAGAAAAATGCAACGTCTCTACTCTTTCTCCCATGCTTTGACGCTTGTAGTACTACAGTATAGAGCATAGAGTCTACTCCCCTGTCCCTGCTATCACAAATCACAAAGCAGTGAGGCGTCAAATCACAAAAGCACGGACGAAGCAACCATCATTTCACTCTTCGCTGACTCCGCTTCTCCATCGTCTTCTTCGAGAAGCCATCTCATCGCATTAGTTACTCCTAGTAGTACTAGTAAAGGACTTCCTGGATGCAAATAAGGTGGTTGTCTCGGCTTGCAGGCGGTACTTGCGAACGACTTACCATGGTCTCCCTCAATGGTGTTCTCCGTCGAACGCACTTCGCCAAACCACCACAAAAAGAAAATATCGTCGAAGTCACCGCAATGGGGAAGGAAGTCAAATATAGTTACTACCTCCATTTTTTTGTACACAAGGCCAGTATATCAAAATTACAATTTGGAAAGGGCCACTAACACTAATCGAGGCAAAATTGATGGGATTAGCAACCAAGGACATTAATATCCCCTGCATGGATGCGGAAGTGAGAAGGTTGGTTTGCATGGCGCTGCATTAATCAAGACATGAGGAGTGAGATGGTTAGCTCTTTGGTCTTTGGAGAAGAAAATACACATTAATTGACACGTGAAACAAGGATTTGTATCGATTAAATCCCGCGAAGGAGAACCCAGCCTTTATTTTTAACACAAGTACTCCTAGTACGTACGTACTTATCCTGTTTGGGTCTAGGCCTTGCATTGCCAAATTTCGCCACACATTTTTGCCAAGCTTGCCTAAAGTTTTCAAAATGAGATGGAGGTACACTTGCGCACGGCTATCGCGGTCGCACCGCACCCTCACACGATCGCTCCTGCACGCCGCGGTCGCACTGCACCCTCACACAGTCGCTCCTGCACGCCGCAAACCCAACCAAGGGAACGCACCCTCACTGACACGTGATGTCGCATGTGAACACACCAAACTCAAGCATCCTATCGCTGACACATAATTTGCGTTCATAGAGTATGTTTATCCAACTGCATGTTGGGGAGTATCTGTACGGCCCGTGCGGTGGTTTGTTGGGGAAGAAGAAGAGGTGAGGAAGAAAGAAAGAAGGGTTAGGAGACGTAGGATATTCATCCAACCGCCTGAAATGGTAGACTGACCCAAGTCAGGTGACTTGCATAACAAATATATGTTTTTTACACAGCAAAAGATCCATGAAAACAACAACATAAAGAAAAACTATCACTGCTCGCGGAAAGAGACATGCTCGTCGTCTTTGGCTGCCGGCGCGAACCAGACGTCGCTGCCGACGTGTATCTCCGCACCGTGGTTGTCCTCGGCCTCCAGCTACTCGTTCAAGCAGAGCGTGCGGGCGCTCTGCACGGACGAGAGCACAGCCCGGTTCAAGTCGAGGACGTCCGGTTCCGCGTGCAGGAGGGCCTCGATGGCAGCGGCATCCGCGCGCTCCGCGTCGAGTCGAGCCTCCGCCGCCCGGTTCAAGTCCAGGATGTCCGGTTCCGCCTGCAGGAGGACGTCGATGAGAGCGGCATCCGTGCGCTCTGTGTCGAGTCGAACCTCTGCCGCCCGTTTCAAGTCCAGGACGTCCGGTTCCGCCTGCAGGAGGGCCTTGATGGCAGCGGCATCCGCGCGCTCCGCCTCAAGTTGAGCCTCCGCCGCCCGGTTCACATCCACGACATCCGGTTCCGCCTGCAGGAGAGCCTCGATGGCAGCGGCATGCGCGCGCTCCACGTCGACTTGAGCCTCTGCCTCCCGGTCCTCCTTTAGTATTGCCATGTTGAACCGCTGGTCCGCCTGCACCATGCGGGACTCGGACGCCGGCACGAAGTCGACGTCCATCGTCTCATACCCATCGGGGCCTTCTGCGCCGCGACCTCTGCCATGAACATTGGATCGGCTTCCTCCTCCTCGTAGCTTGGCTCCAGAGAACTCGGGGATTGGCCCGCCGCAAAGCGAGCTTGGAACGGAGGTTTGTGGCGCCGACCGCCACCGCGATTTCTGCGCGGCGCTCCGGCGTCAGCATCTTGTAGTAAGTGATCTTGCAGCACACCATTGCTTTCCGACGAACTAGGGGACGCTTGATGCGGGCTAGGGGATCGAAAAGTGGGGAATGGGCTGGAGATTTGGTGTGGTTTTAGGGCAGTGGCTGGTGTAGGCTGAGCAGCGAAGGTTCTGGTGTGAATAGTGGTTCTGGTGACGACCGGTCAATCGGTTTTGACTGTACATCGCTCTTGTCGCGTTCGCGCTGCAGCCCGGCACGCTGGACCCTCCACGTCGCTCACCGAATGGAACGCGCTTCGTCTTGCGTTTTCGCTCGCTTGTGGGACCGCAGTTGAGAGCAAACTGACGTCCCTCCCCCTCCCCTGCCTGCGTCATTTATTATACCACCACTCCCTCCGTTTTATGCGGAGTTGGCTAGAGTTCATTGGCATGCCAAAGAAGTGGCAACCATCCAAACAAAGACCAATCTTTGGGTCATGACCAAAATTTTGGTTGAGGTATTGGTTACCCATGATTTGGCCGACATTGGCAAGAAAAATGAACTAGAGTTGGCTAGAGTTCATTGGCATGCCAAAAAAATGGCAACCATCCAAACAAAGACCAATCTTTTGGTCATGACCAAAATTTTGGCAAGTCGCACTTTGGCCACAGTCAAACACACCCCAACACCCGGCTCGTCGAGGATGCACGGGGCGCCGCAACGCGTCCGCAGAGTGGTGTAGCGCGGCCAACTACATCCTTTGGACCTGAGATCATGCCGGGTCATCTTGCTTTTCCAATGACATGCGGGGATCGCATGTGAGCAAAGGGCATCTCCAACGTTGCCACGACCGCAGCTGACTACCCTGGCACACCAAAACCCTCGTCCCTCGCGCCGTCGCGTGGTGCATTCCCAGCCGGCGCCACCTACCCGCATTCATGCCGTCCGTTCGTATGTCGTCATTAAGAGGCTCGGTGCCCGAGGAACAATTCCGGCGACTTAATGACGCACCCGAACGCTTGGCCTCACCGGAATGTGCTACTTAAAGCGTCAACGCCCAGCTAACCTCCACACCATAGCGCATCGTCCTCCTACCTGGAACCACATCCGCCATGACCGCAAGCACGAACGCTCTGCGGGAGAGCTTGTCTTCAGGGATGGAGCTTGAGGTCGCCTCCCTCGCTGAAGTCGCCGCACAAGCGGTGGCCACGCTGGCGGCCGACGATGAGAGCACCGTCAGCCACTCGTCCTACTTCCCGCCGTCCAACGTCCGGCACCGCCGAGGTCGGGGACTCCTCCTAGGATGAGTAGGGCATGGGAGGCGGCAGGGCATGGTGTGCCAACTGGCCGGTCCGTCTCCCGTGTTCTAGTTTTCCTCGCCGGAGACCGCACCTTCACTTCACGGGTCTTGAACCCCGCCCCCGTACATGGAGATCACAGACCGGTCGCCGCCGTAGAATAGGTTTAGGGTCGGGTTTCTTTTATTTTTTTGTCCTATAAAAGTTCGAAATGTATTGAAAATCTGCCGTGTTTGCATTAATCTCGGCCGGTGTATATGAACTTTCACAATAATATACATATTGTAGGAGTACTAGCAAGATGCTCGTGCGTTGCACGGAAGATCAAGATCTTGTGGGAGAAAAGGATGAACGAGGGAAAGCCTTATCTGCAAATGTGGAGAGGAGTGCGGGTAAATTGTCATAGTTTCCTTCCTATCCGTTAGATATAGATCGGGCGGCCTATATTGCAGGATCAGACACATCTTTCTACATCTACGGGTACCTACGAAAGGGTTAACGTAAATTGCCTCTCTCTCTCCTCCCCTGATTTTCATGGTGGTGGGCCCCTCCCTCCCCTCAATCTACAATCAACAGCTCACAAGTTTCACATTACGTTAATTACGTAACTAGGATTACGTAGGTGTAGCATTACTCGTCCTAAAAAAACCAACTAAGACAACCTCCCAGTATATCGCACGGGAAAAGACCCGGTCGCGCCATTTTAGTCGGGATTACCGGATTACTAGTAGTAGTACCGATGGATCGCTGAAGCAACAGAGTTTTTTTTGTGGTGGCGAAGCACCTAGTTTAAAAGGAAAAAATGCGGTACACTCACAGCACTCCTGTCGCGGTCGCATTGCACCCGAAACACGTTCGGTCCTGCACACGGCTCACGCAAATGGAACGCGCTTCGGCTTGCCTCTTCACTGACACATGGGACTGCACTTGGAGAAACCGACCATGCGCCAAAATCCCCCGCGCGAAAATCCTCCCCCCCCCCCCACACCCAAAAATTCCCCCCAAATCCGATTCAACCGCCCTTCGGCCAACTAGCCAATAATATTCCCCAAACCCCCCTCCCCCCTGTCCCCCTCCAGTCCATTCACTCCGCCAAAGCCGCCCTCGCCGCCGCGCCGATACGTCGGCGCCGCGGTTCGGCGATCCTCTCACTCCCACAGTACACTCTCGTAGACTGTCGTCCTCTAGTCACACCGCCACCTCATGCTACGTTCTTGTGGAGGCGCACGGCGGTCAGTGCCGCCACCGCTAGTGACGTTCGTGTGGAGACGCACGGCGGTCAGCTTCTCCAACGGTACGTGCATTCTAGACTGAGGCACCGTTCATGTCGGTGTAGCGCTGATAGATGCTGTTAATCTCACTGTTTGACGAAGTAGTTTACTGTCAATATGCTCTGCTTAAGAAGCTTCCTTGCCCTGTTCTGCACTCAATCTGCTTAGCTGAGATGGCATGCCAAGGCCGATTAGTTGCTAAAATATCCTGCCATATATTTATTGTGACGTAGATTGCCATGATCTAGTAGCCAATCTATTAGGTGAAATAGCTCTACACCGTTTTATACTCGATCTTTGTTGCTGTGATGGCCTTCGATAGTTCGATGGCTGTGTGCTCGGCCTCATTGACTGCTAAAACAGCCTGCCATAATTTGACACTCAAATTTGTTTTCTGAATTAGCTTTACATATATTTTGTTACTTAGATCTGCTCGTCCAAATATCTTTCCATAGCTTTAAACATCGACCTAGGTATTTTTTTCTGGACTTCATAAAAAAGCATATATGTTTTTCCTGTAATATCTAGTAGAAGAACTAATTTGTATGTCTAACAGATGGACATGACTTGGATAACTTCTGCTCGAAGATTCTCCGCTGCATATGTCGAGGGGGTTGAAAACTTCATGAACTTTATCAGAGCTGAGTACGGTGGTCCGAAATCAGATGTGCTCTTCCCGTGTAGCAGTTGTATGAATTCAGTTACAAGACCCCAGTCAACTGTGCAAAATCATCTACACTTGTATGGGATGTCGATCACACATTTTAGGTGGGTTCATCATGGTGAAGCTATGAACGTCAATGTTATTGACTACGTGGAAGCAGCAGATCACCATCTTGATCTGCCTGATGCTCAGGTGGAAGAGGAGGAGGAGGTGGTGGTGGCGGAGCCAGTGAGTTTGACCAACATTGAAACAATGCTACGAAATGCTCGTGCATTCCATGAAATGCTACGAAATGCTCGTGCATTCCGTGAACTTTCATCTGCAGAAGAAAAACGGTGGGCCCGCATGTTGGAACAATGCAACATTGCTGTCACCCCAAGAAATAAGCTGTCATTATTCTCAGCTATGGTCACCTTTCTTCAGGTGAAGACATCTGAGCGGATGACCAACAAATCATTCTATGCGATGTTGGCTGCTTTCCGGAATCTTTCCCAGATGCGTCTGAGCTGCCACACACCTACAGTAAAATGAAGAATTTCCTTCGTGCAGTTGGAATTGGATATGATATGATCCATGTTTGTAAGAATAATTGTGTTTTGTTCCGGAAGGATTATGCCAACTTAAGTGAATGCCTGAAATGCAAATCATCAAGATGGAAAAATGGCGATGCTGTGAAGAGGATTCCTCATAATGTTCTGAGACATTTTCCAATTACACCGAGATTGCAGAGGTTGTTTCATGATGCTGAAACAAGAGAGGATGTACTGTGGCATTCTAGGAACCATGAGTATAGAGATCAGAATGTAATGAGCCATCCATATCATGGTAGTGAGTTGAAAAGCTTCAATGATAAACACAAAGAGTTTGCTGCTGACCCGAGAAACATTAGACTTGGCTTAGCTTCAGATGGATTTAACCCATTTGGCCACCAGAGTGCCACATATAGCATGTGGCCAGTGCTTGTTATCCCTTACAACATGCCTCCAAATGTCTGCACCAAAGAATCAAACTACATGATGGCCTTGCTCATCCCAGGTCCAAAAAGTCCTGGAAAGGATTTTGATTTGTTCATGGAGCCTCTTGTGGAGGAACTTCAACAGCTATGGAAGGGTGTTCCCACTCGAGACCAATATAGCAGCCCACCAGCTGATTTCTTTCTGCGTGCTATTATAATTTGGTGCATCCATGATTATCCAGCTTTGGGCACTATGTCAGGGCGAACGACACATGGTTACAATGCATGTGTTCGCTGTGACAGGAATCCGCTGTCATACGCAATACGTAGCAAGATCTGTTACATTGGACACCGCCGTTTCCTTGCCAAGGACAAGCCGCTTCCTAGAAAATACCGAAGACATGCGTTCAATGCAAAGCATGAAAACGGTGATGCGCCAAAGAGGCTCACCGCCGATGAGTTGCAAGTGGAATTAGAGAAGGTCAGGCATATTACACCAGGAAACCATCCTGATAATGGTAGCAGGAAAAGGAAGCGTGGCAGGGCAGAAGAGAGATTATTGTTTACCCGCTGGTCCACTTTGTGGGACTTGGAGTATTGGAAAGATTTGGATCTGCGGCATAATCTTGATGTGATGCACATCGAGAAAAATATATGTGACAGCATTATCGGCACACTTCTTAATATTGAAGGCAAGACGAAAGATACCTTAAAATCTAGGATTGATTTGACACACCTGGGTATCAGACAGGATTTGCAGGTGCAAGATGAAGGTAAACCATGGGATATGGCACCAGCTGTGTACGTCTTGGACAAGGTAAAAAGAAAAGAATTCTGCGAGGTCCTGTCACGTGTGAGATTCCCACATGGATTTGCTTCCAACCCTGAAAGGAGTGTCGGTGCAGATGGAAACAAGGTACAAGGGTTGAAAACTCATGACTGCCACGTCCTACTTAAAGGGTTTTACCTGTTATCCTTAGAGGATTGGGCCGCCCTGACTTATACAGAGCAGTTGCAGAGTTGGGACAATTCTTCAGGGAACTATGCAGTAGGAATATTAGGATAGATGCTTTGGAGCGTCTTAGAGATAAGATACCAACTATCCTATGCGACCTTGAGAAGATATATCCTCCCGCCTTCTTTGATGTGATGGTGCATTTGGCTGTTCATCTACCTGATGAGGCACTACTTAGAGGTCTAGTACAGTATGGCTGGATGTACCCTGTTGAAAGGCGGATAGGAACTTTCAAGGGCTATGTTAGGAATAGATCTAGACCTGAGGGTTCCATTGCAGAGGCCTACATTGCTACAGAAGCGTTGACATTCTGCTCAAAATACATTGAAACAACTGATCAGCTTAGCAAAGAGGTGGGTGAAGACAATCCCGGGCTCAATGTTTTCGATTATTCTGTTCGAGTTACAGGGAAGAGTCGACAAGAGGACAAACCTAAAGATTTGGACAAAATGGTTTGGTATGTGTTGAATAAATGTCCTGAGATACTACCTTATATCAAGTAAGTGCAGTACTGCAACTTATACATCGTAATCTACTAAACTTGCAGCACATTCTTATATATTTAGATGTTTGACGCGATCACTATGTTGTGCAGCATCTACAAAGAGGAGTTACTGCCGCAAAATCCAAGAAACATTGACAAACTGGTTACGGCAGGATTTGCGAAATGGTTCAAGAACCATGTAAGCTTTTGAAGTGCACTGTCAGTTTTTTTTAATATATTGAGTACATAAGAAGATCAGCTTGTCTATTTTCTAACCATAGGTTAAGAAGATGAGGGAGGATGGGCAGGCAGTTGATGATGCCCTTTACTCACTAGCAATGGGTCCTGATACTCGGGTAAGACATTATGAATCTTGCGTTGTTGGAGATGTGCGCTACAACACCCTTGCACGAGACGAAGGCAGGAAGACACAAAACAGTGCCATCATGAGCACGGATACGTATGACAAAGAGAAAACTGAAATGTATGCTAACATAACAGACATTGTTCAGTTGCAGTATATCTCCAGTTTCAAGGATCATCGGTGTGTGGTTCTGTTGTGCTGTCGTTGGTATAACCTGTTTTCTAGGATCGCAAAACCCAGAGCTGATGATTATTTCAAATCCATCAATGTCAAGGCGGCGTACCAGACCAACGAGCCTTTTATTTTGGCAAATCAAGCAACACATATATTTTTCTTGGAAGACACATTTGCACGTAGCGATGACTGGAGAGTATTGCATAGGTTTGAGCAGAGGAATTCGTTTAATGAAGTTGCACAACAAGATGATGCTTACACTACTCCTGATGTACAAGATAACATAGATGTTCCTAATATCTTTGAGAACCATCACGTCAATGATGCCGGTGAAAAGATTACCTCTCGTGATGTGGACATACAAGAGTTGGTCAAGAAGAAGCCAACGTTCAAGGACGTTGAGGACGAAGAAGAAGATGACACCGTGGGGAATTACGATTCAGACTGATACACATGGCGAAGATGTTGACGCTGCTGCTGCGGATGATGATTACATTGCTTTTGTCGTATTTGCCTGTCAGAAGACATTTTTTTATCTACTATGTGAAATTGTGTTTGCTATGACAACTGAAACCTGATGAACATGTTGTTTAGTATTTTGCTATGAGAACATCACTTGTTATGTATGCTGATTTGTGTTTGGTGATTGTATGACAACTAAAACATGATGACATTGTTGTTTAGTTGTACTCATATTTGGCTATGAAACTTGAATTTGATGACATAGTTTGTTGTTGGACTGCAATTTGCTCGACGTCTTCGAATGAGAACAAACCTGAACCGATAGGGCCTCCGCTATTAATTTATTTATATGAGCAAAAGGGGATACCCCCGGATTTCCGTTAATAGAAATCATTAGATGTTCAAAACACTACGCCCAGCCTGCCACACAGGTTTCATTCATTACTAGTTTCAGCAAAGTGCTCATGCCGTAGCCACTGAATACATCACGAGTGCTACATACACTGCAAATAAAGAGACAATCATCCTACAGAGCACATCGATTTTGCCCATTATCTTCACAAGCTCTTTCATCTCCTCATTGCTGTCAAGGCCGTTCATCAGCTGTTGCTTGGTCATGATCATAGGAACTGCATCTTTAACCTTCTGCTCTGCATCTTCCTCTTCTGACGTTCCTTCAGTTACTTGTCCAACACCCGAACCTGCTGGTATTGGGATTCCTCGGCTAACCAAATAATCAGTGTAGTTGCATTACCCCACATCAGCAACTTCCCAGAAATACAAATCACACGAATCTTCCCTTTTCTAGACGAATCAAATCATCAACCAAACTATTAAAAAATTAGCAATTGAAAGCAGCAAAACAACACTTAAACATATTATTACCCCATGATTCGGGCATTTGTAGAAGACTCGTCCAGGGTTGCGGATTGTGGTTGAGACGCGATGGATGACTCTGCGTGATTTGCAGCAGTGGCACCACACCAATGGCAGCGGGTTGCGATGAGCAATCGGCTGCCGTGCGCGTGCCGGCGAGGGTGTGATGAGACCCACACGTGATGGTACGGGTTGCGACTTGGCGCATATCTGGTTGTTTCCTGCTGAAGAGCAGGTGGACGAGCAGCCATCGGACATGGTTGCTGCGGCCAGAGCTTCTGATGGTAGGCAGAGTAAGTAGAGAAGAGGAGAAGCGAACGTTGGATATGTCAGTTTCATTACTTGCAGAGTAGCATAGCACCATATATAGTCATAGTTTAGGTTTGGATTCGAACCAGCTACAGGAGCACGTCTTTCTTTTTTCTAAAACTCGGCAACGTCTCTTTACTGGTACACCAGCTTGTTCTATACGCCTTCCCAAGTCTTTGATTTTCTTTCCCTTTTTTTTGCAAGGACCTGACAGCTGGGACCCACCGGAAGGGCCTCTATATTTCATGGAAAAAACATCCCCCCGCTGACATGTCGGACCCACCAGCTATATCTTCGCACGCAAGGAAGTGCCTCCTTATTACGCACAAAAAATGAATACCCCCTGTTAGCTGGGACCCACCATAGTGGGAGGATGACTTGTGGGCCAACAAAGTTGACAGGGACGGAGGGCTTTGTCAACTTAATCAATATGAACGATTCTAGATCCAGTGACCGTACGATGTCCATCCAACGGGCGTAGTGCTTCTTCAACCTTTGGTCTTCTTGCTCCAGCCGCCCAAAGCAGCGCCGGTCGTGCCGCATGCTCCTGCCTCCCGTGGCCGGCTGTGCTGCCGCGGAGACCTCACCGCCCCCTACTATTCCCATCGCTGGCCAGGCCCTGCGGCGACGACAGCCTCACACCGCAGTCGAACCAGTGAACCCTCGTACTTCTCTCCGCGCGGGCTTCCACTGCCGCGTCTTCCCCGGCTCCGTGTTGTCCCCTTCCTAGGCCTCGCCGTCGTCCACCGCCGTGGTGCTCTCCACGCGGCGTGGTCAACTTGGTCAAGGAACGACTTCGATTGGAAGGGTATTGTACGTGGAGAGGCTGACAGCTGGGTCCACGGACACAACCCAGTTTTTTTGTGATTTGCCAAGTAAGTAGCTTTGTCAGGCCTGTTGGGCTGCAAATCTTTCAAGACAAGGAGAGCTTTCATTCGGCTGGCCGAGAAAATGGCCCATCAGTAATGAGAAATGGGCTGTACATTTTTAAAACACATCAAACCGGCAATTAGTTTCAAATATCTTTTTTTTCATTTCAAGATTTTAAATTACATTAATTTTTATGCGTGGAGAATTTGTTGGATTTTATATTGATATACATTTATTTTTAAAATCAGTTTGAACGTGAGTCGAAATTTCGGGATTAAAAACAGTTCGGACCGCACCGAAATATGCAAAAATTCGTATAATTTTTTAACCGTGGCCACAATTTGGGCTGTAATACTAACAAAAAGAATGTGGGCTCCAAAAAAACCTTAAGAATTAGCAAATGGGCTGAAAATTATTAGAAATAATGGCAGACGGGTTGTATGCTGTTTTCCACAGATTTGAGGCTTTCCTAAAAAAAAGGTTGACGCACAAGCAGTGACTGTTGGATGTCCATCCAACGGCCGTCATGCTTCTTCAATCTCTGCTCTTCCTACTCCAGCCGCTCAAACAGGCGCCCGCGGGACTGCCTGCTCCCTCCTCCCCGCGGCCGGCTCTGCTGCAGCGCAGGCCTCACCGCCCCACCGTACTCCCATCGCTGGCCTAGCCATCCCTCTACTCACCCACACCTGCTGTTATTCTCCGGCGATGGCAGACGAACCAGTAAACCCTCATACAGTCGTACTCCCCTCCGCGTGGGAAACAACTGCCGAGTCTTCCCTGCCTCCATGTCGTTCCCTTCCTAGGCTTCGCCGTC
Organism: Aegilops umbellulata; assembly: GCA_032464435.1. Classification (NCBI taxonomy): domain Eukaryota; kingdom Viridiplantae; phylum Streptophyta; class Magnoliopsida; order Poales; family Poaceae; genus Aegilops; species Aegilops umbellulata. Next base: position 217,627,775 of record CP136059.1, read on the forward strand.
GTCCATCGCCCTGGTGCTCTCGGCGCGGCCTGGTCAACGTGGTCAACGACCGACATGCATCTGAAGTGGACTGTACGTGGAGAGGCCGACAGCTGGGTCCACGGCCGCACGCAAGGAAATGCCTCCTTATTACGCGCAAAATAATGATTCCTCCACTTGACATCAGGGACCCACCGAAAGGGCCTCTGTATTTCACGAAAAAACGTTACCACAGCTGACAGCTCGGACCCACCAGCTATATCTTCGCACGCAAGGAAGAGCCTCCTTATTACGCACAAAAAAATGAATACTCCCCCTATTAGCTGGGACCCAGTATAGTGGCAGGTTGTCTTGTGGGCCTACTAAGTTGACGGGGACGTAGGGCTTTGTCACCTTAGTCAATAATGCATGATTCTAGCTCCAGTGACCGTACGATGTCCATCCAACGGCCGTAGTGCTTCTTCAACCTCTGGTCTTCTTGCTCCAGCCGCCCAAACCAGCGTCGGTCGTGCCTCGTGCTCCTGCCTCCCGTGGCCGGCTGCGATGCGGCGGAGGCCTCACCGACCCCTACTACTCCCACCGCTGGCCAGGCCATCCCTCTACTCACCCACACCCCCTGTTACTCTGCGGCGACGGCAACCTCACACCGCAGCGAACCAGTGCCCTTGTACTCCTCTACGCGTGGGCATCCACTGCCGCGTCTCCCCGGCTCCGCGTCGTCCCCTTCCTAGGCCTCGCCGTCGTCCATCGTCCTGGTGCACTCGACGCGGCGTGGTCAACGTCGTCAAGGAACGGCTTCCATCGGACGTGGACTGTACGTGGAGAGGCTGACAGCTGGGTCCACGGCCGCAGCAAGGAAGTGCCTCCTTATTACATGCAAAATAATTATTCCTCCACCTGACAGCAGGGACCCACCGGACGGGCCACCAGGATTTTGCGAAAAAAATGGTTCCCCCCTGACTGCTGGGACCCACCATGGTGGAAGCTGACTTGTGGGCCTACTAAGTTGATGGGGACGAAGGGCTTTGTCAACTTAGTCAATATGAACGATTCTAGCTCCAGTGACCGTACGATGTCCATCCAACGGCCGTAGTGCTTCTTCAACCTCTGGTCTTCTTGCTCCAGCCGCCCAAACCAGCGTCGGTCGTGCCTCGTGCTCCTGCCTCCCGTGGCAGGCTGCGATGCGGCGGAGGCCTCACCGCCCCCTACTACTCGCACCGCTGGCCAGGCCATCCCTCTACTCACCCACACCCCCTGTTACTTTGCGGCGACGGCAGCCTCACACCACAGCGAACCAGTGCCCTCGTACTCCTCTACGCGTGGGCATCCACTGTCGTGTCTTCCCCGGCTCCGCGTCGTCCCCTTCCTAGGCCTCTCCGTCGTCCACCGCCCGGGTGCTCTCGGCGCGGCGTGGTCAACGTGGTCAAGGAACGGCTTCCATCGGACGTGGACTGCACGTGGAGAGGCTGACAGCTGGGTCCACGGCCGCAGCAAGGAAGTGCCTCCTTATTACGTGCAAAATAGTTATTCCTCCACCTGACAGCGGGGACCCACTGGACGGGCCACCGTATTTCGCCCCCCTGACTGCTGGGACCCACCAGCTACATCTTCGCACGCAAGGAAGTGCCTGACATTCGGGACCCACCTGGTTGAAGCGTACGTAGCGTTGTAATTCTGGTCGTGAACGTGTACGTACATATATACTGGTGGATGTAGAGGCGGACACGTGTCGTAGTAGAGGCGGCCAGGGTGCAAGCAAGAAAATACGGCCACGTATGTGTACATACAGGCGGGGTCTCGAACGCCTACTCGCGCATACGTACGGCGAGGGCTCGTGTACATGGTTGGGTCAGAACGGAGAAATAGCGTCGTCGTCTTGTTCATGGGTCGGAACGGAATGCGTGGTCGTGTTCATCGGGAGGGCTTGGATGGAAGAGGTGACGAAAACGAGGCCTGGCGTACCGCACAATGGAGGAAACGGACCTCCTACGGTCAAAATGGGGGTCTTGTTGATCGGGAGGGGTGTGGCGTACCGCAAAATAGAGGAAACGGGCCTCCTACGGTCAAAACTGGGGTCCTGTTGATCGGGAGGGGTGTGGCATACCGCAAAACGGAGGAAACGGACCTCCTACGGTCGAAACGGGGGTCCTGTTGATCGGGAGGGGTGTGGCGTACCGCAAAACGGAGGAAACGGACTTGTGTTGTAGCGCTATGGTCGAAATGGGGGTCCTGTTCATCGGGAGGGGTGTGGCGTACCGCAAAACGGGACTCCACGGGATACTGTTCATCTCCACCGTCGACCCCCTCCAGCCTCCACGAGCTACTGTTCATCCACCGTCGACCTCCTCCAGCCTTCACGGGCTCCTGTTCATCCAGCCTCCACCGCGCGCTACTCCACCGGCTACTGTTCAACCACCCCTCCACCGTCTACTGTTCATCCAGCCCTCCACACCACGGGGTCCTGTTCAACCAGCCCTCCACGGGCACCCCTCCACCGTCTAATGTTCATCCTGCCCTCCACACCACTGGGTCCTGTTCATCCACCCCTCCACGGGCACCCATCCACCGTCTACTGTTCATCCAGCCCTCCACCACACCATGGGGTCCTGTTTATCCAGAGGCAACGCCACCGCTCACTGTTTATCCAACCCCCCCCACAACGCTCACTGTTCATCCCATCGATTGGCTTCAGTTAGCAGCAGTAGCCAAGGAATCGCTCGATCGGGTTCAGTTAACAGCCATCGATCGATCACTCGGGTTCAGTAATGCGTAGCTTGCAGTGCAATCGCTCGGGTTCAGTTAGAGCCCAACGCCTCACTCGGGTTCAGTTAGAGCCAATGCCTCGCACACACGCGCGTACGTTTACGAGAGAAACACGCATCGCTCGGCCCCGACCTCCCACCGTAACCGGGAACTCCCCGAAATTTCCCTGCCCCTCGCTTCTACCACGGTTTTTTCCGTCATGGACGGCCCAAAGAATGTCATGCAGCTGCGTCTCCGACCCGCCCAAGACGAAAAGCCCATTTTCTGTCATGATTTTTTGTCATAGAAGTAGGAGCCCGCCACATCTATGATGATACCGGGTTTTGTCACAATTATCGTCATAGAAGTGTCATATGTATGACAGAAAAAGAATTCGTTCGGCCCAAAATGTCACGGATGTGTCTTTTTTTTGTAGTGCTACGATGGAATTACTCACGCACGGCGGTGAGCATCATGAAATTGGTGATGGAGGCAGGTTCATGATGACGATGGCGACGGATTCCCCTCTCCAGAGCCCCGAACGGACTTCAGATCAGCCCTTCCAAGAGAGATTAGGGCTTGGCGGCGGCTCCGTATCGTAAAATGTGATGAATCCTTCTCTCCGATTTTTTCTCCCCGAACGTGAATATATCGAGTTGGAGTTGAGGTCGGTGGAGCTCCAGGGGGTCCATGAGGCAGGGGTTCGCACCCAGGGGGTAGGCGCGCCCCCACCCTCGTGGACAGTGTGTGGGCCCCCTGGCCTTGATTCTTTCGCCAGTATTTTTTATTAATTCCAGAAATATTGTCCGTGAAGTTTCAGGTCATTCCAGGAACTTCTATTTCTGCACAAAAATAACACCATGGCAATTCTGCTGAAAACAGCGTTAGTCCGGGTTAGTTCCATTCAAATCATGCAAGTTAGAGTCCAAAACAAGGGCAAAAGTGTGGGGTTTCTTGGGTTTTCGCAGCCTCGGTGTACGAAGGGGAAGGTAGGGGAGCCATGGCTTAGGGACGCACTTGTCCGAAATGTAGGGTAAGTTACCAGCGTACCCCCACCCATTTTGACACCGCAACGTCGAGCCGGCATTTCCGGGTGAGGGGTAGAAGGGGGATTTCACGTGTCTGGGCTGCGGGACCAATTTTGGATGAGGAGGAGGTTTTCGCGTGCATAGAAATTTCAGGATAACAAGGCGCGACGCGGGTTGAAGAGGCGGGAGTTTCAAAGCAGATGAGACAAAAGATACTCGAGCTTAAAATTTCGGGATAACAAGGCGTGGATTCCTTGTTCGGCAAAACAAACTTAACGTGTACAAAAAAACAATTGATACAAGACACAAGAGAGTCATGTCCCCTTTTACTATATTGCTATAAATGCCATTGAAAAAACTACAAGAAAAATGTAAAAAGAATCGGGAGAACAAGATTACCCTGTACAGTACCAAATCGATTCGCACTTCCCTCAACAACAACAAAAAACAAATCAATTCCCACCAAAAGAAAGAGTCATGTCCCTTTTTATATGATTACAAATGCCAGGATCTCAAATTTCAATTTTTGAATCCACGTTATGTTGAATTCGAATATATCGTTAGGTGACCTTGCGGTTTATAATGGATGTAGTCCTACATTTTTATCTTCCATCATATATGAACATTTTACTCCACCCTATGAACATATATATTGTCGTCTACCATATGGACTAAATTTGAATCAATTTTCCTTATTTGAATACGATTGTTGTCAAGTTATACAATCATTTAAATATTATCTTGATAACAAAAAACATGCATATAGCAGTAATCATATTTCACTATAAACAACATGTAACATACGATCTCCAATTCAAATATTTGTGTTGATTTTATGTTGAATTCAAATCAGAGTACATTGGTCTAGGTGGCGAGATGTTCGGGATAATCTAAACCCTATTTTCATATGTATATACTAGCAATCATGCCCATGCATTGCAACGGAGAAAACAATTCATGCTCCCGGTCCAATAAGTATGGACCAAAACTGTATGCTTTCGTCCTTTCTCTTCTTGCATTTTTCATATTTGAGGCATCATGCGCCTAAGTTTTGCCACTGCATCGGGTTTGTGTGCATCCCATCCGCCTCATTGTAGGCGTATCTCAAGTCATTGTTGTGCTTTTGTGTATACAACATATGCTAATCCCGTTTTATCATCTCACTATTTATTTCCTAAGGCGACTGGTATTAATTGTTTGAGAACATATATAAACTGATGGCAATCGATTTAACTGAGCAAGATGGGATTATTGACAAAAAAGAGGCATCATGTACAGGCCTACGCTAGCATAGCAGGTTTTTGATTCCTTTGAAAGCTGAGACGTACTTGAACTTGCTGGCCCATAAGGCCCAGGTGGACGACTAATTTTTTTAGAAAAAAAAACAGAAACAACTCACTGGAGGGCATAGGAAACGAAAACCGGAGGAGCTCAATCGCCAGCTCGATCCCGTGTAAAACAAAACTGAAACGACCTGATGGGGCTGATCGCAACGTACAAGTGAAGGCCCAAGTGGAGGAACGTAGGCCAGACTGAGCTGATACAAACCTTTTTTAATAGCCCATACAAAACTTGGCTCTATAAATTAGTACCACCTCATGTATTTCACGTAACGTAGGATCAGATGCGGGACGAAACTAAGAATATCACCTTGCTTTAATAGTAGGTATAGATATAGAATTCTTGGCTGAATTGGGACAAGTTTTGGTATAAGGTTCTTGCAAAACCGGAGATTCACTCAACAAGCCTCGTGGTTTCGAGAGGGAACGTGTCACCTTTGTGTGCGAAACAATATACGCTGCCTCCCCCAAATTTTCTTTACATAGGCAACATAGAACTATATGAGTGCCCTGTTAAATTTTGGGATTATTCCAGGTTTGTTTGGCCTTTTTGATACATTAATTGAGTTTCTAGACATTTAATGTGCATAATCCAAATTTGAACTGCAAGTACATGTTCCGGTGCACCAAAGTTGGTTGAAAACGTGTCCTTGGGTGAATTTCTAGGTCCCATGCAACAAATGGGAATGAAACTCAAACATCTGGGTGTCGTAACTCGGCCGATAACATCGAGAAACTTGGTTTTTAAATTCATGTAAATCCAAAAGTCGCCTAGAAATCATGAAACTTGGCATGGTGTCATGTAATGGCACTAACATGATGTGCTAAAAAATTGGGCCGATTTGGAACAAGATTTGGTATAAGCTTCTTGCAAACCGGAGCTTCTCTCAAGAAGGCTCGTGATTCTGAGAGGGAATGTGTCACCTTTGAGTGTGAAACGATATACGCTGCCCCCTTGAGTTTCTTTACAGAGGCAACATAGAAATACATGAGTGCCCTATTAAATTTTGGTATTATTTCGGGTTCATTTGGCCTTTTTTATACATTAATTGAGTTTCTGCTCATTTAATGTGCATAATTCAAATTTGAACTACAAACACGCTCCCGTGCACCAAAGTTGGTTGAAAAATCACATGTGTGTCCTCGGGTGAATTTCTAGGTCCCATGAAAGAAATGGGAATGAAATTCAAACATCTGGGCATCGTGGCTCGGCCGAGAACATTGAGAAACTTGGTTTAAAAAAATTTGGCATGGTGTCATGTCATGGTACTACCATGCCCTGGTAAAAAAATGGCCGAATAGGAACAAATTTTGG